>CM060920.1:881701685-882901685 GCA_030737875.1 Allium sativum
ACTCTTCGAGCACATAGCCTTAAGGCTAAATTCTCTAAATGTCACTTCTGGAGGAATGAAGTGCGGTTTTTGGGGCATGTGGTCTCCAAGGAAGGGATAGCTATGGATCCCGCGAAGGTAGTATCCATTCAAGATTGGAAGGTTCCGAAGAATGCTACCGAGGTGAGGAGTTTCTTGGGTTTGGCTGGCTACTATAGGAAGTTTATCAAGGACTTCGCGAAGATATCAGCCCCATTAACTCGCTTGACGAAGAAGAATCTAGTCTTCGTATGGGACGTAGATTGTGATGATGCGTTCCGACGGTTAAAGAGAGCTTTAACCACAGCTCCAGTCTTAGTGTTGCCAGATGGGAGTAAGCCATTTGTTGTTTATACCGATGCTTGTGGGACTGGACTGGGCGCAGTATTAATGCAAGAGGGAAGGGTAATAGCCTACGGTGGAAGGCAGTTGAGAAAGCATGAAAAAAATTACCCTACCCATGATTTGGAGTTGGCCGCTATTGTTTTTGCGCTTAAGATTTGGCGCCATTATCTTCTTGGTGAGAGATTCGAATTGTTCACTGACCACAAATCATTGAAGTACTTGTTTTCTCAGAAGGATTTGAACTTGAGACAGCAAAGGTGGATGAAGTTCTTAGCATCCTATGATTTCGAGATAGCGTATACCCCTGGCAAGGGTAACGTGGTGGCGGACGCCTTGAGTAGAAAAAGGTTGTCCTTGAGTCCATTGTTCGTGGAACGACGAAGCTTGGAATTTATCTCGATGTTTGATTTCAGACCTTCCGTTGACTATATACCCGGTTTGCTAGCATCCTTGGAGGTCAGACCTACTCTTTTGGGGGCGGATTGGAGAAGCACAGAGGGACGACCCACAGTTGGTTAGTTGGTAGAGAGGCTCATAAGGGGGGAGTCGTCCAGCCATTTGAGTAGGTACACCCTAGACGATAGGGGGTGCTTGCGTAGAGACGGCAGACTTTGTGTACCGCAAGACGAGGGTTTGAGGAAGGCTATTCTTGATGATGCACACCGTTCTAGGATGACCATTCATCCCGGTGGGGACAAGATGTACCAAGACATGAAGCGAGTTTTCTTTTGGGCCGGTATGAAGAAAGACGTGGCCGAGTATGTCGCTAGATGCTTGGTGTGCCAACAAGTGAAGGCGGAGCAAAAGAAACACGGTGGGTTGCTTCGCCCATTGGAAGTTCCGCAATGGAAGTGGGATAGTGTCTCGATGGATTTTATTGATGGGTTACCGAGATCAAGGAAAGGTAATACGGGAATTTGGGTTGTGGTAGACAGACTTACTAAGACTGCCCATTTCATACCTGTGAAGAGCAAGAGGACTACTCCATGGCTAGCTTCAGTTTATCTTCGATAGATAGTTCGATTGCATGGGGTACCCTCTAGCATAGTGAGTGATCGAGATCCTATCTTCACTAGCGAGTTTTGGAGGAGTTTGCAAGAGGCGGTAGGGACTCAGTTGTGTTTGAGCACCGCGTATCATCCTCAGACGAACGGCTAGACCGAGAGGGTGAATCGTGTTCTGGAAGACCTTTTGAGGCTTTGTATCTTGGATTTTGGAGCTACTTGGGAAGAGCATCTTCCATTGGTGGAGTTCGCGTATAATAACAGCTTTCAGTCCAGTATTGGTATGGCTCCTTTCGAAGTTCTTTATGGAAGGCCTTGTCGATCACCTACATGTTGGTGGGAATCTACGGATAAGATCTTGCTTGGGCCTGATATGGTTAGGGAGACTTCGGAGAAGATTGACTTTATTCGAAGAAGGATGAAAGCGGCACAAGACAGGCAGAAATCTTACACGGATAAGAGGAGGACGGATCTTGAGTTTGATGTTGGGGACATGGTCTTTGTCAAAGTATCTCCATTACGGAATGTAGTTCGCTTTGGGTCCGTTGGGAAGTTAGCTCCAAGATTTGTAGGACCGTTTCCTATTAAGGAAAGGATTGGACGGATGGCATATAGTGTGGATTTACCCGAGAGACTTAGTGGGGTACATGACGTATTCCATGTGTCACATTTGAGTAAGTGCCTACATGAGACTGCAAAGGTGGTAGAGCCGAGCTTGCTAAGAGAAGTGGACGTAGAGCGTGATGCGACTATTCGACGAGCTCCTACTCGCATCCTTGGGTCCGAGATTAGGAAGTTGAGGAACAGAGAGGTGCGGCTAGTCAAAGTGCAATGGGGAGAAGATGAGAGCAATGCTACTTGGGAGACAGAAGCGAAGATGCGTTCATTGTACCCATTCCTTTTTGAGGGAATGTCTTTTAACTTCTCCTTTATCGTTTGTCTAGTACTTATCTTTAGTATGTCCTCTCATTAGTACCTTTGACCTTTAGATATGGTAAACCTATGGTTGAAACATGTGTTTGAGGCATGTTATGTTTGATGGATCCGTGTGGATGCAAGTGGTTGCTAGTGGTTGCTCGTGGATGCATATACACACACTCTAGGCACTAGATCGGCTCAATCACTTCATATTGCATATAATTGTGTGTAGGTAGCTATATTAATGGATGTATAATGGTTGTGCTATCATATGGATGATGCATTTTGGTGAATGATTGTGCACTCATGTAGGGATAGTATGTGTCGATAGGGTTCTTTCGCATACATATTGGATGCATGGCACTATCATGGTTTGCATTAAGGAGGTCAACTGAATCAGTAGACCGCCTGATTTTGCAATAGACAGGGAACATATACACACACTATTTGCATATGTTCATACAGCATTAGAAACTCTAAGGATAATGGATGCCAGTGTTTGATGGTTTGAGTAGATGGTTGTTTGGTTGGTAGGATACGTTCTTCTTGACTTAGAGATTTCGGGGACGAAATCCTTTAAGTAGGGGAGAATGTAACACCCAATATGTTGAATAACTTGCTATAATATAAAACAGGGCATAATTAAATTTTAAATCTGAATCAGGGGAAACGGGCAATGCCATTGCGTTCGTCTTGGAAAAATACGCGAAATAGAGTACGAGTTTTCGAAAATCGGAGTCCGTATGACCCAGTTAAGGCCCGAAGAAGTTTTCAGAAATTCAAAACAAGTTTAAAAATAAAAATTCAAACATTTCAGAAGTGGCGGGAAAATTCCCGCCAGACCCAGGGGGTCGACTGGGGAATCGACCTGCCCACCAGGTCGACTGGGGAGTCGACCCTAGGGTCGACCTCCCTGGTCGAGCCCAGGTGACCTGGGTGCATCACCTTGGCTTTTGGGCTGTGTTTTGGTGGCTAGGACGAGATCTAACGGCTCTAATCTAATTTAGGGTTAATCTAATGGCCTAAAACACCTAACTACTCTATAAATACACCCTAAGACTACCCTAATTCATACTAAAAATAGCTACAACACCGTTATGCCGTCAAAATGCAACTTGAAGGAGCCTCCATCAAATTAAAGAGGAAGATAGCTTCTCAAATTAACTTCTAATCAACTCTAGCAACTTAATCTTCTTCTTAGGAGTACTAATCAACAAGTTGTGAATTTTCTATAGCCTTAATGACCAATTATTGAAATGATTATGATAGGATATAATGAGGTTATGGCTATGAATGTGGATCAATGCAAGTTATGCAAGTTATATGCTATGTGTTAATGATGTTATGCATGTTATGCAAGTTATATGCTATGTGTTTGTGATGTTATGCAAGTTATGCAAGTCATATGCTACATGTCCATGATGTTATGCAAGTTATGCAAGTCATATGCTACATGTTCATGATGTTATGCAAGTTATGCAAGTTATATGCTACATGATCATGATGTTATGCAAGTTATGCAAGTATTAGGCTATGTGTTCATGATGCTAGTTATGCAAATTGCTATGATAAACATTGATCCATTATGACACCATGATTATGCATGTTTGGTGTATGATTATATGCAAGTTCATGTATAATATGTATGCAAGTTTGGTGTATGATTATATGCAAGTTCATATATGACATGTTATGCAAGTATGGTGTTTGATTATATGCAAGTAACATGTGCAAGTTTACACCTTAGTATGATATGCATACATATGCAAGTTAACAACTTTATATGTCATACATACATATGCAAGTTTACCCCTTTGTATGACATAAGAAACTTATGCAAGTTAACCTCTTTATGACATATGTGATTCATGCAAGTTTGGGTTGATTATTTATGCTAGTTGGGTTTGATGCTATATGCATGTTGACACCTTTAAACCCATGTTGATGCTAATGTGTTATGCAAGTTGAACCCATTGTATTTGTGATGAATCTTCCCTTTTATGTCATGTTTGCGAATTACGTGGGGAACGATGGGGTTAATAAACATGTTAATGAAATTTTGTGAAGTTCGTATGATTATGCATACCATAAAGTGGATGGACATAATTGAGTCAATTATGTACATCGTTAAAATTGGAATTAATTAGGGAAAATTAATTCGGGGGTGATTAATTAGGTGTAATTAATTGACTAAGACACGAGGTTGGACCCTTTTGTAGCATAAGACTGCCCGGAACCGACCAGCAAATCCAGCGGCTACAAATGATTGGCCCAATGTGAGAGGTCTTAGGCACAAACTACATACGTGACAAGTGTAAAGACACGAGGTTAGACTCGGTTATGGCGTAAGGCTGCCCGGACCCAACCGGCAAATCCAGCTGCCATAAAAGATAGTCTAATGTGAGAGGTCTTTACAACGGTTACGTTCTTAATCAATTAAGAAACACTTAACCAGATAAGCATGTAGTGGGCATGAGGGGTTAAGTGGGTGCCTTGGGTGGCATGTGGAAATCAATTAAGTGCCTTGGGTGGCATGAGGAAATCTAGTGGGTTGCCTTGGGTGGCAATAGAAAATACGATTAGAATATTTAACCAAGTGGAAACATGTAATTAAACATGATTAAAGGGTTAAGTGGGATTCACTAGATAAAATGACAAGCTTAGGTGGTAGCTTGTGGGGGGCCCATTTCAACCAGTAACCCTTATGTATCTTATTGGGCTCGACCCATGTCGAGGACGGGACACGCGTGCTGGGCTTGATTATAAGAGGCCAAAACGGGTTAGCGGTGGCAACGCAAGTCCAACGGGTTTCATATGCGTGTGTGGACCCGGGCTGGTAGGTAAGACGTTATTGCATCGTGTAGGTATAAGCCGTGCACCATTTGTTGTATCGGGTTGCCACTTTGGGGAGTGATACACTCCATTGTGGAACCAGCACGGGTATCTACGGTAGGGAGCCGATCGCTTGGGAGTAGTGGGTACACCTAGTGGAGATAGGGGCAGACGGCACCTATGTAGTCAGCTAGGGGTACACGAAACTACTGGGTAAATTTTCTAAGTCCTTGGGAGGGATCAACCTTTAAGTAGGAATGTCTGGTGTGGTGCAGTTAGTAATTACCCTTGGGTGGGTAGATGCGTCTTTACCGTTATCTTAGTTCATCCTATGTCTAGTTGGCTACTTAGTGTAGTCATTTATCCTCAGTCATCCCATACCAAGTTTATATCATACCCTAATTACTTTAATAATTGTGTTGTTAAAGTTATAGGGCTCACTCAGACTTATGTCTGACCCCGTTGTTTTTATCTTTTTCCCCCTCGGGTCCTCAGGTTGGGCCTAGCACTAGTGGGCTTTGATCAGACTTCTTTATCTATCTCTTGGAGCTTGGACCGTGATGTAAAGCCCAGCTTATCTTTTCTTTTATGGCTATTGTTTATGTAGTGGGATTATGTACTTATGTTTTATCAGGATGGATATTTAGTACTTGACTCTTTATGGTGTTGTAACTAAACTTGTTTACCTTCTGCTGCAATGAAATGATGTTTTAGATTTTCAAGTATTTATATCTGTCTTGTGTAAATTTTCCTGTTCTATATTCACTTAAAATGCTCCACCGAAGTTAAGGCATTCCCTTAGTGAGTGACCTTAGCGGGTGTGGGGTGTTACAAGTTTTCCCAACAGATCCGCAATCCAAAATAGGACTATCATATACCAAATCGAAGATAAAATCGTGCTCTTCGAATTTGGTACTATGGAGTTTTGGCCAGAAATGCACGGTTTGGGAGTTATTGGCTGTGGAAGCTCAGAGTATTATTTGCAAAAATGGGATTTTGTGGAAAATGTGATTTTTGAGGTGGTGGGGTCCATGACCAGAGCTGAGGGCTGATGGGCGGCGGTGCAGGCCTGACTAGGCAGAGGAAGGGTGTTAGTGGTTGTGGTGGCGCTGGAGGGGCCCACGGTGGTGGTAGTTTGCAATTTTGGGCTTTAGGGATTTGAAATAGGAAAAGAGAAAGAGGAAGAGAGGGAGGAGAGGAGGAAGAGTAGGAGGAGGAGAGGAGGAGGCCGATGGTGATGAGGAAGGGGGAGGGGCGCTGAAGCGAGGGGTCCTTTCTTTTTTCTTCTTTTTTTTCACGTTGGTTTGAGTTGTGAGGGAGAGAGAAGGTGAGGGTTGACTTTATATAATTATTTAATTATTTAATTCCAAAAAGTTACTTTTTCATTCTAACTCCAAATCGAACCCAACGGCTGACGTTCCTAGCCAATTACCCCCATTGTGGATACAATGGGATACGTCCTGTAAGTTGATTCGACTATTTCCATCAGTTTTTCTCAAAATTAAAATATGAATCAATATATTGAACGCACATTTCAATTTACCAGGGCCACATACGAACTCTAAAAATTCCCGAAAAATATTTTCTAGCTTCGTATTAACGATACAATCCCAACAAAACTAATTTCGTCAAATTCTGAGACTATTTGAAAAATGGCCATTTTCTGGTCGATCGAAATTGACTAAAACTGTTCAAACACGTTTTACTTCGCCACGCTCACATATTGATTTGAAAAATTATGACTTTTGGGATCTAGCAATAACTTGACATCCCGGATCCAACAAAATTGGTTTCGTCAAAAACCGAGGTCGTTTACAAAATTTCCATTTTTAAGTGCCAGAATTCCATAGCGACTATTATGAATTTTCAACTGGGCATAACTTTTTATTCCTATTATGAAATTTCAATTTTTTGGACTCGTTAGAAAGATATTCTCAAATAGATTCTAATATTTTTGGTTTCGCTTAAATTCGGTTTATTTGGAATCCTGTACATTCATTTGAAATTCGAAATCGAAATTTCAAACTACCATGCCATTTTCAATTACTTTTATAATTAAAAATAAATATTTATGTTCTAACGTCGATCTATATAAATATGTATGTTCTATTTCTATTCAAAATAAATTTCTCGTCGTTATTATTCAAAATAATTCATTTTAAATATTCAAAATTCATTAAAATTGCTAAAATAAAAAAATTAAATTGGCTCAGATTTCCGGGTTGTTACAATCTCCCCCACTTAAAACTTTTCATCCCCGAGAAGGAAAGCTGAAAGTTGTTTTACTAACCAACTCAACTTCCATTATTTTCATTACAGCTTAAGTTCTTCAACATTTCAGTTTCTAAGAACTTTTCAAATTTTTCAAAAATTTGGCTGACACCACAAATTTCCGAAAAATTTCGCCATAACTACCCCTGCACCGGGAGCTTCGGGATATTTCAAATAGCCTCCCATGGCCCTCACCAATCCAAAAGAAAAAGAAAAAGCCAATCGGCTCATTAAATCATCAAATCCCCAAGAAGTACCATAAACATTTTTCTATTTGTCAGGCAAACAATTTTATTCCTCTGCTATAGCCTCCTTGCTATGACCTGTTCAATGTATATACATGTATATGCATGCAATTGTAATCATTTTTTAATACAGTTCAATATTCGGTCCAATTTGGCATAATGGTTCAAAATTATCAAACCAATAATCAAACAACACAATCAACAATCAATTAGTTGATTATCATTTCAAATTCATAATTTTGATATATATATACAGAAAATCATGTTTTTGATGCCAATTCACAACAATAAACCTATCTAGCTTTGGTTCTTACACAGTCTAATGGAAATATATAGAAATCCCACCTTCGAAACTCGAACATTAACTACTGATGCCATACGTCATCAGTAGAATCATCTCCGGGCGACTAGAGTGTGATTCTATATCTATCCAGTATATTAAAACTTCGAATATACGTTCATGACGCGTATATGCAAAATCTTTATATATTGGATTGTCCAAATTCAATATAAAATAAAATATTCAAATACGTACAATTAGATATAAATTTTCAAACCAAAGTTTGTTTTCAATTTTATTTTAATAATATACTCTTCACACTCGTTCTAGGATACTTCTGATCCCATCTCTAACGAGTTATTCTTATTTGATATTTCTAATCCAACCTCTGATGAATTCTTTCGTTTGGTTCTAATGTGTCTTGTTCTCGAGCTCTGTAAACCAAAGCTCTGATACCTCTTTATAACGACCCGAACTTCCCCGTGAAGGAAAGCGTGGATTGCTTTGAGGACAAGACGAATCAGAACACAAACAGAAGAACATTTCATTGCTTATTACAACAATTCCATCAGAATATAAGAATATACAGAGTATGAATAAATATTACACATTTGATAAATATCAGAGATTTAAATTACATTTAAATACATAGCAGCGGAAAAATAATACAAAGCTCAACTGAAAGAAATACACGGATACAGAATTTCTAAGTATCATCCCAGCTGTAAACCAGGATCCTGTGAATATAAATGTGCAAAACCCAACTACTAGCTGCCCGTATGGAAAATAAGGGCACCCAGAGTTTAGGGTAAAACAATAAACTCCAGGTCAGTCACGTGACTAGTGTGAGAACTAAAACAGTTATTAATCTTTATTTTTAAAGTTAGGTAAATCAAGGGACCACGCCGTATAACACGGAACGGTATTCCTTCCAAGAATACTAGTGCACAAAACAAACAGTGCAATGCTAAATAATGAAAAATTAAGCTATTTGTAACACCCCGTATTTTCTGTGAACGTATAAGTAACAAATTAAAATATACATATTTTTTAGGAGAAGAATTAAGGGAAACGGGCTGTGCCATTGCGTTCGTCTCGAAATTCTGCTTGAGTTAGAGTCTGAGTTTGCATAAAACGGATACCGTATGAATAAGATATGGACGAACAAAGTTAGGCAGAAAAACCGGAAACAAGTCAGAATACACTGGCGCACTTGTTAAGTGCGCCAGTACAAAAATACAATGGTGCACCTGCCAAGTGTGCCCATACCGATCCATCACATGATTCTGGAGTGTTCTGTAATGACGTGTCTTCTTCTGAGTGGCTGGATGACATGTCTTCGAGCTGGGTGGTTCTGATGACTTCTGGACTGATATGAAGGCTCTAAATCACCCTATTCTCCTATAAAAACACCCCCAAACCTCACTTTCTCTCCACACAATTTTATTCTCCTATACTCTGCCTCTATAATAAATAAATAAAATAATGGCGTCGCTACTCTACTGGGATCAAAACTAGAACTAGTGCATCTTCTTCCAAATCTGAATAAGATTAAAAGAGAAATACTGCAACTCTTCTTCTATAATCCGATCAAGGCAAGTGCAGTTATTTTCTGATATGAATTTTAATCATGATCTTGACATAATTATAAAACTGAATCTGAGATTATGCCCTTTTTCTATTTATCAGATCTGTTCCTCTGTTTTATTATTCTGTTTGTTCTGTATTTCCTCCTCCTTTCTTTCTTTTTATTTGATAGCCAGGCTACCACGAGCCAGAGCCAGATCTCATAAGAGATGAATGCATAAACGCTAAATTTGGGAAGAATATTGAATGAGGCATATTTGGGCATAATTGATTTGTAACTAATTTCAGGATTCAACGCATGTTGTAATCCTAGACATAAATTTGAGGCATTTTGTATAAGACGGTCTATGACTTGGAAGGAGAGGGTTATTGTGACTTAGAACATAAAGAACATAGGTTGAACTTAGAACATAAATCAAAGATATATAATTGGGCATGTTGTATTTAAAACATAAGGTGTATTTAACATGTCTTGAGTTTTGAGGCATAAAGAATATTGGACATATGACTTGGGATTTGTGGCGTAAAGTTTAACTGTGAACATGTAACTGATTTGGATGTACAGTACAAGTTGTAATTCAAGATCTAGATCTGGACATACTATACATATTATAGTCTGAAATTTGAAAAAAAGAGAATTAATTTGCATTTAACTTAGGTGTAAAGATCCATATTAAGATTGGATAATTATTAAGTGTGAATACACCTATGTAAGGGGGGGTTATGGATATGTGATATGCATTGTAATCAATGGCTATATTTGGCATAATTTATATGTAAGGTTTTTGGAGAATATTCTAAGCTACGCAAGTTTAACTAAAAATTGGGACATACGTTATATGGAGGATTATGACCATAATTTGGGCATATAAGTTTAGGCTTACCTTATGAATTAGGCAAGATATGTGAATAGGACTTTATGGAATGTTTAAATCTGCTAAAACGGTTATCTGCTTATTATGTTAAATTTGACTAATCTGCTAAACCTGTTACCTGTTTGATCTGTTGAATTGCCTAAACTGTTACACATGTTGAATGGCCTAATCTGCTAATTTTGCCTAATCTGCTAAATCTGTTGAGTTGCCTAATCTGCTAAATCTGTTGAACCGCCTGAGCTGCTAAATCTGTTAAATCTGTTGAAAAGCTGAATGATTGTAATTTGTGTAAAACATGCTAATTTGTTTAATCCGCTGCGACTTGAAAAGAAGCCTAATCTGTTAAATTGACATAATTAGTCTGATATTTGTATAATTTGTAATGGAATAAACTAGTTAAAATAAAAATGCTGAGACACGAGGTTAGCTCATGTTTGCGGTAGAAGCCTGCCCGGACCCAACCGGCTTAACCAGCAACCACAAACTGCTAGTCTAATGTGAGAGGTCGTAGGCATAACCAATATATGATTAGACACGAGGTTAGGTCTGGCTTGTGGCAGAAGTCTGCCCGGAACCGCCCGACTTATCCAGCGGCCACAAGCTACCGACCTAATGTGAGAGGTCTGCGCATTAATATTTAATTAATGCAAATCTAAGATAAATATGTGTCTAAAACGTGTTGGGTAGATAAGGCTAAACCAACTGGATTGATGAATTAATAAACCTGTTTCGTGAATCTGTAGGCCAAATACAAAGTTAGACAATCTGTAAGTCTGTTAAAACTATACATCTGATCCGTTAGCCTGAAAACCTGTTTACTTGATTTTCTGGTCTGTGAACTAGTTGATTCTGAACTCTGCAGGCCTAAAACTTGTAAACAAGTTAATCTGAAATCTGTTAGTCTGGGGACACAAGGTTAGGAGGGAAAATACTTGTGTCATCTGTCGTTTGGGACCCATATTAGTCAGTAACCCTTTCTGGTATCAAAACTATGACCGAACAGTAGGTAGGGTCCGGGCACGCTTACTGAACTAATTATAAGTGGCTCATTCTGACAATGGCGAGTGGTGTTGATGGTGCGTTCCAACCGCGTCATGTGCGTGCATTGATCCCGGTCTGCCTCTGAGGATGTAAGACGCTGTGACATCTGTAAATAGGCTTGTGTCATTTAAAGGTTTCCACTTTGGGGAGTGATACATCCTTCTGTGCGGTTGGCACGGGGTATTTATGTATTAGGGAGCCGATCGCTTGGGGTAGATTTAGGGTACAGTTAGATTGTCTATTTCCGTTGGGGTACCATCTGTTTCTGTTGGGTGGTAACACCTGTCTGTTTTGCGTGGTATCGTCTATTAGGGTGGTAAAGGCCCATTTACTAGTGTACACCTAATTCCAATATTTTCTTTCTGTAGGGATTATTCTGTTTCCGTCTCTGATTCTGTTTATGTATCTTATGTTTGTTGGGGTGGTAAAGGCCCATTACTGGCATTCTGTTCCTGTATAGATTATTTTGTTCCGTTTCTGTTTCATTTTGGACATTAGGGTAACACCTAATCCTGTTATACTAGTATTAGGTCAGAGAACTAAAATATAAGTAAGAAGCATAACTTGGGCTATATCATTCTGTTTCTTCTATTTAGCTTAAGTATACCAGTTACTCCTGTTGTTGTCTCTTATCCAGCTTAATTTTCATGTCATGATATTATTATCTGTTCATATGATGAAAGTCACTGGATTTGCCAGACTTTATGTCTGACCTTGCTTTTTTTCGCCACTTTTCTTTCGTCCCCCCCCCCCCCCCCCAAGGTTTTTTAGGGTGGAAGTATAGGAGCTTGACTCGGATTTTCTCTGCTTGAAGTACCGCTTGTCCTTGGCTCTATCTTTCCATGGCAGTTTATGCTGGGGATTATGATTTTAAAAACTATGCATTATGAAGGCTTTTATACAAGGCTGATATTTTGTACTTGAATTCTGATATTGTGATTTGAAAAGATGTAACCAAACTTACTTCAGTTTCTGTTGTAATAAAGTTACTAATTTTTCAAGTACTGTTTTATCTATCTTGTAAATTTTTGTTCTGTCTACTAAAACGCTCCATCAAAGTTAAGGCATTCCCTTTGTGAGTGACCTTAACGGAGTTGGGGTGTTACACTTGGTATCAGAGCTGAAGGCTACCAGATTTGATAAAAAGTTTTTGAAAACTATTTTCAAAAAGGTTTTGAATAGGAAGTATTTTCAAAAGTAGAGTTTATTTTGAAAAACATAGTCCCCAAAGCCATATTTCTATCTTTTGATTTTTTGTTTAATCCTTGTTTCTTTCTTTTCTGAGTCTCCGAGGCTCCTGGCTTTCTGGGAGGTAACCTCATCGCGAAATGGTTCCGTAGGCATGATGAGATTACGGCGTCTGTTGAAGGGCAAAGAAGTGCCTAACCTCCGTCTGTAGCTGCAGTAATTTCACCTACAACTTATCCTCTTTCGAGCTTCGTAGGGTATTCTGTGCGATGAGGGCAACTCTAGAGAAAGACTTGTTAACATATGAGAAGACTAGTTGTTTTCAATGCGGTGAGACAGGACGTCTGATCAAGGATTGCCCCACAAGGCAAGGGCAGAGGGCAGAACCTACTACTGGAGGGCATGCAAATGCTCTCGTGGCTGGTAGATTGGATAGAAATAGGAAAAATTTCTATAGAACGTTTAATTTCCTTATTTGATTATTGAGTTAAAACTCTCTTTGATTTTGGCATTTTGATTCTGTAATTGAGACACTACACTTTAATACTAGTCTTGTTTGTGATCCTGCTATAGTCTCAAACCCCATATGGGTTACGACTCATCTGTTTGTGATAAGTTGGGGCTTGAGGGCATCTTTATTGGGCATGACGCATACATTCTGAGTTTTTATCATGCTTAGTTTCCTAAGAATCATTTGGTAATCTGATCTGTATAAGTAGTCTGTAGGTTTCAGAAAAGATAGGAGTTTTTACTCAAAATGTGAAATAGGTTTCCAGTTCGACATTTGTTTAATGGGAGTGATTCTCTGAGTATTAATCTGATGTTGATTTCGGTCTTCGAGGGTTGATACTTAGAAGTTATTCTCTTAAACCGATGTCTAATGGGAACCTAGCTTTAGTTTTATACTTGCTTCTATTACTCGACTTTATCCTTTGATCTTTAGGTAGAAACTAATGGGTGTAAACATGTGTTTGAGACATGTTATGTTTGATGGTTGCAAGTGGATGCAAGTGGTTGCTAGTGATTGCTCGTGGATGCATATACACACACTAGGCACTAGATCGGCTCAAAATCACTCTCATACTGCATATGGATATGTGTGCATTTTTTTTATGGATGCAAAATCGGTGACTCAGCACATGGATATTGCATATGAATGAGCGGTTGTGCACTCATATAGAAATGAAGCGTATCAAATAGGGTTTCTTGCATACATAATTGGACTCATGGTACCAACATGGTTCGCATTGAGGAGGTCAACTGAATCAGTAGACCGCCTGATCTTTGCATTAGATAAGAGACATATACACACACTTTTGCATATGTTCATACAACATTAGAAGTTTTCTAAGGACAATGGATGCTTGGGATGATGGTTGAGTAAATGGATGATTGGATGGTAGGACACATTCTTCTTAACTTGAAGATTTCGGGGACGAAATCCTTTAAGAATTGGAGAATGTAATACCCCGTATTTTCTGTGAATATATAAGTAAAAAATTAAAATAAACTTAATTTTTAGGAGAAGAATTAAGGGAAACGGGTTGCGCCATTGCATTCATCTCGAAATTATGCTTGAGTTAGAGTCCGAGTTTGCGTAAAACGGTGTGATGACCCCAAACTTCCATGGAATGAAAGTAAGGAATAATCATTTGGAATACAACATAAATACAATAATATAGATCACAGATACAACATAGCATAGGAAATTCATAGAGTAACAACATCATAGCAGCGGAAATATAATGTCATCAACCACAGAAAGCCCACAGTCACAGAATTCTAAATTATTACATCAAGTTTGCAGAAAATGAAATAAGTTCCAACTCCCACTTAAATAATGTGAAATGAAACAAGTTTGATGTCTGGAATTAAAAAGAGAAAAATGCAATAGTAGCAAATGATAGATGTCTTAAAGCTCCAAGTCATCACCTCTCCACGAAAGCAAATCCAAGAATGATAACAAGCAGCTCCAAAGAAAAGACTCCAAGCAAAGAATGAACCTGTTTACTTGGCTGCCCATGTAGAAAGGAGGGCACCCGAGTTTGCGAAAAGGTGGAAACAAACAATGGGTCAGTCGTGGTACTGGTGTGAGAATTCTTAACTAATTTAACTACTAGTAATAAGGCAAATCCAAGGACCATGCCGCTATCGCGAACGAGTTTACTCCAATGGATTGCCGTGCAGAATTTAAAGTGACAGAATAAATAATAAGTGAATCGTAAAACAACGCTATGCTTTTGAGAAAAATGGAATCACCATAAGACCCAAGTCCCACCACACAATGCAACACAAAACAGAGGATATGGTTTTACCTTATGGTGATTAAACATTCTAAATACGGTAAATACGAGTTTAATATAATTATTAGTTTATATGGAAAACATTTCAAAATAAATGTATCAATCCTAGGACACATAGATACCATAACACTATGCTTCCTTACTAGTAATACAATCAAATTCATAGGTTTGTATTGGAAGTTTGGGATTTCCATCACGAGTCAGGGCTAGGGAGGAGCTCCTTACCGATTCGAGACACTCTAGCTAATGTCTCAGGATTCCCCGCAGTGAACCCTTGGATCCTGCAGGGCCGGTCCACACATACAACTTCATGGATTGGCAATTCCTGAACACACATTTCCCGATCCCATGGGACCTATCATCCGAGGCGCCTCATTCCATCATCCACATAAGTAAAATGTTGGGCCGTGTTAAATCCCAATCACCACTTCTAGCTAGAAAGAAACGTGCTGCTCTCCATGCGTTCCCTTCTCCCATTTTAGGCTCCACCGGTGTGTGAGGCTCGCGAAGTCACCTATACACAAAGCTATGCCTAAACAGGCTATGCTTTGATCATCCCACAAGGCCTGCTTTTCAACAAAGCTTTGATCACATGCATCTTAGCATGCCACATCGTCACTCCATATCGCACTACCAATCCTTTGCCGAAATATATGAAAGGGTGTTAAGCAAGAGAATAAATTCTCCGCCACCAAACATCCATACATTTGACAGAAGATTAATAACATGATATTTAATGGAGTACGATGTCAGACACACAATCCATTTATTAGCTTATGCTTTGGGTCTGAGCGAAAACCAAACCCGTGAAATCAACACGTACGTTTGGGCAATGACCATGACCCTTGAATTGGGAGCAAGTCAAATTAGGGCCTCGATCGTTGTCCATTCGAGGGAAGCTTTACCATCTTCAAACGCCATCTACATACTTCAATTAACGTCATTTGATTATTTGGAATGAGAGAACTCGGACTTTCCAATTAATCCTCGTATATATATATATATATATATATATATATATATTTAAAATCCTTCATACTTACTGATATCATTTTATAATGATTACTTCCTATTTTAATTATTTAAAATAACTAAATTTTTATATAACGACGCCTTAAGTCAATGGGCGACTATGGCGCTGCATTCAACCAATTTTAATTTTTACATTTCTCAGAATCTAACCGTTGGATCTTAACTCAATATATATCGTTGGAAAGATTTTTCCAAGACGGTCCTAACGGTTTCAGTTTCAAGAAAATCCGACAGTCAGATCTTCTTGTATAGTCGTTTAAAGGTACGATTTAAAAATGAGAACTACCGCGCTCCATTCGTTTAATTTTAATTATGTTTATATATATATATATATATATATATATATATATATATATATAATCGTTTAATCATAATATCATCATTTGGTTTAAACAACGCTCTAAACAACTACCGATCCTTACTAAATTTTAATTCATTTGAAAAATGAAGATAATATTACAACATCCTAAATTCATTCTTTACTTACATTAAAAATGTGAATTCCATCCTTTTCATTTACATGTAAAAATGTAAATTTAATTCCTATGTAAATTCCTATTTTCTATTTACACGTAAAAATGTAAATTTTGATACATTGCAAAATCCTACTTTTAACTTACACATAAAAATGTAAATTTTAACTTCAATGTAAATTCTCATCTTAATTACATAATAAAAATGTAACTTATATTTGCAGTGTGAATCCTATTCTAAATTTCATATAAAAATGTAAATTTAATTACAATGCAAATTCTACTTCCTATTTACATTATAAAAATGTAATTTTTAATCACAATGCAAACTCTACTTCTTATTTACATTGTAAAAATGTAATTTTTAATTACAATGTAAATTCATGTTTTACTTGTATATAAAAATGTAGTTTTTATCATACGATGCAAACTTCCATTCTAATTACATAGAAAAATGTAAATTTTTATTTTTATTTTACATACGGGGTAAATTAATATTTTAATCACACTAAAAATAATGTAATTTTCATGCGGTGAAAATTCCTATTTTCATTTACATTAATAAAAATGTAAATTTCCATACAGGGTAAATCTTGTCTTAATTTACATTAAAAATAAATGTAAATTTCATACGGTGTAAATCATGTTTTAATTTACATTAAAAATAAATGTAAATTTCATACGGTGAATATTATGTCTTAATTTACATTGAAAATAAATGTAAATTTCATACGGTGTAAATCATGTCTTAATTTATATTAAAAATAAATGTAAATTTCATACAGTGTAAATCATGTCTTAATTTATATTAAAAATAAATGTAAATTTCATACGGTGAAAAATATGTCTTAATTTGCATTAAAAATAAATGTAAATTTCATACGGTGAAAATTATGTCTTAATTTACATTAAAAATAAATGTAAATTTCATACAGTGAAAATTTCTACTTTATTTTAATGAAAAATACTTCTTCATCATTTCATATGAAAAATCCTACTTTATTATTTACAATGTAATAATTTCATCTTTTAATATTTACAATGGAAAAATCACATCTTTTAATGTTTATATATACTTTCCAATGTAAAAATCCAACTTTCACTTACAAGGTAAAGATTCATGTTTTAATTTACAATGTAAAAATTCATGTCCAAATTTCATGTCAATATCATGTTCGATGTCCATATCCAATATCTTGTGTTCAATATTTCATGCCCAATATTTCATGTCCAATCCAACCACAAACAATATTTAAATAAATAAAAGGGATCAAATCGAATCAATAACATGAAGTTAATCTCGAGTTGAAAGTTCTAATTCAATCCGAGAATAACCAAGGGTGTGTTCTTACATGTATACATAAGGTTCGTGAATATCAACAAAACATAATTGATAAAATTAACAAATAAATGATCCTAATAAATCATCAAACTCAGATCTAGCATTTAAATTTTCAGATCTAATATCATAACATCATAAACAATTCAGATCCATAACTTAGAATATCATCCATCGCAGATCTATTTATATTTGCCATTCAAACTTTAAATGATGGAAGAATAATAGTTAAATTAATTAAATTTTATTAAAAATAAATTCTCACATTGCTTGGGACTGAAATGAAGGTCCAAACTCGATCAGATCTCGTGTTCGAAGTCACGGCGGTTTCAGATCGGAAAGATTTCAATTTGAAGTTCATATGTATAAATTAGAAACTGACTTTTTACAACTGTCACTGGAACGATTAAAAGCGTCGCAAAACTGAGTTATTCATATCTTAATATTTTCCAATTTGTTCAAAACTTTGATTTAGAAAATCGGGAGCTGTAGTCGATGATTTTACTACGGGTTGTTGGACGTGGAAGGGCTACGAGAGGGGGATGTTCGGCCAGAAGGTGGGAGGGTGCGGTTGCGCCTGGTGGGCTCGGCAGAGGTCGGTGGCGGCGGTCTTCGTGGGGTCGGGGTGGGCTAACGGGGGCACGAGGGGAGGTGATTCTTGTTAGAGATGGAAGAGGAGAGAAAGAGCTTCGGAAAACTCAACTACACCCCTGTCTAATTCTCTATGGATTGAGAGGAATCGAAGCTCAAAGATTTGAATGGAGATGGGTTGTGGCGGCGTGAAAAGCATCGGGGAAGAAGAGATACGGTAGCGTGTATTTATACACGTATTTAGGCCGTATTTTTTATTTTTTTAATTTAATTAATTCCCGAAAATAGGGGTTTTTCGTCCAAACCCCGATTCGCGCTCAACGACTGTCGATCAATAGGTTTTGACGCCTTCTGAACGCAATGGCGCTATTGCCGAAGTCCAATTCTGAAGTTAAAAGCATGTTTCTTTTTATTTTTAAAATAAATCTCTTCTTTTAATTAGAACGTACTTTCTAATTTTACCGGGGTCACATACGAAGTCAGAAAAATCTGGAAAAATTATTTTTGGTTATGGTTTGACGATAAGGTCCTAACAAAACAAATTTCATTGAGTTCTGAGATCGTCTGAAAAATGGCCATTTTCTGGTCGATCCAATTTAACTATAATTGACCAAAACATATTTTCCCTTGCCATGCTCACAAATTAACTTCAAAAATTATGTAATTTGAAACCTAGCAATAATTTTACATCCCGGATCCAACAAAAGTGGTTTCTTTGAATTCCGAGGTCGTATGCAAAATGTCTATTTTCCAGGGCGATATATTCTCTAAAGCGACCTTTCTGAAAACTCATTTGCCCATAACTTTTGATTCCCGTTATGAAACTTCGATTTTTCAAATTCGTTAGAAAGATATTCATTAACAGATTTTAATATTTTTCGTTTCACCAAAATCCTGTTTATTCTGCACTCTATGTAATCAGTCAAAGTTCAGGTTTGACTTTTCAAACTACCGTCCTTTATTAATTCCTTTAATAATTAAATTAAATATATTTGTATTAAATCCAATCAAAATAAATTTCTAGTCATTTTTATTTAAAATAATTCATTTCAACTATTTAAATACCTTTAAAATCTCAAAATGAAAATTTTAAATTGGCCCCAAATTCCGGGTTGTTACAAACGGATACCGCACGAAGAAGATATGGACGAACGAAGTTAGGCAGAAAAAACGGAAATAATCCAGAATACACTGGTGCACTTGTGAAGTGAGCCAGTACAAAAATACACTGGCGCACCTGCCAAGTGCGCCCATACCGATCGAGCACATGATTCTCGAGTGTTTTGTGATGACGTGTCTTCTTGTAAGTGGCTAGATGACCTATCTTCGAGCTGGGTGGTTCTTATGACTTCTGGACTGATCTGAAGGCTCTAAATCACCCTATTCTCCTATAAAAACACCCCCAAACCTCACTTTCTCTCCACACAATTTCATTCTGCCTATACTCAGCCTCTATGATAAATAAATAAAATAATGGCTTCGCTACTCTGCTAGGATCAAAACTAGAACTAGTGCATCTTCGTCCAAATGTGAATAAGATTAAAAGAGAACTACTGCAGCTCTTCTTCTATAATCCAATCAAGGCAAGTGTAGTTATTTTCCGATATGAATTTAAATCATGATCTTGACGTAATTATAAAACTGAATCTGAGATTATGCCCTTTTTCTATTTATCAGATCTGTTCCTCTGTTTTATTATTCTGTTTGTTCTGTATTTCTTCCTCCTTTCTTTCTTTTTGTTTGATAGCCAGGCTACCACGAGCCTGAGCCAGATCTCATAAGAGATGAACGCATAAACTAAATTTGGGAAGTATATTAAATGAGGCATATTTGGGCGTAATTGATTTGTAACTAATTTAAGGATACAACGCATGTTGTAATTCTGGACATAAATTTGAGGCATATTATATAAGACGATTTATGACTTGGAAGGAGAGGATTATTGTGACTTATAACATAAAGAACATAAGTTGAACTTAGAACATAAATCTGAGACATATAATTGGGCATGTTGTATTTAAAACATAAGGTGTATTTAACATATGTCTTGAGTTTTGAGGCATAAAGAATATTGGACATATGACTTGGGATTTGTGGCGTAAAGTTTAACTGTGAACATGTAACAGATTTGGAGGCATAGTACAAGTTGTAATTCAAGATCTAGATTTGGACATACGGTATATATTATAGTCTGAAATTTGGAAAAAAGATAATTAATTTGCATTTAACTTAGGTGTAAAGATCCATATTAAGAATGGATAATTATTAAGTGTGAATACACCTATGTAAGGGGGGGTTTTGGATATGTGACATGCATTGTAATCAATGGCTATATTTGGCATAATTTATATGTAAGGTTTTTGGAGAATATTCTAAGCTACGCAAGTTTAACTAAAAATTGGGACATACGTTATATGGTGGATTATGACCATAATTTGGGCATATAAGTTTAGGCTTACCTTATGAATTAGGCAAGATATGTGAATAGGACTTTAAGGAATGTTTAATCAGTTAAAACTGTTATCTGTTTATTATGTTAAATTTGCATAATCTGCTAAACCTGTTACCTGTTTAATCTGTTGAATTGCCTAAACTGTTACATATGTTCAATCGCCTAATCTGCTAATTTTGCCTAATCTGCTAAATCTGTTGAGTTGCCTAATCTGCCAAAACTGTTGAACCGCCTGAGCTGCTAAATACGTTAAATCTGTTGAAAAGCTAAATGATTTTAATTTGTGTAAAACATGTTAATTTGTTTAATCTGCTGCGACTTGAAAAGATGTCAAATCTGTTAAATTGACATAATTAGTCTGATATTTGTATAATTTGTAATGGAATAAACTGTATAAAATAAAAATGCTGAGACACGAGGTTAGACTTATGTTTGCGGTAGAAGCCTGCCCGGACCCAACCGGCTTAACCGGCAACCGCAAACTGCTAGTCTAATGTGAGAGGTCGTAGGCATAACTAAAATATGCTTAGACACGAGTTAGGTCTGGCTTGTGGCAGAAGTCTGCCAGGAACCGCCCGACTTATCCAGCGGCCACAAGCTACCGACCTAAAGTGAGAGGTCTGCGCATTAATATTTAATTAATGCAAATCTGAGATAAATATGATGTCTAAAACATGTTGGGTAGATAAGGCTAAACCAACTGGATTGATGAATTAATAAACCTGTTTCGTGAATCTGTAGGCCCAATACAAAGTCAGACAATCTTTAAGTCTGTTAAAACTATACATCTTATCCGTTAATCTGAAAACCAGTTGACTTGATTTTTTTGTCTGTGAACTAGTTGATTCTGAACTCTACAGGCCTAAAACTTGTAAACATGTTAATCTGAAATCTGTTAGTCTGGGACCCAAGGTTAGGAGGGAAAATACTTGTGTCATCTGTTGTTTGGGACCCATATTAGTCAGTAACCCTTTCTGGTATCAAAACTATGACCCAACAGTAGGTAGGGTTCGAGCACGCTTACTGAACTAATTATAAGTGGTTCATTCTGATAATGCCGAGGGGTGTTTTTGGTGCGTTCCAACCGGGTCATGTGCGTGCACGGATCCTGGTCTGCCTCTGAGGATGTAAGACGCCGTGACATTTGTAAATAGGTCTGTGTCAATTTAAAGGTTGCCTCTTTGGGGAGTGATACACCCTTCTGTGGGGCTGGCCCAGGGTATTTATGTATTAGGGAGCCGATCGCTAAGGGTAGATTTAGGGTACACTTAGTTCTGTCTGTTTCCATTGGGGTACCGTCTGTTTCTGTTGGGTGGTAACACCTGTCTGTTTTTGCGTGGTACCGTCTTTTGTGGTGGTAAAGGCCCATTTACTAGCGTACACCTAATTCTAACATTCTGTTTCTATAGGGATTATTCTGTTTCTGTCTCTGATTCCGTTTATGTACCTTCTGTCTGTTGGGGTGGTAAAGGCCCATTACTGGCATTCTGTTCCTGTATAGATTATTCTGTTCCATTTCTGTTTCAGTTTTGACATTAGGGTAACGCCTAATCCTATTATACTAGTGTTAGTGCAGAGAAGTAAAATATGAGTAAGAAGCATAACTTGGGCTATATCATTCTGTTTCTTCTGTTTAGCTTAAGTATACCAGTTACTCCTGTTGTTATTGTCTCTTATCCATCTTTATTTTCATGTCATGATATTATTATCTGTTCATATGCTGAAAGTCACTGGACTTGCCAGACTTTATGTCTTACCTTGCTTGTTTTCACCCCATTTCTTTCGTCCCCCCCCCCCCCCCAGGTTTTTTAGGGTGGAAGTATAGGAGCTTGATTCAGATTTTCTCTGCTTGAAGTACCGCTTGGCCTTGGCTCTATCTTTCCATGGCAGTTTATGTTGGGGATTATGATTTTAAAAACTATGCATTATGAAGGCTTTTGTACAAGGCTGATATTTTGTGCTTGAATTCTGGTATTGTGATTTGAAAAGATGTAACCAAACTTACTTTGGTTTCTGTTTTAATAAAGTTACTAATTTTTCAAGGACTGTTTTATCTGTCTTGTAAATTTCTGTTCTGTCTACTAAAATGCTCCATCAAAGTTAAGGCATTTCCTTTGTGAGTGACCTTAACGGAGGTGGGGTGTTACACTATTATAAGACCCAGGTCCCATCACAAAATGCAACGCAAGCCGAAGGTTAGGGTTTTACCTTATAATAGCCAAATAATGCTTGATACGTTTAAAAAAGATTATTTTGATATTACTATAAGTGTATAGTGTCAAAACAATTTCAATCATAAGTATCAATCATAGACGGCATACCTACCATCTACTATGTTTCCATACTAGGTTCTACAAATAAAACCGAATTATCACATATTGGAAATTGGATTTCCATCATGATTCGAGGCAAGGGGCAAGCTCCTCTCCGTTCGAGACACTCTAGAAAATGTCTCAGGACCACACACACCGATCCTGGATCTTCAGGGCCGGTCCCCTCTTACTTTTGAGGATTGGCAATTCCTGAACACACTCTTCCCGGTCCTTTCAGACCTATATCCGAGGTGCCTCGCATCGAACAACCACACAGGTAAAAAGTATATAAATGTCAGGGCTGGTAGGTCACTGACATCACCCATAGCTAGATAGAAACGTCGTGCTCTCCCTGCAGTCGCTATCCCGTTTTTGACTCATACCGAGGTGTGAGGCTCGCGAATTAACACTATACACAAAGCTATGCCGCCTAGGCCGTGCTTTGATCATCAACCACAAGACTTTGCTTTTCAACAAAAGTCTTGATCATTTGCCACTTAGGCATGCCACACAGGCAATTCATGCCATGCGACTGATATCTATCGATATATAACCTCTAAGCTCGTATGACTCAGAGAAGGGCGTTAAGCAAGAGAATAAATTTTCTGCTGCCAAACAGATATATGTTCAATAGAAATCAATCACACAGAATAAAATCCAATGTCAGAGACACAGTCCATTCACAAGTTCGTTCTGGGTCTGAACGAAACCGGAGGACCTTATTCCTCGCATGTCCATCAATCTCCAGGTACGTCCTGACGATCACCAACTGATTCCCTCCTCTTGGGTGTACATCCCAATCAAGATCATCAATAATCATCCAAATGATGTGAAGACCTCTGATCTTCAACCACCGTCTTCATCGTCGATTTATCGTCGAATGAGTTATTCAGAATGGGTATAAACCAGGCCTTTCCAAATAACCCGCGTATATAATAAACAAGTGTTACACAAACACAACATACGCCTCATTCTAATTCAGAACATTCTTTTATTCAAATATTCACATTCTTAGGGAAAGGTTCCCATTAATTTTATTAAAGATAAATTCTTCTAAATTTATTCTTTAATCTTCCTTTAGATATCATTTCAAACCATTTTTATGGTTTTCCAAACTAGTCGGGATTAGTGAACCACACCGAAGTAATTATTTATTTTATTTCCCAATCCCAACCTACTCATCCCATGGAGCAAAACTGGTAATACTCCATATCTAACACCACGGTGTTATTGGAAAATATTAATTACCATTTCACATTCAAATCTAATTAAAGATTTAGCTATCGCTTTGGAGAAAAACTGGTGATACACCATTCTCGATCACTTTTATCTAATTAAAGATTCATTAAAACTCCACTTAGTTTTAATCTTCCCAAAAATCAATATCCTATCTTTATCTGGGTTAAAGAACCAATGTCATCTAAAACACGGTTCACGATAAACCCAAAATCACATTCCATTGTTAATCGGGTTAAAGAACAAGTGTTACTCAAATCACCGCTCACGATAAACCCCAAAAACCAATTTAGATTCAATTCCAACTAAATACTAATTAACTGGACAACTTCACTAAATCTTAATTAAAAGATTTGTTCTTTTCTAAACTGGGTCGAGAATAGTTTTATTTAAGATACCATTCACGACGAACCCAAAATCCCATTTGATATTAAATACAAGGCTCTGAATAGAAAATAAATCGGCTTATATTCAATATCAAATTCTGAAACCAACAAATATCGTATTGGAAATAACTATATAAATATATCTTTCAAATTTACACAACCATATCAATATAATCACGAAGTCCAACATCAAAATATTCCAAAGATAATTTCGATTAAAATCCATTCCAATTCGTTTATTGAAAATTCTGGTTATTTTTAAAACCACTTCAAATCCAATTTATTTATTCAAAATATTGGATTTTAATTTTCGTTCATAACTAGTTCATTTCGATAAAAATATATTTTTATCCTTTTTAAATATGGAACTTTTCACCCCAATTCTTTCTAAATCAGTTATTATGATTTTACACAAATTACTAATATTTTTAATAATTTTATCAAGGCCCGTACAGTCGATTTCCAATAACGGTTGTCGAACTGCACGTACAGCGACCTTTTCCAAATTTGATTTGGGCATAATTCCAAACCCAACCATTAGATTTCAAATTTCTAACATTTATTTGAAAGCTCTTTTCGATTCGAACCCAACGGTTCCGGTTTCAGGAGAATCCGACGATCGGATCTGCCGTAACGTCTATTCGAAGTCAACGGTCGAAATTCGCGAACTGCCGCGGTGCGACACGTTCTATTCAGGCCATTTAATATATATAATATATATTTTGTATATATTTCGTTGATTTTAATTCTAAACGTATTTTATAAATCGATTAAATTCGTTTTAAAAATGATTTCAACTTCATACTCAATTTTAAATCAAAATTGAATATTCCACATCATTAATATATAAATCATAATATTTTCAAAATATTATATTTTGAAATCACTTCCTTTTCTATATTCATTATAAAAAACGAATATAATCGATATAAATATCGTTCGCGTCAAAATGGCACATCTCTAATCAACACGGATTTATATATTTCAATAACTTCGTTATTCTATTCAACAAATGAATATTATCTTCAACACCTGAATATTCTCAACACATGAGTATCGTCAACACATGACTGTTTATTCTATTTAATATATTTTATAAAATTATGATTTCTATTGTTTAATTCTTAATCAGGATCCAACCGTAAATTAGTAAGAGAACGATTCCCTAAGTATTAACCCCGAAGGCCGAAACCAACATCAGATCAATACCCAGGAAATGACTCATCTTAACTAGTTTCCATCTAGTTTCTAATTTTATATATGATAAAAATGTGAATTTTATTTTTAAAATATTTCGTTCAACACATGATAAGTTTCAACACATGAATATTCTCAACACATGAGTATGGTCAACATATGATTATTTATTCTATTTAATATATTTTATAATATTCTTTATTTTCCAAATTGGAATGAGGCCCAATCAGTTACCATATAATGTTAATTATATGGATTCCATACAACACATGTATATAATAGCAATGATAAATAATCAACCATCATCCAAAGTGCACCACACAACTGCATAAGCATTAAATATAAATAATTAACGCTTACACAGTCTGTCAACCAATCAATCGACATATAGCTAAATAATTGGGATTAGTGTATGCCAAATATCATCCCAACACCCGTGTGGGGTTTCAAATCAACAAACACTGAATATTATTTATGCACTTGGACGATGTGTAAAATTTATCGTCCCAATCAATATCCTTCAAACGGATGTACATAAACAAATCATTCGATTTGTAAATGAATATTTATTTATTCACATTCACGTTAAATTTATATTTTTAACAATAAATAATTTATTTCAACACATGTGTATATTTCCATTCATTCCACATCACAATTAATTTTCACAACACACAAAATCAAACAAGTCGTCCATGGTCTGTGGACGACAGGTGTTGGGTGCTGCTAAGCACCGTCTGCATCCTAGTATATTTTTTTTAACTCGAAAACAAGAGTTAAAGTGAGAAGTTCTCACCCATAAGCTAAACCAAATGCCACGACTCTTCATATGTAGAAATCTTCGCCGTGTTTCCTTTTGTCACTTTCATTGTCCATATTCACTACATATATAAAAATCATATTTTTATTCTCTACATTACATAAAAATAATATTTTTATTCTCTACATTACATAAAAATTATATTTCTCGCTACAACGTATATAAAAATCGTATTTTTATATTCTCTATCTTATTAAAATCATATTTTTATAATCTCTACTATATAAAACACATATTTTTATATCGTCACTTTATATGTAAAAATCGTACTTTTATATCTCTACTACATATATAAAGATCAAACTTTTATTATCTATATATAATAAAAATCATATTTTTATTATTTCTATAATATAAAACTCATATTTTTACATACTTCATTCATCAAAAACCATAGAAGCTTCAAAGCGGAGAAAACTCACATTTTTTCTAACGTCCGGATTTGCTATTCTGGTTCCAGAATTTGCAAACGAGCTCCAATCTTCACACCAACTATTCTTGCAGTGTAAGCACGCCATTCCGGACAACTTTCGCATAGTGGTCTTCCTTTCGAAAATAGGACTTTGGACGAGTTTTCTAGACAGTTCCACAACTCAAAATAGGACTATCATATACCAAATCGAAGAGAAAATCGTGCTCTTCGAATTTGGTACTAAGGAGTTTTGGCCATAAATGTACGGTTTCGGAGTTATTAGTTGTGGAAGCTCAGGGTGTTATTTGCAAAAAACGGGATTTTGTGAAAAATGTGATTTTTGAGGTGGTGGGGCCCATGGCCGGAGCTGAGGGCTGAGGGGCGGCGGTGCAGGCCTGACTGGGCGGAGGAAGGGTGCTAGTGGTGGTGGTGGCGCTATAGGGGCCCACGGTGGTGGTAGTTTGCAATTTTGGGGTTTAGGGATTTGAAATTGGAAGAGAGAAAGAGGAGGAGAGGGAGGCGAGGAGGAAGAGGAGGAGGAGGAGGTCGATGACGATGCGGAAGGGGAAAGGGCGCTGCTGCGACGGGTCCTTTTTTTTCACGTCGGTTTGAGTTGTGAGGGAGAGAGAAGGTGAGGGTTGACTTTATATAAATATTTAATTATTTAATTCCAAAAAGTTACTTTTTCATTCTAACTCCAAATCGAACCCAACGACTGACGTTCCTAGCTAGTTACCCCCATTCCGGACACAATGGGATATGTCCTGTAAGCCGATTCGACTGTTTCCATCAGTTTTTCTCAAAATTAAAATATGAATCAATATATTCAATTTGAACGCGCATTTCAATTTACCGGGGCCACATATGGACTCTAAAAATTCCCAAAAAATATTTTTTAGCTTCATATTGACGATACGATCCAAACAAAACTAATTTCATCAAATTCCGTGACCTTTTGAAAAATGTCCATTTTCTAGTCGATCGAAATTGACTGAAATTGTTCAAACACGTTTTACTTCGCCACGCTCACATATTGATTCGAAAAATTACGAATTTTGGAATCTAGCAATAACTTGATATTTTGGAACCAACAAAAGTGGTTTTGTCGAAAACCGAGGTCGTTTACAAAATTTTCATTTTTAAGGGCCAGAATTCCATAACGACTATTCTTAATTTTCAACCGGGCATAACTTTTTATTCCCACAATGAAATTTTAATTTTTTGGATTCCTTGGAAAGATATTCTCAAATAAATTCTAATATTTTTGTTTTTGCTAAAATCCTGTTTATTTTGAATCCTATACATTCATTTGAAATTCGAAATCGAAATTTCAAACTATCGCGCCATTTTCAATTACTTTTATAATTAAAAATAAATATTTATATTCTAACGTCGATCTATATAAATATGTACATTCTATTTCTATTCAAAATAAATTTCTAGTCGTTTTTATTTAAAATAATTCATTTTAAATATTCAAAATTCATCAAAATCGCCAAAATAAAAAATTTAAATTGGCTCAGATTTCCGTGTTGTTACAACCTAACTAGTGTCCCAACTACTAATCTGTATAAAATGATAATATTACAATGTGACCCCAATCCGTGCAATTGTGGTAGCCTTCAGGTGTACATCTAGCATGAGGATCTTACCTCAATCAACCTAATTGCCATGAAGATGATAGATGTACCATTACTACCCTATGGATCTGCTCCCTACTTGTATTCATTTATCTTGTGTCTGTGTATACTGACCCTCTGTTTCATGTAGATACCCTGTGTTGGTCCCACCATAAGGTGTATCAATCCTTATAATTGCGACCCGACACGATTCAAGATGAACAGTGTATAACTACTGGTACCCAGTGCCTGCTTTTTCCCACTACAGAGTACGTGCATGCCCGTAAACCGTTGGAACCTACACTGACGTACTCCCTGCGGCTGTTTTGACCGCTTATAATCAGCCCAGTAATCGTGCCCCACCCTTCTTAGTTTCAGGGTACCATGATACATCTATGCGGGTTACTACTGAAATGGGTCCCCGTTACTAGGGTTTCCTACTGGTTAGGTTTTGTGGGCCTATATTTACTAACATTACCAACTGACCCGATATGTACTTAACCCTTCCACTGATTCAAGCATGTTTACTTAACGGTTAAGTTTGTGGGCCTATATTACTAATATTACCCACCAACTCGATGTGTACTTAACCCTTCCATCGATTCAAGCATGTTTATTTAATGGTTAAGTTTGTGGGCCTATATGTACTAATATTACCCACCAACCTGATATGTACTTAACCCTCCCACATGTTACGTCATATTGGTTAAGTGTTGTCCGTTCATGTTAACTTAACCCACTCATTCATCATGTCATGTTGGTTAAGTGTTTCTTATTAACTTGACCCTCCTTACTTATCATGTTGGATCGGTTAAGTGTTTCCCATTAACTTAACCCCGTTTGTTCATCAAGTTATATTGGTCAATTGTTAACTTAACCCCACGTATTCATCCTGTTGTATTGGTTAAGTGTCATCAATCAATTCAAGTTAACTTAACCTACCTACGTGTCATGTTACTTTGGTTAAGTGTTGCCTTCTTGTGTTAACTTAACCCTACCACAAATCAAGTTATATTGATTAAGTGTGGCCCTCTTGTTTTAACTTAACCTTACCTCAAATCAAGTTATATTGGTTAAGTGTTGCCCTCTTGTTTTAATTTAACCTTACCACAAATCAAGTTATATTGGTTAAGTGTTTCTCTCTTGTTTTAACTTAACATTACCACAAATCAAATTATATTGGTTAAGTGTTTCTTATTACTTAACCCTACCCATTCACCATGCTATATTAGTTACGTGTTTCCTATTAACTTAACCCTAGTCATTCATCTTGTTATATTGGTTAAGTGTTTCTAAATTTACTTAACCTCACCCACTTGTCTAATTAACATGTTATAACGGTTAAGTGTTTCTAAATTTACTTAACATCACCCACTTGTCTAATTAACATGTTATAACGGTTAAGTGTTCTAAATTTACTTAACCTCACCCATCAGTTTAGTTAACATGTTGAATTGGTTAAATGTTTCCTTAATTGACTTAACCCTACTAATCTTGAATTAGCTTTATTAAAGCACCAACCACTCACATTAGACAGGTGTTGTTGTGGTCGCTGGAAGTGCCGGTCGGTTCCGGGCAGTTTTAACCACAACTTAGTCTAATCTCGGGTCCTTTTTGGACTCAATGCACTAACCACCCACATTAGACAGGTATTGTTGTGGTCACTGGATGTGTCGGTCGGTTCCAGGTAGTTTTACACCACAACTCAGTCTAACCTCGGGTTAGGCATATTCGTCTTTTCTAAATTAACATATTCATCCTTTTATGCTTATATGTAAATTTGTCAACAATTTATTGTCATGGCCCACTTTCTTTCTAAATCAAGTTCATAATTTTTAGGTATAAAAATTATACCATTTCAATGCCATACCATTTACATGGTTATGAGCCAAATATGTTAATTACATATAGTTTCATGTTTTCCCCCAACGTTACCCCCGTTGTACGTTCGCAAAGTTTCATGGGATGTTGGGATTGACGTTTTAGACTAACTTATAAAACAAAAAGGAAAAAAAAGAGGAACTTGCAACATTCCAACATCATACAAAAATATAGATCTAACTACAGATGTGTCACATGAGCTGGGCATAATATACTTTCAATCTTGCAAACTAGATCTATGCAACATGAATCATAAAATAATATTATTACATAGAACTACCAAAGTATAATTAGACATGTAGTGGTGAACATGCATAGGGGTTAAATCATGCTAACATAGATCTAACATAGAGGAATATGGATCTAACATATAAAGTTGTAGACCTAAACATATAGGTTTACATAATCATGTTTTTAACCTATAAACTTGCATGTATTCATAACATGATAGCATCACCTAACTTGCATAAACATGGCATAATTTCTAAATTGACATACAACATATAGATGTCATAACCAAATTATACAAGGTCGTAGATCTAAACTTGCATGCTTAATGGATCTAAACAGTTAGGCATAAACTACAAGACTTAGCCTAAAATTTGTATGTATCGTAATATCACCAAATGTATATTTGTTAATTTCATTCCCAAATTCCTATACAACATCATAGGTTTATTCACCAATTTCCACATAACATGATAGGTTCGATAGGCCACAATAGTTCATAGGCATATATTATAGAATAGACATGAATAAACATAAATCAATGTCACATACAACTTGATACAATTCTATTTTACAATTAATTACAAACCATGTCTTTAATTCATTCACATTTGAAAGATAACTACACTTACAAACAAAAAGGAATTCTTGAGTTCTGGGATCTGTATTCTGAAATTGAATTGCTCGCCTTTGATGTAGATCGTTGAATTTTCTTAGTTGAATTAGATTAGATTTGATTTTGACGTAGCTTCAATCTTGCCTTTGAGTTAAAAGAAATGACGGATATTCTAGGTTCACCATTGATGGTATGACGGCTCTAGGAATATTTTTGTGTGGCTTAGGGTTTAGATTTAGGTTGCTTATATTGAAGTTTGATTAATTTAGAGCCGTCAGTTCAACCGAGAAGCGATCAAGACCATCCGGACAAGATATAACAGCTAAATCAGCCCTAATGACCCAGTAGGGCGTCAGAACACATCAGTTTTCAGATCTGCCAGGGGGAGGGGTGTAGGTCGACCCCCAGGTCGACCCCTAGGTCGACCTGTATATAGGGAGGTCGACCCCCTGGTCGACCCCTAGATTGAGCTGTATATAGGGAGGTCGACCCCCAAGTCGACCTGCCTTGGTATTTAATTTTCTGGATTGTTCTATATAATTTTCTGAAAGTTCCGAAGGCTATAACTTCTTCATACGAAGTCCGATATTCAAAAACATGGACTCTATTACAAGCAGAATTTCGAGACGAACACAATGGCGTAACCCGTTTCCCTTAGTTCTTACATTTGAAATTAATTATTCATTAATTTGTTATTTAATATTCTCATAAAATACGAGGTGTTACATTCTCCCCTCCTTAAAGGATTTCGTCCCCGAAATCTAAGAAGAATGTATATCCTACCATCCAATCATCCATCTACTCAACCATCAAACACAGGCATCCATTGTCCTTAAAAAGATTTCTAATGCTTTCATGATCATATGTCTAGTGTGTGTACATGTCCTTATCTAATGCAAAATCAGGTGGTCTACTGATTCAGTTGACCTCCTTAATTCGAAATATGTTAGTGCCATGAGTCCATCATGTATGCAATTATTCCTAGTCGTACTTTATAACTTCTACAAGAGTGCTCAGTCATTCATACAAATGCAACATCCATATGATAACACATCAAATTTAAGTCTATATATAAAAGTTTACTCGTGCATATGCAATATGAAAGTGACTTAGCCGAACTAGCGCCTAATATATGTATATGTATCCACGAGCAAACACTAGCAAACACTTGCACCCACTAAACATAACATGTCTCAAACACATGTTTACATCCATTGGCTTCTACCTAAGGATCGAGAGGATATACTTAAAAGATAAAGACTAGCATGCAAATAAACTTTATAGAAAAAGAGGAATCAAGGGTATACCCTTAAAAAGGGTATGATGCGCGTATCTAGTCTTCAGTCTTCTAAGTCACATCATCTTGAGCTTCACTCCACTGTACCTTATCTATTTTAACTTCACGATTGTGAAGCTTCTTGACCTTCATTTTCAAAACCCTACGAGTAAAGATAGGACCTCGATCACTTACTATGCTAGAGGGTATCCAATGTTGTCGAACTATCTTTCCAAGATAAACAGATGTTGACCATGATACCAAGTGTATATACTAAGATGATTAGCTTATCCATCATGTCACAAGTTTGGGGGTCTAAAGCTAAAGGTTGCTATGTACTCTTAAGGTCAGTCTTACTTAGGGCGCCTGCCGCAACCATTTATTTCTCACGCAAACCATCCTAGTCAAACTCGACATCCCTCAAGTACAAGCCCCAAAGGCCTAAACCAATATCAGACAAGCACCCAAGGAATACCTCCTCTGAATTTGGATGATTTATGTGAGATGATACTAGCAAAACAACCAAACAATTGAGCACTTAACCGACTGTGGCTATCCTCGCCAATCTTGTTCCAAAACTATCGTTGATCGCATAACTGGCTTTGCATTGTCAACTAGATATATGCGGAAGTCTATTTCGAGTTTTAGGGGGAAAACCCATAACCTAATCAAAAACATCTGCGTACTCATGGACTACTCCAACGTATCGAAAATCGTCGATAAATACATAAAGTGAGTCTAAGTCGCTAAGACAAACTGATCCCTTAGGATCGCACGAAATTTCGAGGGTATTCCCGAGGAAAGTTGAAAGTCTAACTACCCTCGTTTCACAATTACTAGCTAACCAATCAATGCCTAGAATCAACCCATAGCCCATGAAACCCGGAAACATAAGCATCTCAAATCATTACAAAATAAAGATAAATGAGCCAAACCACAAATTGGATTTGAGACAATAATGGGATCCTCTATTATACAAGTACTAAGGTGCAGAGAACCTATGGAAGCAGATATATACGAGTGTAAAGCGCTAAAATCAGAAGGAGTACTAACAGGATGATCAAAAAGGAAAAAACTCTTTTAACAGAAATCTTACTGCCTCTCTCTCAGGTATGCTGGCGGTGAGAGCATGCACTTGCCTTCTGTAAAATCCTGTCCTTTGTTCTTGCCCTTGCCCTTAATTATACGACCCGTTATACTAAAATAAAGATACTTCCTCTTGTTTTAGGTTTTACTATTCTTTCCTCCCCTCCTTTGTGAACCAAGTCTATATCCATGAGTTCTTTATACTTGTGTTGTGCTCCTTAGCCAAACTCCCTCATTCACATCTTTGCCATCCTTGTGTAACTTGTTGACAGGTCTCTTGAAAGGTGCTTCCATTGCATGGAAAATCCTACAAAGCTTGAAAGAAAATTAGCTATAGGTGAAACTACTGCAGCTATAGATGAAAGTTGGACGCTTATTTGCCCTTTGACAGGTGTCGTTGTCTCTTCAAGCCTACGGGACCGTGACGTGATGAGGTTACCTCCCAGAAAGCCAAGAGCCCCGGAGACTCAAGAAAGAAGGCAACAAGGATTCAAACAGAGGATCAAAAGATAGTGTATATGGCTTTGGGGAATATGCCTTTGAAACAAAACTTTTCTTTCGAAAATGCTTCCTTTAAAACCGTTTTGAAAATAAATTTTCAAATCTTTTATCTGATCCGGTAACCTTCAGCTCTGATACCAAGTGAAGCACCCCACCTCTGTTAAAGTCACTCACAAAGGAATGCCTTAACTTTGGTGGAGCATTTTAGGTAAAAGATGCAGATAAATTATGAGACAGACAAATAAAGCAGTGGAAAATAAAGTCATTTTATTAACAACTTAAATCAGTCAAGCTTTTACAACAATTTTATCAAATCATACTTAAAAGTAATACATAGAACTTCTGTCTTGATTTAATCACTTCCAAGTGTAAAAGAAGCACAAAATAACAATGATATTCCCCAATAAAGCATAAGCCAACCATAGCAGTGGGAAAGAGAGTTCATAGCAATACACCAACTAATCTTCAAGCTCGGAAAGAGAAGTGGTCCAGGCTAAGCTGAGCTATTCCCTCCCTAACTACCTTGGGGGGGGGGGATGGAGGAAAAGAGGCGAAAAACAAACTAGGTCAGACATAAGTCTGGTAAGCCCAGTGATCTTTCAGCATGCAAACAAGATAAAGGATCATGACATGAATAAACTGAAAATAGGACAATACCATAAAACAAGGTAACCAAAGACAAGATAACTGCAAGGTGAACTGAATGCGCTCCTACTTTTTCTCTACTTCGCTACTACTCTATTAATCTGATTTCTATATCTCTCTCTGCACCACCTAACTAGTGTCCCAACTAGTAACCTGTATAAAATGTTAATATTACAACGTGATCTTAATCCCCGCAATTGTGATAGCCTACAGGTGTACATCTAGTATGAGGATCTTACCTCAATCAACCTAATTGCCATGAAGATGATAGATGTACCCTTACTACCCTATCGATCGGCTCCCTGCTTGTATTCATTTCTCTTGTGTCTGTGTATACCGTCCCTCTCGTCCGTGTAGATGCCCTGCGCTGGTCCTACCATAAGGTGTATCAATCCTTATAATAGCGACCCGACACGATTCAAGATGCGCAGTGTATAACTACTGGTGTCCAGTGCCTGCTTTTTCCGACCCCGGAGTACGTGCACGCCCATAAACTGTCGGTACCTACACTGACGTACTCCCTACCGCTGTTTTGACCGCTTATAATCAGCCCAGTAATCATGCCCCACCCTGCCTAGTTTTAGGGTACCATGATAAATCTATGTGGGTTACTGCTGAAATGGGTCCCCGTTACTAGGGTTTCCTACTGGTTAAGTTTTGTGGGCCTTTATTTACTAATATTACCCATCAACTCGATATGTACTTAACCCTCCCACTAATTCAAGCATGTTTACTTAACGGTTAAGTTTGCAGGCGTATATTTACTAATATTACCCACCAACTCTGAAACACCCCACCTCCGTTAGGGTCACTCTCAAAGGGAATGCCCTAATTTTGGTGGAGGTTTATAAGTACAAGTCACAGATATACAAGACAGATAAAAGAACACATATTTGTAAACAGCGGAAGAACAACAAACTTTTATTTCATAAAGTCAAATACGTGTTACAACAACATCCTTTCCAAAAACATAACATAACACTTTCATAATCTGTCTTGAGTACATTATTTAAAGAAGCATAAATAAAACATAGATAAACTGCAAAAGCCCCATAGTGGATTGTCCAAAGCCATAGTTCAAAACAGGAAAGTCCAAGCAATACATTTCTCTTCTTCAAGCTGGATGTTGAGGTTGGTCAAGCTGCTGCGTTCCCTCCCTGAGGACCTGGGGGGGGGGGGAACGGAAGAAAGAAGACGAAAGAAAAATAGAGTCAGACATAAAGCCTGAGTAAGTCTAGTACTATTTTGTCTATGAATAAAGAACTGAGTATGATAAGTATAAACAAGAAGTGGGCAAGCACTATAAACTCGGTTAAGTTGTCAAGGGTCGAATAGACCATCGTACCCCAAGTTAATCTCTGAACCCATATAAACTAGTTCCCAACTGGCACCCCATAACCAGGGTGATGTGATCCATTCTATGATGATCGGCTCCTACTCGCATAGTTACATGTGTCTTACGGCCCCCGATGTCTGTAGTTACCTATGCTGGTCCCACCATGGGGTGTATCAAGTCCCATAGTGGCAACCCGACACAACCTTAGAGTGCACAGGTATGCTACTGGTGTCCAGTGCCTTATTTTTCTGCGCCGGAGTGTGTGCACGCCCGCACTCCGTTAGAACCTACACTGCTACACCACCGCCGTCGCTTTGACCTCTTACAATCAGCCCAGTAAGCGTGCCCCACCCTGCCTAGTTTCAGGGTATCCAGATACACCTTTTAGGGTTACTGCTGAAAAGGGTCCCCCATTACTAGGTTTCCTATCTCTAGCCAACATGCTAAGTTGGTTAAGTGTTTTCTAACCTAACCCCACCAGTCCGTTTAGTTTAGCATGTTCCAATTTGATTAAGTCTTAGTCCACTTAATCCTAACAATCCTGACTCAGCCTTAATTGTCTTATTAAGGCCCTGACCTCTCACATTAGACAGGTATTGTTGTGGCTGCCTGTTGCCGGTTGGTTCCGGGCAGTCTTACGCCACAACTCAGTCTAACCTCGGGTCCTTGCTGGGCTCCATGTTTAACCTCCCACATTGGATAGGTATTGTTGTGACTACTGGACAGCCGGGCGGTTCCGGGCAGGTTTACATCACAACTCAATCCAACCTCGGGTCAAACACATCGTCTTTTCTACATTTACATATTTTGTCATTCTTCTTTATTTCTTATATGTAAATATTTGCGGCCCATTATTATGTTAATGGTGTAAAGGTTACACCAACCATGGGCCCAACCCATACTTGGCTTTGGGCCCTTCTATTTCATATTTTCATTCATTAATTAATTTTTAACCCAACGTTATTTTCCCCCGTTTTACACGTCCGTTTATATATATTGGGCTTAGCCTTTTAAAGCCCAATTTTGCCATGCGAAAAGGGGAGGCTTATGGCGTATACACAAAGAGGGGAAAGTGAGCGCATGAACTTGCATATGACGTTGGAAAATACATAATAGAAATTGGTGTACTTGCATAGTGGTAACATAGGTGACATGAATCAAAGCATGTGAACTTGCATGGGTTTAACTACAACATGAACCTATATTCTTATTTAGGCACAATGTCAAACATAAGCATGGCACAAATACTTCTAGCATAAACATGGCATAATGTCAAACATAAGCATGGCATAAAATACTTCTAGCATAGGCATGACATATTGTCAAACATAAGCTTGGCATAAATACTTCTAGCATGAACATAGCATAATTCAACTTAATCATGATTTAAGCCTAATCACATAACGACGGTATAAACATACTTATGCATAAATATTCCTAAACATGGTGTTTGCTTTAACTTGCAAAAAGGGATTTTTGAGTCTAACCTAGCCATGTCATCATATAATCCTTTAGACTTAATAACGAATTTCAATTATGCCAAATATCATTCTTAGCCATATTCATAAGCTTGTAAAAGCATGACTTAATGCATGGATTATGGTGTCAAAATTCCACATAGTTTCATATGAACTATAATAACCAAACTTGTCTCAATTACTTGCAAAATGATTTATGCACAAAATAGACATCATGATGGCATAATAACAAAGCCCCAAACTTGCATGAATTTCAATCAACTACATACATGTAGCTTCAACATAGACTACATAATTTGCGCAATATTCCAAACGTATATTTGCATAGAACTACCGCATGTAGTTCTTTATAATTGAATGACATAATTCAGAATATCCAAAAGTATATAAATCGCACAAATACGAATTTCATTGCCACAATTCAAGCATACATATCTACACAATCATTTGTTCATACCAAAGTAATACTCTACTTACAATGGTTGCGGCAAATTCTCTAATTAAGAGATATGATTCCTTTGTTGAATTGATTAGCTTTAGGTTGCTTGAATTGCTTTAGGCTTTAGAACTTTCTCCCTAATCCTCTCTCTCTAGATGGCGGCTACTCTTAGTCGTTCCTCAGCAACATGGCGGCTATGCTCTTAATTTGAATGAATAGATTAGGGTTTAGTCTAGGGTTGTTTATATAGAGGTTAGGAATTGATTAGAACCCTTGATGTTGCTAGGTTAGATCATAGCCATTCATTAGGAAGAGAGACCAATAAAAACCCACCACCCAGCCCTAATGACAAAGCAGACCACAGCAATTCGACCACACACCGACCTGGCCAGCCAGGTTGACTGGGCTCGACCAGGTCGATACCCCTGTCGACAGGGCTGTCGACAGCCCTGTCGACATGGGTTACCCAGGTCGACAGCCCAGTCGACCTGGATGGCCCAGGCGGGTGTCTTTCCACCCTGGCCCAATGGGCCCCACTTCGGAATATTTAATTATTTTATTCTGTTTGAATTTTTAAATTTAATTCAAAACTTCCGAAGGCCATATCTTCTTCATACGGACTCCGTTTTTCGAAAACTCGGACTCTATTTCGCGTATTTTTCCGAGACGAACGCAATGGCGTATCCCGTTTCCCTTAGTTCTTTGATTTCAGATTAATTATACATTAATTTGTTAATTTCACAGTTATAAAATTTTTCGGGGTGTTACATTCTCCCCCACTTAAAAGGATTTCGTCCCCGAAATCTTCAAGCTAGGAGGAATGTATATCCTGACATCCAATCATCCATCTACTCATCCATCAAACACGAGCATCCATTGTCCTTAAAAAACTTCTAATGCTTCATGATCATATGCGAGGTGTGTGTGTACATGAACTTATCTAATGCAAAATCAGGCGGTCTACTGATTCAGTTGACCTCCTTAATGCGAATTATGTAAGTGCCATGAATCCATTATGTATGCAAATTTTCCTACTCTTGATTCTACATGAGTGCACAATCATTCAATTAAAATGCAGCATCCACATGACAACACATTAAAAATTCAACCACATTCGAATGCAAACATATATGCATATGCAATATGAAGTGACTGAGCCGATCTAATACCTAGATTGTGTGTGTATATGCAACCACGAGCAACCACTAGCAATCACTTGCAACCACTTGTAACCATCATCCATAACATGTTTCAACTACATGTTTCCATCCAAAAAGATTCTACCTAAAAGATACGGTCGAGGAAATATACCTAAAAAGATAGATAAAAGCGCAACTTAAGGAAAATGAAAGATCAAGGATGTACCCTCGAACAGAAAAGGGTAGGCTGTACGGATTCTAGCTTCAGTTTCCCAAGTCGCGTCTTCCTCGGCGTCGCTCCACTGAACTTTGACGAGCTTGACTTCGCGGTTGCGTAGCTTCTTCACTTCCGTTCCTAAGATGCGGGTTGGAACTCTTCTTATGGTTGCTTCGCGTTCCACTTCGGCCTCTTCGAGGATATTTGGCTCTACCACTTCGGCTGACTCATGTAGACACTTTCGGAGATGTGAAACGTGAAAAACGTTGTGGACTCCAGCTAACTTCTCGGGTAGCTCTAATCTATAGGCCATTTTCCCAATCTTCTCGATAATAGGGAATGGCCCTACGAACCTTGGCGCTAGCTTTCCTGTGGTTCCAAAACGAACAACGTTTCTTAGCGGTGATACCTTGAGAAAAACTCTGTCTCCAACCTCAAATTCAAGGTCGGTCCTCCTCTTGTCGGCATAGGACTTTTGTCTGTCTTGGGCCGTCTTCATCCTTCTTCGTATTAAGTCTACTTTCTCTGAAGTCTCTCGGATCATATCTGGTCCAAGTATGAGCTTATCGGTAGACTCCCACCAACAAGTGAGCGATCGGCACGGTCTTCCATATAAAGCTTCGAAGGGCGCCATTCCTATGGTTGCTTGATAGCTGTTGTTGTAGGCAAATTCTACCAAAGGAAGGTGGTCTTCCCATGTCCCTCCGAAGTCGAGGACGCATAGCCTTAAAAGGTCTTCCAAAACTCTGTTCACTCTCTCTGTTTGGCCGTCGGTTTGGGGATGATAGGCTGTGCTCAAGCATAACTGCGTTCCTACTGCTTCTTGCAGACTCCGCCAAAACTCACTGGTGAAGATGGGGTCTCGGTCACTAACAATGCTAGATGGTATTCCATGGAGTCGAACGATTTCCTTAAGGTAAAGTGATGCTAGGGATGAGGCAGTTCTCTTACTTTTGACGGGTAAAAAGTGGGCGCTTTTAGTAAGCCTATCCACTATTACCCAAACGCTAGTGTTGCCTCTCCTAGACCTAGGCAGCCCATCGATGAAGTCCATTGAGATGCTATCCCACTTCCACTGCGGGATCTCCAGAGGATGTAGTAGTCCGTCAGGCTTTTTCTGTTCCGCTTTAACCTGTTGGCACACCATACACTTGGAAACGAATTCTGCCACGTCCTTTTTCATGCCGTTCCAGAAGAAAGTCCTTTTTATGTCTTTGTACATTTTATCCCCGCCTGGGTGTATCGTCATCTTGGAATGATGCGCTTCCTCGAGAACCTTCTTTACTAAATCTTTTGTCTGTGGGACGCATAGTCTTCCGTCTCGCCTTAGCAAACCCCTATCGTCGATGGAGTATCGGTTGAGGTGACTTGAAGTCTCACCCCTAATTAGCCTATCAATTATTTCCACAAGTTGAGGGTCTTCGCGTTGTGCTGTCCCTACTAAATCTACTAAAGTTGGGCGCACTTCGAGAGATGCAAGCAAGCCTGGTACGAAATCGGAGGAGGGCCTAAAGTCGAAGCTGGCTATAAACTCTAGGCTTTGTCTTTCAACAAACAACGGGCTTAGGGTCAATTTCTTTCGGCTCAACGCGTCTGCTACTACGTTGCCTTTGCCCGGAGTATAGGAGATTTCGAAATCGTGCGAGGCAAGAAACTCCATCCATCTTTGTTGCCTCAAGTTAAGATCCTCAGTTTCCTTCAGCCAATTTCTAGCTGCTACGAAGGACTCAGTTCCATGGAAATCCCTTCCTCCCATAGCTTTAAAATCCTTACATATCTTAGCAAACGCGTTTCCTCGTGGAGGAGGTGGAGGAAGAGGTGCTGCTGCAGCTGGATGATTCCCTGCAGCTGGGGGAGGAGGAACGGTAGGACCTGGTTGAGTGGCCCTAGCTTCTAAGAATCGTCTAAACCAACCAGGTATTGGTACTCCTTCCGGCAAGTTAAGATCTTCGGACATGCTGAAACAAAAGGGATAGATTCAAAACGAAGGATAAGAGATAGTACCTATGGCTTTGGGGAGTGGACTTTGCCTTTTTTAAAATAAAATAATATTTTTATCTTTTAAAAATGCTTCTTTAAATTTCCTTTTTGAAAATAAATTTCCAAAACTTTTTATCTTATCTGGTAAACCTATGCTCTGATACCAAGTGAAACACCCCACCTCCGTTAGGGTCACTCTCAAAGGGAATGCCCTAATTTTGGTGGAGGTTTATAAGTACAAGTCACAGATATACAAGACAGATAAAAGAACACATATTTGTAAACAGCGGAAGAACAACAAACTTTTATTTCATAAAGTCAAATACGTGTTACAACAACATCCTTTCCAAAAACATAACATAACACTTTCATAATCTGTCTTGAGTACATTATTTAAAGAAGCATAAATAAAACATAGATAAACTGCAAAAGCCCCATAGTGGATTGTCCAAAGCCATAGTTCAAAACAGGAAAGTCCAAGCAATACATTTCTCTTCTTCAAGCTGGATGTTGAGGTTGGTCAAGCTGCTGCGTTCCCTCCCTGAGGACCTGGGGGGGGGGGGAAACGGAAGAAAGAAGACGAAAGAAAAATAGAGTCAGACATAAAGCCTGAGTAAGTCTAGTACTATTTTGTCTATGAATAAAGAACTGAGTATGATAAGTATAAACAAGAAGTGGGCAAGCACTATAAACTCGGTTAAGTTGTCAAGGGTCGAATAGACCATCGTACCCCATGTTAATCTCTGAACCCATATAAACTAGTTCCCAACTGGCACCCCATAACCAGGGTGATGTGATCCATTCTATGATGATCGGCTCCTACTCCCATAGTTACATGTGTCTTACGGCCCCCGATGTCTATAGTTACCTATGCTGGTCCCACCATGGGGTGTATCAAGTCCCATAGTGGCAACCCGACACAACCTTAGAGTGCACAGGTATGCTACTGGTGTCCAGTGCCTTATTTTTCTGCGCCGGAGTGTGTGCACGCCCGCACTCCGTTAGAACCTACACTGCTACACCACCGCCGTCGCTTTGACCTCTTACAATCAGCCCAGTAAGCGTGCCCCACCCTGCCTAGTTTCAGGGTATCCTGATACACCTTTTAGGGTTACTGCTGAAAAGGGTCCCCCGTTACTAGGTTTCCTATCTCTAGCCAACATGCTAAGTTGGTTAAGTGTTTTCTAACCTAACCCCACCAGTCCGTTTAGTTTAGCATGTTCCAATTTGATTAAGTCTTAGTCCACTTAATCCTAACAATCCTGACTCAGCCTTAATTGTCTTATTAAGGCCCTGACCTCTCACATTAGACAGGTATTGTTGTGGCTGCCTGTTGCCGGTTGGTTCCGGGCAGTCTTACGCCACAACTCAGTCTAACCTCGGGTCCTTGCCGGGCTCCATGTTTAACCTCCCACATTGGATAGGTATTGTTGTGACTACTGGACAGCCGGGCGGTTCCGGGCAGGTTTACATCACAACTCAATCCAACCTCGGGTCAAACACATCGTCTTTTCTACATTTACATATTTTGTCATTCTTCTTTATTTCTTATATGTAAATATTTGCGGCCCATTATTATGTTAATGGTGTAAAGGTTACACCAACCATGGGCCTAACCCATACTTGGCTTTGGGCCCTTCTATTTCATATTTTCATTCATTAATTAATTTTTAACCCAACGTTATTTTCCCCCGTTTTACACGTCCGTTTATATATATTGGGCTTAGCCTTTTAAAGCCCAATTTTGCCATGCGAAAAGGGGAGGCTTATGGCGTATACACAAAGAGGGGAAAGTGAGCGCATGAACTTGCATATGACGTTGGAAAATACATAATAGAAATTGGTGTACTTGCATAGTGGTAACATAGGCGACATGAATCAAAGCATGTGAACTTGCATGGGTTTAACTACAACATGAACCTATATTCTTATTTAGGCACAATGTCAAACATAAGCATGGCACAAATACTTCTAGCATAAACATGGCATAATGTCAAACATAAGCATGGCATAAAATACTTCTAGCATAGGCATGACATATTGTCAAACATAAGCTTGGCATAAATACTTCTAGCATGAACATAGCATAATTCAACTTAATCATGATTTAAGCCTAATCACATAACGATGGTATAAACATACTTATGCATAAATATTCCTAAACATGGTGTTTGCTTTAACTTGCAAAAAGGGATTTTTGAGTCTAACCTAGCCATGTCATCATATAATCCTTTAGACTTAATAACGGATTTCAATTATGCCAAATATCATTCTTAGCCATATTCATAAGCTTGTAAAAGCATGACTTAATGCATGGATTATGGTGTCAAAATTCCACATAGTTTCATATGAACTATAATAACCAAACTTGTCTCAATTACTTGCAAAATGATTTATGCACAAAATAGACATCATGATGGCATAATAACAAAGCTCCAAACTTGCATGAATTTCAATCAACTACATAAATGTAGCTTCAACATAGACTACATAATTTGCGCAATATTCCAAACGTATATTTGCATAGAACTACCGCATGTAGCTCTTTATAATTGAATGACATAATTCAGAATATCCAAAAGTATATAAATCGCACAAATACGAATTTCATTGCCACAATTCAAGCATACATATCTACACAATCATTTGTTCATACCAAAGTAATACTCTACTTACAATGGTTGGGCAAATTCTCTAATTAAGAGATATGATTCCTTTGTTGAATTGATTAGCTTTAGGTTGCTTGAGTTGCTTTAGGCTTTAGAACTTTCTCCCTAATCCTCTCTCTCTCTAGATGGCGGCTACTCTTAGTCGTTCCCCAGCAACATGGCGGCTATGCTCTTAATTTGAATGAATAGATTAGGGTTTAGTCTAGGGTTGTTTATATAGAGGTTAGGAATTGATTAGAACCCTTGATGTTGCTAGGTTAGATCATAGCCATTCATTAGGAAGAGAGACCAATAAAAACCCGCCACCTAGCCCTAATGACAAAGCAGACCACAGCAATTCGACCACACACCGACCTGGCCAGCCAGGTTGACTGGGCTCGACCAGGTCGATACCCCTGTCGACAGGGCTGTCGACAGCCCTGTCGACATGGGTAGCCCAGGTCGACAGCCCAGTCGACCTGGGTGGCCCAGGCGGGTGTCTTTCCACCCTGGCCCAATGGGCCCCACTTCGGAATATTTAATTATTTTATTCTGTTTGAATTTTTAAATTTAATTCAAAACTTCCGAAGGCCATATCTTCTTCATACGGACTCCGTTTTTCGAAAACTCGGACTCTATTTCGCGTATTTTTCCGAGACGAACGCAATGGCGTATCCCGTTTCCCTTAGTTCTTTGATTTCATATTAATTATACATTAATTTGTTAATTTCACAGTTATAGAATTTTTCGGGGTGTTACAAACTCAATACGTACTTAACACTTCCACCGATTCAAGCATGTTTATTTAATGGTTAAGTTTGTGGGCCTATACGTACTAATATTACCCACCAACCCAATATGTACTTAACCCTCCCACACGTTACGTCATGTTGGTTAAGTGTTGTCCGTTCATGTTAACTTAACCCACTCATTCATCATGTCATGTTGGTTAAGCGTTTCTTATTAACTTGACCCTCCTTACTTATCATGTTGGATCGGTTAAGTGTTTCCCATTAAATTAACCCCATTCATTCATCAAGTTATATTGGTCAAGTGTTAACTTAACCCCACGTATTCATCCTGTTGTATTGGTTAAGTGTCATCAATCAATTCAAGTAAACTTAACCCACCTACGTGTCATGTTACTTTGGTTATGTTTTGCTTCTTGTGTTAACTTAAACCTACCACAAATCAAGTTATATTGGTTAAGTGTTGCCCTCTTGTTTTAACTTAACCTTACCACAAACCAAGTTATATTAGCTAAGTGTTGCCCCCTTGTTTTAACTTAACCTTACCACAAATCAAGTTATATTGGTTAAGTGTTGCCCTCTTGTTTTAACTTAACCATACCACAAATCAAGTTATATTGGTTAAGTGTTTCTTATTACTTAACCCTACCCATTCACCATGTTATACTGGTCAAGTGTTTCCTATTAACTTAACCCTAGTCATTCATCTTGTTATAACGGTTAAGTGTTCTAAATTTACTTAACCTCACCCACTTGTCTAATTAACATGTTATAACGGTTAAGTGATCTAAATTTACTTAACCCCACCCATCAGTTTAGTTAACATGTTGAATTGGTTAAGTGTTTCCTTAATTGACTTAACCCTACCAATCTTGACTTAGCTTTATTATAGCACCAACCACTCACATTAAATAGGTATCGTTGTGGTCACGGGATGCGCCGGTCGTTTCCGGGTAGTTTTACACCACAATTCAGTCTAACCTCAGGTCCTTTTTGGGCTCAATGCACTAACCACCCACATTAGATAGGTATTGTTGTGGTCACTGGATGTATCGGTCGGTTCCGGGCAGTTTTACACCACAACTCAATCTAACCTCGGGTTAGGCATATTCGTCTTTTCTAAATTTACATATTCATCCTTTTATGCTTATATGTAAATTTGTCAACAATTTATTGTCATGGCCCACTTTCTTTCTAAATCAAGTTCATAATTTTTAGGTATAAAAATTATACCATTTCAATGCCATACCATTTACATGGATATGAGCCAAATATGTTAATTACGTTTAGTTTCATGTTTTCCCCCAATGTTACCCCCGTTGTACATTCGCAAAGTTTCATAGGATGTTGGGCTCGACGTTTTAGCCTAATTTAAAAACAAAAAGGGGAAAATAGGAACTTGCAACATTCCAACATCATACAAAAATATAGATCTAACTACAGATGTGTCACATGAACTTGGCATAATATACTTTCTATCTTGCAAACTAGATCTATGCAACATGAATCATAAAATAATAGTATTATATAGAACTACCAAAGTCTAATTAGACAAGTAGCGGTGAACTTGCATAGGGGTTAAATGATGCTAACATAGATCTAACATAGAGGCATATGGATCTAACATATAAAGTTGTAGACCTAAACATATAGGTTTACAAAATCATGTTTTTAACCTATAAACTTGCATGTATTCATAACATGATAGCATCACCTAACTTGCAAAAACATGGGATAATTTCTAAATTGACATACAACGTATAGATGTCATCACCAAATTATACAAGGTCGTAGATCTAAACATGCATGCTTAATGGATCTAAACAATTAGGTATAAACTACATGACTTGGCTTAAAACTTGTATGTATCATAATATCACCAAACGTATATATGATAATTTCATTCCCAAATTCATGTACAACATCATAGGTTTATTCACCAATTTCCACATAACATGATAGGTTCGATAGACCACAATAGTTCATAGGCATATATTATAGAATAGACATGAATAAACATAAATCAGCATCACATACAACTTGATACAATTCTATTTTGCAATTCGTTACAAACTATGTCTTTAATTCGTTCACATCTGAAAGATAACTACACTTACAAACAAAAAGGAAATCTTGAGTTCTGGGATCTGTATTTTGAAATTGAATTGCTCGCCTTTGATGTAGATCGTTGATTTTTCTTAGTTGAATTAGATTAGATATGATTTTGGCGTAGCTTCAATCTTGCCTTTGAGTTGAAAGAGATGACGGCTATTCTAGGTTCACCATTGACGGTATGACGTCACTAGGAATATTTTTGTGTGGCTTAAGGTTTAGATTTAGGTTGCTTATACAGAAGTTTGATTAATTTAGAGCCTTCATATCAACCTAGAAGCGATCAAAACCATCCGGACAAGATAGAACAACCAAATCAGCCCTAATGACTCAGTAGGGAGTCAGAACACATCAGTTTTCAGATCTGCCCGAGGGGGTAGGTCGACCCCCAGGTTGACCTGTATATAGGGAGGTTGACCCCCTGGTCGACCCCCAGGTCGACCTGTATATAGGGAGGTCAACCCCCAGGTCGACCTGCCTTGATATTTAATTTTCCGAATTGTTCTATATAATTTTCTGAAAGTTCCAAGGGCCATAACTTCTTCATACGAAGTCCGATTTTCGAAAACTTGGACTCTATTCCAAGCAAAATTTCGAGATGAACGCAATGGCGTAACCCGTTTCCCTTAATTCTTACATTTGAAATTAATTATTCTTTAATTTGTCATTTAACATTCTCAGAAAATACGGGATGTTACAAGTTCGTATGGAGTGAGGGGTATTTTCGAATTTAAATAAATTAAAAATAATTATTAAAGCCCTTGGCCAATCATAATTCGCCATCTCAACTCTCTCTTCCCGATACTCCAGGTCTCGAACGATGGAAGTGCTCCCCTCCTTCTCCCCTCTTTTTCTTCAAATCCACTCAATAAAAATCCATAGCCCTTTTGGAGAATTTTGTAGATCTCCTCGAGAGCTTCACATCTGTATAACTCTTGCCCTCTATCGTGTCGTGTGTAGCGAGATCCAAAACCAGGAAGACTGAAGCTTTCGAGCGCCGCCACGCGCTACAGGGGCTATCGATCAGAGAGCAACTACCGATGCCGGGAAGGTGGTTCTAAGCTGTACGACGTGGTGAGGTCCGATTTTAACCTAGTGCAGCGGTTTGGAGTATAATTCAAAACCTAAGTTTGAACGAAACTGGAAAGGTATGGTTTGGTTTTAAATAATTGATTTCCAAAGTTTAAAAGTGTTGCAAAGTTATTTTATAGTTTAAAAATCATATCTTTTTCGTATGTTGACGAAATCTAGTGGAACAAGAGACATTGGACTCGTGTGGACGTCTTCAACATTCTAGAAAAGACCGGAGAATTTTTGGAGCTTCCTACAATTTTTAGAGGAGTGGAACCGAATGTGAGATTTGTAAATTATAAACGATATGGAATGGCGATGTACAAATTATACGGTCGATGTATGAGTTATATAAGCATTGTATGCCTCATGTATAAGCGTTGTATAAGTTGTATGTGCGACGTATAAGTTATATATGCATTGTAAAAATCATATGTGCGTTGAATGGAATTGAAATAATATTGAAACAAAATCAAAATATATTTATATACGTATATATATATACACACTCCCCTCGTCCACAGACCATGGACGATATATATTGGTTGTGATAGTTTGAATTTGGTTGATGTGAAATTTGGTTGATAAATGCGAATGTATGATATGATTGATTGTGGTTGAAATCCCAATAGGATTAGTTTATGGGAAAATTCTTCTGCGTACGAACTAGATATTGAAATCTCGTTGTCAAAAGCTATGTTGCTTTAGGATAGAATGAGGAGCCGTACTCGGGACGGTGCCGGGTTTAACTACCCTGCCGTTATGCTACCGAAATTTTCTGAAAAATTCCTGTATTTGATTTATATTCATGTATTGAAATATATTCCTGTGTTGGAAAAATACTCATTTTTGAAATAAAATGGTTTGGTAAAAATGTTATTTTTATCATTCAAACCATTTTATTTCATACATTAGATAAAAATAACATTTTTATCGAATGAATGAAATGAAATGGTTTGAAAAATAAAAATAACATTTTTATCGAATGTATGAAATAAAATGGTTTGAATAATAAAAATTATATTTGATGAAATAAAATGGTTTGAACGATAAAAATAATATTTTTATCGAATTTTAGAAATAGATTGCTTTAACAATAAAAATCACATTTTTATTGTATGTACGAAGTATATAAAACAATCGTGTTTGAAATAAATTGTTTTGACAATAAAAATCAGATTTTTATTATATATATATATATATGAAGTGTTAAAAATAGTCATATGTTGAAATAAATATGTGTTGGGTAAAAATATTATTTTTATAACATATAAGAAATGAAAATGGTTTGGAAATTGAAGAACGGATTATGTATATATATATAATTAAAATAAATCGAAAAACGAAGCTGTAGTTCGCATTTTGAATCCGTGATTTTAAACGATTATTGCGGGAGATCCGACCATCGGATTTTCCCGAAACCGAAACCGAAATCATTGGGTCCGCTTTGGAAATATCTTTCCAACGACACCAAATTTGTAAAGATCCAACGGTTAGATTTTGTGAAATGTTAAATTCAAATCTAAATGAAAACAACGCCAGAATGGATTATATTAATATATATATATATATAATTAAATTAAATCGAATAACGATGGTGTAGTTCGTATTTTAAAATCGTAACTTCCAACAATTTTACAGGGAGATCCGACCATCGGATTTTCCCAAAACTGGAACCGTTGGGTCCGCTTTGAAAAGATCTTTCCAATGATATAAAATATGTAAAGATCCAACGGTTATATTTTCAGACATGTGTAAATCATATCTGAAGAAAAACAGCGCCACGACCTCGTTATGGCTTGAAGCGTCGTTTGAATAAATTGACTATATTTAAATAAATAAAAATAGCAATAAATTAATATAAAATATTATAAATGATATGGAATGGAAATAAACTGAATTTACTCGATTTATTGGATATTTGATGGTTGAATGTGTTAGACGTGAAAATTACATTAATGAATGGAATCATGGATGTCGAATAATTTAACCATGGAAATGAATCGATTTGAACTCTACATATACCTGAATTATTTGAAAAGGACGAGTTAATTCTCATTTCAAATAATTGATCGACGGTTAGAAGTCGAAGATAGGAAGATAGCGCAAGACCGATGATCTCCACATCGAATGGATGGCTACTAATGCCTTTGATGGGAGTTGCTGCCCTGAAGGGGTTATAGTGGTGGTTGTCCGGACATACTTGTTGATCGTTCGGATGTGCGAGGCCTCTCTTCTGTATTGGACATACGGGAGAGGAATAATGTGCCTCCGGTTTCGTTCAAACCCAAAACGGACTTGTAAATGGGTGTGTGTGTGATGTTGTAGATCGACAACATGGCATGCAGAGATGCTGTGATCAAAAATTTTGTTGAAAAGCAGAGCTTTGTGGTTGATGATCAAAGCAGGGATTTAAATAGCTAGCTTTGTGTTTAGCATTGATTTGCAAGCCTCACTCCCTGGTATGGACCAGAAACGGGAGAGGACTTCAGGGAGGACCTGCGTTTCCTTCTAGCTAGGAGTGGTGTTTTTGGTTTTACATGCCCGTGCATTTTACTTATGTAAATGATGGATAGCGAGGCGCCTCAGTTATATCGGTCGCTCCGGGGCCGATGGTTTGGTAGGTATATGACCAGTTGACGCCCCATGGGACAGGGAAACGCAATGTTTAGGCATTTTAATCCACTCCTTGTGGACCGGCCCTAATGATCCAAGTTGCAGCTGTTTCTGAGACACGGGCTAGAGCGTCTCGAAGTGGTAAGGATGATCCCATGCCTTGATTCATGACGGAAATCCAATTTCCAAATATGACATCGTGCGGTTTTGATTGTAAATCTATATATAGCGACATGATATATGGTACCCATGCCGTCTATGATTGATACTTATGATTGAAATTGTTTTTGAAACATATAAATACAAGTAATAATACTAAATGCTTTTGTTTTATTCGTATAAAGCATATTTTGGCCATTATAAGGCAAAACTCTATCCTCTGGTTTGCGTTGCATTGTGTGATGGGAACTGGGTCTTACAATGGCTTCATTTTTATAAAAAGCATTGCGATGTTTTAATGATTCACTTGTTTTAAGCACTGGCAATCCAATGGAGTAAACCCGTTCCGCATTAGCGACATGGTCCTGTGATTGGCCTTAGTATTAAGTATGTTAAGTAGATTTCTCATACCAGTCCCATGACTGACTCATAGTTTGTTTCACTTGCAAACTCGGGTGCCCTATTTTCTACACGGGCAGCCTTGTATTCAGGTTTTAGCAGGCTCTCTTTTTGGATAGCCATGGGGCTAAAGATGGATTCTATCATTTCTTTCTTTTTATGCTGTTCGGCTCCTATTGTACATATTATGTTTTGATTCCGCCGTAGACATTTTATGTAAAGCTGAACTGTATTTTGTACTAAGTATTATCCTGTATGCTGTGTAACTCTGATGATTATGTTTATCCAGTGTATCCTATTGTACATTATTTGGTGTATTTATATATTTCTGTCATGCTGTTATTTGTTTATGTGTTATATTCCAAAGATTACCCTTGCAACCGTGGAACAGGGGTTTGGGGTCGTCACAAAAACATAGTTGTTTCCTTAACGAATTCCAATTATATTTTCCTTTAAATTAATTAATAATATAATTAATTTAAATAACACCATTTAATTATTTCATAGAAACAATTAATCCAACTCTTAACCATTAATTAATTTCTGCTCATTTGCTTATAAATATTATTAACATAAGAATTTGTTTTTTAAATCATTAAATAATAAATATTCAATACTATGTAATAAACTTTTATTCAAAATAATGGAGCTCAAAATCTATCTTCAGTTATAAAATAAATATTATAACTTCATTTCAGTAGATTCACCTGATGGTAAATCAATATTTATAAAACGATTGATTTATAGGCCATATGCTTCTGATTACTCAACCAATACTGGCCATTGGTTAAAACAATGCAAACGTTGAATTTCAAATTAACAATCAACAAACAACTCGATTATCCAACCAGAATAGTTTGTATAATGATAATCTGAATATAAATAACATTTAATATATTCAAGGAATCCACTTGGATCCCTCCAACCTGTTTTTCCCTGCATCCAAATAGGTTACATCAAGTAAAATCATTTAATCCAATATACAGATAAAATTTCTAACAACCAACCAAAAACAACAATTAAGCATCCAACTCTTTATTTTATATGTTTATATTGTTATAAACGTGACCAACAAGGTAAGTTAGCACCATTGGTTACAATCGTTAAAAATAAAGATTTGTTTAAATTAAATTAAATGGACGTTTACTTTAATCAGTTCAATCAACATACGTACATATAATTTAGTAATCATCCAGCAATGCAACCATAACACATGAATACTAAACTCGACTCATATGAAATATAAGTGGGACAAAAAAGAGTAAGTTGTACTCACCTTAGGTTTCCATTCGTCATCAAAATAGTTTTTTTAATTAAATTAAACTATCGTTTAATTTAATAAAACATCCAACTGCCTCCAACTCTGTCCAAACTAGCTCTATAATGTGTTGCTCGTTGATACGGTTCTAACATCTCTGGTGTTATTGAATTCTGATAACCAATGAAAGCATTACACAATTTTAATGGCCATGGTTTAAATTAAATTTATTAAACCATAATTAAATTTTAAATAACGTTAACCTCGTTTAAATAATCGGCATATGTTTAAATTATAGTTAGCACGTTAGGTTCCTGCTACTTATATATATATATATATGTGTGTGTGTGTGTGTGTGTGTGTGTGTGTGTGATTAGGCCCCTGTTAATATACTTCTAACTGCTCCATTATTTAATTAGCCACGTTCATAATAAAATTAGGCATTGTATTGGTCATGTTAGTATTATATCATTAGGCATATTAAATCATGTTCTACCTCAGCATTTATTCCCTTGTCCACGAATCAGTGCTTACTTCTGTATAATGGCCATGTTAAATTTTTAATAAGGCATATTAAACTATATTTTGGCAGTTTACTACAAAACTAGGCCACGTCAATATAAATGGTTATGAAATTTAATTAAGTATTAGGCACACTTAAAATTCATCATTATAAAAATCGGTTGATATACACACACACACATGATTAGGCTTATTTAATTATATTTAGGCATGTAATAAACCTTCTCCTACACCTGCAATATTCATTTTCATCTAACCATGCTAGTGCTTCCTTCCTTTGTGCACAACTCAGCACATCCCCCACCAAAACATGTTGCCCATTTGTCCATGCGCTGCTGCTCCCACGTTTGTCCTCCCCTGAAACCAACTAGACACCACCCAACACCGTTGCTACTCTCTATCTCCACTTCAATAGTTTCAAACTCCAACTTCACCACTTCCATGTTCCACTCTCACACCTGAAAATCCACACGAACTTCCCGCTCCCAAAACCTATGCAAATATCCAACGTCGACTGCTGGTGTGAAGGTCAGAAATGGTTTGGGGAGTTTTGGATTTGTTTTCATATGTGAATGGAGCTAGGTTTTAAGTCTTGCTTTCGTGGGGAGGGAAAGTTTGGTTTTCCTGTTTGAAATGGTTTCGTGAAACGATAAGAATTTTTGTAGGAGATTCATTTCGCCTTTCAAAAGGAAGCATGCGGGTTTAATTTTTTCAGGTGGAGGAGTTTTATATTTTGAATTCATGGATGGCTTCGTTTAAGAATTTATGGAATGAAGAGAAGAAAAAATGGAGCTGCAGAGTTAGTTATAGAAGAGAAAAGTGGATATAAGAATAACGTTCCTTCAGTACGTACGAGGTAGGAGAAAATATTTCAAACAAAGTTGTGAAAATAGGAGCTCAGGCATATGCGTGATTAGAAAAAGAAATAGGGTGTAAGGGAGGCTTGTAGAGAAATTGGGGTTGGCTCAGCTTTAATTTAATTTGAAGAAGACTTATGCATATGTGAATTAAAATTTAGGTTGCACGTGGTTTACTTACGATAGGAATTATCTCGACAAGCATATACTTCATTTCTAAAACGACCCAAACTCTCCCTTACAGGAAAGCCTGGATTGAGTTGAGAACACGACAAATCAGAACACAAACAGAAGAACATCTCATTGCTTATTACAACAATTTACATCAGAGTATAGAATATACTAGAGCATGAATAAATATTATACATCAGAAAAATATTATGGATTTAAAATTACAATGCAGCGGAAAAATAATACATAACACAGCAGAAAGAAATACACCGATATAGAGCTTTCCTAGTATAGTTCCAGCTGTAAATCCAGGATCCTGTTAATATAATATCTGCAGAAACCTAACTACTAGCTGCCCGTTTAGAAAATAGGGGCACCTATAGTTTAGGTTAAAACAATAAACTCCAGGTCAGTCATGGGACTAGTGTGAGAACTAAAACAGTTTTTAAATATTTACTTTAAAAATAAAGTAAATCAAGGGACCACGCCATATAACATGGAACTAGTTTGCTCCCAAGAATACCGGTGCATAAAACAGTTTATAAACAACGCAATGAATTTTCAAAAATGAAGCTATTATAAAACCCAGGTCCCATCACACAATGCAACACAAGCCGTAGGATAGGATTTTACCTTATAATAGCCAAATTTGCTTAGTAAGTTTAAAACAAATCATTTGATACTATTATAAGGGCAGGGTGTAAAAAACAACTTTAAATATAAATGTATCAATCATAGGCGACATGGGTACCATCTATCATGTCGCCATACTAGGCTCTACAATCAAAACCGAAAGGTCACGTATCGGAAATTGGATTTCCGTCATGAGTCTAGGCAAAGGATATACTCGTAACCGCTTCGAGATACTCTAGAAAATGCCTAGGGACTACACACTCTGGACAACCCCTGGATCCTCCAAAGCCGGTTCACTCTTACGTTTGAGGATTGGCAGTTCCTGAACACATGTTTCCCGGTCCTATAGGACCTATCCATCGGCTCCGTAGTAACTGATATATCTTAGGCGCCTCGCAATCCAACAACCACATAGGTAAATATAATAAATGTCTGGGCTCCATACCATGACACCACCCATAGCTAGAAAGAAACGTCATGTCCTCCTTGGGTCCCTTATCCCCTTTTTGACTCATATCAAGGTGTGAGACTTGCGAATTAACGCCATACACAAAGCTATGCTATATTAAAGTCGTGCTTTGATCACCAACCACAAGACTCTGCTTTTCAACAAAAGCCTTGATCACTTGTATCTCAGCATGCCACATTGGAAATTCATGCCATGCAACTAATGTCTATTGATATATAACCTCCGAGCTCATACGTCTCAGAATAGGGCGTTAAGCAGGAGAATAAATTTTCCGCCACTGTAACAACCCGGATTTCAACAAACCGATTTTTTTTCAAAAACCCAATCTATCGAAACCCGAGTTGGGTGCTCTGGTATCCTGCAGAAAAAGACAGATATAAAGAAATATGTCAGAACTCGTAAAGCATCTCACAACGGAAGGAAATAAAGTATAATATTGAAATATTGCTTTCGCTTATTAACAATACTGCTAAACCCGTATCCAAAGCTATACCATCTCTGTCATGAACCTAACCTGGAAGTATGTAATGAGGAAGGGGTCAGAACATAAGTTATGTGTGAGTCTACTTAGAATAAACTTCTGTTTAATCCTACATATGCCGTTCAATTACATTTTCTTGGTTATTAGGTTATTAATAATGTTAGCTCTTTAGGCTATACTCATGTCCCACTAGTAGGTTAACCTAATACAACGTATATATAGATATCCCCAACTCATCAAATCCTTTCCATGTAAATATACAGTCCCTTGCCGCATGTTGTACGGGCTTCATCATGTAAATCTATACTACTTTAGTGTAGTGCCACCATTCTCGAAATCGTTTGGACTGCCACTCTCGATCCTACTTGATTCCATGTATCATCTAGGTCTAATCTAAGGTTTAATATCGAGCGCTTCCTAGATACACCCAAGGTTTACGCTACTTAGGACCCCCGGGTTTATGCTACCTATTGTACTCTTTTCCGATTCAGGGTTTACGCGACTTAGGTCCAACTAGGGATTATGCTACCTATCGAACGATTCCCCCTAGTCTAGGACACACTACCTAGAGCGATATATGTTCCTAGACTTTCCCCACGTATGTGTCGTGAATCGTTATTGGTGTCTAGTTGCACATGTCCTCTATATGTGCAGCCCGAGTCCCGTGGTAGGGCAAATCAAGAAACACGGAACTCGGTCGGGAGCTTTAAGTTATCTGCCGATGCAGATGCTAAATTCTGTTTTTATCTGTGTGTTGTTATGGGCCACTTGACCCCTCCCTCAACTAATGAAAGGCACCCGAGAAAATCAAGAATGAGAACTATACACAGGCCCCCTATGCCCCCCACAAACCTATTGGCTAACCTCACCTATAACTAGATAGCAAGTGTATGGTCTTTTGGAGTCCTACACCTTTCCACTTCACGTGCTCGATTGACTCAAGATGGTAGGTAGACGACGACGAGCTATCACAGGGCTAATCAAGATATCGCCGCCTCACGCTGGTCCATCCTAGTCTTTAGGTTGCCTTATATTGAAACCAACACATACTCTTGGTTCTTCTAACGCAGACCGTAACCTCTGTGAGCCCAGGAGGATCATCTACAGCCTCACAAAGGGATGCCAAGAGTACCCTCACGGCCCCTCGAAGCTGCGTGTTTCATAACCCAGACAGTTTGAGCGGACGTTCGCTCCTTCTCGTGTTCTACTTGACTAAGGTTTACTACTTAGATTCCTGAATCATTCATTTTCTTAACTAAGGTTTACAACTTTGTCCTCTTAACTAAGTTTTACTACTTAGTTCTCTTTCTCGTTACTTACTTAGTTCTCTTAACTAAGGTCTATTACTTGGTTCTCTTAACCAAGGTTTGTTACTTAGTTTCCTTTTTTTGTATTCACCAAGTTACCTTTGCTTATTAATTCAATTTATATTTAACCCACTTAAGTCCATTAATAAGTCCACTACATGTTATTTTCCAATTTCATAAATTATTCACTTTTAGGGTTACAACATCATGTTATACTTAATTCATAGGTAAGTATGCCTTATCCCACATTTATACTAATTAGGAGAATAACCCTCTAAGCACCAGCCCCGAAGACCGAAATCAACATCAGACTGGCACCCAAGGAATTTGTCAACCCAACCAACATATATGATTCTAATTTACTTCTTTTCCATTAATATAACTTATATCATTTTTAGTTTCATATTTCTCCTTCCCAAACCACTTAATTTAAGTATATCTTTACATATAAGTTATCTCATCTTCCTTATCGTTTCCTATAACTTATCTTGTCCCATAAGTTATAATTTCCACCTATCATCCTTTCTTGCCTTATTCAAGTTTATTCATAATAGGTTATTTATCATTCTCCATTTCTTGTCATTAATTTTAGATTTGACTTAACCCTTCCATTTACTTAACCCGTTACTTAAACTTTACCCAATTCAATTAACTTATGATACCGTCACGGGTCCCATTTGGTTAAGCGTATCTAAATTTTGTTTCACATGTCATCCATGTCCCACTTAACCCCCTAACCATACCCATGTCGCCAGCATGTCTTATTATGGTTAGTATTTCTTAATTTATTTATTATGCCGTTACGATGTATGACCTCTCACATTAGACTTCTGTTCGTGGCTGCTGGTTTTGCGGGGCGGTTCCGGGCAGACTTATACCACAACGGGCCTAACGTCTTGTCGTAAACCGTTACTCCTCTAGTTTTTGCTGTTCACCTCTCACATTAGACGTCCGCTTGTGGTTGCTGGATTTGTTGGGCGGTTCCGGGCAGTCTTACACCATAAACGCACCTAACCTTGTGTCATAGGCGTTCATTAATAATCGTCTTTCACCCAAACCCCAAATTCATGTCATGTGTTCCAAATTCAACTTAATTACAATTCGTGTCTATTTTAGGTGTCATAGGCCAATTATAAATTTACAGGCATGTTCATGTTCATTCTAGATATCAAATGTCAATTACCAATTCACAAGCATGTTCATGCTCAAGTTATGCCACTATTGTAAATTTCATTTTATGCGTTGAGTTCCATAATAACATAAAAACATGGTTTGTCCAACATATTCTATTTTTAATAATGTTTCTAGGATCTTAACGACATATCCAATTTTCAAGTCTCAAATTCAAGCTTTACCCAAAAATCCCAATTTATGTTCATGCTTATAATCCTATTAATAGGCTATACCTATTATTCCCTTAAATCCCATAGTATGTAGATTTGAAATAAATCACCTTTTTCCCAATCCTATCCCACATTAAATAATTCCAATTAAATTTTCATAATTTCATGTTACCATCGTAAATCAGAATTCATGATTATGCGCAATTCTTGTTCCCAAATCATATCTAAAGATTCATTATGGATGCGCTCCAAAATTACCCATTTACAAGCTGTATCACAATGATTTCCCAATATTTACAATAATAATTGTTACGCCACAATCCCCTATATTTGCAATAATAATTGTTACGCCCCATTCTAAAATTACAGATTATGTTTCTGGATTGCATAAAATAGATTATGCCCAACGTTTCCATATTCCAACTGCACGTATGCATAATAAGATTTTCGTCTAGGTTTGAGATAACCTAGATCCAAAAATAAAAAGGGGAAGGAGAGTAAAATGAACAATAATTGTAACATGAATCTTAATTAAATTAATAACTGGGGAGTGATGAACGATAATAGTACTATTATGCAACGAATTTGTTATAATTCCACTCACCTTGACCAGATTGGAGAAATAAATGATTTGTCGTTGATGTAGAACGTTGATTTAATCTTCTTATTTGATTATTGGTGAGGAGCATGAATTTTTGATGAAGAATTTTACTAATTGATTTGATTAAACTCCAAAGTTGATGAAGAGCTTTCAATTTAATTTAGAGTTTTGGGGCGGCGGCCATGTTTGGTTGAACTTTGGCAGCATGGACGCGTCATAAGGAATTGTTTATGAATTAGGTTAGGTATAGACACTATTTTATAGGTGTAGAGAGTGTTTTGGAGCCCTTAGATTGCCCTAGAAGCCATCCGGTCCGTCCATCACATCAAAAATCGTCACTGCCCAGATCTGGAAAAATCAGGGGGGAGGTCGACACTACAATCAACCCCCAGGCCGACCTCCCTGGGTAGGTCGACCCCAAGGTCGACCTGCCTGGGTATTTTCCTGTGTAAATTCTGAATTTTTGTTGAATCTTCCGAAGGCCATAACTCTTTCATACGAAGTTCGATTTTCGAAAACTTAGACTCTATTCCAAGCAGAATTTCGATACGAACGCAATGGTGATGTCTGTTTTACTTAATTCCTGATATATAAATTAAGTCTCCTTATTTTATTATCTTCTCTGTTACGTACACTGTCATTGAATTAATCTTTCCTTCTCTTTCATGTATTATTTAATTTTCATTGTACGTCACTATTATTAACATATCTATGCATATATATACATTTTTAGTTATATTAAAAATGCAAAGTGTTACATTCTCCCACCCTTAAGGAATTTCATCCTCGAAATTCGATAAGAGCAAAATAGAAAATTCCTCGCAACATCCAATTAGTGTTCATTCAATTGTTGCAACATTGTGTACATGTGCAAAGCGAATTACATCATAGCAAATCATGTATGCCTAATTTGGATCCACCTATATGTATGCAAACTTTAAAAACTCTTTCAGAACATGATGCTCACATCCTAAATATACTTGCAGTTCTATATGAATGCAATATTCTTGAAAAATCAAAATATTTTTCATCCAAGTTTTCCCATACTTTTATAGAATAAGAGCATAGTTCACCCAATTGTCGCATCCAAAACCCTACCATCCATCATTAAATTCAAAATTTGGAAAAATCTAATTTTCCGAATTCGATTTCTTCTGTTACGAAAAGGTATAAAACGGAAAAATTCACATCCTCCGTTTTTCTTTTCTAATCGTACTTGGATTTTTATACGACTATTCTATGAAGATTTCCTTTTTTCCTGTCCAAGCACAATCACATAAGAAATTTTTTCTCTTTTTCCACTTATCTTGGAAAATTTTCATATTTATTCATCTTTTTATTAAGATTTCCATTTTCTTTTCCCGTCTCATTTTGCTGCTTGATTGATTCTGTTGTTTTCTTTTTTAGTTAGTCTAGTTTCTTTTTCTTAAAATCCAATCTATCAAAACCCGAGTTGGGTGCTCTAGTATCCTGCAGAAAAAGACGGAGATAAAGAAACATGTCAGAACTCGTAAAGCATATCACAGCGGAAGGAAAAAAGTATAATATTCAAATATTGCTTTACCTTATTAACAATACTGCTAAACTCGTATCCAAAGCTATACCATCTCTATCATGAACCTAACCTAGAAGTATGTAATGAGGAGGGGGTCAAAACATAAGTTCTGTGTGAGTGGCCTTAGAATAAACTTTTGTATAATCCTACATATACCGTTCAGTTTCATTTTCTTAGTTATTAGGTTACTAACAATGTTTGCTCTTTAGGCTATACTCATGTCCCGCTAGTAGGTTAACCTAATAAAATGTATATATAGATACCCCTAACTCGTCAAATCCTTTCCATGTATATATACAGTCCCTTGTCGTAAGTCGTACGGGGCTCATCATGTAAATCTATACCACTTTAGTGTAGTGTCACCATTCTCGAAATCGTTTGGACTGCCACTCTCGATCTTACTAGATTCCGTGTATCATCTAGGTCTAATCTAATGTTTACTATCGAGCACTTCCTAGAAACACCCAGGGTTGACGCTACTCAGGACCCCTGGGGTTTATGCTACCTATTGAACGCTTCTCGGATTCAGGGTTTATGTGACCTAGGTCCAAATAAGGATTATGCTACCTATCGAATGATATGCCCCCTAGTCTAGGACACACTACCCAGAGCGATATATGTTCCTAGACTTTACCCAAGTACGTGCCGTGAATCGTTATCGGTGTCTAGTTGCACATGTCCTCTATATGTGCAGCCCGAGTCCCGTGGTAGGGCAAATCAAGAAACACAGAACTCGGTCGGGAGCTTTAAGTTATCTGGCGATCCAGATGCTAAGGTTTGTTCTTATCTATGTGTGGCTATGGTCCTACTTGACCCCTCCCTCAACTAATGAAAGGCACCCGAGAAAATCAAGAATGAGAACTGTACATAGGCCCCCTATGCCCCCACAAACCTATTGGCTAACCTCACCCATAACCAGATAGCAAGTATATGGTCTTTTGGAGTTCTCTGCCATTCCGCTTCACGTGCTCGATTGACTCAAGATGGTAGGTAGACGAGGACGTGTTATCACAAGGCTAATCTAGATATCGTCGCCTCACGCTGGTCCATCCTAGTCTTTAGGTTGCCTTATATTGCAACCAAGGCATGCTCTTGGTTCTTTTAACGCAGACCTTAACCTCTGTGAGCCCAGGAGGATCATCTGCAACCTCACAGAAGGATGCCAAGAGTATCCTTACGTCCCCTCGAAGCCACGTGCTTCGTAACCCAGCCCGTTGGAGTGGACGCTCGCTCCTTCTCATGTTCTACTTGACTAAGGTTTACTAATTAGTTTCCTGAATCATTCGTTTTCTTAACTAAGGTTTACAACTTAGTCCTCTTAACTAAGGTTTACTACTTAGTTCTCTTTCTCGTTACTTACTTAGTTCTCTTAACTAAGGTTTATTACTTGGTTCTCTTAACCAAGGTTTGATACTTAGTTTCCTTTTTTCGTATTCACCAAGTTACCCTTGCTTATTAATTCAATTTATATTTAACCCACTTAAGTCCATTAATAAGCCTACAACATGTTATTTTTCAATTTCATAAATTATTCCCTTTTAGGGTTACAACAACATGTTATACTTAATTCATAGTTAATTATGCCTTATCCCACATATATACTGATTAGGAGAATAACCCTCTAAACACCAACCCCGAAGACCGAAATCAACATCAGACTGGCACCCAGGGAATTACTCAACCCAACCAACATATATAATTCTAATTTACTTCTTTCCATTTATATAACTTATATCATTTTTAATTTCACATTTCTCCTTCCCAAACAACTTAATTTAAGTATATCTTTACATATAAGTTATCTCATCTTCCTTATCGTTTCCTATAACTTATCTTGTCCCATAAGTTATAATTTCCACCTATCATCCTTTCTTGCCTTGTTCAAGTTTATTCATAATAGGTTATTTATCATTATCCATTTCTTGTCATTAATTTTAGATTTGACTTAACCCTTCCATTTATAACCCATTACTTAAACTTTACCCAATTCAATTAACTTATGATACCGTCACGGGTCCCATTTGGTTAAGCATATCTAAATTTTGTTTCACATGTCATCCATGTCCCACTTAACCCTTTAACCATACCTATGTTGCCTGCATGTCTTATTATGGTTAGTATTTCTTAATTTATATATTATGCCGTAACGATGTATGACCTCTCATATTAGACGTCCGTTCGTTGCTGCTGGATTTGCTGGGCGGTTCCGAGCAGACTTATACCATAACGATCCTAACCTCGTGCCGTGAACCGTTACGCCTCTAGTTTTTGTCGTTCACCTCTCACATTAGACGTCCACTTGTGGTTGTTGGATTTGTCGGGCGGTTCCGGGCAGTCTTACACCACAAATGCGCCTAACCTTGCGTCATAGGAGTTCATTAATAATCATCTTTCACCCAAACCCCAAATTCATGTCATGTGTTCCAAATTCAACTTAATTACAATTCGTGTCTATTTTAGGTGTCATAGGCCAATTATAAATTTACAGACATGTTCATGTTCATTCTAGATATCAAATGTCAATTACCAATTCACAAGCATGTTCACTCTCAAGTTTTGCCACTATTGTAAATTTCATGTTATGCGTCGAGTTCCATAATAACATAAAAACATGGTTTGTCCAAAATATTCCATTTTAATTATGTTTCTAGGATCTTAACGGCATATCCAATTTTCAAGTCTCAAATTCAAGCTTTACCAAAAAATCCCAATTTATGTTCATGCTTATAATCCCGTTAATAGGCCATACCTATTATTCCCCTCAATCCCATAATATGTAGATTTGAAATAAATCACCTTATTCCCAATCCTATCCCACATTCGGTAATTCCAATTAAATTTACATAATTTCATGTTAACATCATAAATCAAAATTCATGATTATGAGCCATTCACGTTTCCAAATCATATCCAAAGATTCATTATGCATTACACTCCGAAATTACCCCTTTGCAAGCTGTATCACAATGATTTCCCAATATTTACAATAATAATTATTATACCACAATCCCCAATATTTGCAATAATAATTGTTACGCCCCAATCCCAAATTACAAATTATGTTTCTCGATTGCATAAAATGGATTATGTCCAACATTTCCATATTCCAACCGGACGTATGCTTAATAAGATTTTCTTCTAGGTTTCAGATAACCTAGATCCAAAAACAAAAAGGGGAAGGAGAATAAAAGGAACAATTATTGTAACATGAATCCTGAATTAAATTAATAACTGGGAAATGATGAACGATAATAATACTATTATGCAACAAATTTATTATAATTCCACTCACCTTGACTGGATTGGAGAAATAAACGATTTGTTGTTGATGTAGAATACTGATTTAATCTTCTTATTTGATTATTGGTGAGGAGCATGAATTGTTGATGAAGAATTTTGCTACTTGATTTGATTAAACTCCAAATTTGATGAAGACCTTTCAATTTAATTTAGAGTTTGGGGCGGCGGCCATGTTTGGTTGAAGTTCGGCGGCATGGAGGCTTCAGAAGGAATTGTTTATGAATTAGGTTAGGTCTAGGCACTATTTTATAGGTGTAGAGAGTGTTTTAGAGCCCTTAGATTTCCCTCGAAGCCATCTGGTCCGTCCGGCACATCAGAAATCGTCACTGCCCAGATCTGGAAAAATCATGGGGGAGGTCAACACTAAGGTCAACCCCTAGGTCGACCTCCATGGGTTGGTCGACCCCCAGGTCGACTTGCCTGGGTATTTTCCTGTGTAAATTCTGAATTTTTGTTGAATCTTCCGAAGGCCATAACTCTTTCATACGGAGTCCGATTTTCGAAAACTTGGACTCTATTCCAAGCAAAATTTCGAGACGAACGCAATGGTGATGTCCATTTTACTTAATTTCTGATATTTAAATTAAGTATCCTTATTGTATTATCTTCTCTGTTACGTACACTGTCATTGAATTAATCTTTCCTTCTCTTTCATGTATTAATTAATTTTCATTGTACATCACCATTATTAACCTATCTATGCATATATATACATTTTAAGTTATGTTAAAAAAGTGGGGTGTTACAGCCGCCAAACAAATATATATTTAATAGAGATCAATCAACAAAGAATAAAATCCAATGTCAGACACACATCCACTTACTAGCTCGTTTTGGGTCTGAACGAAACCAGAGGCACCTTATTCCTCGTCACATATGTCCAATACAGGAAAGAGGTTCTCGCATATCCGATCGATCTCCAATTACGTCTGGACGATCACCACTTATTACCTTGTCTTGGGTGTACAACCCAATCAAGACATCAGTAATCATCCAAACGATGTGAAGACCTCATGTGTTCAACCACCGTCTTCATCGTCAACTTATCGTCGAATCAGTTATTCAGAATGGGTATAAACCCGGCCTTTCCGAATAACTCGCGTATATAATAAAAAAAGTTCTATAAAAATAGAACACATGCCTCATTCCAATTCTGAATATCCTTTTATTTAAATGTTCTTACCCTTTGGGAAAGGTTCCCATTAATTTTATCAAAGATAAATTCTGTAAATTTATTCTTTAATTTTCCTTTGGATACCAATTCAAACCAAATTAAGGTTTATCCAAACTAGTCGGGATTAGCGCACCTTACTGAAGTAATCATTTCTATTATTTCCCAATCCCAACCTATTCATCCCATGGAGCAAAACTGTTAATACTCCATATCTAACGCCTCGGTGTTATCAGTAAATTTAATTACCTTTTCACGTTCAAATCTAATTAAAGATTTAACTATCACTAGGAGCAAAACTGGTGATACTCCATTCTCGATCATTTCCCATATTTGATAATTTAAATTATCAATTCATAATTCAATCTAATTAAAGATTCATTAAAACTCCACTTAGTTTTAATCTTCCCAAAAATCAATATTAATGATTATTTAACTTTGGAAACACAAACATGCCGCATCGACAATCTACAACGTACTATTGATTTCTGCCGATATGCAACCTCCAAGCTCGTACATTCAGAGAAGGGTGTTAAGAAAGAGAATAAATTATCCTCCACCAAATAAATATATATTTAGCAGAGATCAACCATACAGTTCGAAATACAATGTTAGACATGTAATCCTATCTTTAACTAGGACGTCATTTAAAGCAAACCCAAATCACATTGCATTTTATGGAATCTTCACGGAAAACAAATCAATATATAATAGATATCAATTTCTGTATCCGACTAATAATATAAATGGAATAACGACAAAGCCTTTTAAATTCCATATGTATTAACAGTCTTCCTCCACAGAAGCTCACTTCGATTATTATCAAATCGAATTCCATTCAATTCCAATTTAATATATTAAATTGGAAAACTTTACTTTGAAAATTCCCATTAAATCTTAATAAAAAGATTTATAATTTCCAAATCACATTTCACTGTTAATCCCAACTCACATTCCATTTTATTCCAATTAAATGTTAATTAACTGGAAACTCTAATAATCTTAATTAAAAGATTTATTCTTTTCACACAGGGTTTAAGAACAATGTTATTTAAGACACCATTCACGACAAACCCAACATCCAATTCTTTTATTCAATTCCAATTAAATCATAATTAATTGGAAAACTTCACTAAATCTTAATTAATTTTTTTTTTCTTTTCTCAATTGGGATTAAGAACAGTGTTAATGAAGACACCATTCACGACAAACCCAAAATCCAATTCAATATTAAATATAGGGCTCTGAATTGAAATTATATTGGCTTATATTCAATATCAAATTCTGAAATTAACAAATATCATATTGGGAATACCAATATATATACTTTCCAAATTCTCTACCATATCCGTATAATCACGGAATCCAATATCGAAATATTCCGAAGATAATTTCGATTCAAATCCATTCCAATTCATATACTGGAAATTCTGGTTATTTTTAAAACTATTTCAAATCCATTTTATTTATTTAAAAATATTGGATTATAATTCTAGTTCATAACTAGTTCGTTTTGATAAAAATATAATTTTATCTTTACAAACATGGAATTTTTAACCCAAATTCTTTCCAAATCATTTATTATGATTTTACACAAACTATTCTTATTTTTAATAATTTTATCAAGGCTTGTACAACTAATTTCCATAAACGGTCAACGAACTGCACTTACAACGACCTTTTCCAAATTTGATTTGGACGTAATTCCAAATCCAACTATTAGATTTCAAATTCCTTATATTCGTTGGAAAGCTCTTTTCGATACGAACCAAACGGTTCCGTTTTTAGAGAATCCGACGGTCGGGTCTCCCGTAATGTCAATTCGAAGTCAATGGTCGAAATTCGCGAACTACCACGGCGCGACGCATTCTTTTTAGGCCGTCATATATATAATATATATATTATTTATATTTTGTTGATTTCCATTTAAAACATATTTTATAAATCATTTTAAATTCGTTTTCAAAACGATTTCAACTTCATATTCAATTTCAAATCAAAATTGAATATTCCATAGCATATGAATGATAATATTTTCAAAACATTAGATTTTTTGAAATCACTTCCTTTTCGATATTCATTATAAAAATGAGCAAAATCAATATAAATATCATTCACGTCAAAATGACGTTAATTTAATCACCACGACTTTATATATTTAAATATTTCCGTGTCCATCCCAAATCGGACATCAAAATCATATTTTGATCCGTTACTGAATATTATTTTAAAATTTTAGTTATTTAAAAATATTTACTACTTGTCATTTTAAAATATTCTTTAATTTAAAATATTCATTCTTTCCGAATTAGAATCGAGCACAGTCAATTACCATATAATTTTATTCATATGGATTTCATATACACACATGTACACAATAATAATCAAACACAATCAACAATCCAGAGTGCATTACACAACTGCATAAGCGTTAAAATAAATAATTAATGCTTACAACAGTTTGTCAACCCATCGATTGACATACAACTAAATATTGGGATTAGTGTATATCCAATATCATCCCAATACCCGTGTGGGGTTTTCAAATAACAAACATTGATTATTATTTGTGCAGTTGGGCGATATGTAAAATATATCGTCCTAATCCGTATCAGCTAAATATGTGTGTGTAAACAAATCGTCCGATTTGTAAATGAATATTTACTTTAATTCATATACTCGTTAAAAATTATATTTTTAACGATAAAATATTTATTTCAACACATGAATATTTTATACAGTTCATTTATACAATAAAATGATATTTTTATTGTTCTAACATTTTTAGAAAACTTCGGTAGCATAACGACGCGATACTAGAACCGGGATAAGTTCTAGCCTTATCCCTCACCTAATAATGGCTCGAGCCATACACATACCAATTCTAATGAATTCTATTCATTTCCCGAACCAAATTCAAACAAATAATCCAATCAACCAAATAACCAAACAAACATGGTTTCAAACTAAGGTGTCGGGTGCTACTAAGCACCGTCTACATCCTAGTATATATATTTAACTAGAAAATAAATTAGAGTGAGAAGTTCTCACCTTTGAGATCCACTCCTCCAGTTTTATTTCTGAATTTCTAAACCGGATTTGCTCGAAATTCCAACCTAGTCTTTTCTACTATGTTTATATTAAAATTTCACATTTTTAATATGATGTTTATATATTTAATAATCGCATTTTTATATTGCTATATATATAAGACCACATTTTTATAATGCTACTGTATGCATTAAAATCTACACTTCTCAAATATATAAAAAACATATTTTTATATTCATACCATTCATATAAAAATCATATTTTTATAAGCTCTCTTTCATTATATAAATCATATCTTAATAAACAAAAAATTTTAATTTTTTTAATCATAAAGATCGTATTTTTTTGTGAATAAAGATCATATATTTCTATGAACAAATATCATATTTTTCTATTGCCATTCAAACAATAAAAATCATATTTTTAGTCTGCTACTGTATAAATAAAAATCCAATTTTTACTTCGCTACTTCATATATAAAAATTATTTTTTTTACTTAGCTAAAAATTATACTTTTACTTCGCTAAAAGTAGTATTTTTACTTCGCTAAAAATTATACTTTTACCTTGCTAGAAATTATATTTTGTAACGACCCATATTTTTGGCTGTCAAATATTTAATTTAATTTATTTTTTTAAATATTTTAATTTGTATATTATTGGATTTTAATATTTAATTCGTTATTTAAACGAAGTTTGTACGTTATATATTTATATAATTATAAAACGAGCTCGAAATGGCGCTACAGTTCGTAATACGGGGTTTTGAACTTCAATTGAATATATAGGATCCGATTTAAGCCGGGTTTCTATGGAACAAGAAACGTTGAAACCATATTGAAGATAATTTTCATATGAAAGAGAAAAACTCAGATTTCATATTATAGATGGTTAGATATGACCAACTCAAATTTTGAAATAGTCGCTATGGAAATCGTATTTAAAATATAAGCCTTTAAAATAGCGATTTTGCAAACGGACTACGTTTTTGATGAAATTAGTTTCATTGGAACTGTATCGTTAAAATATTGTAAGAAAATCAAACTGTGTGGCAAAAAGATGTCGTATGTGACCACGGCAGCCGTAAACACCCAATCAATTTCTATAGCGCATAATTAAATTTATTTAAGGGTCCGTTTGGCACAAGTCCCTATTAAGTTTCAAAATTAGGCTCACATCCGGTCCAACTTTTCATATAAATTTAGTCCCTATTTTTCAAAAATACACTAAAAACAAAAAATATATATAAAAAAATCACGAAAATTCATATTTAAATCAAACATGTACTCATCCAAAAAAATAGCTCATAAAAAAAATCAAAAAAGCATCAAAATAATAAAAATACAATAAAACTGCGAAAATGCAGTAATTTTCATCAAATCATGCACATATTTGCAATACTTGCATTCATCTGTGCAAGTATTTCACATTTTGAATTTCGTTTGTTTTTTTGCATACATGTATGCAAGGTAAACAAATTCTTGAATACAAGTGTGCAACAATCTTGAACTTCTGTTAATATTTCCGTGAACTTCTGTTAATATTTCCAGATTTTAGATTTTTTTTTTTACATTATAGCGCTTTTTTTTAAATATAAAGAAAAGGCGGAATAAAAAAAGAGACAAAGTTTGCCATTCGTTTCCGCCCCCTCATTTTGAGCTGCCGCCTAATAATTTTTGTCCCTTCCGCTTTCCACCTCCTTCCACTTCGCCTTTTCCATTTTTTCACAAAAAAATGCGCTCTTGCATTGAAAAAATATATTCTAAAATCTGGAAATATTCCCCTCGGTCCACGCAAATCAAAAAAAAAAAAAAGTTGCACACATGTATGCAAATATTACTAATAGTTGCATACATGTAAGCAACTATTTAAATACACATGCAAAAAAAAAACCGCAAACCTACTGAATATTTGCATACAAATATGCTGCTATTCAGAATAGCTGCATACTTGTATGCAGTAATGCATTGAAAGGCAGAGGGCATGGCAATATGTGCGAACATGTATGCAAACATTTGAAATATGTGCATGTTTTCATGCATTTTACTACATATTCCACTGTTTTGTGTATTTTTTGATTTTGACTTGTTTATCGATATTTTTTCCACCTGATTTTTTTGGCATGAACATGTTTTATATAATAATGAATTTTCGTGATTTTTTATTTATTTTTATATGTTTTTGAAAAATAGGGACCTAATTTACATGAAAAGTTTGACCGGATGTGAGTCTAATTAAGTTTCGTTTTAGGGATGTGTGCGTAATTTTCACTTTATTTAATTCAATAAAGAGATATTTGAGTGTAGCTTGAGCAGACAATCGAATTAAGCAACGAAAATAGTTCCATTGAGTTCATATCGACGTTTAGAGTCAGGATAGGTATATAGTTTGTTATTTTTGAAGACCAGGTAATTTGGTGTCCAAAATGGCATTGCGGTGCGTATAAAAATTGTCTACCAGGAAACGGTCTCAGAATGGGATGAAACCGTTGCCGTTGGGTTCGTATTAGTTAATTATTTTAGAATTTTCAATTTTCATGTCAATCGGACTTACCGTGTGATCGTGGCAACGATAAACACCTAAATCTATTTTAATATTTGGTCAATTCGGACAGGGGTAACTTTAAACGAATAAACGACTGGCTAGATGAACTCCGATTTGGACGAAACAAGTTTCATTGGATCTGTAGGGAAGAGGTCTGCTAAAATGCCAAGGCCTCATATTTATTGGATTTTTTCTGTAATTATAGGAATTTTAAATGCTTGATTTTTCATCGATAATTATAAAGGACTTTTCACAAATGACCTTGGAATTCGACGAAACCTATCCCATTGGGTCCGGAATATTTTTCTATGCTTGGATTAGCATTTTTATCGGAAAACAAAAGTCATTTGTGATGGTTTTTGCACGTTACTTTGCATCGAAGTTTCGATAATATTATTTAATTAGATTGGAACCCTATATATACCCCCCAAAAACCTAATCTGCGTCAACTAAAAAATCGCATGGTCAAACAGACCAGCCCGCCGCCAGGGAAAATATGAATGGTCGAAATCTTCTAAACTTCCTCCTCGGAAATCATACAATCCGTTTATCAATCCTGAGATCATTCAACTACAACTTCATAGAGCTAGGTGAGAGTGACAGATCCAATGGTCATGATCTATTCTGAGCCATCATAGCCGCTCGAATATTGATTGAAGTCGGCAGTGTTTCGGTTGGAATTGCCGGCGATAGACAGTGCAAGGTGAGGCGGGGTTCATGTTGAAGGGGGAGATGGTGAAGCCACTTAGTTCGCTGGTTCCTGATGGTACTCCGGTCGGCCAGAGGTGGAGGCGCAGTGAGGTTTTTGTCATGCGTGATGGGTTCGTATATATGTGCAGCGTTGGGGAAATTATGGGTACCTGGGAAGGAAATCAAAACCGAAGGTGGAAAGCTGTTTCGACCCAAACGTAGTTAGCTTATAGTTTAAGTGTTTAAATTAAAGTAATCTGCTGTTAATAAGTTACTTAATTCAGTTTGTGTTGATCGATGCAGGTAAAACTTAGCAGTACGATGAACAAAAGGGAACGATAAAAACAGCAGGGACGTAGAATTTTAATCAGCCCAGATGTTTTATACTTAAATGTAATTAATATCATGATTAAGCATTTAATTAAATTAATTAATTATTAATGATGAACTAATCGTCTAAACTATCACAGGTTTAAAGCGGACGGTCTAGAGCCAAATCCAGTGCACAGAATAAATAATCGGCTTGGATCTTTAATCGAGATTTAATTATTTATAACTAAATTTAGTTATTAAGAAGTAATTAGAGATTTAATCTGTTATTAGTTAGAAGTAGTAAGTTTAATTAATTTTAACCTAGGATTTAATTATATTGATTTAAATCGTAAACGATATTAACTATAATTTGTACATATGTTATTAGAACTTTACGAACCAAGATGCATTGGAGTCACAACAACAAACACACATGATGGGACCGAAATGGACGTAATTGGAATCAACCGGGATTTTTAATTAAATTAAACAACTTTTTAATTTAATTAAAACCGGCTATTTCAACAATAAATAAATTCAAGGTGAGTTAAACACACTCAGTTTTTACCATTTATATTTTATATAAATTGGGTTTTTATTTTTGTATGCTCTGGTTGTTATTGGTTGACTGTTTGCTAGTTATATATTTATTTGTTGATTTAGCTAGTGAAACTAAACCGTTGTTTAATTTCAGCAAATTACCAAATCGTTATTTTAACGATTGGAACCAATGAAGGTAACGTACCTTGTTAGTCACGTTTATAAAATAGACGTGTTTAATGATTTGGATTGTTTGAGCCGATTGAATTGCTTTGTTGATTGGTTGATGTTAAATAGTTGTTATTTACTGTTATATAAATTATCAGTTAAATGGAAGTGATTGACCTGATTTGAGATAACCGATTTGAATACAGGGACGAAATGGTTGGAGGGGTCCAACGGGATTCCTCAAAGATATTATTTATTTTCATATTATCATATATGAACTGATTTGATGGGATGACTGATTTGATTATTGATAGTTGACTGAAAATTCATTAATTGTTTTGTTTAAACCAATGGACAGTATTGGTTGAGTATTGGGCAACATATGGCCGATAAAATCAATTGTTTTGTTTATATTGATTTACTGTCTGGTGGATCAATAAAACTGAAGTTATAAAATTTATTTTATAACTGGAGATAGATTTTTAAATTTATTTTATTTTGAATTAGAAGTTTTAAAAGGAAAAAATGTTTATTATTTATTATTTTAATTTATAATTTATTTTAATTTTTTTAGGGTAAATTCTGATGTTAATTAGATTTATAAACTGGTGAATAGAAACTAACCTAATGGTAAAATTGGGATATTTGTTTGTCAAGAAACAATTAATGCAATTGTTTAAATTAATTATATTATTAAATAAATTTAAAATGAGAACTAATTGGAATCGGTTAACGAGGTAACCGTGTTAGAGTTGACTAAATTAACCATTTTTAATTGGAATTAATTATTACAGTAGTTTGTTTGGATTAATCTAGCATAATAGTTTAAAGAATATTTGTTTAATTTTAATAGGGTTTTAAAAGGGTAATTTACTATTTATTTTAGTTAATAAAGGAATTTACTACTTTTACAGTAGTTAATGGTCAAAGTAAATTATTATCCTGATAAATAATAATTTAGAAAAATTATTTTTAATTGAAATATATTTAAAAAGCTAATAGAAATTAAAATGAAATATAACTGAATGGTGAAAGGAGTTATGAACAGATTTTATTTTAAACCTGAGTTTTCAACAAAGTTATAATGGAATTTAGGTGAATACGATCGCTTAAATTAGGTTGACTTAAATATTTGAATTAAGAAAAAGGAAACAAAGTAAAAGGGGTTTAAGATAAACTAAGATTTTATAAGAGAGGTTTGAGGTGTTATATCGTTAATTTTAAATTAACGTTACTTAAAAATGGGATTAACAAAAAGGGGGAAATTAAAATAAGATTTCCGAAATGGGAATGGTTGAATGGTTTTGAATAGGAATTAGTAAAGGTGAATTTGGTGAAAGAAGTGGGTTGTAGGATCTTGTAAACAAATCCGAGTTATAAATGAGTTTGGTTAAAGGGGAAGAGTTAAGAATGGTGTTTATTAAAGAAATTACCTAATTTTTGAATTAGGAAAGAATGGATATATCCAAGAAAGAGATTTTCAAAAAGGTAAGAAGGTGTATAAAACTGTATTTTTAATAGTTCAGTTAAATGGAATCTGGATTAGAATAAAATAGTGGTTTTTGGATTACCACTTGTATCAACCTTAAGATATGAACGTTGTGCATTAAGGTCTGAGCGGTAATTAAAATACCCTAACTTGAACGACATCGGAATTGTCTGAGGAGGGTATGAGTTGGTAATAGTAAAAGGATTTAGTTATAATTTATTATTTCCATTATAGAAATAATGATGTAACGTGTAATGAAGATTTGGGAAAAATATATATAGGGAGGATTCCAAAGTGAAAAAGGGAAAAAAAAGGGTTGCATGAATTATAACGATATTGTCATGATTTAAAAGAAAATGTAAAAGATGAGTTTTATTCTATAAGCATAAGCATGGATTATTGTTTTCAAGTAATGAATAAAAGTTGTAACTTTGTTTTACGAGTAATAGGCTGAATTGATTTCCCAATATTATATAATAATGTAGCTAACGTTTTGAAAGTGAAAATAGAAAACTGGGTATGATATGGAAGTTTTCTAAGTATAAAAATGAACTTGTTTCAAGAATAATCTTATGATAAATAAAGAAGCGAGAAAACTTCATTTATAAAAATCGGAATATTTAAGAGTTTTAAATTACATTTGTTTAAACTAAAAGGCCAAGTGATGCTGAATACTGAACCAGTGAACTCATTAGATTTTCATGATTGAATCACTGTTTATTTTGATATTTAATAACCGACTATCAAATTTGTCCAATATGATTGTTGGCACGGAAAGACTAGGATCGAATTGATATTCGAAAACCATTCCGATCAACAAATACGTGAAGATATCAAAAGGTGATCGAGATGGAGCATTGAAGACTGTAGATTTTCATAAACGGAAGGATTACTAATAATCTTTGGCTTAGCGGCTCGAGATACACTGTAATTCTGTCGTGGTTGGAATCTATGGGTTGCAAGGATTCTCGCTACTGATCCATGGGGTGATTCCTATATTGGATGCAGTAGGGGAGTACCTTCGGTTCATCCTGTTACTGGATGACTTGTATGGACGGATGTCTGACAGAGTATTTCAAAAGGAATCATGTATGTTGATTTCTTCAAACGTGCTATAGTTGTTGGCGGAGAATGGGCGTTCTCTTAGCTTCCAACTAGAGTATTTTTGTGGGCATCAATTAGTGATATCTAGCGGATCTGACGCTGTGACATTCAAAGAATGGTGACCAGATATTCTAAAATTTAATCTGGCCTCATCAGCTGGGAAATGACAAAAATTGGGCAGGCAACATGGCTATGTGGGTCGCTCCCATTATGGTGTATAATCACCTATCTAGAGAAATTCCATTTGCTTCGTTAGTCTATCTCGATGCTGTCCCATTCGAAAAACGGTGGTTTGAGCCCAACCGTTGGTGATATACGTTCGATACACTCAAGCGAAATGAGTGGTCGGCCATGCGTGGGTGGAGTTGCAAGATGTTCTTGTTGAACCCAGTGTATTCCCCTTTAGAGATACACTATCGACAGGTGGTTCCATATCTTGTCATAGTCGGAATCCAATCTCCAATAAGCGCCCGCGATTTTTGTTTGTATACTATATACGTGGAGCGTGAGATGCAAGCGTTCTGCTAGATTGACATCTACTTGTATTTAGACACTATTATAATATCAGAAAAGATATTGATTTCAAAAATGTTTTGGGTTATCGTAAGGTAAGAAAACCGTCCGTATTAATGTGTGGATTTGGTCTTATGATTATCTTTTCTTTCGAAAAGATTTTGAACTTTAAAATCAAGTTAGATGATCCCCCTTAATACTGTGCGAGTTTTTATCACTCTGGTTCACCAGACTGACCCAGTGTTTTGTAAATGCTCGGGTTAGACCGGGTTGTATAGGTCCAGGTTATCGGATGCTGCGATGTCCAGAAACGAGATGGAGGTGTTCAGGCATATTGTATCCAACATTTACTCCACTGTGTATTTGTATATGAGGACAGGTTATTATCACTGTCCAGATGTGTGATATACTCTGATATTGTAAGTATTTTTAAAAGCTCCCAATAAAGATTTATTTCAATATTATATTTTGTTTCGCTGTGATGTGAGACTTTGATTATGTTGTGTTGGCCCTTCTTCTTCTATTCTAATATTTCTTTCTTTATTATCTAATTTCTTTCTAATAACTATCCAGTGTTTTCGGTGTATGGAGGATCGACATGAATATGGAATTCTATTTATGTCGATTTTCGGGGCCGAAAATGTAACAAGCCAGAAAACCTGAACCAGTTTGAAAATTTTATTTTTAGAAATTTTGTTGAAAATTGAGTCCAAATTTAAAATTTCCAATTTTAAATAATTATTAAATAATTAAAAATAGTGATTTTTCAAACAGTGTCCGTTTTCGATGAAACCACTTTTATTGGAACCAGAATGTCAAATTATTGCTAGGTTTCAATTTATAGAATTTTCCGAGCTAGTATGTGAGCGTGGCAAAAGAAACTGTGTTTTGTCAATTTCGGACAAAATTAATTAACTGAAAAATAGCCATTTTTCAAACAGTCTCAGAAATCGACGAAATAAATTTTGTTAGGACCATATCGTCATAAGAAAGCCAAAAATAATTTCTCTAGATTTTTCTGAGTTAGTATGTGGCCCCGGTAAAATTATTTGTACGGTAGAATTAAAAATAAAGGACTTAAATTTTAAAACTGAAAAAACGGGGGTCAAGATGACCATTCGGGCTAACGGGACAGGTCCAGATGAGTCTGGAATGAGGGCTAATGGGTAAGAACGACAGTCGTTGGGCCAAATTCTGAGTTACTGGCCAAACAGACCTTTATTGGCCTAATTAAATAATTAATAAATTAAACCTAATATTATATTATATATACCCGCCCGCTACAGTAACCTTTCTTCCCCGATTAGTCATAGCCGCCAAACCCATACTCCATCAAATCTTCAAACTCTGATTTCTCCCTCAATTCTCAACGAAAATCTTCACACGAGTACACGTTTCGAAGAGATTTTCGAGTTCTTCGATCTCATACCAAAATCGCAGCCTCCCATCACATGTAGCCGCCGCCCCGACCCCCCAAACCTGTTGACCTCGCACCGCCGCCGGGCCCACACAGCACTGCCGCACGTCCCCCCTTTAGCTGAACATCCACCTCTCGTAGCGCTCCAAGCTCCAACAAACGGCACCCAAAACCGTTAACTATAGCTCACGAAATCACAAATCAAAGTTTTGAACGCTTTAGGTATGAAATTTCATTTCAGAATTTGCCACGCTTTTAGGTGTGGCAACTTCAGTTGTTAAAGGTTGTTTTCTAATTTATACATATGAACTTCAAATTGAAATCTCTCAGATCGGAAACCGCCGTGACTTTGAACACGAGATCTGATCGAGTTTGGACCTTCATTTTAGATCCAAGCAAGGTGAGAATTTATTTTTAATTAAATAATAATTAATTTAATTATTATTCTTTCATTATTTAAAGTTTGAATGGTAAATATAAATAGGTCTGCGATGGATGATATTCTAAGTTATGGATCTGAATTGTTTATGATATCAAGATATTAGATCTGAAAATTTAAATGCTAGATCTGAGATTGGTGATTTATTAGGATCATTTATTTGTTAATTCTATCAATCATGTCAATTGATTTTCTTGTGAATCATGAATATATGCAGTAAAATTTTTCCCTTTGTGTAAGTTATTGAATTGAATTATCATTATCCATCCAATATAAATCTATTGCTTTGAGGATGATCAATAAAACTTCCCTTTTGTGGTATGGATTGGGATTTGATAAATGATATGTAAAAAGTTAACTTTTCATTAAAAATAGAAAGATAAGTAAAAATGATACTTTTACGATGTAAATAAAAAGATTATATTTTTGCAATATAAATTAAAAGGTGAGATTCTTTGCATCGTAAATATAGAATACATTTTTACATGTAGTTTAGATGTGAATTAGAACGATGAAATAAAAGTACATTTTTATATGTAGTTTAGATGTAAATTAGGACTGTAAAATAAAAATTACATTTTTATATGTAGTATAGATGTAAATTAGAACAAAGAAATAAAATTACATTTTATATGTAGTTTAGATGTTAATTAGAACGATGAAAAAAAATTACATTTTTATATGAAGTTTAGATGTAAATTAGAACGGTAAAATAAAATTACATTTTTATATGTAGTTTAGATGTAAATTAGAAGGGTAAAATAAAAATTACATTTTTATATGTAGTTTAGATGTGAATTAGAACGATGAAATAAAATTACATTTTTATATGTAGTTTAGATGTAATTTAGAACGGTAAATTAAAATTACATTTTTATATGTAGTTTAGATGTAAATTAGAACGATAAAATAAAAATTACATTTTTATGTGTAGTTTAGATTTGAATTAGAACGATGAAATAAAATTACATTTTTATATGTAGTTTAGATGTGAATTAGAACGATGAAATAAAATTACATTTTTATATGTAGTTTAGATGTGAATCAGAACGGTGAAATAAAATTACATTTTTATATGTAGTTTAGATGTGAATTAGAACGATGATATAAAATTACATTTTTATATGTGGTTTAGATGTGAATTAGAACGATGAAATAAAAATTACATTTTTATATGTAGTTTAGATGTAAATTAGAACGATGAAATAAAATTACATTTTTATATGTAGTTTAGATGTGAATTAGAACGATGAAATAAAAATTACATTTTTATATGTAGTTTAGATGTGAATTAGAACGATGAAATAAAATTACATTTTTATATGTAGTTTAGATGTGAATTAGAACGATGAAATAAAAATTACATTTTTGTATGTAGTTTAGATGTAAATTAGAACGGTAAAATAAAAATGACCTTTTTATATGCTATTTAGATGTGAATTAGGACCGTAAGATAAAATTACATTTTTATATGTAATTTGTATATACAATTTCACCATAAGATAAGAATTACATTTTTATATGTAATTTATATATGCATTTGCATTGTATGATAAAAATTTCGTTAATTAAAACATGAATTTACATAGTATGTTAAAAATTACATTTTTATATGTAAATTTTATAGGAAATTACACCGTAGGATGAGAATTACATTTTTCCATGTAATTTATTTGTTGATTAGAATGGTAAGAAAAAAATACATTTTTCTATGCAATTAAAATATGCATTTGCGTCGTATGATAAAATATACATTTTTTTATATGTATCTTAAGATGAAATTTACATTGTAAATTAAAATTTATATTTTTATATGTAATTTAGAATGAAATTTATAATGTAAATTAAAAATTACATTTCATATGTAATTAGAAGTTGAGAATTGGCATCGTCATAGGAAATTACATTTTGTGTAATTAAAAGACAAAATCTAGACATGAAACCACATGTAATTAGAAAGAATCAGGTGTGACATTGAAATCAAATTTATATCGTTAATGTAATTTGAAAGATAGGAAATTTACATTATAATTTTAAATTACATTTTTAATTTAATTAAAAAGGAAATTTTACGATGTGATGAAAATATTAAAAGAGTAGAAGTCAACATTGGGATAGAATTTACTGCAATGTTGAAATATATTTGCATGTTAAAGTAAATGAAAGAGATAAAAGGAAGAGTTCATCGTGGAATTATAATTTACATTTTCATAAAGGAATGAAAGAGCAAAAGATTGAACTCAGTCCATGTAATAGTATTTACATAAAAAGTTAAACATATTATATTTATATATTTTTATATATATAAAAATAATTAAAATTAAGTGAAACGAGCGCGGTATTTCGCGTTTTGAAATCATACCTTTAAACAACGATACAATAAGATCCAACGGTCGGATTTCCTTGAAATTGAAACCGTTAGGACCGTCTTGTAAAAATCTTTCCAACGATATATATTGCATTAAGATCCAACGGTTTGATTCTAAGAAATGTAAAAATCAAAATTGGTTGAATGCAGCACCATAGTCTCCCATTGACTTAAGGCGTCATTATATAAAAATTTAATTATTTTAAATAATTAGAATAGGAAGTAATCATTATAAAATGATATCAGCAAGTACGAAGGATTTTAATATATATATATATATATATATATATATATATATATATATATATATATATACGAGGATTATTTGGAATGTCCGAGTCCTCTCATTCCAAATAATCAAATGACGTTAATTGAAGTATGAAGATGGCGTATGAAGACCGTAAATCTTCCCTCGAATGGTCAACGATCGAGGCCCTGATTTGAATTGCTCCCAGTTCAAGGGTCATGGTCATTGCTCAAACGTACGTGTTGATTTCATGGGTTTGGTTTTCGCTCAGACCCAGAGCAGAAGATAATAAATGGATTGTGTGTCTGACATCGTACTCCATTATATATCATGTTATTAATCTTCTGTCGAATGTATGGATGTTTGGTGGCGGAGAATTTATTCTCTTGCTTAACACCCTTTCATATATTTCAGCAAAGGATTGGTAGTGCGATATGGAGTGACGATGTGGCATGCTAAGATGCATATGATCAAGGCTTTGTTGAAAAGCAGGCCTTGTGGGATGATCAAAGCATAACCTGTTTAGGCATAGCTTTGTGTATAGCGTGACTTCGCGAGCCTTACACACCGGCGGAGTCTAAAATGGGAGAAGGGAATGCAGGGAGAGCAACACATTTCTTTCTAGCTAGAAGTGGTGATTGGGCTTTGACACGGCCCGACATTTTTGTTATGTGGATGATGGAATGAGGCGCCTCGGATGATAGGTCCTATAGGACCGGGAAGCGTGTGTCAAGGAATAACTAATCTGCAACTTGTATGGTGGACCGGCCCTGCAGGATCCAAGGGTTCTATAACAACCCGTATTTTCAATAAACTGTTATAACATAAAACGAGGCAGAATTTAATTCAAAAATCAGAATCAGGGGAAACGGGCTATGCCATTGCGTTCGTCTCGGAAAAATACGCGAAATAGAGTCCGAGTTTTCGAAAATCGGAGTCCGTATGACCCGGTTAAGGCCCATTGAAGTTTTCAGGAACTTCTATGCTAAAAACAGATTTAAATTTCAAATTAAAAACAGGGATTAGGGCTAATCTGGGTTAGGCGGGAAAATTCCCGCCAGGGGGCCCATGTCGACAGGCCTGTCGACAGGGCACCCAGGGTGTCGACTGCCCTGTCGACAGCCCTGTCGACAGGGGGTGCCCAGGCAGTCTAGCCTGGTGCACCATTCCTGATTTGGGTTGGGTCAAGGGGCTTGGTTCTGGAGAATTCTAAGATCTGACGGGCCAAACCTAATCTAGGGTTAATCCTAGGGTCTAAAACACTCTAATTCTCTATAAATATACCCCTAATCCTACCCTAAAGCCTCATTAATCAATCTTGCAACTAAACTATGCCAAATTAAATCCTCAAATGGCTTCCATCTAAAATCCCTAGCCTCCACCTTCCTCAAAGTTTAATCCTATGATGATATGATGATCATACAACCTTTTCTATGTTGTATGAATGCTTAATAACTTGCATACTTCATTAAGATGCAAGTTTGATTTGCTAAAGTTTGTGTTTTTGGGGATTTTGCAAAAGGGTTTTCTTGTTTGAGGCTTTGTTTTGGTTTTTAAAAAGGGCTTCTTCATCTTATTTGGTGGATTTGTGGCTTGTTTATATTTGTAAGCCCTCTTACCTTCACTTTACAAACTTTAAAGTTAATGTTTGGTGAAAGTGAGATTTAGTGAGTTTAGTTGATTATGCATGCTTATGCGAACTCACTATGACATGTTTTATATGATTCATAAGTTATGCATGCATATGCGAGATTTCTATGTCACGTTTTACATGTTTCACAAGTTATGCATGCACATGTGAGCTTATTATGTCATGTTCTACATGTTTAAGGGATTATGCATGTTTATGCAAGCTCATCTTACCATGTTATGCAAGTTTAATGGATTATGCAAGTTCACCTTACCATGTTATGCAAGTTTAATGGATTATGCATGCTTATGCAAGCTCATCTTACCATGCTATGCAAGTTTAATAGATTATGCAAGTTTAATGGATTATGCAAGTTCACCTTACCATGTTATGCATATTTAATAAGCTATGCATGTTTATGCGAATTCACCATGACATGATTTGCAAGTTTAACATGTATGCATGTTTATTATGACATGTGAAGTTCACCATGTATGTTAGGCCAAGTTACCTTTTATACCCTTATACGTTATGACGAATATGTAAGCGAGATAATGACGTTGGGAGGGCTTGGGTAAACTTAAAAATACATGAAACTAAAAGATTGGGAATTTACCTATTAAGTTAGGTCTACCCCTTGGGAATTTACCTATTAAGTTAGGTCTACCCAAGTATATGTTAACTTGTAAATATGTTTTGAAGTGGACATGACACTAGATAACATGATATGGCCAACTCGAGGTTAGACCTAGTTGTGGTGTAAATCTTCCCAGGTAACCACAACGTGGGGTCTAATGTGGGTAGTTGGTCATGTTGCACCATAAGACCCGAGGTTAGACCTAGACGTGGTGTAAATCTTCCCAGGTAACCACGGATGTCTAATGTGAGAGGTTGGGTGCGTTAAGTAATTACTGCCTCATGGTTAGGGTTAAGTCATGGCCCACTAATACTTAACCAATAATGGGGATGCGAGGATTAGATGGGGATAAGTGGTCACACTTAGCTAATCTAATCCAGGTTTAGTGAGGGGTTAAAACCACACTTAACCCTCTTAGAAACCCTAGCAACGTGGTCTGTTCCAGCAGTAATCCCAGTTTGGTATCACTACAACCCTATAGCTAGGTTAGGGCGGGGCACGATTACTGGACTGATGTAAGCGACCAAAGCGACGGCTGAGTGGTACAGCGGTGCGGGTCCGGCGGGCTACGGACGTGCACGTAGTCCGATGTTGGACAAACTCGAGGCACGGGTACCAGTAGGCTTAGACTGTGCATTATTGCTTAGGTGTCTGGGGTTGACACCTTAGGGCTTGATACACCCGAAGGTGGACCCAGCACAGTCTGACTACATCCATGTGGGCCGTATGGACACCAACACTTGACGTGTTAGGTTTATAGGGAGCCGATCGACTAGACCGTTGGGCTGGGCCTTATACTAAGGTCACTTCATGTTATTGGGCCAAAGTTTGGGCTAAGGGATCAAGATCTGTTTTGTGGGTTTGCTAGTACACTGTGGTGCAAAGTTTAATCTCGTCTATGTGATGTCACCTTTATTTGTTGGCAGTATGTTCATCTCAGTTTCCATCATACTGTTAACTTTATTAGTTTATAGATTGATCGTAGTAGGGCTTACCAGTCTTTTTGACTGACCTGTTTTCTTTCGCTTCTTTTCTTCCGTTTCCCCCCCCCCCCCACAGGTTCTCAGGGAGGGACTACATCTGCTTAGTGGATCTTTGACTTGCTTGTTGGATAGCTCATGTACGGATCTGAGCTAGCTGTGGCTTATCTTTATTTCTGGGGATTAGTACTGATGTTTTACCATGTATTTTGATATCACGTATCTAGACTTATGTTGTATTTTGGATTATGACATTTGGTAGTATGTACTTGACTATGTTGGTTTTCTGAGATAAGGATGGTGGGTTTTTTTTTCTTTATCTGCTACCACTGCTTTACTTCTATTTATTTTTATATATTCTGTCTTGCGATATCTCTGTGCATGTTTACCTTCACAATAACGCCCCTCCAAAGCTAGTACATTCTAACGAGTGATCCTAGTGGAGGTGGGGTGTTACATTTGGTATCAGAGCACAAGGTTAACAAGATTGAACAAAAACTTTTGAAAAAAAAAAAAAAAAAACCCTTTTCGAAAAACTATTTTCAAAAACCTACTAAGTATTTTCCAAAATGAAGTCTAGATTATTTTAAGGCTAATCCCCAAAAGCCATCAGCGTTATCCTTCGTTCCCTTGACCTAATCTTATCTTATCTTTTGTTTCAGTATGGCTGAGAATCTTGACATCCCAGATGGAGTGAACGTACCACTCTGGTATAGGAGACTCCTAGAAGCTAGGGCGGCAGCTGGTCCCGCCAACCCTACTCCCACTCCTCCTCCTGTGGTTGAGAATCCTATCCCTAATATCCCTCCTCCGGTGGTCCCTGCTCCCCCTCCTCCTGCTGCTAATATTCCCCCTCCCGTTGCTAATGTTCCTCCTCCTCCCGTTGCTGAGGCTCCTCTTCCTCCCCCTCCCCCTCAGCATCCTCAGATTGAGTTTACAAAGGTGTGTAAAGACTTCAAGGCAATGGGGGGCAAGAATTTCCTAGGCACAGAATCTTTCGTTGAAGCTAGGAATTGGCTGAAGGACACGGAGGACTTGTTTGCCATCTTTGGAATAGATGACGAGAGGAAGATCTTATTGACTGTATGGCTCTTGAAGGATGAGGCGGCCTATTGGTGGGAGGTCACCAATGGGACGAGACCCGTTGAGACTTGGGCCGATTTGAGGGCTAGATTTGTGACCAAGTTTCTATCTTCAGCTGAAGCAAATTTACAAATGGAGAAGTTCATTGCACTTAAGCAAGGTGATATGTCGGTCAAGGAGTATGTGAACAAGTTCAATCAGCTGGCCCGCTTTGGTTTGGATCTAGTAAACACCCCGGAGAAGAAGGCTCTTCGATTTGCCAGAGGATTGAATGAGCCGCTACAGGGCTTGGCAATGTCACATATTCCGCATGGAGCCACTTTCGAGAGTTTGGTCAATATGGCTCTGCTCCAGGGAGAGGGAAAGAAGGAAGTCAAGTCAGGCGATACTCAGGCAAAGAAGGCTGATTCTCAAGGCAAAGGCAACCAAGGTCAAAGCAGCCAAGGAAATCAGAATAAGAACAAGAAGGGCAACAACAAAGGCAAGGGGAAGTGCAATTACTGTGGCATAGCTGGGCATTTTGCTAAAGATTGCAGGAAGAAGAAGAGGAAGCTAAATGGTGGATGCTTTTCTTGTGGAGAGGCTGGGCACTTCAGCAAAGACTGCCCAAAGAAGAAAGGACAGGCTGGATCTTCAGGAGGGCAAGTTCATGCTCTCAATGCCGCTTCAGTTCCCGAGAGAGGTAGTGTTTCTGTTGAGAACCTTGTTTATATCTCTGACCTTCCGGTACGTACCTTGTTTGATTCCGGTGCATCACATAGCTTTATTTCATCTGATCTTGTTGATAGCTTGCACCTCAGTACTATCTTAGTGGATGATCCCGTTTGTGTCTCGAATCCCATTGGGGGTTCTGCTCATCTATCCACGATATGTGAGGATCTAAGGATCTCTATACTCAGCGTTGAGTTCTTGTGTAATGCATATGTTCTAGGTTTCAGGGGATACGGATTGATCTTGGGCATGGATTGGCTGTCTAGATATGGAGCCATTCTGGATTGTGAGCATAGGGTTGTAAGGCTTATGACTCGCCTGGGCAACACCTTAGAGATTTCATGCAATCCGAAGAATCCCGTCATGTTATGCTATCTAGAATCTCTCGACTCATCAGAGGAGGCCCTTCAGTCTGTAAGGGTGGTCCGAGATTATCCAGACGTTTTTGAAGAAGTTAAGGGGTTACCCCCTAAACGAGAGATTGACTTTCGCATCTATCTGGTAGATAATGCTAAACCTGTTTCTTTGCCCGTTCGGCATATGGCTCCGCGTGAGAGACGGGAGCTGAGCAAACAAGTGAAAGAATTGCTTGAGAAGGGCTTCATCAGAAGGAGTATATCCGAATGGGGAGCGCCTGTGGTATTTGCAACTAAGGCAGATGGCTCTCTCCGACTCTGTGTGGATTATAGAGAGTTGAATAAGCTAAGTAAGAAGAACCGACACCCGTTACCAAGAATCGATGATCTCTTTGATCAACTTGTTGGTGCTTCTGTTTTCTCTCAGCTTGACCTAGCTACGGGTTTCCATCAGCTCAGAGTGGCTGAAGACAGTATAGACAAGACTGCATTCAGAACTCCAGACGGATTCTTTGAATGGCTTGTTATGCCGTTCGGTTTGACGAATGCACCCGCATATTTTGTGGATTTGATGAGTAGGGTGTTCCGGAAGTTTTTGAATAAGTTTGTCGTGGTCTTTGTTGATGATATTCTGGTCTTCTCCAAGGATGAGGAAGAGCATGCGAGGCACCTAGTAGAGGTGATGGATACACTCAGAGCACACCAGTTAAAAGCTAAGTTCTCCAAGTGCCACTTTTGGAGAAGGGAAGTCAGATTTCTTGGGCATATCGTATCCAAGCAAGGCTTAGCGGTGGATCCCGCTAAGGTGGTTGCAGTTCAGGATTGGAAGACTCCAAGGAACGCAACCGAGGTGAGAAGCTTTCTGGGTCTTGCGGGTTTCTATCGGAAGTTCATTAAAGACTTCGCAAAGATATCCGCTCCTCTTACTAAGTTGACAAAGAAGAACTTAGTCTTTGCTTGGGATATGGATTGTGAGCTTGCTTTTCAGAGACTCAAAAGAGCCCTTACCTCCGCACCAGTTCTAGCCTTACCCGATGGTGGTAAGATATTTACCGTGTACACTGACGCTTGTGGCACGGGATTAGGTGCCGTTCTGATGCAAGAGGGCAGAGTTATATGCTTTGGTGGGAGGCAACTGAAGGTGCATGAGAGGAATTATCCCACTCATGATCTAGAGCTAGCAGCGATTGTATATGCGCTCAAAGCATGGCGTCACTATCTTCTGGGAGAGAGATTCGAGCTATATACCGATCATAAGTCTTTAAAGTATCTCTTTTCGCAGAAAGATCTGAACTTAAGACAGCAGAGATGGATGGAATTTTTGGCTTCCTATGATTTTGAGATATCCTATACCCCTGGCAAGGGGAATGTTGTAGCGGATGCGTTGAGTAGGAAAAGGTTGACACTAAGTCCTCTGTTTGTTGAGATGAAGAATTTAGAGTTCTTAGCGACCTTTGACTTCTCTCTGGCAATGGAGTCGGTGACCGGTTCCTTGGCATCTTTAGAGCTCAGGCCTACCCTCCTAGATCAAGTTGGGGCTTTGCAAAAGGAAGACCCTCAGATAATTGAGATCATGGACAAGCTGGTTCGAGGGGAGACATCTAGTCACCTTGCTCGATATTCTATTGACGATAAGGGTTGGCTGAGGAGAGATGGAAGGCTTTGTGTTCCGGTGGTAGAAGACTTGGTGAGGAAAGTTCTTGAGGAAGCACATCGCTCCAAAATGACCGTACATCCAGGTGGAGATAAGATGTATAAAGACATGAAGCGCGTTTTCTTCTGGCCTGGGATGAAGAAGGATGTAGCGGAGTTTGTCTCGAGATGTGTTATTTGTCAGAGAGTAAAAGCTGAGTCAAAGAGGCCCGGTGGGCTGTTACATCCGCTAGAAGTCCCGCTATGGAAGTGGGAGAGCATTTCTATGGACTTTATTGATGGGCTTCCAAGGTCCAGGAAGGGGAACACGAGCATATGGGTCATTGTGGATAGGCTCACGAAGAGTGCTCACTTTATTCCAGTAAAGAGCAAAAGGACCGCATCCGGACTAGCATCAGTATATCTTCGTGAGATAGTACGACTACATGGAGTCCCTTCCAGCATAGTCAGTGACCGAGACCCCATCTTTACCAGTCAATTCTGGAACAGTTTGCAGGAGGCTATGGGCACAAGGTTGAATCTGAGTACAGCTTATCACCCACAGACGGATGGCCAGACCGAAAGGGTGAATCGAGTGCTTGAGGACTTGTTGAGACTTTGCATCTTGGATTTTGGTGGTACTTGGGAAGACCACCTTCCTCTTGTAGAATTTGCTTACAATAACAGCCATCAGGCGAGCATTGGTATGGCACCCTTTGAGGCTTTATATGGGAGGCCGTGCAAGTCACCTACATGTTGGTGGGAATCCACAGATAAGCTTATACTTGGACCCGACATGATTAGGGATACATCCGAGAAGGTTGAGTTGATTAGAAGACGGATGAAAGCGGCCCAAGACCGGCAGAAATCCTATGCTGACAGGCGAAGGTCCGAATTGGAGTTTGAGGTTGGGGACAAGGTTTTCGTGAAGGTTTCTCCTTTGCGGAATGTGATCCGATTTGGAGCTGTTGGGAAGCTAGCACCGAGATTTGTTGGACCCTTCCCCATCATTGAGAGGATTGGGAAGATGGCTTACAAAGTGCAATTGCCCGAGAAGTTGTCCGGAGTGCATAATGTCTTTCATGTCTCGCATCTCCGAAAGTGCCTGCATGAGTCTGCTGAGGTGGTTGAGCCTAGCATGCTTGAAGACGTGGAGGTAGAGAAAGAAGCAACTTTAAGGAAAGCTCCGATTCGTATCTTGGGGACAGAGACCAAGAAGCTAAGGAATCGTGAGGTCAGATTGGTGAAGGTGCAATGGGGTGAAGCCGAAGAGGACGCGACTTGGGAAACCGAGGAGAAGATGCGTGGGCTTTATCCATTCCTTTTTGAGGGTACACTCTCAATCTCTTCCCTTTGTTAGTATATCTTTCTCTTTGCAATCCATATTTATCTAGTTATCGTGCTAAGCTTGTCATAAGAACCTTAGGTAGAAACCCTTTGGATGAAACATGTGTTTGAAGCATGTTATGGTTGATGATTGCAAGTGGTTGCAAGTGTTTGCAGGTGGTTACTCGTGGATGCATGATACACATTAGGCACTAGATCGGCTCACACACTCCTCATATTGCATATGCATGAGTGTTTATGCTTATTCTTGGATGAAATTCGTATGCGATCACATGGATGTTGCATATGGATGTATGATTGAGCACGCATGTAGATATTATACATTATGTTAGGGATTTGCATACATATGGATACATTTCACTAACATACTTTGCATTGATCATTGCATTAGATAAGTACATATACACACACTTCTGCATACGTTCATACAGCATTTAGAATCCTTTAAGGACAATGGTTGCTCGTGGATGATGTTTTGAGTAGATGGATGTTGGATGGTAGGGTATGTTCTTCCTAACTTGAAGATTTCGGGGACGAAATCCTTTAAGGAGGGGAGAATATAACAACCCGTATTTTCAATAAACTGTTATAACATAAAACGAGGCAGAATTTAATTCAAAAATCAGAATCAGGGGAAACGGGCTATGCCATTGCGTTCGTCTCGGAAAAATACGCGAAATAGAGTCCGAGTTTTCGAAAATCGGAGTCCGTATGACCCGGTTAAGGCCCATTGAAGTTTTCAGGAACTTCTATGCTAAAAACAGATTTAAATTTCAAATTAAAAACAGGGATTAGGGCTAATCTGGGTTAGGCGGGAAAATTCCCGCCAGGGGGCCCATGTCGACAGGCCTGTCGACAGGGCACCCAGGGTGTCGACTGCCCTGTCGACAGCCCTGTCGACAGGGGGTGCCCAGGCAGTCTAGCCTGGTGCACCATTCCTGATTTGGGTTGGGTCAAGGGGCTTGGTTCTGGAGAATTCTAAGATCTGACGGGCCAAACCTAATCTAGGGTTAATCCTAGGGTCTAAAACACTCTAATTCTCTATAAATATACCCCTAATCCTACCCTAAAGCCTCATTAATCAATCTTGCAACTAAACTATGCCAAATTAAATCCTCAAATGGCTTCCATCTAAAATCCCTAGCCTCCACCTTCCTCAAAGTTTAATCCTATGATGATATGATGATCATACAACCTTTTCTATGTTGTATGAATGCTTAATAACTTGCATACTTCATTAAGATGCAAGTTTGATTTGCTAAAGTTTGTGTTTTTGGGGATTTTGCAAAAGGGTTTTCTTGTTTGAGGCTTTGTTTTGGTTTTTAAAAAGGGCTTCTTCATCTTATTTGGTGGATTTGTGGCTTGTTTATATTTGTAAGCCCTCTTACCTTCACTTTACAAACTTTAAAGTTAATGTTTGGTGAAAGTGAGATTTAGTGAGTTTAGTTGATTATGCATGCTTATGCGAACTCACTATGACATGTTTTATATGATTCATAAGTTATGCATGCATATGCGAGATTTCTATGTCACGTTTTACATGTTTCACAAGTTATGCATGCACATGTGAGCTTATTATGTCATGTTCTACATGTTTAAGGGATTATGCATGTTTATGCAAGCTCATCTTACCATGTTATGCAAGTTTAATGGATTATGCAAGTTCACCTTACCATGTTATGCAAGTTTAATGGATTATGCATGCTTATGCAAGCTCATCTTACCATGCTATGCAAGTTTAATAGATTATGCAAGTTTAATGGATTATGCAAGTTCACCTTACCATGTTATGCATATTTAATAAGCTATGCATGTTTATGCGAATTCACCATGACATGATTTGCAAGTTTAACATGTATGCATGTTTATTATGACATGTGAAGTTCACCATGTATGTTAGGCCAAGTTACCTTTTATACCCTTATACGTTATGACGAATATGTAAGCGAGATAATGACGTTGGGAGGGCTTGGGTAAACTTAAAAATACATGAAACTAAAAGATTGGGAATTTACCTATTAAGTTAGGTCTACCCCTTGGGAATTTACCTATTAAGTTAGGTCTACCCAAGTATATGTTAACTTGTAAATATGTTTTGAAGTGGACATGACACTAGATAACATGATATGGCCAACTCGAGGTTAGACCTAGTTGTGGTGTAAATCTTCCCAGGTAACCACAACGTGGGGTCTAATGTGGGTAGTTGGTCATGTTGCACCATAAGACCCGAGGTTAGACCTAGACGTGGTGTAAATCTTCCCAGGTAACCACGGATGTCTAATGTGAGAGGTTGGGTGCGTTAAGTAATTACTGCCTCATGGTTAGGGTTAAGTCATGGCCCACTAATACTTAACCAATAATGGGGATGCGAGGATTAGATGGGGATAAGTGGTCACACTTAGCTAATCTAATCCAGGTTTAGTGAGGGGTTAAAACCACACTTAACCCTCTTAGAAACCCTAGCAACGTGGTCTGTTCCAGCAGTAATCCCAGTTTGGTATCACTACAACCCTATAGCTAGGTTAGGGCGGGGCACGATTACTGGACTGATGTAAGCGACCAAAGCGACGGCTGAGTGGTACAGCGGTGCGGGTCCGGCGGGCTACGGACGTGCACGTAGTCCGATGTTGGACAAACTCGAGGCACGGGTACCAGTAGGCTTAGACTGTGCATTATTGCTTAGGTGTCTGGGGTTGACACCTTAGGGCTTGATACACCCGAAGGTGGACCCAGCACAGTCTGACTACATCCATGTGGGCCGTATGGACACCAACACTTGACGTGTTAGGTTTATAGGGAGCCGATCGACTAGACCGTTGGGCTGGGCCTTATACTAAGGTCACTTCATGTTATTGGGCCAAAGTTTGGGCTAAGGGATCAAGATCTGTTTTGTGGGTTTGCTAGTACACTGTGGTGCAAAGTTTAATCTCGTCTATGTGATGTCACCTTTATTTGTTGGCAGTATGTTCATCTCAGTTTCCATCATACTGTTAACTTTATTAGTTTATAGATTGATCGTAGTAGGGCTTACCAGTCTTTTTGACTGACCTGTTTTCTTTCGCTTCTTTTCTTCCGTTTCCCCCCCCCTCCCACAGGTTCTCAGGGAGGGACTACATCTGCTTAGTGGATCTTTGACTTGCTTGTTGGATAGCTCATGTACGGATCTGAGCTAGCTGTGGCTTATCTTTATTTCTGGGGATTAGTACTGATGTTTTACCATGTATTTTGATATCACGTATCTAGACTTATGTTGTATTTTGGATTATGACATTTGGTAGTATGTACTTGACTATGTTGGTTTTCTGAGATAAGGATGATGGGTTTTTTTTCTTTATCTGCTACCACTGCTTTACTTCTATTTATTTTTATATATTCTGTCTTGCGATATCTCTGTGCATGTTTACCTTCACAATAACGCCCCTCCAAAGCTAGTACATTCTAACGAGTGATCCTAGTGGAGGTGGGGTGTTACAGGTTCACTGCGGGGGATCCTGAGGCATTAGCTAGAGTGCCTCGAATCGGTAAGGAGCTCCTCCCTAGCCTTGACTCATGATGGAAATCCAAACTTCCAATATGAACATACAGATTTGATTGTATTACTAGTATGGAAGCATAGTATTATGGTATCTATGTGTCCTAGGATTGATACATTTACTTTGAAATGATAATATTAAATTCATATTTACCGTATTTAGCATGTTTAATCACCATAAGGTAAAACCCTATCCTATGGTTTGTGTTGCATTGTGTGATGGGACTTGGGTCTTATGGTGATTCCATTTTTCTCAAAAGCATAGTGTCGTTTTACGATTTACTTATTATTTTGTTCTGACACTTTAAATTATGCACGGCAATCCATTAGACTAAACTCGTTCCGCGTTAGCGGCGTGGTCTTTGGATTTGCCTTATTAATAGTGATTAATTAGTTAAGAATTCTCACACCAGTCCCACGACTGACCCGTTGTTTGTTTCCACCTTTTTGCAAACTTGGGTGCCCTCCTTTCTACACGGGCAGCCAAGTAAACAGGTTCGTTCTTTGCTTGGAGTCTTTTCTTTTTAAGCGGCTTATTATCTTTCTTGGATTTGCTTTCGTGGAGAGGTGATGACTTGGAGCTTGAAGACATCTATCATTTGCTACTATTGCATTTTTCTCTTTTTAATTCCAGACATCAAACTTGTTTCATTTCACGTTGTTTAAGTTGGAGTTGGAACTTATTTCTCTTTTTGCAAACTTGATGTAATAATTTAGAATTCTGTGACTGTGGACTTTCTGTGGTTGATGACATTATATTTCCGTTGCTATGATGTTGTTACTTTATGAATTTCCTATGCTATGTTATATCTGTGATTTGATTATTGTATTTATGTTGTATTCCAAATGATTATTCATTACTTCCATTCCATGGAAGTTTGGGGTCATCACTGTTGGTATCAGAGCTTTGGTTAAACTTAGCTTTGGAATATAACATATTTATGATAATTTGTTTACATAGAATCACAATATTCTATGGCGAACATTTCATGTGAATACATGATAGTTAGTCATTCTACCATCATCTTTTCATCCGTCCTTTTATCCTTATCATTTCTTCAAATCACCATTATACTTGTTCTGACTCTTTCCTTGATCGTACAGAACTAACTAGAAATGAGTACCGCAGCCGCTAGAGCGAGAGCAAAGAGGCAAAATATTGCTGAAACTAAGGAGGCCACAATTCAACAGCCACCTACACCACCGCAGCACTTCGATTTGGATAAGGTGGCGAAGAAGTTCAAAAACCTGGGAGGAGTGCCTTTCAAGGGTACTGAAACTGTGACACAAGATAAAGATTGGCTGAGGAATTGCGAATTTTTTTTGGAGGATTGGAGCTAGAGGATCAGAGGAAAAGATTAGTGGCTTCATGGCTCCTACAGGAGGAAGCTCAAAACTGGTGGGACATAGTCACGGTTGGAGGGATTGCAGATAATATGACTTGGACAAGGTTTAAGGAGCTTTTCAATGACAAATACATTCCAAGACAGTAGGTAGAAAGACTGCATGACGAGTTCGCCAATCTGAAGCAAGGCAACAAGACCATCTCAGAATTTGTACGAAGATTTGAAGACCTCTCCCGCTATGCCCCTGAATTGATTCAGGATGACTTTCAAAAGAACAAGAGGTTCATAAATGGGCATGCGAGAAAATATACTGATAGAGTCACTGCCCACATCGACCTCTCTTTCAATAGGCTGGTGGGGTTTGCTTGTCGATATGAGGAAAATGATAAAAAGAATTCCCAACAAGACAGAGAAAGGAGCTTGGCCAACAATAAGAGGAAACAATCCGAGAAGAAGACTGAAGGAAGCAGTTCTGGAGCTGCTAAAACCTACGATAAGTCAAAGGTGCAATGCTACAACTGCCAGAAGTTTGGACACTACAGCAATCCAAAGAAGGCCCGAAGCGACGACACCGAGGAATGTTATAACTGCCACAAGAAGGGTCATATCAAGCCAAATTGTCCGCTGTTGAAAGGAGCACGGATTGCACATGTGTATGAGGGGGAAAGTGCACCATCTTCTTCCGCTCCTACTTCTTCCGAAGGAGCAGGTAAGCCTGATGTTTTAGGTGGTACCATTTCTATTAAAAACATTCCTGTTACTCCCTTGTTTGATACGGGTGCATCACGAAGTTTTATTTCTAGCAACACGGTCCAGAAATTGAAACTAAAACATAGGAGTCTTAAAGAGCCAATTAATGTTCATAATCCTGTAGAAGGTTCTACCACTCTAGATTTATTTTGTAAGGTGCATGTATCCTACTCCTACTTCCAATTTCCATTTAACTTGATCATTATGAATATTTCTGAGTTTGATATCAACCTTGGTCAGGATTGGCTAACAAAATTTGATGCCGAAGTAAGGTGTGCAGATAGAATAGTTGAAATCAAAACAAAGTTTGGAGTTACTATTTCCATACCTTGCCATGGTTCAAAATCTGATAGAAGGGCATTTTGGTCTTCCCTCGAAGTCACTCCCATTTCTTTAGAAAATATCCCTGTGGTAAAAAATTACGCGGATGTATTTGATGAGGTAGACAGCCTACCTCCGCGAAGGGAAATCGATTTCAGAATTGATCTTGTTCCAAATGCAAGGCCTGTAGTCTATGCTATTCGAAGGATGACCCCTAAAGAAAAAGAAAAGTTGCAAACCCAAACTAAGCAGCTCTTATGGAAAGGACTCATCCGACCTAGCTTTTCTGTTTGGGGTGCAGCGGTGGTGTTTGTCCCCAAATCCGATGGTACTCTAAGACTCTGTGTTGATTACCGCGATCTTAACAAACAAACATTGAAGAACAAATACTCCTTGCCTCGCATAGATGATTTAATGGACCAATTGAATGGAGCCAAGGTGTTTTCGAAGATGGACCTAGCCACAGGTTTTCACCAACTCCGCATAGCCGAAGGATGCATACCTTTGACCGCCTTCAGAGGTCCTGACATATTCTATGAATGGTTAGTGATGTCGTTCGGTCTATGCAATGCTCCAGCCTACTTTGTTGACTTGATGAATAGGGTCTTCCGTGAGGTCCTAAATAAATTCATCCTAGTTTTCATTGATGATATTCTAATCTATTCTAAAACTAAGGAGGAGCATGAAGGGCATTTAAGGGAAGTGTTGGAGATTCTGGAAGAAATGTTCTAAAAGCAAACTTTTCCAAATGCACATTTTGGCAAGAGGAAGTAAAATTCTTGGGCCATGTTGTGTCAAAAGAAGGAATTGTTGTTGACCCAAGTAAAATTGCCGCCATTCGAGATTGGAAGCAGCCCAGTACACCCACTGAAGTAAGAAGCTTCCTAGGATTGGCTGGTTATTACAGGAAGTTTGTCAAAGACTTCACCAAGCTGTTTAGCCGATTAACAAAGCTCACCAAGAAGCATGCCAAGTTCAATTGGACATCGGATTGTGAGGAGGCATTCCAAAAGCTAAAAGTAAGTTTGACCACTGCACCCGTACTAACCATCATCTATGGCAACCAAGACTTAAAAGTCTATACAGATGCTTCTCAAAGTGGTGGTCTTGGTGCGGTACTGATGCAAAGAGGCAAAGTTGTTGCATATGCGAGTCATCAATTAAAGCCGCATGAGAAAAATTATCGTGTCCATGACTTAGAGTTGTTGGCCGTAGTCTTTGCTTTAAAATTTTGGAGACATTATCTTTTGGGCAAGAAATTTGAATTATTCACAAACCATCAATCTTTGAAATATCTCTTCGATCAAAAGGATCTGAATTTAAGGCAGCAACGATGGCTAGAATTTCTGGCGGCATACGATCTTGACATCTTGTATATGCCGGGGAAAGCCAATGTTGTGGCAGAATCGCTTAGTAGAAAGGACGTCATTGTCGCAAGCCTCATTGTTACCCCTTCTTTGATTGATAAAATTTCTGGTATTCAAAAGGATGATAAATTCATTCAGATAATGATCAAGAGAATTGAAGCAGGTGAAAACACGAACTTCCAAATAGATGGAAAGGGAATTCTTAGATTTCAAGGGCGGATTTGTGTTCCATATATCAAAGACCTAATAAGGGAAGTTTTGGATGAGGGTCACAAATCGAAGCTTTGCATCCATCCCTGTGTGAGCAAGATGTATCAAGACTTAAAGCGCACATTTTGGTGGAGATCTATGAAGAGGGATATATCCATTTGTGTGAGTAGATGTCCTACATGCCAAGAAGTAAAAAGTGATCAACAAAAGCTTGCGGGGTTGTTGCAACCATTGGAAGTTCCAGATTGGAAGTGGGACCAAATCTCCATGGATTTTATAGATGGTCTGCCTCGTACTAGTAAAGGAAATGACAGCATATAGGTGATCGTGGATCACTTCACAAAATCCGCTCATTTCATACCTGTCAAGTCCACTAGAACTGCTCAAAGTCTGGCGCAAATCTATTTCAAAGAAATCGTCAGGCTACATGGGTAATAAAATTAAATCTTTCCTTTTCATCATAATCTGAATGAAAATTTTCATTTCAAGTTAAATAATAATCTTTTGTTTTAAACGGAGTTCCTAGTAGCATTGTTAGCGACCGTGATCCTATCTTTGCTAGCAAATTTTGGGAAGCATTCCAAAATGAGTTGGGAACGAAGTTAAATCTCAGTACCGCATATCACCCTCAGACTGACGGCCAGACTGAGCGAGTGAATCACATTCTTGAAGATCTATTGCGAGCTTGCATACTCGATTTTGGAGGTTCTTAGGAGGATCACTTGCATTTAGTTGAATTCTCATATAATAATAGCTATCAAGCAAGTTTGAAAATGTCTCCATTTGAAGCCTTATATGGTAGGCCATGTAGATCGCCAGCGTGTTGGGTTGAAAAAGGAAATCGGCTTGTATTGGGTCCAAACATGGTCCGAGAAGCTTCAGACAAAGTTGATTTTATTAAGAAGCGACTATTGGCTGCCCAAAGTAGACAAAAGAGCTATGCAGATGTAAGAAGAAGAGAGTTGGGTTTTGAGGTGTGTGCTATGTCTATTTGAAAGTTGCTCTAATGCGAGGTGTAATTCGTTTTGGAAAGACAGGAAAATTAGCACCTAAATTCATCGGCCCCTTCCCTATTCCTGAAAAGATTAGCACCCTAGCATATAGAATTCAGATGCCCGACTGGTTGCTTGGAGTACACAATGTATTCCATATATCTCAACTTCGAAGGCATGTCCATGATCCAGATCTGATTGTGGAAGAAGCAGCACAGCAAGATTTGGAGATTACCCCAAGCCTTGCAGTGAGAACGGAACCACTGAAAATTATTGGCAAGGAGACTAGGAAGCTGAGAAATAAAAGTATCAACCTAGTCAAGGTGCAATGGAGCGGTGATCCTAGAGACTGCACTCGGGAAATCGAGGAGAGTATCAAACAAGCCTATCCCAAATGCAGAGGGATATCTCCGATTAGATTTTATTTTGAGGTACGCTTAAAATATTTCACATTCTCTGAGTTTGTTCCTACTCTTCTATTCTTCCCTTTTTTTTCTTTTCGAGGACGAAAAGTTCTTAAGTGGGGGAGATTGTAACAACCCAGAAAACAGTTTGAAAATTTTATTTTTAGAAATTTTGTTGAAAACTGAGTCCAAATTTAAATTTTCCAATTTTAAATAATTATTAAATAATTAAAAATAGTGATTTTTCAAACAGTGTCCGTTTTCGACGAAACCACTTTTGTTGGAACTGGAATGTCAAATTATTGCTAGGTTTCAATTTTTAGAATTTTCCGAGCTAATATGTGAGCGTGGCAAAAGAAACTGTGTTTTGTCAATTTCGGTCAAAATCAACTGACTGAAAAATAGCCATTTTTCAAACAGTCTCAGAATTCGACGAAATAAATTTTGTTAGGACCGCATCGTCATAAGAAAGCCAAAAATAATTTTTCTTGATTTTTCTGAGTTAGTATGTGGCCCCAGTAAAATTATTTGTACGGTAGAATTAAAAATAAAGGACTTAAATTTTAAAACTGAAAAACGGGGGTAAAGATGAGCATTTGCGCTAACGAGACAGGTCTAGATGAGTCTGGAACGGGGGCTAATGGGTAAGAACGACAGTCGTTGGGCCTAATTCTAAGTTACTGGCCAAATGGACCTTTATTGGGCCAATTAAATAATTAGTAAATTAAACCTAATATTATATTATATATACCCGTCCTCTACAGTAACCTTTCTTCCCCGATTAGTCATAGCCGCCAAACCCATACTCCATCAAATCTTCAAACTCTGATTTCTCCCTCAATTCTCAATGAAAATCTTCACACGTGTACACGTTTCGAAGAGATTTTCGAGCTCTTCGATCTCATACCAAAACCGGAGCCTCCCATAACCTGTAGCCACCACCCCGACCCCCCAAAACCGCTGACCTCGCACCGCCACCAGGCCCACACAGCGCCGCTGTACTCCCCCCTCTGGCCGAACATCCACCTCTCGTAGCGCTCCAAGCTCCAACAAACGCCACCCAAAACCGTTAACTACAGCTCACGAAATCACAAATCAAAGTTTTGAACGTTTTAGGTATGAAATTTCATTTCAGAATTTGCCACACATTTAGGTGTGGTAACTGCAGTTGTTAAAGGCTGTTTTCTAGTTTATACATATGAATTTCAAATTGAAATCTCTCAGATCCGAAACTGCCGTGACTTTGAACACGGGATCTGATTGAGTTTGGACCTTCATTTTAGATCCAAGCAAGGTAAGAATTTATTTTTAATTAAATATTAATTAATTAAATTATTATTCTTTCGTTATTTAAAGTTTGAATGGTAAATATAAATAGATCTGCGATGGATGATATTCTAAGTTATGGATCTGAATTGTTTATGATATTATGATATTAGATCTGAAGATTTAAATGCTAGATCTGAGATTGGTGACTTATTAGGATCATTTGTTAATTCTATCAATCATGTCAATTGATTTTCTTGTGAATCATGAATATACGCAGTAAAAAATTTCCCTTTGTGTAAGTTATTGAATTGAATTATCATTGTCCATCCAATATAAATCTATTGCTTTGAGGATGATCGATAAAACTTCCCTTTTGTGGTTTGGATTGGGATTTGATAAACGATATGTAAAAAGTTAACTTTTCATTAAAAATAAAAATGTAAGTAAAAGATGATATTTTTACGATGTAAATAAAAAGATTATATTTTTGCAATATAAATTAAAAGTTGAGATTCTTTGCATCGTAAATATAGAATACATTATTACATGTAGTTTAGATGTGAATTAGAACGATGAAATAAAATCACATTTTTATATGTAGTTTAGTTGTAAATTAGAACGGTAAAATAAAAATTATATTTTTATATGTAGTTTAGATGTAAATTAGAACGATGAAATAAAATTACATTTTTATATGTAGTTTAGATGTGAATTAGAACGATGAAATAAAATTACATTTTTATATGTAGTTTAGATGTAAATTAGAACTGTAAAATAAAATTACATTTTTATATGTAGTTTAGATGTAAATTAGAACGGTAAAATAGATATTACATTTTTATATGTAGTTTAGACGTGAATCAGAACGATGAAATAAAATTACATTTTTATATGTAGTTTAGATGTAAATTAGAATGGTAAAATAAAATTACATTTTTATATGTAGTTTAGATGTAAATTAGAACGGTAAAATAAAAATTATATTTTTATATGTAGTTCAGATGTAAATTAGAACGATGAAATAAAATTACATTTTTATATGTAGTTTAGATGTGAATTAGAACGACGAAATAAAATTACATTTTTATGTGTAGTTTAGATGTAAATTTGAACGGTAAAATAAAATTACATTTTTATATGTAGTTTAGATGTAAATTAGAACGGTAAAATAGAAATTACATTTTTATATGTAGTTTAGATGTGAATCAGAACGATGAAATAAAATTACATTTTTATATGTAGTTTAGATGTAAATTAGAATGGTAAAATAAAATTACATTTTTATATGTAGTTTAGATGTAAATTAGAACGGTAAAATAAAAACTACATTTTTATATGTAGTTTAGATGTGAATTAGAACGATGAAATAAAATTACATTTTTATATGTAGTATAGATGTGAATTAGTACGATGAAATAAAATTACATTTTTATATGTAGTTTAGATGTGAATTAGAATAATGAAATAAAATTGCAATTTTATATGTAGTTTAGATGTGAATTAGAATGATGAAATAAAATTACATTTTTATATGTAGTTTAGATGTGAATTAGAACGATGAAACAAAAATTACATTTTTATATGTAGTTTAGATGTGAATTAGAATGATGAAATAAAATTACATTTTTATATGTAGTTTAAATGTGAATTAGAACGATGAGATAAAAATTACATTTTTATATGTAGTTTAGATGTGAATTAGAACGATGAAATAAAATTACATTTTTATATGTAGTTTAGATGTGAATTACAACGATGAAATAAAAATTACATTTTTATATGCTATTTAGATGTGAATTAGGACCGTAAGATAAAATTACATTTTTATATGTAATTTATATATACAATTTCACCATAATATAAGAATTACATTTTTATATGTAATTTATATATGCAATTGCACTGTATGATAAAAATTTCTGTAATTAAAACATGAATTTACATCGTATGTTAAAAATTACATTTTTATATGTAAATTATATAGGAAATTACACCGTAGGATGAGAATTACATTTTCCATGAAATTTATTTGTTGATTAGAATGGTAAGAAAAAAAATACATTTTTCTATGTAATTAAAATATGCATTTGCATCGTATGATAAAATATACATTTTTTTTGTATGTAACTTAAGATGAAATTTACATTGTAAATTAAAAATTATATTTTTATATGTAATTCAGAATGAAATTTATAATGTAAATTAAAAATTACATTTCATATGTAATTAGAAGTTGAGAATTGGCATCGTCATAGGAAATTACATTTTGTGTAATTAAAAGACAAAATCTTGACATGAAACCACATGTAATTAGAAAGAATCAGGTGACATTGAAATCAAATTTATATCTTTAATGTAATTTGAAAGATAGGAAATTTACATTATAATTTTAAATTACAATTTTAATGTAGTTAAAAAGGAGATTTTACGATGTGATGAAAAGATTAAAAGAGTAGAAGTCAACATTGGGATAGAATTTACTCCAATGTTGAAATATATTTGCATGTTAAAGCAAATGAAAGAGATAAAAGGAAGAGTTCATCGTGGAATTATAATTTACATTTTCATAAAGGAATGAAAGAGCAAAAGATTGAACTCAGTCCTTGTAATAGAATTTACATAAAAAGTTAAACGTATTATATTTATATATTTTTATATATATAAATATAATTAAAATTAAGCGAATCAAGCGCGGTAGTTTGCGTTTTGAAATAGTACCTTTAAACAACGATACAAGAAGATCCGACCATCGGATTTCCTTGAAACTAAAACCGTTAGGACCGTCTTGGAAAAATCTTTCCAACGATATATATTGCCTTAGGATCCAACGGTTGGATTCTGAGAAATGTAAAAATCAAAATTGGTTGAATGCAGCGCCATAGTCGCCCATTGACTTAAGGCATCGTTATATAAAAATTTAATTATTTAAATAATTAAAATAGGAAGTAATCATTATAAAATGATATCGGCAAGTACGAAGGATTTTAAATATATATATACGAGGATTATTTGGAAATTCTGAGTCCTCTCATTCCAAATAATCAAACAACGTTAATTGAATTATGAAGATGACGTATGAAGACCATAAATCTTCCCTCGAATGGCCAACGATCGAGGCCCTGATTTGACTTGCTCCCAATTCAAGGGTCATAGTCATTGCTCAAACGTACGTGTTGATTTCACGGGTTTGGTTTTCGCTCAGACCCAAAGCATAAGCTAATAAATGGATTGTGTGTCTGACATCGTACTCCATTATATATCATGTTATTAATCTTCTGTCGAATGTATGGATGTTTGGTGGCAGAGAATTTATTCTCTTGCTTAACACCCTTTCATATATTTCGGCAATGGATTGGTAGTGCGATATGGAGTGACGTTGTGGCATGCTAAGATGCATATGATCAAGGCTTTGTTGAAAAACAGGCCTTGTGGGATGATCAAAGCATAACCTGTTTAGGCATAGCTTTGTTTATAGCGTGACTTCGCGAGCCTTACACAACGGCGGAGTCTAAAACGGGAGAAGGTAACGCAGGGAGAGCAACACGTTTCTTTCTAGCTAGAAGTGGTGATTGGGCTTTGACACGACCCGACATTTTAATTATGTGGATGATGGAATGAGGCGCCTCGGATGATAGGTCCTATAGTACCGGGAAGCGTGTGTCCAGGAATAACTAATCTGCAACTCGTATGGTGGACCGGCCCTGCAGGATCCAAGGGTTCATTGCGGGGGATCCTGAGGCATTAGCTAGAGTGCCTCGAATCGGTAAGGAGCTCCTCCCTAGCCTTGACTCATGATGGAAATCCAAACTTCCAATACGAACCTACGGATTTGATTGTATTACTAGTATGGAAGCATGATATTATGGTATCTATGTGTCCTAGGATTGAAACATTTACTTTGAAATGTTTTGATATATACTAATGATAATATTAAATTCATATTTACCGTATTTAGCATGTTTAATCACCATAAGGTAAAACCTTATCCTCTGGTTTGTGTTGCATTGTGTGATGGGACTTGGGTCTTATGGTGATTCCATTTTTCTCAAAAGCATAGCGTTGTTTTACGATTTACTTATTATTTTGTTCTGACACTTTAAATTATGCACGACAATCCATTAGAGTAAACTCGTTCCGCGTTAGCGGCGTGGTCTTTGGATTTGCCTTATTAATAGTGATTAATTAGTTAAGAATTCTCACACCGGTCCCACGACTGACCCGTTGTTTGTTTCCACCTTTTTCCAAACTCGGGTGCCCTCCTTTCTACATGGGCAGCCAAGTAAACAGGTTCATTCTTTTCTTGGTGTCTTTTCTTTAGAGCGACTTATTATCTTTCTTGGATTTGCTTTCGTGGAGAGGTGATGACTTGGAGCTTGAAGACATCTATCATTTGCTACTATTGCATTTTTCTCTTTTTAATTCTGTGACGGCCCGCCCCGCATCAGCCTGCATTTCCTCCAAAGGTGCGCTGTACACATGCCCGACTAGCACGGGACGGTCGTGAGAAGAAAGGAAAGAAGGGAATTAACTAAACGAGGAACATATAGAATGTCTCACAGCGCAGAGAATAAAATATAATAATAACATACTTGACATAAACAGGTGAGACAGTGTATAAGCTGACAACTAAAATCAACATCAATCATCAGAGCAGCGGAAATCCAAATACAGCTTATTACAACTTTTCAAATTTACTGTCTCTTAACAAAAGAAAGCTAAAGTAGAAGATGCACCACCAATGCCCAAGCAGTGATCTTCAACAACACAGGGAGGATACTATATATATTACGTGGGAGCCTCCTGCTCATCTCCGGATCATCTACCCGTGCATCACCAGCTAACCTGTCTCTAGTCTGCTCATGTGAGCACCCAGAGTAATAAGAGGAGACTTAAAACTCTGGGTCAGACATAAAGCCTGGTATGAGCAATAAGCATCTGAACAGAATAATAACAGGTATACTAAACCATACCTGAACCTGGACCTGCAACCAAAGAGTTAGTACCACATACCGTACAATACCCTAAGGTGCCATAATAAATAGTGTAAGAATACGGGGGTGGGGTGTGCATGTCATAATGATAGCAAACAAATCATCCATGGCAACCATCCTCACATCTCTCTCCCAGTGCGTAAAGCATACGATGTCCACCATTGTCAATCACTAGACCCATTGAAGTAGTGACGGAGTTCAACTTGTACAACTACTGCTACTACCAAGCTTACCACATGGAGTCATGACCAAACCTTTACAAATGACCCCACTTCATTGGTCTATAGCCCTTTAATCGTACCTAGGCCATTGCAGCCCTGAATCCGTTCACGTACTTCCCATACATAGTGATCCAAAGTCATAAACATCGGCTGCCCCTAGGCACACGTCCCGCAGCAAAGCCCAACTCATGAAGTGAACTCGTCGGTTCCCAACTGGATCCTGAGCTCTAACTTCCATTTGGACTACCTTTGCATCTCGGGTTTCTGTCATCACCTCTGGATCGGTCTCCATTCAGATCGTAGTCTCCTGGTTCGGTTCGCAAACACCAGCTCGTGGTCAAGCTTCAGGTCGTGATGATGCTCCAGCTCGGATCGCACCGCCTCCACCAGGTGGGTTCGCCATCATCGGATCGTGCTTCTCAGTTCGTGGCGCCCCTGTTGGGTCGGTTCGTGCTCATCAGTTCGTGGCGGATCGCCTTCAGGTCGTGCTTTGTGACGCGGTCTGGTCCTTTGGCTCGTGGCGTTGACTCCAATCGGGTCGGTTCGTGACACGTCGATTCGTGGCGCCCCAGTCGGATCGTGACTTCTCATCAATTCGTGAGGCGGGTCGGTTCGTGAAGGACGAGGCGCGAGCTTCAATTGGTTCGGATCGCAGGGGTAGGGGCGAACCGATCAGGGCTATTTCGTGCACTTCGTTCCAGCGGCTGTTTTTCGCCATTCGACGGCGTTTTTGACCAAACTAACACTTCTAAACAATCACAAAACATCTCATACAGTCGTAGCAACATATAGTATCGACCACAAACACCATAACACAAATCATAGCATGTAAAGTAGATCAAACATGGTCAAAACCCCAAATTTCCCCTTAAGCATGTTTAAGCAAATCAAGTGATATACTTAGCAAAACTTAATCAAATCGAACCAAACTTCTATCAGGCGTTTAAAATAACATTTCAGAATTTTAGAATATTTTTCCAGGATTTTATGGTGTAAGAATTTACTAATTATCACTAATCACCCTATTAACTGTAATTAGTGTCAAAACTAGGCAAATCATTCACCTTTGCCACAATAAAACTTTCAGATCTGAAGTGAACCTCTGATTTGCACGAATTCCAATATAGAACAGCAGCTCTACCTCGGTCCTTGTGCTAATCCTCCTTGATTTGATGCCTCTAAGCCTTAATCCTTGATTAGGAAGTGATTTTGGGTGTTTTAGAGAGATTTAGAGAGTGGAGGCCATGGCTAGGTCAAGAGGGATGGAAAGTGACGGCTGGAAAATGGGAAAAGGGTATTCTCCAAACCCTAACAGCCCTTTTAAACTCCTAATCCCGAAATTACCCTTTGGGCCTAGCTGTTAATCACCCGGTTAAGCCCAATTAAGCTGTTTTTCACCATCTGAAACTTGTTTCAGCCATATCTCCCAAACGGTGAGTCCGTTTGGCTAATGTGACCACTCTACAGAATTGTAAACCATCATCCGGAGCCAATGGAAGTGGTTTCAAGTCAAAATTCCTTTCCAATTAAAAGTTATGGCCAAAACAGTGCCAACTAGGGGTAAAATGGTCATTTAAAAATCGGGAAAAATCATGAACATGGGAAATGACCCCAATAGTCCTCTCCCAAAGTTACATGACCATACGACTTCGTATGTGAAAGAAATAAATATCCTACGATCCTATGATGCGTAGAATACGGGTCGTTACACTCTCCCTCCCTTAAGAAATTTCGTCCCCGAAATTCCTTAACCCAAAACATACAAAGGATCCTGCATGCCTAACAACCACATACAACAATCAAACATGCAAAACAAGCAAACAAGCCTATCCTAGTATGCGGAAAACTAAATCGAAGTCAAAATCTTACCAGGCAAAGAGTTCTGGGTGTGTCTTCCTAATGTTCTCCTCTGTCTCCCAAGTACAATCATTCTCGTCCTCGCCCCACTGAACCTCGACTAGCTTCACCGCCTTCCTTTGAAGTTGCTTCATGTCGTGCTCGACAATACGGGCCGGCTTGCGGTTCCCAACCGCCTCGGGTTCTACTTCGAAGTCCTCTAACTGATCAGGTGAAATAGTCATATCTGAGTCGTGAACGAACTTCCTTAGTTGGGAAACATGAAATACGTCGTGAACTCCCGCCATCTTCTCCGGTAAGTCAATTCTGTATGCCAAATTCCCGACTAGTTCAAGAACAGGGAATGGGCCAACAAATCTTGGTGCCAACTTGCCTCTCCTGCCAAATCGTATTACGCTCTTCAACGGAGAAATCTTGACAAACACCAAGTCACCAACGGAGAATTTTAAGTCTCTTCTCCTCTTATCAGCATAACTCTTCTGCCTATCTTGGGCAGCCTTCATTCGTTGTTGAATGGTCTTGATTTTATCTGAAGTTTCCCTCACCACATCTGGTCCAAGCATAAACTTCTCGCTAGTCTCTATCCAACATGATGGTGAGTTGCATGGTCTTCCATACAAAGCTTCAAACGGAGCCATACCGATACTGGATTGGTAGCTATTATTATATGCAAACTCTACTAGATGCAAATGGTCATCCCATGATCCACCAAAATCCAATATACATGCTCTCAAGAGATCTTCCAAAATACGGTTCACCCTCTCCGTCTGACCGTCGGTCTGAGGATGATATGCGGTACTGAGATGTAACTCTGACCCTAGAGCCTCTTGTAAGCTCTTCCAAAACCCACTAGTGAACAACGGGTCTCGGTCGCTCACAATGCTTTTAGGTACTCCATGAAATCTCACTACCCACTTCATATACAATTCTGCTAACTTAGCTGCCGTTCTGGTCAATTTGACTGGTATAAATCTTGCACTTTTAGTCAGTCGATCCACAACTACCCAAATGCTATCATGTCCCGATCTAGTCCTTGGCAAACCATCAATGAAATCCATCGAGACTTGCTCCCATTTCCATTCGGGAATTTCTAAGGGCTGTAACAACCCACTAGGCTTCTTTTGCTCAGCTTTAACTAGCTGGCAATTCATGCACTTGGATATAAACTTCCCAACGTCTCTTTTCATCCCTTCCCAGGAGTAAGTCTGTCTCATGTCTCGATACATCTTATTACCACCGGGGTGTATAGTCAGTTTTGAGTGATGGCATTCTCTAAGCACTTCATCCCTCAATCCATTGACATTGGGTACAACAAGCTTTCCATTCTTTCTAAGCCATCCATCTCGATCAAGCCCATACTTGTTCATCTCCTCATCGATATCCATCTTTAACTTGGAGATGATTTCCAATAGGTTAGGATCGTCCCTCTGACTAGAGCCGATCCGCTCAATTAAAGTGGGTCTGATCGTCAAACTTGCTATCATTTCTGGATCCAATTCGCACTTTGGTCTGAAATCAAACCCCGCGATATACTCCAGTTGCTTCCATTCGAGGAACATAGCCCCTAAGCTGGCATGTCTTCTACTCAATGCATCAGCCACCGCATTGCCCTTTCCCGGTGTATATGCGATGTCGAAATCATAGGAAGCTAAGAATTCTAACCACCTTTGTTGCCGGAGATTTAGATCCTTCTGGGAGAAGAGATACTTCAACGACTTATGATCTGTAAACAGCTCAAATCTTTCTCCCAAGACATAGTGTCTCCACATCTTTAACGCGAACACGATCGCCGCCAATTCTAAATCATGGGTAGGGTATCTTCTCTCGTGCGGTTTCAATTGCCGACTTGCATAAGCTACAACCCTACCACCCTACATCAACACAGCACCCAGCCCGGTACCACAGGCATCCATGTATACCGTCATCTCTTCATTCCCCTTAGGAATGACTAACACTGGTGCGCTTGTCAACTTGTCCTTCAGACTCTTGAACGCATTCTCGCACCTTTCATCCCAGACAAAAGCTTGATTCTTCTTAGTCAACTGGGTCAATGGTGCTGCTACCTTGGAGAAACCTTGGATAAACTTACGATAATATCCAACTAATCCCAAGAAACTTCTTACATCTGTTGCATTCTTGGGCGTAGGCCAATCCTGTACCGTAGCCACCTTCGCCGGGTCCACGGCAATACCATTCTCTGAAACAACATGGCCCAAGAACCTCACTTCCCTCTCCCAGAAGTGACACTTAGAAAACTTTGCTTTCAATTGGTGTTTCCTCAACACCTCCATCACTACTCTTAAATGTTCCTTGTGTTCTTCCTCTGTCCTCGAATAGACCAAAATATCATCAACGAACACAAGGACAAACTTATTCAACTGATCTCTGAATACCCTATTCATAAGATCCACAAAATATGCTGGGGCATTGGTCAGCCCGAAGGGCATGACCAACCATTCATAAAATCCAGACGGCGTTCGAAATGCCGTTTTAGCTATACTCTCAGCTTCCACTCTAAGCTGATGAAAACCTGTCGCGAGATCCAACTGAGAAAATACTCTCGCGCCACTCAACTGATCGAACAAATCATCTATCCGCGGTAGAGGATACTTGTTCTTCCTCGTCACTTTATTCAACTCGCGGTAGTCTACACACAAACGAAGGGAACCATCCGCCTTGGTAGCAAACACGACTGGTGCTCCCCATTCAGAAACACTCCTTCTGATAAATCCCTTCTTCAAAAGATCGCTGACTTGCACCTCGAGCTCTCGCTGCTCTCTTGGTGCCGTACGACGAAGTGGCATCACCATAGGCCTGGCATCCTTTACCAAATCAATACGAAACTCAATCTCTCGGTGTGGTGGAAGTCCGGTCACTTCTTCGAAAACATCCGGATACTGGCCAACCACGGGCAAACCTGACAACTCACTATGCGGAATGTCGAGGGAGTTTAGAAAACTAGCCAATACCCCCTTACTGGGTAGACCACTAAACACTATCCTCCGTCCATCATCCGCTCTAGCTGTCACCAACAAGCCCTCACAGTCTACCACCACCCCGTATCTTTGGAGCCAATCTACTCCCAAAATAATGCCAAACCCAGTAAAGCCCAAAACAAAGCAATCACTAACAAACATGCATCCATGACTCGATAAGACCACATTACGACAAATCATGCTAAGGCTAGTCGAACCACCAATCGGGTTCGTCACTGCTAAAGGTCTATCGACAATCTCGGGCTCCAATCCCAACCTATCTACCAGGTCACTAGATATGAAAGAACTGGAAGCTCCGGTATCAAACAAAACTCTAACAGGAACATCATAAACAGAAAGCATACCTTGAATGACGACATTCTTTCCCTTCTCCACCGCAGTTGGGGCATTCGACGAAGAAGGAATAGCATTGAGAGCATATGCTTTCACCATTTGCTTTTCTTTAGGGGGTTGCGGACACTTGTCCTTGTGATGTCCCATTTGGCCACAGTTGAAGCACTTCCTATCCGCTGGCTTGGCCCGACAATTACTAGCATAATGGCCCTTCTTACCACAGCTGAAGCACTCAACATCTTGCTTATTCTTTTTCTTCTGGCCATCCTTAGTCTGACTCTGCTTTCTTTTATTCTGGGAACCACCCTTGCCTCCACCACTTGCTTGTGGCTTTGGCTCATCTGCGGATGCAACCTCAGTCTTCGGCTTAGGGTAGAGACTTTCTGATCTTAATGCTTTCCCCACAATTGACTCAAACGTCTCATCGATGTGGTTAATAAGCCTTTCCCCTAAGTACTGATCCAAACCAGTTATGAATTTCTCATTCTTCTTCTCGGCAGTATCAATAAGAGATAACCCATACTTCGACAAAGTGTCGAATTCAGCAATGTACTCCGAGACAGCTCTGCCATTTTGCTTGAGTTCCAAGAATTTCTTAAACAACACTGACTTCTGGGCAGCTGGAATGAACTTCTCGCTAAAGCGAGCCTTAAACTGCTCCTAAGTAATCTGATCTTCGGGAGTAGCTGCCTTTATAACATTCCACCAATTCATTGCCCGCCCTTGCAGCTGACGGGACGCTAGCTTTCTCTTCATCGCATCCTCGATACCCAAATCCTCGAAGATACGTTCGCAACTATCCAACCAATCCTGGACATCCGTGGCCGACTCCGTTCCGTGAAATGGCTTCCCACCAAGGCTAGTATAATCCTTATTCAGCTTGGCGAAGTCGACCCTCGGCGCCTGCACTATTGGACCACCACCATTTCCACCATTGGGAGCTGCCCTCTGTACATCTCTAAGCATCTCTCTCATGAGGTCAGTAAACATCGTCCTCATGTCAGCAGTATTCCCATTATTGGCTCCTCTACCAGCAGCTCTAGTATATCGGCTCATCGTCAATCTGAAAAAGGAAACGATTAACGACCCCATAGTGGTGCTAGTGCAGCACGACTTCATTCTTATACTACTAATAGTATATATATAGCTTTTGAAAACCAAAATAATCACAAATACGCTCTCTCGTATACGTATATTATCTCTCCCTGATAACTTCCCTAGGTTAACTACGCAACCTGGCTCTAATACCAAGTGTGACGCCCCGCCCCGCATCAGCCTGCATTTCCTCCGAAGGTGCGCTGTACACATGCCCGACTAGCACGGGACGGTCGTGAGAAGAAAGGAAAGAAGGGAATTAACTGAACGAGGAACCTGTAGAATGTCTCACAGCGCATGGAATAAAATATAATAATAACATACTTGACATAAACAGGTGAGACAGTGTATAAGCTGACAACTAAAATCAACATCAATCATCAGAGCAGCGGAAATCCAAATACAGCTTATTACAACTTTTCAAATTTACCGTCTCTTAACAAAAGAAAGCTAAAGTAGAAGATGCACCACCAATGCCCAAGCAGTGATCTTCAACAACACAGGGAGGATATTATATATATTACGTGGGAGCCTCCTGCTCGTCTCCGGATCATCTACCCATGCATCACTAGCTAACCTGTCTCTAGTCTGCTCGTGTGAGGACCCAGAGTAATAAGAGGAGACATAAAACTCTGGGTCAGACATAAAGCCTGGTATGAGCGATAAGCATCTGAACAGAATAATAACAGGTATACTAAACCATACCTGAACCTGGACCTGCAACCAAAGAGTTAGTACCACATACCGTACAATACCCTAAGGTGCCATAATAAATAGTGTAAGAATACGGGGGTGGGGTGTGCATGTCATAATGATAGCAAACAAATCATCCATGGCAACCATCCTCACATCTCTCACCCAGTGCGTAAAGCATACGATGCCCACCACTGTCAATCACTAGACCCATTGAAGTAGTGACGGAGTTCAACTTGTACAACTACTGCTACTACCAAGCTTACCACATGGAGTCATGACCAAACCTTTACAAATGACCCCACTTCATTGGTCTATAGCCCTTTAATCGTACCTAGGCCATTGCAGCCCTGAATCCGATCACGTACTTCCCGTACATAGTGATCCAAAGTCATAAACATCGGTTGCCCCTTGGCACACGTCCCGCAGCAAAGCCCAACTCATGAAGTGAACTCGTCGGTTCCCAACTGGATCCTGAGCTCTAACTTCCATTTGGACTACCTTTGCATCTCGGGTTTCTGTCATCACCTCCGGATCGGTCTCCATTCAGATCGTAGTCTCCTGGTTCGGTTCGCAAACACCAGCTCATGGTCAAGCTTCAGGTCGTGATGATGCTCCAGCTCGGATCGCACCGCCTCCACCAGGTGGGTTCGCCATCATCGGATCGTGCTTCTCGGTTCGTGGCGCCCCTGTTGGGTCGGTTCGTGTTCATCAGTTCGTGGCGGATCGCCTTCAGGTCGTGCTTTGTGACGCGGTCTGGTCCTTTGGCTCGTGGCGTTGACTCCAATCGGGTCGGTTCGTGACATGTCGATTCGTGGCGCCCCAGTCGGATCGTGACTTCTCATCAGTTTGTGAGGTGGGTCGGTTCGTGAAGGACGAGGCGCGAGCTTCAATTGGTTCAGATCGCAGGGTAGGGGCGAACCGATCCGGGCTATTTCCTGCACTTCGTTCCAGCGGCTGTTTTTCGCCATTCGACGGCGTTTTTTACCAAACTAACACTTCTAAACAATCACAAAACATCTCATACAGTCGTAGCAACATATAGTATCGAACACAAACACCATAACACAAATCATAGCATGTAAAGTAGATCAAACATGGTCAAAACCCCAAATTTCCCCTTAAGCATGTTTAAGCAAATCAAGTGATATACTTAGCAAAACTTAATCAAATCGAACAAAACTTCTATCAGGCGTTTAAAATAACATTTCAGAATTTTAGAGTATTTTTCCAGGATTTTATGGTGTAAGAATTTACTAATTATCACTAATCACCCTGATTAACTGTAATTAGTGTCAAAACTGGGCAAATCACTCACCTTTGCCACAATAAAACTTTCAGATCTGAAGTGAACCTCTGATTTGCACGAATTCCAATATATAACAGCAGCTCTACCTCGGTCCTTGTGCTAATCCTCCTTGATTTGATGCCTCTAAGCCTTAATCCTTGATTAGGAAGTGATTTTGGGTGTTTTAGAGAGATTTAGAGAGTGGAGGCCATGGCTAGGTCAAGAGGGATGGAAAGTGACAGCCGAAAAATGGGAAAAAGGTATTCTCCAAACCCTAACAGCCCTTTTAAACTCCTAATCCCGAAATTCCCCTTTGGGCCTAGGTGTTAATCACCCGGTTAAGCCCAATTAAGCTGTTTTTCACCATCTGAAACTTGTTTCAGCCATATCTCCCAAACGGTGAGTCCGTTTGGCTAATGTGACCACTCTACAGAATTGTAAACCATCATCCGGAGCCAATGGAAGTGGTTTCAGGTCAAAATTCCTTTCCAGTTAAAAGTTATGGCCAAAACAGTGCCAACTAGGGGTAAAATGGTCAATTAAAAATCGGGAAAAATCATGAACATGGGAAATGACCCCAATAGTCCTCTCCCAAAGTTACATGACCATACGACTTCGTATGTGAAAGAAATAAATATCCTACGATCCTATGATGCGTAGAATACGGGTCGTTACAAATTCCAGACATCAAACTTGTTTCATTTCACGTTGTTTAAGTTGGAGTTGGAACTTATTTCTCTTTCTGCAAACTTGATGTAATAATTTAGAATTCTGTGACTGTGGACTTTCTGTGGTTGATGACATTATATTTCCGCTGCTATGATGTTGTTACTCTATGAATTTCCTATGCTATGTTGTATTTGTGATTTGTATTTATGTTGTATTCCAAATGATTATTCCTTGCTTTCATTCCATGGAAGTTTGGGGTCATCACAGAAAATCCCTGAGTCGTTACATATTTTTACTTAGTTATCTTATACATAAAAATCGTAATTTTATTTTGAAATCATATACATAAAAATCGCATTTTTATGTTGACACGATATATATAGAAATTGAATCTTTATCTTCCTATCATACATATAAAAATCGAATCTTTACATCGCTATATATAAACAAAACTGATTTTTAAAACTAAGTACATAGAAAATAAATAAACAAATTAAACTTTAAAAAAAACCTATTGGGTTTTATAGGGGGGTTGTAACAACCCGAAAATCTGGGCCAGTTTAAAATTTTTATTTTGGCAATTTTAGCGAATTTTGAATATTTAAAATAGATTATTTTAAATAATATCTACGAAAAATTTATTTTGAATATAATTCGATCGTATATATTTATATACGTCGTCGTTAGAATATAAATATTTATATATAACTATAAATAGAATTGAAAATGGCGCGGTAGTTCGATAATTCGATTTCAAACTTCAATTGAATGTACCGGGTGCAAAACAATCCGGATTTTAGTGAAACCAAAAATAATAGGATCTAATGGATAATATCTTTCCAACGAATTCGACCAATCGAAATTTCATAGCGGGAATCAAAAGATATGTCCAGTTGAAAATACTGAATAGTCGCTATGAAATTCAGGCCCTTAAAAATTGACATTTTGCAAATGACCTCGGATTTCGACGAAACCAGTTTTGTTGGGTCCGTGATGCTAAATTATTACTAGGTTCCAAATTTCATAATTTTTCGAATCAATATGTGAGCGTGGCAAAGGAAAACGCGTTTGACCAGTTTCAGTTGATTTTAATCGACTTGAAATTGGCCATTTTTCCAACGGTCTCAGAATTCGACGAAACTAGTTTTGTTAGGACCGTATCGTCAATATGAAGCTAGAAAATATTTTTCTGGAATTTATAGAGTTGTTATGTGGCCCCGGTAATTTGAAATGTACGTTTAAAATTCAATATAATGATTTAAATGTAAATTTAACGGAAACTGATTCAAACGATCGAATCAACCTACGATACATATCCCATTGCGTTCAGAATGGGGGTAAAACACTATGGACGACAGTCGGTGGGCCTCGTTTGGAGTTCAAAATAAAAAGTTACTTTTTGGGATAAAAATAAATTAAATATATAATTAATTAACATGGTCAACTCTCTCTCCCTTATACCTTCTCTCTCCCCGTTCTCTTTCAGTTCGAAACGAAAAAAAAAGGGGCGGAGGCGGAAAACCGCCATCACCATCGCCTGGCCCCTACGGCCTCGCCCTCCACCAGGAACCCCCCCTCTCCTCTCGCGCTCGGTCCTCTCTCCCTCCCTCTCCGTTGAAGCACGAACGAGATCCCCTAGGCCTCCCAAACCCTAGAGATCCCACCACCGCCTCCAACGCCTCCACCCGCCTGACCGCACTCCGACGCGCCCCCTACCCCTGCGATGACGTGGACAAGCCCCCCCCCCTCGCGGTATACTGTGAGTTTTTATTTTTAATTTATTTTATCCTTTTTTTTTTCCTTTTATGCTTTTACTTTAAATTCGATTTTAGCAAAGTTAGATTTTTAAATATATGATTTGGTGATTAAAAATATGATTTTTATATTTTTAAAGTATTAAAAATATAATCTTTGCTATGTAGAGGATGTAAGAATACGATTTTTGTTTATGTAGAGAAGTAAAAATATAATTTTTACATGATAGAAATATTAAAAATAGCATCTTTGTATAGGTAGCAAAATAAAAATGATATTTTTTAAATATGAAAAGACGATATTTTAATATGAGTAGTGAAGTAAAAATATGATTTTTACTTCGAGAAAAATATAATCTTTATATTTGAAGAGGCGAGATTTTTATATATTGAACATCGAAGTAAAAATATGATTTTTATATATTGAACATCGAAGTAAAAATATGATTTTTATATATTGAACATCGAAGTAAAAATATGATTTTTATATATTGAACATCGAAGTAAAAATATGATTTTTATATATTGAACATCTAAGTAAAAATATGATTTTTATATATTGAATAACGAAGTAAAAATGTGATTTTTACATATGTAGTGGCTACGGGCAAAGAAAGTGATATCAACGAGAACAGTGAAGATTTCCTGCCTTAGAAGTGCCGTGGAGTTAGGATAGCTATCTGTGAGAATTTCTCACTCTTCAATTTCTATTTCTAGTTGTATATATACTAGGATGCAGACGGTGTTTAGTAGCACCCGACACAATCGTCCACAGACCATGGACTTGTTTGTTTGGTTGCATAAATTAATTTGATGACTTGGTTTGAATTGAATTGTTTGGTGAAATGAAATTGATTGGATTGATAGTGTGAATGGCGTGGGCCTTCACTAGATCGGGGATAAGGCTAGGCCTCGTCCCGTTTCTTGTATCGTGCCGTTATGCCGCCGAAATTTTCTAAAATAAGTTAGAAAAATAAAAATATCATTTTATTTAAAGAATGAACTGAATAGAAATTCATATGTTGAAATAAAATGTTTTCATCGTTAAAAATATAATTTTTAACATGAATGTGAATAAATAAATATTCATTTACAAACCGGACGGTTTGTTTATGTACACCTATTTGAAGGGCATTGATTGGGACGATAAATTTTACACATCGCCCAACTGCACAAATAAAATATGTGTTTGATTGTTTGAAACCCCACATGGGTGTTAGGATGAAATTTGAAGTTCACTCATCCTGATTGATTAAATATGTCGATCGATCGATTGACAGGCTGTTATAAGCGTTAGATATCTATATTTGATGCTTATACAGTGTAGTGCACTTTGGTTGATGGTTGATTATTTTTCAATGCTATTATATACATGTGTTGTATGGAATCCATATAATTAACTTTATATGGTAATTGATTGGGCCTCATTCCAATTTGAAAAATAAAGAACAATATAAAATAAAGGTTCATGTGTTGACAGTACTCATCCGTTGAGATTAGTCATGTGTTGAACGAAATATTTTAGTAATAAAATTTACATCTTTATCAATATAAAATAAAGGTTCATGTGTTGACAGTACTCATCCGTTGAGATTAGTCATGTGTTGAACGAAATATTTTAGTAATAAAATTTACATCTTTATCAATATAAAATAAAGGTTCATGTGTTGACAGTACTCATCCATTGAGATTGGTCATGTGTTGAACGAAATGTTTTGATAATAACAACTATTTTGAAAAAGGAAATATTTGAAATAGAATAGTTGAAAATAGAAATTTATGAAGCCGTGTTGATTATATTGACGCCATTCTGACGTGAACGATATTTATATCGATTTTATTCATTTTGAAATGAATTGAATTGAAAACGATTTTGAAATAAATTGAATTGAAAACGATTTCGAAATGAATTGAATTGAAAACGATTTCGAAATGAATTGAATTGAAAACGATTTCAAATTGAATTGAAAAGGAAGTTGAAATTGCCTTTGAAACGAATTTATAAAGAAGAATTCAATTTTGAATTGAATTGAAAAGGAAGTTGAAATTGCTTTTGAAACGAATTTATAAAGAAGAATTCAATTTTGAATTGAATTGAAAAGGAAGTTGAAATTGCTTTTGAAACGAATTTAAAACTATTTATATAATTCGTTTTAAATAGAAATCGACGAAATATATATTATATATATAATATAATGGCCTGAATAGAACGCGCCGCGCCGCGGCAGTTCGTGAATTTCGACCATTTATTTCAAACGGACATTACGGGAGATCCGACCGTCGGATTCTCCTAAAACCGGAACCGTTGGGTTCGTATTGAAAAGAGCTTTCTAACGAATGTTAGAAATTTGAAATCTAATGGTTGGATTTGGAGATACGTCCAAATCAAATTCGAAAAAGGTCGCTGTAAGTGCAGTTCGATGGCCGTTGATGGAAATCGACTGTACGGGCCTTGATAAAATTATTAAAAATAGTAATAATTTGTGTAAAATAATAAGAAATGATTTGTGGAGAATTGGGATGAAAAACTCCATATTTGAAAAGATAAAAATAGATTTTTATCGAAGTGAACTAGTTTTGAACTAGAATTATAATTCTATTTATTTTTAAATAAATAAATTGAATTTGAAAAGGGTTTTAAAAATAACCAGAATTTCCAATGATTGCATTGGAGTGGATTTGAATCGAAATTGTCTTCGGAATATTTCGATGTTGGAATTCGTGATTATGCAGATGTTGTTATGGAAATTTGAAAGTTATATATCTATATCGTTATTTCCAGCACGACATTTGCTAATCGTAGAATTTGATATTGAATATAAGCCGATATATTTTCTATTCAGAGCCTTGTATTGAATATCAAATGTGATTTGGGTTTGTCGTGAATGGTGTCTTCATTAACACTGTTCTTGAGCCCAGTTGAGAAAAGATTAAATCTTTTTATTTAGATTTAATGAAGTGTACCAATTAAATAATATTTAATTGGAATTGAATTGATATTGATTTTTGGGTTTATCGTGAACAGTGTTTTAAATAACACTCGTTCTTTAACCCGATAATTAATAGAATGTGACTTTGGGTTTATTGTGAACCGTGTTTTAAATGACACGGATTCTTTAACCCAGTTAACGATTAAAACTAAGTGGAGTTTTAATGAATCTTTAATTAGATTGAAATGATCGAGAATGGAGTATCACCAGTTTTGCTCCAGGCGATAGTTAAATCTTTAATTAGATTTGAACGTGAAATGGTAATTGAATTTACCGATAACACCGTGGTGATAGATATGAAGTACTACCAGTTTTACTTCATGGGATGAATAGGTTGGGATTGGAAAATTAAAACAAATGATTACTTCGGTAAGGTTCGCTAATCCCGACTAGTTTTGAATTGATATTCAAAAATAGGTTAAAGAATAAATTCAAGAAATTTATCTTGGATAAAATTAATGGGAACCCTTCCCTATGAATGTGAAATTTAGAAACTAACTGTCGGTTAGCCAAGTAGAATGGTTTTCTGAATATTGATCTGATGTTGGTTTCGGCCTTCGGGGTTAATATTTGGGGAATTATTCTCTTGATTAATTTACGGTTAGTGACTGATGAATTGGAATGAGGCGTATGTTGTGTTTGTGTAACACTTATTTAAAGTATACGCGAGTTATTCGGAAAGACCGGGTTTATCCCATTCTGAATAACTGATACGACATAAGTCGAAGATGAAGACGATGGTCGAAGACCGGAGGTCTTCACGTCGTTTGGGTGATTACTGATGATCCTGATTGGGCTGTACACCCAAGAAGATGGAAACAGTTGGTGATCGTCCAGACGTGCTTGGAGATCAATGGATATGCGGGGTACTAGGTGCCTCCGGTTTCGTTCAGACCCAGAACGGACTTGAAAATGGACTGTGTGTCTGACATTGGATTTTAGCCCGTGTGATTGATCTCTATTAAATATATATCTGTTTGGCGGCGGAGAATTTGTTCTCTTGCTTAACGCCCTTCTCTGAGACGTACGAGCTCAGGGGTTATATATTGATGGATATCAAACGCATGGAGTGAATTGCCTGTGTGGCATGCCTGAGTGGCAATTGATCGAGGCTTCTGTTGAAAAGCAAAGTCTTGTGGTGATGATCAAAGCACGGCCTTTGTGGCGTAGCTTTGTGTAACGTTTACTTCGCGAGTTTCGCACCCCGGTTGTGAACCAGAAACGGGAGGAAGGACCTCAGGGAGGACATGCGTTTCTTCCTAGCTAGGGTGGTGTCAGTGACCTACCAGCCCTGACATTTATATACTTTTCACCTGTGTGGTTGTTGCTGTTGCGAGGCGCCTCGGTTTGATCGGATGATCCGGGTCCGATGGAGTCATTCGTTGGCTCATTTACGCCCCAAAGGGCGTGGAAACGCAGTGTTCAGGATTTAAGTTTAATCCACATCGGTGGACCGGCCCTGTCGCTCCTAGGGTCACTCGAGCTCTGATCCTGAGACTCGGGCTAGGCAGTCTCGAATCGGTTGAGGATTATCTTTTGCCTCGGTTCATAGATGGAAACCCAATTTCCAAATACGTGACTTTGTGGTTTTATTTGTAAACCTATATATGGCGACATAGTGGTATGGGTCATTCATGCCTCCTATGATTGATACTTATGATTTGAAATTGCTTTATACACTATGCACTTATAATAGTATCAAATGATTTGTTTTAAACGTATCAAGCATTCTTTGGCTGTTATAAGGGAAAAACCCTATCCCCCGGCTTGCGTTGCATTGTGTGATAGGACCTGGGTCTTATAACAGCTTCATTTTTCCTAATTTAGCATTGCGCTGTTTGTTTTATGCACTGGTATTCTTGGGAGGAAACCCGTTCCGTGTTATACGGCGTGGTCCCTTGATTTACCTAACTTTAAAATAAAGATAAATAACTGTTTTAGTTCTCACACCAGTCACATGACTGACCTGGAGTTTATTGTTTTAACCTAAACTCTGGGTGCCCTTATTTTGACACGGGCAGCTAGTAGTTTTGGTTTTGCAGATTTATATTCACAGGATCCTGGATTACAGCTGGAACGATATCCGGAAAGCTTTGTATCCGTATATCTCTTCTAGTTGAGTATTGTATTATTTTCCGCTGCGTTGTATTTAAATGTAATTTAAATCTCTGATATTTCTGTGTAATATTTATTTGTACTCTGTATATTCTTGTAATCTGATGCATTTTTGTGAAATACAATGAAATGTTCTTTTGTATGCATTCTATTTTGTCCTGTTCTCAAACGATAGGGCGTTTCGAACGGTCTGGGTCGGTTTAGCGACTGGTTCGGACCGAGCGAAATTCCTTCTCGTCACAGTTGGTATCAGAGCTTTGGTTTACAAAGCTAGAGAACAAGGCACATTAGAACCATACGAAAGAATTCATCAGATATTGAATTAGTAATATCCAATGGGAATGACTCGTTAGAGATAGGATCAGTAGTATCCTAGAACGAGTGTGAAGAATATATTTTTAAAATGAAAACAAATTTTGTTTTGAAAATTTAAATCAACTATTCGTATTTGATTATTTATTCTATATTGATTTGGACGGTCCAGTATATAAAGATTTTGCATATACGCCTTGCAAACGTGTATTTGAAATTTTAATATACTGGATAGATATAGAATCACATTCTAGACACCCGGAGATGGTTCTGATGATTGATCGATCATCATCAGAATTTATGTTCCTGTTTTGAAGATGTGATATTTATATATCTCCATTAGACTGGTGTGAGAACCAAAACTAGATAGGGCTTAATGTTGTGATTTGGCATCAAAAATCTGATTTTTGACTAGGTATGAAGATTATGAATTGGAAACTCTAATTCACTAATTGATTGATGTTTGTGTTGTTTGTTTATTTGTTTGCTAATTTTGAACCATTTAGCCTAATTGAACAAAATATTGAACTGTATTGAAAACTGGTTGCTTTTGCTTGCATATACATATACTTACATTTGAACAGGTCATAGCAAGGAGGCTAGAGCAGAGAATAAAATTTGTTTGCCCGACAAATAGGTACATATTTACTACATAATTTACTGTTTTGTTTGGGTGATGATGATTTTATGAGCCTATTGGCTAGCCGCTTGGCTTTTTCTTTTTCTTTTTGAGATCAGAAGGCCTATATGGCAATTTCGGGATTTTCCCGTGGCTCCTGGTGCAGGGGAGGTTATGGCGAAATTTTTCGAAAATTTAGGGTGTTAGCCAAAATTTTGAAATTTTGAAAATTCTCAGAAACTGAAAAGTTAGAAAATGCAAGCCAGATCGAACGTAGAGTTGGTTAATCAAACCACTTTCGACTTTTTTCCTTTTCGGGGACGAAAAGTTTTAAGTGGGGGAGATTGTAACGACCCGAAAATCTGGGCCAGTTTAAAATTTTTATTTTGGCAATTTTAGCGAATTTTGAATATTTAAGATAGATTATTTTAAATAATATCGACGAAAAATTTATTTTGAATATAATTCGATCGTATATATTTATATACGTCGTCTTTAGAATATAAATATTTATATATAATTATAAATAGAATTGAAAATGGCGCGGTAGTTCGATAATTCGATTTCAAACTTCAATTGAATGTACCGGGTGCAAAACAATCCGGATTTTAGTGAAACCAAAAACAATAGGATCTAATGGATAATATCTTTCCAACGAATTCGACCAATCGAAATTTCATAGCGGGAATCAAAAGATATGTCCAGTTGAAAATACTGAATAGTCGCTATGAAATTCAGGCCCTTAAAAATGGACATTTTGCAAATGACCTCGGATTTTGACGAAACCAGTTTTGTTGGGTCCGTGATGCTAAATTATTACTAGGTTCCAAATTTCATAATTTTTCGAATCAATATGCGAGCGTGGCAAAGGAAAACGCGTTTGACCAGTTTCAGTTGATTTTAATCGACTTGAAATTGGCCATTTTTCCAACGGTCTCAGAATTCGACGAAACTAGTTTTGTTAGGACCGTATCGTCAATACGAAGCTAGAAAATATTTTTCTGGAATTTATAGAGTTGTTATGTGACCCCGGTAATTTGAAATGTACGTTTAAAATTCAATATAATGATTTAAATGTAAATTTAACGGAAACTGATTCAAACGATCGAATCAACCTACGATACATATCCCATTGCGTTCAGAATGGGGGTAAAACACTATGGACGATAGTTGGTGGGCCTCGTTTGGAGTTCAAAATAAAAAGTTACTTTTTGGGATAAAAATAAATTAAATATATAATTAATTAACATGGTCAACTCTCTCTCCCTTATACCTTCTCTCTCCCTGTTCTCTTTCAGTTCGAAACGAAAAAAAAAGGGGCGGAGGCAAAAAACCGCCATCACCATCGCCGTCGCCTGGGCCCTACGGCCTCGCCCTCCACCAGGAACCCCCCCTCTCCTCTCGCGCTCGGTCCTCTCTCCCTCCCTCTCCGTTGAAGCACGAACGAGATCCCCCAGGCCTCCTAAACCATAGAGATCCCACCACCGCCTCCAACGCCTCCACCCTCCTGACCGCACTCCGACGCGCCCCCTACCCCCTGCGATGACGTGGACAAGCCCCCCCCCCCTCGCCGTATAATCTGAGTTTTTATTTTTAATTTATTTTATCCTTTTTTTTCCTTTTATGCTTTTACTTTAAATTCGATTTTAGCAAAGTCAGATTTTTAAATATATGATTTGGTGATTAAAAATATGATTTTTATATTTTTAAAGTATTAAAAATATAATCTTTGCTATGTAGAGGATGTAAGAATACGATTTTTGTTTATGTAGAGAAGTAAAAATATAATTTTTACATGATAGAAATATTAAAAATAGCATCTTTGCATAGGTAGCAAAATAAAAATGATATTTTTTAAATATGAGAAGACGATATTTTGGTATGAGTAGTGAAGTAAAAATATGATTTTTACTTCGAGAAAAATATAATCTTTATATTTGAAGAGGCGAGATTTTTATATATTGAACATCGAAGTAAAAATATGATTTTTATATATTGAACATCGAAGTAAAAATATGATTTTTATATATTGAACATCGAAGTAAAAATATGATTTTTGTATATTGAATAACGAAGTAAAAATGTGATTTTTACATATGTAGTGGCTACGGGCAAAGAAAGTGATATCGACGAGAACAGTGAAGATTTCCTGCCTTAGAAGTGCCGTGGAGTTAGGATAGCTATCTGTGAGAATTTCTCACTCTTCAATTTCTATTTCTAGTTGTATATATACTAGGATGCAGACGGTGTTTAGTAGCACCCGACACAATCGTCCACAGACCATGGACTTGTTTGTTTGGTTGCATAAATTAATTTGATGACTTGGTTTGAATTTAATTGTTTGGTGAAATGAAATTGATTGGATTGATAGTGTGAATGGCGTGGGCCTTCACTAGATCGGGGATAAGGCTAGGCCTCGTCCCGTTTCTAGTATCGTGCCGTTATGCCGCCGAAATTTTCTAAAATAAGTTAGAAAAATAAAAATATCTTTTTATTTAAAGAATGAACTGAATAGAAATTCATATGTTGAAATAAAATGTTTTCATCGTTAAAAATATAATTTTTAACGTGAATGTGAATAAATAAATATTCATTTACAAACCGGACGGTTTGTTTATGTACACCTATTTGAAGGACATTGATTGGGACGATAAATTTTACACATCGCCCAACTGCACAAATAAAATATGTGTTTGATTGTTTGAAACCCCACACGGGTGTTAGGATGAAATTTGAAGTTAACTCATCCTGATTGATTAAATATGTCGATCGATCGATTGATATGCTGTTATAAGCGTTAGATATCTATATTTGATGCTTATACAGTGTAGTGCACTTTGGTTGATGGTTGATTATTTTTCAATGCTATTATATACATGTGTTGTATGGAATCCATATAATTAACTTTATATGGTAATTGATTGGGCCTCATTCCCATTTGAAAAATAAAGAACAATATAAAATAAAGGTTCATGTGTTGACAGTACTCATCCGTTGAGATTAGTCATGTGTTGAACGAAATATTTTAGTAATAAAATTTACATCTTTATCAATATAAAATAAAGGTTCATGTGTTGACAGTACTCATCCGTTGAGATTAGTCATGTGTTGAACGAAATATTTTAGTAATAAAATTTACATCTTTATCAATATAAAATAAAGGTTCATGTGTTGACAGTGCTCATCCATTGAGATTGGTCATGTGTTGAACGAAATATTTTGATAATAACAACTATTTTGAAAAAGGAAATATTTGAAATAGAATATTTGAAAATAGAAATTTATGAAGCCGTGTTGATTAGATTGACGCCATTCTGACGTGAACGATATTTATATCGATTTTATTCATTTTGAAATGAATTGAATTGAAAACGATTTCGAAATAAATTGAATTGAAAACGATTTCGAAATGAATTGAATTGAATTGAAAACGATTTCGAAATGAATTGAATTGAAAACGATTTCAAATTGAATTGAAAAGGAAGTTGAAATTGCTTTTGAAACGAATTTATAAAGAAGAATTCAATTTTGAATTGAATTGAAAAGGAAGTTGAAATTGCTTTTGAAACGAATTTATAAAGAAGAATTCAATTTTGAATTGAATTGAAAAGGAAGTTGAAATTGCTTTTGAAACGAATTTAAAACTATTTATATAATACGTTTTAAATAGAAATCGACGAAATATATATTATATATATTATATATATAATATAATGGCCTGAATAGAACGCGCCGCACCGCGGCAGTTCGTGAATTTCGACCATTTATTTCAAACGGACATTACGGGAGATCCGACCGTCGGATTCTCCTAAAACAGGAACCGTTGGGTTCGTATCGAAAAGAGCTTTCTAACGAATGTTAGAAATTTGAAATCTAACAGTTGGATTTGGAGATACGTCCAAATCAAATTCGAAAAAGGTCGCTGTAAGTGCAGTTCTATGGCCGTTGATGGAAATCGACTGTACGGGCCTTGATAAAATTATTAAAAATAGTAACAATTTGTGTAAAATCATAATAAATGATTTGTGGAGAATTGGGATGAAAAACTCCATATTTGAAAAGATAAAAATAGATTTTTATCGAAATGAACTAGTTTTGAACTAGAATTATAATTCTATTTATTTTTAAATAAATAAATTGAATTTGAAAAGGGTTTTAAAAATAACTAGAATTATAATTCTATTTATTTTTAAATAAATAAATTGAATTTGAAAAGGGTTTTAAAAATAACTAGAATTTCCAATGATTGCATTGGAGTGGATTTGAATCGAAATTGTCTTCGGAATATTTCGATGTTGGAATTCGTGATTATGCAGATGTTGTTATGGAAATTTGAAAGATATATATCTATAACGTTATTTCCAGCACGACATTTGTTAATCGTAGAATTTGATATTGAATATAAGCCGATATATTTTCTATTCAGAGGCTTGTATTGAATATCAAATGTGATTTGGGTTTGTCGTGAATGGTGTCTTCATTAACACTGTTCTTGAGCCCAGTTGAGAAAAGATTAAATCTTTTTATTTAGATTTAATGAAGTGTACCAATTAAATAATATTTAATTGGAATTGAATTGATATTGATTTTTGGGTTTATCGTGAACAGTGTTTTAAATAACACTCGTTCTTTAACCCGTTAATTAATGGAATGTGACTTTGGGTTTATCGTGAACCGTGTTTTAAATGACACAGATTCTTTAACCTAGTTAACGATTAAAACTAAGTGGAGTTTTAATGAATCTTTAATTAGATTGAAATGATCGAGAATGGTGTATCACCAGTTTTGCTCCAGGCAATAGTTAAATCTTTAATTAGATTTGAACGTGAAATGGTAATTGTATTTACCGATAACACCGTGGTGTTAGATATGAAGTACTACCAGTTTTACTTCATGGGATGAATAGGTTGGGATTGGGAAATTAAAACAAATGATTACTTCGGTAAGGTTCGCTAATCCCGACTAGTTTTGAATTGATATTCAAAAATAGATTAAAGAATAAATTCAAGAAATTTATCTTGGATAAAATTAATGGGAACCCTTCCCTATGAATGTGAAATTTAGAAACTAACTGTCGATTAACCAAGTAGAATGGTTTTCTGAATATTGATCTGATGTTGATTTCGGCCTTCGGGGTTAATATTTGGGAAATTATTCTCTTGATTAATTTACGGTTAGTGAATGATGAATTGGAATGAGGCGTATGTTGTGTTTGTGTAACACTTATTTAAAGTATACGCGAGTTATTCGGAAAGACCGGGTTTATCCCATTCTGAATAACTGATACGACATAAGTCGAAGATGAAGACGATGGTCGAAGACCGGAGGTCTTCACGTCGTTTGGGTGATTACTGATGATCCTGATTGGGCTGTACACCCAAGAAGATGGAAACAGTTGGTGATCGTCCAGACGTGCTTGGAGATCAATGGATATGCGGGGTACTAGGTGCCTCCGGTTTCGTTCAGACCCAGAACGGACTTGTAAATGGACTGTGTGTCTGACATTGGATTTTAGCCCGTGTGATTGATCTCTATTAAATATATATCTGTTTGGCGGCGGAGAATTTATTCTCTTGCTTAACGCCCTTCTCTGAGACGTACGAGCTCAGGGGTTATATATTGATGGATATCAAACGCATGGAGTGAATTGCCTGTGTGGCATGCCTGAGTGGCAGTTGATCGAGGCTTCTATTGAAAAGCAAAGTCTTGTGGTGATGATCAAAGCACGGCCTTTGTGGCGTAGCTTTGTGTAACGTTTACTTCGCGAGTTTCGCACCCCGGTTGTGAACCAGAAACGGGAGGAAGGACCTCAGGGAGGACATGCGTTTCTTCCTAGCTAGGGTGGTGTCAGTGACCTACCAGCCCTGACATTTATATACTTTTCACCTGTGTGGTTGTTGCTGTTGCGAGGCGCCTCGGTTTGATCGGACGATCCGGGTCCGATGGAGTCATTCGTTGGCTTGTTTACGCCCCAAAGGGCGGGGAAACGCAGTGTTCATGATTTAAGTTTAATCCACATCGGTTGACCGGCCCTGTCGCTCCTAGGGTCACTCGAGCTCTGATCCTGAGACTCGGGCTAGGCAGTCTCGAATCGGTTGAGGACTATCTTTTGCCTTGGTTCATAGATGGAAACCCAATTTCCAAATACGTGACTTTGCGGTTTTATTTGTAAACCTATATATGGCGACATAGTGGTATGGGTCATTCATGCCTCCTATGATTGATACTTATGATTTGAAATTTCTTTATACACTATGCACTTATAATAGTATCAAATGATTTGTTTTAAACGTATCAAGCATTCTTTGGCTGTTATAAGGGAAAAACCCTATCCCCCGGCTTGCGTTGCATTGTGTGATAGGACCTGGGTCTTATAACAACTTCATTTTTCTTAATTTAGCATTGCGCTGTTTGTTTTATGCACTGGTATTCTTGGGAGGAAACCCGTTCCGTGTTATACGGCGTGGTACCTTGATTTACCTAACTTTAAAATAAAGATAAATAACTGTTTTAGTTCTCACACCAGTCACATGACTAACCTAGAGTTTATTGTTTTAACCTAAACTCTGGGTGCCCTTATTTTGACACGGGCAGCTAGTAGTTTTGGTTTTGCAGATTTATATTCACAGGATCCTGGATTACAGCTGGAACGATATCCGGAAAGCTTTGTATCCGTATATCTCTTCTAGTTGAGTATTGTATTATTTTCCGCTGCGTTGTATTTAAATGTAATTTAAATCTCTGATATTTCTGTGTAATATTTACTTGTACTCTGTATATTCTTGTAATCTGATGCATTGTTGTGAAATACAATGAAATGTTCTTTTGTATGCGTTCTATTTTGTCCTGTTCTCAAACGATAGGGCGTTTCGAACGGTCTGGGTCGGTTTAGCGACTGGTTCGGACCGAGCGAAATTCCTTCTCGTCACAGGGGTGGAGCTCGCGGTGGCTGAGGAGGGTAGCGCAGGGGTCGGGGAAGGTGGTTGCTGTCGGCGGTGGGCCCCCATTGGCTTGAGGCAGCGGTTTCCATTGGGTTTTGGGTTATTTGGCTTTGGGGAGGGAGGAGGCGCTACTGTGGTGGTTGGAGGGGGAGAGGCTGAGGCTGATCGCAGGAGGGGGCGACGCCTGACTACGAGCGGCGTAGGGGGGCAACGTTGGACGGCGGCAGTGGTTAGGTTTAGGTTTTTATTTTTTTTCGTTATCTAAGTTGTGAATCGGGGAGAGAGAAAGAAGAAGGGGTAATCATATAATTATATTTATTTATTAATTTTTCCATAAAAAGTTGACTTTTCATTCGAACTCCGAATTGAACCCAACGACTATCGCCCATATCTAATTAACCCCATTCCGAACGCAATGGGATATGTATTGTAAGCCAATTCGACTATTTCGTTTAATTTTTGTTAAAATTAAAATATAAATTAATATAACATTCAAAATTGATTTCAAGGCACATTTCAATTTACTGGGGCCACATACTGACTCCAAAAATTCCAGAAAAATAAATTTTGATTTTTTTTGACGATACGGTCCTAACAAAACTAATTTCGTCAAATTTGGAGACCGCTTGAGAAGCGGTCATTTTCGAGTCGATTAAATTCAAACTAAATTGACCAAACACGTTTAAATTTTCCACGTTCACATATTGATTCCGAAAATTATGAAAATTAGATTCTAGCAATAACTTGACGTTTCGGATCCAACAAAAGTGGTCTCATCGAAAACGGAGGTCGTTTGCAAAATCGGTATTTTTAAGGGCTACATATTATATAAATTCCATAGCGACTATTATGAATTTTCAACTGGGCATAACTTTATACTTCCGTTGTGAAATCTGGATTTTTACATTCGTTGGAAAGATATTTTCAAACAGATTCAAATATCTCTGGTTTTACCAATATTCAGATTATTTTTAATCATGTACATTCATTTTAAATTTGAAATCGAATTTTCAAACTACCACATCATTTCTGATTCCTTTTATAATTAAAATAACTATTTATATTCTAACTTCGATTTAAATAAATATATACATTCTAATTCTATTTAAAATATTTTTTAGTTGTTATTATTTAAAATAAATCATTTTAAATATTCAAAATTCATTAAAATAGCCAAAATAAAATTTTTAAATTGGTTCTGATTTTCCGGGTAGTTATAATTTCATTTGCTTATGGTTGAAGCTTTTTATATTATATTATTTTTATACAATAAATTTTATCCATCGCATTTTACATTGGGCATTTAATATTTGTATCGACATCCACGAATTCCAATCACGATGAAAATGGCCACAATGCTACGTCTTAATGTTCCAAACAAAATGAAATTCGTTTCATTGAAAACCAACTCCGTTTGCAAAACGGTTTTATTTTGATTTCAATTCGGCTCACCTTTAAATTGCACACACAAATAAAACAACTCTGATTGGCTATTTTAAGGAATTAATATAGTGGAATCTAGTAATAACTAGCTATTTGTATTCCAAAAAAATTTGTTTCATCGAATACGGATGTCATTTTGAAAAATAGCTATTTCTAAGGCTTATATAATATCATTGAAATATTATATAAATTCCAAACCAATTCAATTAAATAATAATATATTATTATCATATATATCCAAATGAAATCTTATACATCTTCAAAATAAACCAATATAGATTTTAAGCTTAACATTAAATATTCTACGCTAAACGATATTAAAATTATATAAAAGTTCCATTTATATTTATTTAAATAAATCGTTGTAGTTTACAAATGATCCAAGAGCAATTATTTGAAAATTTAAATTGGACATAACTCAAATTTATAATATGATATCATCTTTTTTCTCTTTCATTAGAAAATTATAATCAAATAGATTTAAACATTTCTTGTTTCATAGAATTTCGACTTAAATTGGATTTTGTATATGCAATTGAAGTTTGAATCATAAATTACGAACTACCACAACGTTTCGAGCTCGCATTATAATTAATTTAATGTTCAAACTTTGTTATATAAATGAATTCTATATTATAAATCAATTTATAATTCCAAAACAATATTTATTATAATATAATAAATTAAGTATCTGGCTGCCAAAAATATGGGACGTTACACTCTTCCCCCTAAAAGATCCCCGAAATTGGTAAGGTAGGAAAAATGCTACGAACCCCATTAACTTTCAAAGATCCAATTTATTATAAATTGAAAAGTAATTCATTAAACTCTTTATTAAACCATTGATGAATGTATATTCTACCAATCTAACATCTAATTAAACAAACAGTGCATAACAATAATCAACACACAACCAACTTAGCTGAACCAATCAATTCATATTTTATTCAATTTCCAAATTCCAACTCGATTTTATTTAATTCTAATATCCATAATTAACTTCATTCAACCAAGTTAAGTTCCAATTCCATATTCAATTGACTAATTGATTTTTTTTAATTAGATCGCTTCCATTTCATAAGCCAAGTCCTGATTCATTCAATCTCATTTGTTGAATTCACATGTGAAATCTCTTCAGTTATATTAAACAATTTCAAATTTTATAATCGAATTGAAATTCCATTCAAATCAACCAAACACATCAATATCTAAATAATTTGATACAATTATTTCTTTTCTATGCAAAAATATAATTTGTATAAAATTATTTCATTTACTTCCTTTAAAAAAAATATCGTGTCAGTGGCTAGCTATAAATTGAACCGATCTAATAACACAATACAAAACATTTGTATATAAAATCTACAAATACGCGCTCTTATATATACACACACACACACTCAAACTCAACCTAAGGTATTACTAACGCCATCTCTGTCGAATTATGCCCTAGAGCCAAGGTTATTACTAAACCATATGCTCTGATACCGATGTAACTACCCAGCGGAATTCAATGCCAGAATTTCGACAATCATACTCAATCTCGTATTACTTGTGAAAATCCAAGTATCGAAAACACCAGATAGTTAATAAAAAGAAATTAAATGGTGAGAAAAGAAAGAAATATTAGAATAGAAGGAAAGGAAAAAGAATAAAAACCCAACTAAAATTAGAGTCTCACGTCGCAGCGGAATAAAATAAAAATATAGAAATAGTTGTTTATTAAGAGCTTAAAACAAAACTTACAATCATCAGAGTACAACTTACAATCAACACATTTGGATAGTTATATTAACTTGTCCTCATATACAACACATAGAGGAATAATATTACATACATCAGAACTCCTCCAGCACGTCTTCTGAAATTCGCAGCATCCAAACCTAAACCTGTAGAACTCAGTTTAACCCGAGCATTTCAAATGATGGATCAGTTTGGTGAACCAAAATGAGAAAACTCGCTTAATTCATAGGTATCATCCAACTTGATTTTTGAGTCAAAACATTTCTTTTCAAAAGAAAAAGATAATCATAAGACCAGTCCACGCATAAACATGAACAGTTTTTACCTTATAATAACCGTAAACATTTGAGATCATATCTTATTCTGATATTATAATAGTGTTCATATCAAATAAATAACCATCTAGCAGAACGCTTGCATCTCACGCGCTACATACATAGTCTATAATCAAAATCCATGGGCTCTTTTGGGGTATGGATTCCAACTAAGACAAGGTATGGACCACCTTTGTAACAACCCACGTCCATTAATGTCACTCACAAAGGGAATGCATTAACTTCCATGGAGCATTTTAAGTGTGCATAAAATAGAAACTTAACAACAAGACATAAATAAATAGTACTAGAACTTTAAAACTTTATTTCATTGCAGCGGAAAATACATAAGTTTGATTACATCATCAAAACCAAAGTCAAAGTATATAATATCCATTGTGACGACCCCAAACCCCGTACTGACGGCGACAGAGGGTAATCTTTGGAATATAACACATAAACAGATAATAGCAGAACAGAAATAAATAAATACACCAGATAATGTACAAATAATATACTAGATAAACGTAATCATCAGAGTTACACAGCATACATGATAATACTTAGTACAAATACAGTTCAGCTATACATAAATGCCTACAGCGGAAAACAAACATAATATGTAAAATAGGAGCTGAACAGCATAAAAAGAGATAAATGATAGAATCCATCTTCAGCTCCAGCTATCCAGAAATAGCCTGCTAACCTGAATATAAGGCTGCCCGTGTAGAAAAAGGGGCACCTGAGTTTGCAAGTGAAACAAACTACGAGTCAATTAGGGGACTGGTATGAGAAATCTACTTAACACATTTATAATATGGCTAATCACAGGACTACGCCACTTTCGTGGAACGGGTTAACTCCATTGGATTGCCAGTGCTTTAAAACAAACAATTCTTTTAAACATCGCAATGCTTTTTATAAAAATGAAGCCATTATAAGACTCAGTTCCCATCACACAATGCAACGCAAACCGGAGGATAGAGTTTTTACCTTATAATGGCCAAAATATGCTTGATATGAATAAAACAAAAGAATTTGCTATTATTACTAGTGTTTATATGTTTCAAAAACAATTTCAAATCATAAGTATCAATCATAGATGGCATTAATGCCCCATACCACTATGTCGCCATATATAGGTATACAATCAAAACCGCACGATCACGTATTTGGAAATTGGATTTCCGTCATGAACCAAGGCAAAAGATTGTCCTTACCGACTTCGAGACGCTCTAGCCCGTATCTCAGGAAAGTACTCAGTCAAGCCTTTGGGTCGTCAGGGCCGGTCCACCGATGTGGATTAAAATGCCTGAACAATGCGTTTCCCCGCCCTATGGGGCGTCAATGAGCCAACGAATGACTCCATCGGTCCCGGATCGACCGATATAACCGAGGCGCCTCGCAACAGCAACAACCACACAGGTGAAAATAATATAAATGTCAACCAATTTAAGCACCGACACCACCTCTAGCTAGAAGGAAACGCATGCCCTCCCTGAGGTCCTTCTCCCGTTTTTGGTTCATACCGGGGTGTGAGGCTCACGAATTCACGTTATACATAAAGCTACGCCACACAGGAAGTGCTTTGATCATCAACCACAAGACTTTGCTTTTCAACAGAAGCCCTGATCACTGCATCTTAGCATGCCACACAGGCAATTCACGCCATGTAACTGATGGCTATCAATCACACTGAATGAATTCCAATATCAGACACACAGTTCATTTACAAGTCCGTTCTGGGTCTGAACGAAACAGGAGCCACTATATACCTCGCAAACCCATCGATCTCCACGTACGTCTAGACGATCACCACTCATTATCCATATTTCGGGATGCCTCCCAATCAGGACGTTAGTTACCATCCAAACAAGGTGAAGATCTCTGGTCTTCAACCACCGTCTTCATCTTCGATTTCTTATCGTCAATTCAGTTATTCAGAATGGGATATACCTGGTCTTTTTGAGCAACTCGCATGTATAAATAACTAGTGCTACACAAACACAACATACGCCTCTTTCCAATTCATCAGTCACTAACCGTCAATCAGTAAGAGAACGATTTCCCAAATATTAACTTCGAAAGCCGAAACCAACATCAGATCAAAACCCAGGAAACCATTCGACTTAGCCAACCTTCAGTTAATTTCTAAATTTCACATTCCATATCGTTTATAATATTTTATAATGATTTATTGCTATTTTTATTTATTTTAAAATAGCCAATTTATTCAAACGACGCTTCGGGCCATAACGCGGCCGTGGTGCTGTTTTTCTTCATATTTGATTTACACATATCTAAAAATATAACCGTTGGATCTTCACAAATTTTATATCATTAGAAAGATCTTTTCAAAACGAATCCAACGGTTCCAGTTTTGGGAAAATCCGACGGTCAGATCTCCCGGTACAATCGTTTGAAATTTCGATTCCAAATTACGAACTGCAGCGTCGTTATTCGATTTAATTTAATTATATTTATATATATATATATATAAATATAATCGATTCTGGCGTTGTTTTTCTTCAGATTTGAATTAAACATTCATCGTTGGATTTTCACAAAGTGGGTATCGTTGGGAAGATATTTCCAAAACGAACCCAACGGTTTCGGTTTCGGGAAAATCCGATGGTCGAATATCCCGCACTAATCGTTTGAAATCACGGTTTCAAAACACGAACTGTAGCTTCATTATTCGATATATTTCAATTCTATATATATATATATATCGATTCTTCTATTTCAAAACTATATTCTTTTCATACATTTGATAAAAAATGATATTTTTATCCGACCGACAATTATTTCAACACCTGGCTATTTTTAACAATACATGTATATAGTAAAAATGTGATTTTTATTGTAAAACAATTCATTTCAAAACACGATTATTTTATACAGTTCATATAGATGATAAAAATATGATTTTTATTATAAACATTTTTTTTTAAAACACGAATACCACTCAACACATGAATTTCTATTCGACGAATGAATTTCTATTCAACACATGAAGGTTTTCTATTCCACACACGAATATAGTTTCAACACATGAAAATAATTCTAATACATGAATATTATTCAAATTTTCGGCAGCATAACGGCAGGGTAGTTAAAACCGGGACTGTCCCTCGTACGGCTCCTCGCTCTACCTTAAAACCTCGCGGTTTCTGACAATGGGGAATCATGCGTCTAGTTCGCACGCAGGCGGCATGTATATATTTTTTTTATTTCCACAAACTAATCCTATGTGGTTTCAACCAAATATTTCTCAACCACAAATGGGTATTTTTCAACCACAATCAATCAATATCAACCACAAACAATTCGAATCAACCATTCGCTATCAATCAATTTTCAGACCAATCACAACCAATAAATATCGTTCATGGTTTGTGGACGAGGGGCGTATATATATATATATATATATATATATATATATATATATATATAAAAGCATTTCACTTCTATTCAACACATATATAATTTTTACAATGCGTATATAACTTATATATCGAACGTACAACTTATACAATGCTTATACAAGAGGTGTAAAACGCTTATATAACTCATACATCGACTATATAATTTATACATCGTCGTTTTCCATATCTTTTATAATTTAGAAATCTCACATTGGGTTCTACTCCACCAAAAATAGCAGAAGGCTCAGAAAAATATGCGGTCTCTTCTAGAATGTAGAAGATGTCCACACGAGTCCACTGTCTCTTGTTTCACTGAATTTCGATAACACAGCAAAAAGATATGATTTTTACAAGTTTGCAATGCTTTAAAGTGTTATTTTCAGTTAAAAATAGGCAAAGCCGTACCTTTTCAGAACTGGTTCCAAACTAGGTTTGGATTTTTCGCGAAATCCGTGAAGCGATGCGAGGATCGGAGGGTACAGCATCGGAGGGGAGAGTGGGGCACGCCCGCGCGCGGTGGAGCGGTCAGGTGCGGTGCAACCGGGTGGCGGCGACGGAGCTCCAAACGCGGCGCCTTCCTCGATGTTATTCTCCTCCAACCGGCGACGAAACTGACGATGGTGGGTATTGATTTGAAGCTCTCTCCGAGCTCTTCAAAATGCTTCAAGAATCACGTGAATTCGTTGAGTGGTTGCGGAGAAAAGGAGTAGAGAAGCTTTGAACCCAATTCTGTCGTGCGCCTGAGAGTTACGGGGAGAGAGAAAGGCTTTGTTGACCAATAGGATTTTTTCTTTAATTTATATATTTTTAAATTTCGAAAAAACCACCTTTCACATACGAACTCCAATCCAAACCCAACGACTGTCGTCCCTAGCGTTTTACCCCCATTCCGAACACAATGGGATATGTTTCGCAGGCCCATTGTAACAACCCGTAAAATGCGAGCCAGTTTGAAATTTTTATTTTGGCAACTTTAGTGAATTTTGAATATTTAATCTGAATTATTTTAAATAATATCGACGAGGAATTTATTTTGAATATAATTAGAACGTATATATTATATACGTCGTCGTTAGAATATATAATAATTATATATAATTATAAAAGGAATTGAAAATGGCGCGGTAGTTCGAAAATTCGATTTCTAATTTCAAATGAATATACAGAATTCAATATAAGTCAGAATTGAACGAAACAAGAAATATTTGAATCTGTATAATTATATCTTTGTAACGAAGTTAACAAACTGAGATTTCATTTTAGAAATGATAAGATATGTCCAGTTTAAAATTAGAAATAGTCGCTGTGGAATTTATATATATTTTTATATATATAAGGCCCTTAAAAATAGCAATTTTGCAAACGACCTCAGATTTCGACGAAACCAGTTTTGTTGGGTCCGTGATGTCAAGTTATGGCTAGGTTTCAAATTTCATAATTTTTCGAATCAATATGTGAGCGTGGCAAAGGAAAACGCGTTTGACCAGTTTCAGTTGATTTTAATCGACTGGAAATTGGCCATTTTTCCAACAATCTCAGAATTCGACGAAACTAGTTTTGTTAGGACCGTATCGTCAATACGAAGCTAGAAAATATTTTCGGGAATTTTTCTAGTTAGTGTGTGGCCCCGGTAAATTGAAATGTGCGTTTAAATTGAATATATAAAGATTTATATTTTAAATTTAACGGAAACTGGTCGTAACGTCCGAGTTGGCTTACGCAGCATATCCCATTGTGTTCGGAATAGGGGTATTGCGCTAGGGACGGCAGTCGTTGGGTGAAACTCCGAGTTAGAAGGAAAAGTCAACAATTAGGGTTTGGGAAAAAAAATTAAATATAAAATAAAATAATAAAATATAAAAATATAAACATTTACACTAAAGCCCCCCCCCCCCCCCCGTCTTTACTTTTCCCCAATCAGAAAAACCCGATCCCCAATTTAAAAATGGCCACCTGCGATCCGTCGCACCACCGTGGTTGGTCAACAAGCCTCCCCGAGCATCTCCCCCTCGCAACCCTTCTCCTTCGTCGATCCTTCTCTTCCCTCCAACACCCCACCTTGAACTGACCAAGCCGCCGCTCCCTATCACCACCCCCGCTCCGTCTAGGCGCGCCACGCATGAAGACCGCGCCCCTCTGCATCGCGAGGCCCTCCACCAGACCGCGCTCACACCAAATCGAGACGCCCATCTCCACAGACCCGAAGAGAACCACCGCCACCCCTGATGGCGCCAATGACCTGCCGTGACCCCTCCCCCCCGTAAGTATTTTATTGTTTTTTTTTTTTTATTTATTTATTTTAATTCGTTAAAAAAAAACTGAATTGTTTTATTTAAAAAAAAAAAAAAGGTAAGTTCTGATTTTTAAAACGATAAAAAAACTGATTTTGTTTATTAGAATATAAAACTGATTTTGTTTATTAGAATATAAAACTGATTTTTGATTTAAGAATATAAGAATGATTTTGATTTAAAAATATAAAACTGATTTTGTTTTAATAGTAAAAACAGGTTTTAAAGGAAGTATAAAAACTGATTTTTGGAAATTTTAAACTTTAAATAGAAAATGGTTTGATCTTTAAAGTAGAAAAGACGGATTTTTATTAAGCAGAAAGTTTTAATTTTTATTTCATATAAAGATGCGATTTTTAAAATAGAAAAAAGATGTGATTTTTACAATAGAAAAGAGGCGATTTTTACAATAGAAAAGATTCGATTTTTAAATGGAATAGATTCTATTTTTATAAAAAGGAAAGGAATGATTTTTACCATTAAGTAACGTATATAAAAATTCGATTTTTATATATTGAATAGCGAACTAAAAATTCGATTTTTATATATTGAACTTTGAACTAAAAATTCGATTTTTATATATTGAACTTCGAACTAAAAATTCGATTTTTATATATTGAACTTCGAACTAAAAGTTCGATTTTTATATATTGAACTTTGAACTAAAAATTCGATTTTTATAAATTGAATAGCGAAGTAAAAATGTGATTTTTACGTATGTAGTGAAAGCAGCAACGAAGGTGACAAAAAGGCGAAACGACGAAGACTTCTGCAAAAGAAGTGCCGTGGAGCTAGGATAGCTATATGTGAGAATTTCTCACCTTTCAATTTATTTTTCTAGTTATATATATACTAGGATGCAGACGGTGCTTAGTAGCACCCGACACCCGTCCACAGACCATGGACTTGTTTGTTTGACTGTTTGGTGATTGATTGTGATATTGGTTTGAATGTGGTTTGTGGTGTGAAAAATCGAATCGATAAATTGGTTAGGATTAGACGTGCGCCGTTATAAGGCGAAGGAGTAAGGCTAGGTTAGACCCTTACTCCAAAGTTTGTGGTTTGCATAACGAATTGATTTGATTGATGTGTGAATGGCGTGGGCCTTCACTAGACCGGGGATAAGGCTAGGCCTTGTCCCGTTTCTAGTATCGTGCCGTTATGCCGCCGAAATTTTCTAAAATAAGTTAGAAAAATAAAATTAGCATTTTATTTAACGAATGAACTGAATATAAATTCATATGTTAAAATAAAATGTGTTATCGTTAAAAATATAATTTTTAACGTGAATGTGAATAAATAAATATTCATTTACAAACCAGACGGTTTGTTTATGTACACCTATTTGAATGACGTTGATTGGGTCGATAAATTTTACACATCGCCTAACTGCACAAATAAAATATGTGTTTGATTGTTTGAAACCCCACACGGGTGTTAGGATGAAATTTGAAGTTCACTCATCCTGATTTATTAAATATGTCGATCGATTGATTGACAAGCTGCTATAAGCGTTAAATGTCTATATTTGATGCTTATACAGTGTAGTGCACTTTGGTTGATGGTTGATTATTCATCGTTGTTGATATATACATGTGTTGTAGAAAATCCATATAATTAACATTATATGGTAATTGATTGGGCCTCATTCCAGTTTCGAGAAAAATAGAAATATTTGAAATAGAAATATTTGAAATAGAAATATTTGAAATAGAAATATTTGAAATAGAAATATTTGAAATAGAAATATTTGAAATAGAAATATTTGAAATAGAATATTTGAAAATAGAAATATGTGAAGCCGTGAGGATTAGATTGACGCCATTTTGACGTGAACGATATTTATATCGATTTTATTCATTTTAAAATGAATATTGAAACGTGATTTCGAAATCGAATATTTTGAAATGAATTGAATTGAAAACGATTTCGAAATGAATTGAATTGAAAACGATTTCGAAATAAATTGAATTGAAAACGATTTCGAAATGAATTGAATTGAAAACGATTTCGAAATAAATTGAATTGAAAACGATTTCGAAATGAATTGAATTGAAAACGATTTCGAAATAAATTGAATTGAAAACGATTTCGAAATGAATTGAAAACGAATTCAAATTGAATTGAAAGCGATTTCGAAATAAATTGAATTGAAAACGATTTCGAAATGAATTGAATTGAAAACGATTTCGAAATGAATTGAATTGAAAACGATTTCGAAATGAATTGAATTGAAAACGATTTCGAAATGAATTGAATTTTAAAACGATTTCGAAATGAATTGAATTGAAAACGAATTCAAATGGAATTGAAAGCGAAGTGAAATAAATTCAAATTGAATTGAAATTTGAATTGAATAGAAATGGATTTTAAAACGAATTTATAAAGAAGAATTCAATTTTGATTTGAATTGAAATGGAAGTTGAAAATGTTTTTGAAACGAATTCAAAACTATTTATATAATTCGTTTTAAATAGAAATCGACGATATATATATTATATATATATTATATATAATATAATGGCCTGAATAGAACGCGCCGCGCCGCGGCAGTTCGCGAATTTCGACCATTTATTTCAAACGGGCATTACGGGAGATCCGACCGTCGGATTCTCCTAAAACCGGAACCGTTGGGTTCGTATCGAAAAGAGCTTTCTAACGAATGTGAGAAATTTGAAATCTAACGGTTGGATTTGGAGACACGTCCAAATCAAATTCGAAAAAGGTCGCTGTAAGTGCAGTTCGATGGCCATTGATGGAAATCGACTGTACGGGCCTTGATAAAATTATTAAAAATAGTAATAATTTGTGTAAAATCATAAGAAATGATTTGTGAAAGTTTGGGATGAAAAACTCCATATTTGAAAAGATAAAAATAGATTTTTATCGAAATGAACTAGTTTTGAACTAGAATTATAATTCTATTTATTTTTAAATAAATAAATTGAATTTGAAATGGTTTTGAAAATAACCAAAATTTCCAATGATTGCATTGGAGTGGATTTGAATCGAAATTGTCTTCGGAATATTTCGATGTTGGAATTCGTGATATTACAGGTGTGGTTATGGAAATTTGAAAGATATATATTTATATCGTTATTTCAAATACGACATTTGTTAATCGTAGAATTTGATATTGAATATAAGCCGATATATTTTCTATTCAGAGCCTTACATTGAATATCAAATGGGATTTGGGTTTGTCGTGAATGGTGTCTTCACTAACACTGTTCTTGAACCCAGTTGAGAAAAGATTAAATCTTTTGATTTAGATTTAATGAAGTGTACCAATTAAATGATATTTAATTGGAATTGAATGAATATTGAATTTTGGGTTTATCGTGAACAGTGTTTTAAATAACACTTGTTCTTTAACCCGATAATTAATGAATGTGATTTGGGTTTGTCGTGAATGGTGTCTTCACTAACACTGTTCTTGAACCCAATTGAGAAAAGATTAAATCTTTTGATTTAGATTTAATGAAGTGTACCAATTAAATAATATTTAATTGGAATTGAATGAATATTGATTTTTGGGTTTATCGTGAACAGTGTTTTAAATAACACTTGTTCTTTAACCCGATAATTAATGAATGTGATTTGGGTTTGTCGTGAATGGTGTCTTCACTAACACTGTTCTTGAACCCAGTTGAGAAAAGATTAAATCTTTTGATTTAGATTTAATGAAGTGTACCAATTAAATAATATTTAATTGGAATTGAATGAATATTGATTTTTGGGTTTATCGTGAACAGTGTTTTAAATAACACTTGTTCTTTAACCCGATAATTAATGGGATGTGACTTTGGGTTTATCGTGAACCGTGTTTTAAATGACACTGATTCTTTAACCCAGTCACAGATTAAAACTAAGTGGAGTTTTAATGAATCTTTAATTAGATTGAAAAGAATCGAGAATGGAGTATCACCAGTTTTGCTCCAGGCGATAGTTAAATCTTTAATTAGATTTGAATGTGAAATTTAGAAACTAACTGTCGGTTAGCCAAGCAGAATGGTTTTCTGGATATTGATCTGATGTTGGTTTCGGCCTTCGGGGTTAAGATTTGGGAAATTATTCTCTTGATTAATTTACGGTTAGTGACTAATGAATTGGAATGAGGCGTATGTTGTGTTTGTGTAACACTTTTATAATATATACGCGAGTTATTCGGAAAGGCCGGGTTTATCCCATTCTGAACAACTGATACGACGATTAGTCGAAGATGAAGACGATGGTCGAAGACCGGAGGTCTTCACGTCGTTTGGGTGATAACTGATGATCTTGATTGGGCTGTACACCCAAGAAGATGGAAACAGTTAGTGATCGTCCAGACGTACTTGGAGATCGATGGATATGCGGGGTACTAGGTGCCTCCGGTTTCGTTCAGACCCAGAACGGACTTGTAAATGGACTGTGTGTCTGACATCGGATTTCATTCTGTGTGACTGATATCGGTTGCATAGGATGGCTTGCCTGTGTGGCATGCTAAGATGCAAATGATCGAGGCTTCTGTTGAAAAGCAAAGTCTTGTGGTGATGATCAAAGCACGGCCTTTGTGGCGTAGCTTTGTGTAACGTTTACCTCGCGTGTTTCACACCCGGTATGAACCAAAAACGGGAGACGGACCTCAGGGAGGGCATGCGTTTCTTTCTAGCTAGAAGTGGCGTCAGTGGTTTTACACGCCCTGACGAGTTTGACTTATGTGGTTGTGGTTGTTGCGAGGCGCCTCGGTTATATCGGTTTCGGCCGAATGCATTCTGGTCGGCTGACGGACCAGACTTACACCCCATAGGGTGGGGAGACGTATTGTTCAGGCATAATAATCCACTCCGTGTGGACCGGCCCTGACGATCCAAGGGGCAGTTGCGGCTGTTCCTGAGGCTCGGGCTAGACAGTCTCGAATCGGTTGAGGACTATCTTTTGCCTCGGTTCATAGAAGGAAATCCAATTTCCAAATACGTGACTTTGCGGTTTTATTTGTAAACCTATATATGGCGACATGATATATGGTACCCATGCCGCCTATGATTGATACTTATGATTTGAAGTTGTTTTATGCACTATGCACTTATTATAGTATCAAATGATTTGTTTTAAACGTATCAAGCATTCTTTGGCTGTTATAAGGGAAAACCCTATCCCCCGGCTTGCGTTGCATTGTGTGATAGGACCTGGGTCTTATAACAGCTTCATCTTTCTTTATTTAGCATTGCGCTGTTTGTTTTATGCACTGGTATTCTTGGGAGAAAACCCGTTCCGTGTTATACGGCGTGGTCCCTTGATTTACCTAACTTTTAAAATAAAGATTAATAACTGTTTTAGTTCTCACACCAGTCACATGACTGACCTGGAGTTTATTGTTTTAACCTAAACTCTGGGTGCCCTTATTTTGACACGGGCAGCTAGTAGTTTTGGTTTTGCAGATTTATATTCACAGGATCCTGGTTTACAGCTGGAACGATATCCGGAAAGCTTTGTATCCGTATATCTCTTCTAGTTGTGTATTGTATTATTTTCCGCTGCTATGTATTTAAATGTAATTTAAATCTCTGATATTTCTGTGTAATATTCATTTATACTCTGTATATTCTTGTAATCTGATGCATTGTTGTTATATACAATGAAATGTTCTTCTGTATGCGTTCTGCTGTGGTTTGTTCTCGAACTATCCGACGCTTTCCTTTACGGGGAGGTTGCGGGTCTTTACACGTGGTATCAGAGCTTTGGTTTACAAAGCTTAGAGAACAAGACACATTAGAAACATACGAAAGAATTCATCAGATATTGGATTAGTAATATCCAATGGAATGACTCGTTAGAGATGGGATCAGTAGTATCCTAGAACGAGTATGAAGAGTATATTTTTCAAATGAAAACAAATTTCGTTTTGAAAATTTAAATCAATTATTCGTATTTGATTATTTATTTTATATTGATTAGGACAATCCGATATATAAAGGTTTTGCATATATGTCTTGCAAACGTGTATTCGAAGTTTTAATATATTGGGTAGATATAGAATCCCTCTAGTGCCCGGGAGTAATTCTGGTGATGGGGCACTGTCGCCAGTATTTATTTTCGAGTGACGAAAGTGAGATTTCTATATATTTCCTATTGACTGGTGTGAGAACCAAAATTAGATAGGGCCTATTGTTGTGATTTGGCATCAAAAATCTGATTTTCGTATATATATCAAATTACGAATTTGAGACTCTAATTCACTAATTGATTGATGTTTGTGTTGTTTGGTTATTTGTTTGCTAATTTTGAACCATTATGCCTAACTGAACCAAATATTGAATTATATTGAAAATTGGTCGCATTTGCTTGCATATACATATATATCTTTGAACAGGTCATAGCAAGGAGGCTAGAGCCGAGAATAAAATTTGTTTGCCCGACAAATAGGTACATGTTTACTACATAATTTCCTGTTTTGTTTGGGTGATGATGATTTTGTGAGCCTATTGGCTAGCCGCTTGGCTTTTTCTTTTTCTTTTTGAGATCTGAAGGACCGGGAACGCTATTTGCAATTTCCCGATGCTCCCGGTGCAGGGGAGGTTATGGCGAAATTTTTCGAAAATTTAGGGTGTTAGCCAAATTTTTGAAATTTTGAAAATTCTCAGAAACTGAAAAGTTGGAGAATGGAAGCCAAATCGAACGTAGTGTTGATTAATCAAACCACTTTCGACTTTGTTCCTTTTCGGGGACGAAAAGTTTTAAGTGGGGGAGATTGTAACAACCCGTAAAATGCGAGCCAGTTTGAAATTTTTATTTTGGCAACTTTAGTGAATTTTGAATATTTAATCTGAATTATTTTAAATAATATCGACGAGGAATTTATTTTGAATATAATTAGAACGTATATATTATATACGTCGTCGTTAGAATATATAATAATTATATATAATTATAAAAGGAATTGAAAATGGCGCGGTAGTTCGAAAATTCGATTTCTAATTTCAAATGAATATACAGAATTCAATATAAGTCAGAATTGAACGAAACAAGAAATATTTGAATCTGTATAATTATATCTTTGTAACGAAGTTAACAAACTGAGATTTCATTTTAGAAATGATAAGATATGTCCAGTTTAAAATTAGAAATAGTCGCTGTGGAATTTATATATATTTTTATATATATAAGGCCCTTAAAAATAGCAATTTTGCAAACGACCTCAGATTTCGACGAAACCAGTTTTGTTGGGTCCGTGATGTCAAGTTATGGCTAGGTTTCAAATTTCATAATTTTTCGAATCAATATGTGAGCGTGGCAAAGGAAAACGCGTTTGACCAGTTTCAGTTGATTTTAATCGACTGGAAATTGGCCATTTTTCCAACAATCTCAGAATTCGACGAAACTAGTTTTGTTAGGACCGTATCGTCAATACGAAGCTAGAAAATATTTTCGGGAATTTTTCTAGTTAGTGTGTGGCCCCGGTAAATTGAAATGTGCGTTTAAATTGAATATATAAAGATTTATATTTTAAATTTAACGGAAACTGGTCGTAACGTCCGAGTTGGCTTACGCAGCATATCCCATTGTGTTCGGAATAGGGGTATTGCGCTAGGGACGGCAGTCGTTGGGTGAAACTCCGAGTTAGAAGGAAAAGTCAACAATTAGGGTTTGGGAAAAAAAATTAAATATAAAATAAAATAATAAAATATAAAAATATAAACATTTACACTAAAGCCCCCCCCCCCCCCCCGTCTTTACTTTTCCCCAATCAGAAAAACCCGATCCCCAATTTAAAAATGGCCACCTGCGATCCGTCGCACCACCGTGGTTGGTCAACAAGCCTCCCCGAGCATCTCCCCCTCGCAACCCTTCTCCTTCGTCGATCCTTCTCTTCCCTCCAACACCCCACCTTGAACTGACCAAGCCGCCGCTCCCTATCACCACCCCCGCTCCGTCTAGGCGCGCCACGCATGAAGACCGCGCCCCTCTGCATCGCGAGGCCCTCCACCAGACCGCGCTCACACCAAATCGAGACGCCCATCTCCACAGACCCGAAGAGAACCACCGCCACCCCTGATGGCGCCAATGACCTGCCGTGACCCCTCCCCCCCGTAAGTATTTTATTGTTTTTTTTTTTTTATTTATTTATTTTAATTCGTTAAAAAAAAACTGAATTGTTTTATTTAAAAAAAAAAAAAAGGTAAGTTCTGATTTTTAAAACGATAAAAAAACTGATTTTGTTTATTAGAATATAAAACTGATTTTGTTTATTAGAATATAAAACTGATTTTTGATTTAAGAATATAAGAATGATTTTGATTTAAAAATATAAAACTGATTTTGTTTTAATAGTAAAAACAGGTTTTAAAGGAAGTATAAAAACTGATTTTTGGAAATTTTAAACTTTAAATAGAAAATGGTTTGATCTTTAAAGTAGAAAAGACGGATTTTTATTAAGCAGAAAGTTTTAATTTTTATTTCATATAAAGATGCGATTTTTAAAATAGAAAAAAGATGTGATTTTTACAATAGAAAAGAGGCGATTTTTACAATAGAAAAGATTCGATTTTTAAATGGAATAGATTCTATTTTTATAAAAAGGAAAGGAATGATTTTTACCATTAAGTAACGTATATAAAAATTCGATTTTTATATATTGAATAGCGAACTAAAAATTCGATTTTTATATATTGAACTTTGAACTAAAAATTCGATTTTTATATATTGAACTTCGAACTAAAAATTCGATTTTTATATATTGAACTTCGAACTAAAAGTTCGATTTTTATATATTGAACTTTGAACTAAAAATTCGATTTTTATAAATTGAATAGCGAAGTAAAAATGTGATTTTTACGTATGTAGTGAAAGCAGCAACGAAGGTGACAAAAAGGCGAAACGACGAAGACTTCTGCAAAAGAAGTGCCGTGGAGCTAGGATAGCTATATGTGAGAATTTCTCACCTTTCAATTTATTTTTCTAGTTATATATATACTAGGATGCAGACGGTGCTTAGTAGCACCCGACACCCGTCCACAGACCATGGACTTGTTTGTTTGACTGTTTGGTGATTGATTGTGATATTGGTTTGAATGTGGTTTGTGGTGTGAAAAATCGAATCGATAAATTGGTTAGGATTAGACGTGCGCCGTTATAAGGCGAAGGAGTAAGGCTAGGTTAGACCCTTACTCCAAAGTTTGTGGTTTGCATAACGAATTGATTTGATTGATGTGTGAATGGCGTGGGCCTTCACTAGACCGGGGATAAGGCTAGGCCTTGTCCCGTTTCTAGTATCGTGCCGTTATGCCGCCGAAATTTTCTAAAATAAGTTAGAAAAATAAAATTAGCATTTTATTTAACGAATGAACTGAATATAAATTCATATGTTAAAATAAAATGTGTTATCGTTAAAAATATAATTTTTAACGTGAATGTGAATAAATAAATATTCATTTACAAACCAGACGGTTTGTTTATGTACACCTATTTGAATGACGTTGATTGGGTCGATAAATTTTACACATCGCCTAACTGCACAAATAAAATATGTGTTTGATTGTTTGAAACCCCACACGGGTGTTAGGATGAAATTTGAAGTTCACTCATCCTGATTTATTAAATATGTCGATCGATTGATTGACAAGCTGCTATAAGCGTTAAATGTCTATATTTGATGCTTATACAGTGTAGTGCACTTTGGTTGATGGTTGATTATTCATCGTTGTTGATATATACATGTGTTGTAGAAAATCCATATAATTAACATTATATGGTAATTGATTGGGCCTCATTCCAGTTTCGAGAAAAATAGAAATATTTGAAATAGAAATATTTGAAATAGAAATATTTGAAATAGAAATATTTGAAATAGAAATATTTGAAATAGAAATATTTGAAATAGAAATATTTGAAATAGAATATTTGAAAATAGAAATATGTGAAGCCGTGAGGATTAGATTGACGCCATTTTGACGTGAACGATATTTATATCGATTTTATTCATTTTAAAATGAATATTGAAACGTGATTTCGAAATCGAATATTTTGAAATGAATTGAATTGAAAACGATTTCGAAATGAATTGAATTGAAAACGATTTCGAAATAAATTGAATTGAAAACGATTTCGAAATGAATTGAATTGAAAACGATTTCGAAATAAATTGAATTGAAAACGATTTCGAAATGAATTGAATTGAAAACGATTTCGAAATAAATTGAATTGAAAACGATTTCGAAATGAATTGAAAACGAATTCAAATTGAATTGAAAGCGATTTCGAAATAAATTGAATTGAAAACGATTTCGAAATGAATTGAATTGAAAACGATTTCGAAATGAATTGAATTGAAAACGATTTCGAAATGAATTGAATTGAAAACGATTTCGAAATGAATTGAATTTTAAAACGATTTCGAAATGAATTGAATTGAAAACGAATTCAAATGGAATTGAAAGCGAAGTGAAATAAATTCAAATTGAATTGAAATTTGAATTGAATAGAAATGGATTTTAAAACGAATTTATAAAGAAGAATTCAATTTTGATTTGAATTGAAATGGAAGTTGAAAATGTTTTTGAAACGAATTCAAAACTATTTATATAATTCGTTTTAAATAGAAATCGACGATATATATATTATATATATATTATATATAATATAATGGCCTGAATAGAACGCGCCGCGCCGCGGCAGTTCGCGAATTTCGACCATTTATTTCAAACGGGCATTACGGGAGATCCGACCGTCGGATTCTCCTAAAACCGGAACCGTTGGGTTCGTATCGAAAAGAGCTTTCTAACGAATGTGAGAAATTTGAAATCTAACGGTTGGATTTGGAGACACGTCCAAATCAAATTCGAAAAAGGTCGCTGTAAGTGCAGTTCGATGGCCATTGATGGAAATCGACTGTACGGGCCTTGATAAAATTATTAAAAATAGTAATAATTTGTGTAAAATCATAAGAAATGATTTGTGAAAGTTTGGGATGAAAAACTCCATATTTGAAAAGATAAAAATAGATTTTTATCGAAATGAACTAGTTTTGAACTAGAATTATAATTCTATTTATTTTTAAATAAATAAATTGAATTTGAAATGGTTTTGAAAATAACCAAAATTTCCAATGATTGCATTGGAGTGGATTTGAATCGAAATTGTCTTCGGAATATTTCGATGTTGGAATTCGTGATATTACAGGTGTGGTTATGGAAATTTGAAAGATATATATTTATATCGTTATTTCAAATACGACATTTGTTAATCGTAGAATTTGATATTGAATATAAGCCGATATATTTTCTATTCAGAGCCTTACATTGAATATCAAATGGGATTTGGGTTTGTCGTGAATGGTGTCTTCACTAACACTGTTCTTGAACCCAGTTGAGAAAAGATTAAATCTTTTGATTTAGATTTAATGAAGTGTACCAATTAAATGATATTTAATTGGAATTGAATGAATATTGAATTTTGGGTTTATCGTGAACAGTGTTTTAAATAACACTTGTTCTTTAACCCGATAATTAATGAATGTGATTTGGGTTTGTCGTGAATGGTGTCTTCACTAACACTGTTCTTGAACCCAATTGAGAAAAGATTAAATCTTTTGATTTAGATTTAATGAAGTGTACCAATTAAATAATATTTAATTGGAATTGAATGAATATTGATTTTTGGGTTTATCGTGAACAGTGTTTTAAATAACACTTGTTCTTTAACCCGATAATTAATGAATGTGATTTGGGTTTGTCGTGAATGGTGTCTTCACTAACACTGTTCTTGAACCCAGTTGAGAAAAGATTAAATCTTTTGATTTAGATTTAATGAAGTGTACCAATTAAATAATATTTAATTGGAATTGAATGAATATTGATTTTTGGGTTTATCGTGAACAGTGTTTTAAATAACACTTGTTCTTTAACCCGATAATTAATGGGATGTGACTTTGGGTTTATCGTGAACCGTGTTTTAAATGACACTGATTCTTTAACCCAGTCACAGATTAAAACTAAGTGGAGTTTTAATGAATCTTTAATTAGATTGAAAAGAATCGAGAATGGAGTATCACCAGTTTTGCTCCAGGCGATAGTTAAATCTTTAATTAGATTTGAATGTGAAATTTAGAAACTAACTGTCGGTTAGCCAAGCAGAATGGTTTTCTGGATATTGATCTGATGTTGGTTTCGGCCTTCGGGGTTAAGATTTGGGAAATTATTCTCTTGATTAATTTACGGTTAGTGACTAATGAATTGGAATGAGGCGTATGTTGTGTTTGTGTAACACTTTTATAATATATACGCGAGTTATTCGGAAAGGCCGGGTTTATCCCATTCTGAACAACTGATACGACGATTAGTCGAAGATGAAGACGATGGTCGAAGACCGGAGGTCTTCACGTCGTTTGGGTGATAACTGATGATCTTGATTGGGCTGTACACCCAAGAAGATGGAAACAGTTAGTGATCGTCCAGACGTACTTGGAGATCGATGGATATGCGGGGTACTAGGTGCCTCCGGTTTCGTTCAGACCCAGAACGGACTTGTAAATGGACTGTGTGTCTGACATCGGATTTCATTCTGTGTGACTGATATCGGTTGCATAGGATGGCTTGCCTGTGTGGCATGCTAAGATGCAAATGATCGAGGCTTCTGTTGAAAAGCAAAGTCTTGTGGTGATGATCAAAGCACGGCCTTTGTGGCGTAGCTTTGTGTAACGTTTACCTCGCGTGTTTCACACCCGGTATGAACCAAAAACGGGAGACGGACCTCAGGGAGGGCATGCGTTTCTTTCTAGCTAGAAGTGGCGTCAGTGGTTTTACACGCCCTGACGAGTTTGACTTATGTGGTTGTGGTTGTTGCGAGGCGCCTCGGTTATATCGGTTTCGGCCGAATGCATTCTGGTCGGCTGACGGACCAGACTTACACCCCATAGGGTGGGGAGACGTATTGTTCAGGCATAATAATCCACTCCGTGTGGACCGGCCCTGACGATCCAAGGGGCAGTTGCGGCTGTTCCTGAGGCTCGGGCTAGACAGTCTCGAATCGGTTGAGGACTATCTTTTGCCTCGGTTCATAGAAGGAAATCCAATTTCCAAATACGTGACTTTGCGGTTTTATTTGTAAACCTATATATGGCGACATGATATATGGTACCCATGCCGCCTATGATTGATACTTATGATTTGAAGTTGTTTTATGCACTATGCACTTATTATAGTATCAAATGATTTGTTTTAAACGTATCAAGCATTCTTTGGCTGTTATAAGGGAAAACCCTATCCCCCGGCTTGCGTTGCATTGTGTGATAGGACCTGGGTCTTATAACAGCTTCATCTTTCTTTATTTAGCATTGCGCTGTTTGTTTTATGCACTGGTATTCTTGGGAGAAAACCCGTTCCGTGTTATACGGCGTGGTCCCTTGATTTACCTAACTTTTAAAATAAAGATTAATAACTGTTTTAGTTCTCACACCAGTCACATGACTGACCTGGAGTTTATTGTTTTAACCTAAACTCTGGGTGCCCTTATTTTGACACGGGCAGCTAGTAGTTTTGGTTTTGCAGATTTATATTCACAGGATCCTGGTTTACAGCTGGAACGATATCCGGAAAGCTTTGTATCCGTATATCTCTTCTAGTTGTGTATTGTATTATTTTCCGCTGCTATGTATTTAAATGTAATTTAAATCTCTGATATTTCTGTGTAATATTCATTTATACTCTGTATATTCTTGTAATCTGATGCATTGTTGTTATATACAATGAAATGTTCTTCTGTATGCGTTCTGCTGTGGTTTGTTCTCGAACTATCCGACGCTTTCCTTTACGGGGAGGTTGCGGGTCTTTACACGCATTTGACTGTTTCAGTCTGTTTTCCTTCAAATTAAAATATAAAACATTCAATATTCTATTTGAACGTACATTTCAATTTGCCGGGGCAACATACTGATTCTAAAAATTCCCAAAAAATAAATCTAGCTATCTTTGACGATACGGTCCCAACAAAACTAGTTTCGTTGAATTCTCAGACCGTTTGAATAATGGCCCATTTCTGGTCGATCCAATTTAATAGAAATCGACCAAACACATTTTCTTTTTCCACGCTCACATATTAACTTCAAAAATTATGAAATTTGAAACCAAGTAATAATTTAATATCCCGGATCCAACAAAAGTGGTTTCGTCAAATTCCGAGGTCGTTTGCAAAATGGCCATTTTCACGGGCTATATATATTCTATAGCGACCTTCCTGAAAATTCATTTGGCCATAACTTTTACTTCCCACTATGAAACTTCGATTTTTCAGATTCATTAGAAAGGTATTCACTAACAGATTTAAATATTTTTGGTTTCACTCAAATCCATTTTGTTTTGCACCCGGTACAGTTAGTCAAAGTTTGAATTCAAATTTTGAAACTATCGTGCCATTTCAGTCCTTGTTTATAATTAGAAATAATTATATTCATTTTCAATGTCATTTCAAACTTACTTTTCGTCGTTATTATTTAAAATATTTATTTTAAATATTTAAAATCCACTAAAATAGCCGATTTAAATTTTTTAAATTGGTTCAGATTTTCCTGGTCGTTACATCCATCTTGACCAAATCACATAAATTGAAAGACATAATCCCCAATACAAAATAGACATAAATAAGAGAGGCTGAACTTTACTTCAGCAATCCAAGCAATCTTCTAAAAGCAAGAAATATAGCTATCCAAAATCAAGCTCCACTGGTGCTAGTTCCAACCCGAGCATCTAGGGGGGAGGAAGAAAAGAGAAGGAAACAAAGGGGGTCAGACATAAAGTCTGGCGAGTGCGATAACTTTAACAATACAATTACAAAAATAACTACGCTAAGGCATAAGTTGGAAAATAAGTAAATGATGTGAACAATTGAGTATGGTAGAGTAAACAAGGAAACAAGATTGAACTAAGATAACATTAAAGCGCACCTAAACCACTATAAGATAATTACTTTACTGCACCACCACTACTATACTTCACCACCACTAGTTACACTAAGGTTGATACCGCCTACATAACTTAATAATGATAATGGTAGTTTCGTGCACCCCTAGCTGCCTTCATAGGTGTCGCCTGCCCCTATCTCCACTAGGTGTACCCACTACCCCCATGCGATTGGCTCCCAAACTCGTAGATACCCGTGCTGGCCCCACAGTGGGGTGTATCACTCCCCAAAGTGGCAACCTGATACCACTAATGATGCATGGCTTATACCTACACGATGCAACAACATCTTACCTACCAGCCCGGGTCCACACACACACATGAACCCGTTGGACTTGCGTTGCCACCGCTAACCCGGTTTGGCCTCTTACAGTCACGCCCAGTATGCGTGTCGCGTCCTGACTTGGGTCGAGCCCACAAAGATACGTATGGGTTACTAGTTGAAACGGGCCCCCATTACTTGATGCAAGCTATCCACCTAAGCTTGGTCCCCTCTAGTACATCCAACTTAACCCTTTTCTTAGTCATGTTCACTTACATGTTTCAATTTTGGTAAAGTATTTCTAATCGTATTCCAAATGCCATCCAAGGCACCCACTGGATTCCACATGCCACCCAAGGCACCCACTTAACCCCCTCATGTACCACTACATGTTTATCTGGTTAAGTGTTTCTTAATTCATTAAGATCGTAACCTTATAAAGACCTCTCACATTAGAGTGGCATTTGTGACAGCTGGATTTGTCGGGCGGGTCCGGGCAGTCTTACACCACAAACGAGTCTAACCTCGTGTCTTTACAACTGTTATGTATTTAATTTATGCCTAAGACCTCTCACATTAGACTGGCATTTGTGGCAGCTGGATTTGCCGGGCGGGTCCCGGCAGTTTTACACCACAAAAGAGCCTAACCTCGTGTCTTAGACGATTAATTACTCCTAATTAATCATCCGCCAATTTGAATTACTTTACCTATTTAAATTATCAATCAAATCCAAATTTAACTATGGCTATAATTGACTCAATTATGTCCATCCATTTATGGTATGTAAAATCATACCAATTTTCATCACAAATTTTATTTTATGCCTTTTAAGGCATTTACGCTAATTCTCAATATTAAATCTTTTAATATTATCCCCTTACCCCACGTTGTACGTTCGTTCGTTTAACGTAAAATATACATTAGACTCAATTAGTCTAACTTATAGAATAAAGAGAAAACATCACAACATACATAGAAATAAAATTAGATCTAAACATAAGGGGTGAAATTGCATATGTGAATGATGTTCTACATCTAAAATTTGCATAGGCCAAAGTTACAACTTGCATAAAACAACATATGTCATAGATCCAAATCTAAATGTGTGAACTTGTTTAGATAATGGTCACAAACTTGCATAAATCAAGTATGTCATGGATCTACATCTAAAGGTGTAAACTTGCATAGGCAATAACCACAAACTTGCATAACATGATTCATATTCCAAACTCATATATTTATATCAACTTGCATATGTGATATATGCAACATAACAATGGTGTAAACTTACATCTAAACATGTAAACTATCATGTAGAATTTATCATAGAACTCACACATGTCATAGCCTAACTTTATATCAAATTTTCACATAAACTAGGTGTCATGAAACATGTAAGGTTACATATAATTTTCCCCAACTTGCATATGATTCATGTCTAAATCAAAATCTAAACTTGCATACATACATATGATTTATCATATGAATCAACATAACCAAACTAGCATATGAACAACATGATGATTTGATTATACATAAGTCAATCATAGAATTACAACATAGGTGATAACATCTTAATTTTACAACATAGATGATCACAACATAACATCATAAAATTTACAACATGTATGATAACATCACAATTTTACAACATAATTATAACATGCGGTCAACAATTCACATCATATCCAAATAATCCACATCATAACTTAATCCAATTAAATTGCTAATTATTTTATTAAAGAAATCGAACTCACAACTCAAAGAAGGTCTTGAGTTCTGAATTCTGAGTTCTGAATTTGAATTAGCTTTCCTTTGAAGTAGATTCGTACGTTAGAGTTGAATAGAACTGAATTGATTAGCTGTTCTTCCACTCTAATTGGTGGCGGCTACTCTAGGTTACAAGATGACAGCATGACGGCCATAGTTTCAGTTTTTATTTTGATTTAGGGTTTGAGTCTACCCATGTTTATATTGAATTTTAATTTAATTATAGCCGTCGGATGATCTTAGGGTTAATCAAAATCATTCAGTCGAGATAGGGTGCCACCTCAGCCCTAATGACTCAGCAAGGAGTCAGAAAGGACTCAGCAATAAGTCACAACATGGATCAGACTGAACCAGATAGCTGTGCAAGCCTGCTGCTCGGCCTGGGCGCACTTGGCAGGTGCGGCAGTGCAAATTTGTATTGGCGCACTTCCCAAGTGCGCAAGTGCATTTTTTTTATTTTCCCGCCTGACTTCGTTCGTCCATATCTCCTTCATCCGATATCCGTTTCCCGCAAACTCGGACTCTATCTCAACAAGAATTCCGAGACGAACACAATGGCGCAACCCATTCCCTTAATTCTCACTTCTGAGATTAATTATTATTTTATTTGGTTAATTCGATTATTCAAAAATCCGGGGTGTTACGTTCTCCCCTCCTTAAAGGATTTCGCCCCCGAAATCTCCAAGTTAAGGCGAATGCATATCCTAACATTCAAACAACCATCTACTCGACCATCAAACACAGGTATCCATTGTCCTTATTAAATTCCTAATGTTCTATGAACATATGCAAGAAGTGTGTGTATATGTTCCTTATCTAATGCAAAATCAGGCGGTCTACTGATTCAATTGACCACCTTAATGCAAACCATGATAGTGACATGCGTCCATTATGCATGTGAAAGAATCCTATCGACACATATTATTTCTACATGTGTGCACAACCATTCACCAAAATGCAGCATCCATATGATAACACAACCATTATACATCCATTACTTAATTATGCACACACATTTATATGCAATATGCAATATGAAGTGACTGAGCCGATCTAGTGCCTAAAGTGTGTGTATATGAATCCACGAACAACCACTAGCAACCACTTGCATCCACATGCATCCATCATACATAACATGTCTCAAACACATGTTTCAACCGTAGGACTACGCTATCTAATGGTCAAAGATACTAGCGAGAGGACATACTAAAGATAAAACAAGTACAAGCTAAGCGATGAAGGAGAAATTAAAAGACATACCCTCGAAAAGAAAAGGGTACAATGAACGCGTCTTCTCTTCCGTCTCCCAAGTAGCGTTGCTCTCATTATCTCCCCATTGCACTTTGACTAGCTTGACCTCTCGATTCCTCAACTTCCTAATCTCCGACCCAAGAATGCACATAGGAGCTCGTAGAATCATCGCATCACGCTAGATTTCCACCAGTCTAAGCAAGCTCGACTCTACCACTTCTGCGGTCTCATGCAAGCACTTCCTCAAATGTGATACATGGAATACAACGTGTACACCACTAAGTCTCTCGGGCAACTCCACTCTGTACGCCATCTGTCCAATCCTCTCCTTAATAGGAAATGGCCCTACAAACCTTGGTGCTAACTTCCCAACGGAACCAAAGTGAACACATTTCGTAATGGAGACACGTTGACAAAGACCATGTCCCCAATATCAAACTCAGGATCTGTCCTCCTCTTGTCCGCATACGTTTTCTGCCTATCTTGCGCTGTCTTCATCCTCCTTCAAATCAGATCGATCTTCTCCAAAGTCTCTCTAATCATATCGGGTCCAAGCAAGATATTATCTATAGATTCCCACCAAAATGTAGGTGAACGACACGGCCGTCCAGAAAGAGCCTCGAACGGTGCCATGCCAATGTTAGACTTGAAGCTATTGTTATATGCGAACTCTACCAACGAAATATGTTCCTCCCATGTACCTCCGAAGTCTAAGACACACAACCTCAACGAGTCCTCTAGAATATGATTCACCCTCTCGGTCTGGCCGTCCGTCTGAGGATGATATGCGGTGCTCAAACATAACTGAGTCCCTACCGCCTCTTGCAAGCTTTTCCAAAATTCGCTAGTAAAGATAGGATCGTGGTCGCTCACTATGCTAGAAGGAACACCGCGCAAACGAACTATCTCTTGAATATATACGGAGGCTAACCATGGAGCAGTCCTCTTACACTTCGCGGGAATGAAATGGGCACTCTTAGTAAGTCTATCTACCACGACCCAAATCCCCGTATTACCCTTCCTCGATCTCGGTAATCCGTCAACAAAGTCCATCGAAACACTTACGCACTTCCATTGTGGGATCCCCAATGGGTGAAGCAACCCACCGGGCTTCTTTTGCTCTGCTTTTACTTGTAGGCACATCAAGAATCTAGTGACAAACTTGGCTACATCCCTCTTTATATCGGCCAAAAAGTAAATTCGTCTCATGTCCATGTACATCTTGTCCCCACCGGGATGAATGGTCATCTTTGAACGATGTGCATCATCAAGAATGGTCTTCCTCAAGTTCTCGTCTCATGGTACACAAAGTCTACCGTCCCTACGTAACCAACCCTTATCATCTAGGGTATACCTACGGAGATGGCTTGATGACTCCCCCTTTTGAGCTTCTCTACTAACTCAACCAACTGTGAGTCATCTCGTTGTGCCTCGTCAATCCGTCCCAAAAGCATAGGTTTGACCTCTAACCGGGTACAAAGTCAACGGAAGGTCTAAAGTCAAACGTAGAGATAAACTCTACGCTTCGCTGCTTAACAAACAACGGACTCAAGGATAACCTCTTCCTACTTAAGGCGTCTGCCACGACGTTACCCTTGCCAGGGGTATATGCTATCTCGAAATTGTAGGACGCTAAGAATTCCATCCACCTTTGCTGCCATAAGTTCAAGTCCTTCTGAGAGAACAAGTATTTTAGCGATTTGTGGTCAGTGGACAATTCGAATTTCTCGCCAAGAAGATAATAGCACCAAAACTTAAGCGCGAAAACAATAGCGGCCAACTTTAGGTCATGTGTAGTGTAATTTCTCTCATGCACTCTCAACTGCCTTCCACCATAGGCTATTACCCTTCCCTCTTGCATGAACAGTGTGCCTAGTCCTGTCCCACAAGCATCGGTATAAACGGTAAATGGCTTACTCCCATCTGGCAACACTAAGACTGGGGCTGTGGTCAAAGCTCTCTTTAAATGTTGGAACGCATCATCACAATCTACGTCCCATGCGAAAACTAGGTTCTTCTTCGTCAAGCATGTCAATAGGGCTGATATTTTTGCAAAGTCTTTGATAAACTTCCTATAGTAGCCAGCCAACCCTAAGAAACTCCTCATCTCGATAGCATTTTTAGGGACCTTCCAATCTTGGATGGCCACTACCTTCGAGGATCCACAGCTATCACTTCTTTGGAAACCACGTGCCCTAAGAATCGCACTTCCTTCCTCCAAAAGTGACATTTAGAAAATTTAGATTTAAGGCTATGCGCTCGAAGAGTCTCCAACACTTCCCTAAGATGTAAGGTATGCTCTTCCTCGCTCTTAGAAAAAATCAAGATGTCGTCAACAAAGACTACCACGAATTTATTAAGGTACTCCCTAAACACCCTACTCATCAAGTCAACAAAGTATGCGGGGGCGTTTGTCAAACCGAAGGGCATCACCAGCCACTCGAAGAAACCGTCTGGAGTAGTAAAGGCAGTCTTGTCTATGCTATCCTCAGCCACTCTCAACTGATGGAAACCAGTGGCTAAGTCCAACTGCGAAAACACTGAGGTGCCAACTAACTGATCGAAGAGATCGTCAATTCTCAGCAGTGGGTGCATATTCTTCTTAGTAAGCTTATTAAGTTCTCTATAGTCCACACAAAGTCTAAGGAACCCATCTGCCTTTGTGGAAAATACTACTGGAGCACCCCACTCCGATATACTCCGTCTGATGAACCCCTTCTCAAGCAATTCTTTCACCTGCTTACCGAGTTCTCTTCTCTCTCTTAGAGCCATGTGGCGCACTGGCAATGCAACTGGTTTTGCATTATCTACTAGATATATTCGAAACTATATCTCACGTTTTGGGGGTAAACCCCTCACCTCATCGAAGACATCTACATATTCATGGACTATACAAACAGAATGTAAATCATCATCGGATGCGTCAAGGGATTCTAGGTTGCTAAGCATTACTGGACCTCTAGGGTCAAGAAATACCAAGGGTCCTTCCATAACGAGTCAACAATCTAACTACCCTTCTTTCACAATCTAGGATGGCCCCATATCTAGTTAGCCAATCCATACCTAGAATCAAGCTGTAGCCCATGAAGCCAAGAACAAAGGCTTGCATTCAAACACAACGCCCAAGATAAACACTCTCAAAACCCGACAAATCATAGGAAGATGAGCCGAACCACCAATAAGATTTGAGACTACTAAGGGATCCGTAACTAGACTAGTATCTAGGTGCAGTGCTTCAACTAATGATGTAGAGATAAACGAATGTGATGCGCCAGAATCGAATAAAGTACGGACAAGATGATCAAACATAAAAACTAAAGTTCAACGGAAATTGCTCGACCTCGTTCTTGCAGCGGTGGGACCACGAGAACCTGAATTTTCCCCCTTGTCTGCCCTGGTGCCATAAGAGCCTACACCTGTCCTCCAGAGGTAGACCCTCCACTCTGCCCTTTCTTTGGGCAGTCCTTAATTAGATGTCCCGCTTCGCCACAGTGGAAATAGTCAGTCTTCTTTTTCTTCCTACAATCTTTGCTTAGATGGCCTGGTGTCCCACAATTAAAGCATCTCTTCTTTCCCATACCGTTGTTGCCTTTTCCACCTTTCTTGTTTTGTTGTTTCTGCTGCGACTTCTTTTTATCCCCTTTCTTCTCGGGTGTCTTACTAGCATTGGCGCCCATCTCCTCTTCATGCGTAAGCACCATATCAACTAGTCTCTCGAAGGTAGCCCCCATGGGAATGTGGGTCATGGCTAACCCATGAAGCGGCTCGTTGAAACCCTTAACAAATCTCAGGGCCTTCTTTTCTGGAGTATTCACCAAGTCCAAGCCAAATCTCGCCAACTGGTTGAACTTGTTGACGTATTCTTTCACCGACAGATTCCCTTGCTTCAATGCCAAAAACCTTTCCATGTATAAATTCTCTTCAGCCCGTGAGAGAAACTTCGCCTCAAACCTTCGCCTGCAATCTGGCCATCTATCAACTGGACGTTCCCCATTTGTGACATGTAATAACCCATATTTCGATAACACGTTAAAACAAGAAATCAAGGCAGAATTAAATTTTAAAATTGGAATCGGGTAAAATGGACTTCACCATTGTGTTCGTCTCAGAAAAATACGCGAAATAGAGTCCGAGTTTTCGAAAATCGGAGTCCGCATGACCAAGATATGGCCAGAACAAATTTTCAGCAGTTTTCGGGCAGACTGGCCTGGTGTCGACAGCCCTGTCGACTTGGCTGTCGACTTGCACCCCCTGGTGTCGACTTGCCTGTCGGCTCCCCCACTGTACAGGTCATCTTTTTCGTCCTGGGGCGGCCCAGAACCCATTTTTGGATGGGTTTTGATGGCCCGGGTTGACTCTAGGGTTGATTTTAAGGCCCTAAATGGTTCCTACATGTGACTTCTTCCCCAAGACATGCTTTAAAGGCTAGGATTGGTTCTAGGGTTTATCCTATGGCTAAAACTATCCTAGTCTTCTATAAAAAGACCCCTAACCCTCTCCTAAAACCCTCATTATTCATTCCTACAACTAAACTATGCCAAAATGATTCTTGATCATGGCCTCCACTAAAAACCCTAGCCTCCATCCTCTTGTCATAAATTCTATCTTCATTCACATGAGAGATTACATGATCATATGAGTGATTTCAAGTTTGTATGAGGGCTTTTAAGTTGCATTCAAGCCAAAGATGCAACCTTTCTTCTTCAAAGATTGGATTTTTATTGGATTTTGCTCATGGGTTTTATTGGAGCTTGTTGATTTGGGGTTTTTGGTGTTGCTTGAATGGCTTCGTCTCAATCTTTAATTTAATCGATTTGTGCCTTCATAGCAATGTAAGCCCTTTCCCTACTCTTAGATATTAACTATGAAGTTAAATGTTCATGTTGCAAGTTTGGGTTTGATCATTGAGAATGATACATGCTATCATGTTATGCAAGTTTATGAAGTCATTATCTTGATCTTATGGGCTAAAAGCTACAACCTTTATGTTGAAATGTTGCATTATGCAACATGAGAACCCTCATAACCTTTATGTCAACTTGCATATGAAGTCATAACCCTTATATGATGATATATGCGAGTTACTAGTCATCATTCCATGTCTTTTGTCACCATGATTCGCTTATGTGCCAAGTTTGGGTTTATGCATGTTTTTGAGGCTTAAGAATGTAACATGCAAGTTAATGAACACATTTGTGCCTCATTTTCCACCATGATTAACTTGTGGCTTAATATCCATTTTTGTCATGCCTTTGCCAAGTCTCTTCTTTTAATCCATTACGTTGTTGCGAACGTATATGCGAGTTTAAAAGCGTTGGGTTATGTTATGGGTAATTTCTAATGACATGAAAATATAACTTAAAAACATGACTTGAAATATAACATGGAAGTTGACATGTAAGTATGCTTGAAAATATGAAATTGGGAATTTACCTATTAAGTTAGGTCTACCCATACTATGGAATTGGGAATTTACCTATTGAGTTAGGTCTACCCATATTCTTAAGAAAACTTGAATATGAACATGACACTAGACTAAACATGAAAGTGACCAACCCGAGGTTGGGTTTGCAACATAAAGCTACCCGGAACCGACCGGCCTAACTAGTAGTTGCAAACAATAGTACCCAATGTGAGAAGTTGGTCATGTTGTGCTTGAACCCGAGGTTAGACCAAGTTGTGGTGTAAAGCTACCCGGAACCAACCGGCTTAACTAGTAACCACAACAAAGTCTAATGTGAGAGGTTGAGGTGCATTAAGTAATTAATGCCACATGATAAGGTTAAGTAAGTTTCCTTAATGACACTTAACCGTATAATACAGTTAATGGATGGGGTTAAGTTAACTTAGACTTAACTAATCTAAACATGGAAATCGGATGGGGTTAAGTTAGCCTAGACTTAATTAATCCAACTTGGTAGTTTAAGGGGGTTAAGTTAAACACTTAATTAATCTAACACAATGATTTGATGTGGTTAAGTGACCTATACTTAACCAATCTAACTCGTTAATTTGATGTGGTTAAGTTTACCCATACTTAACCAATATAACGTGAAAACATGATAAGGCTAAGTCACGAATCGCTTGAATACACTTGACCGATTCGACTAAGTAAATTGATAGGGTCAAGTTAATATATACTTAACCAATCTAGAATGATAATTGGACGAGGTTAAGTCGTGAATTGCTTAATATACTTAACCAACTTGACACATGGTTTGTAGGGTTAAGTCTTGAACTTGGATACTTAGCCAATTTTGACATGATTTGTAGACGGATTAAGTCATGAACTTAAGTGACACTTAATCCATTATATAAACCCTAGTTCAGAGAATTAGGTGGATAACCATAATTAACAAGAATAACAGGAATAAGCTAAGTGGTAAACCTTAGTTGGAGAATAGCTAAGTAATAATTCTTAGTCAAGGAATTTTGGACCAGTTCATAGATTGGATGAGTAACCCGATACGGTAGGTCATCGTTTAAGCACACGAGTAGGAGCAAGTTTTCTGATTTAGATAAAGGCTCCAGCGAACTAGGTAACGAAGCAGCGGCTTCGGGGAACGTGAGGATATTTTTGGTATCCCTCTGTGAGCTGCCAGGTGATCATACTAGGCTCATGAGAGGTTAAGGTCTGCGTTAGAAGAACCAAGAGTATGCCTTGGTTGCTATGCGAGCGACCTAAAGACGGGGATGGATAGGGGATAGTCGACGATACACGGTAGTGCCCTAGATAGCATTTCGTCAGGCTACCTACCATCTTTGGTCAAGCGTGTACGTACGGAAAGGCAGAGAACACCCAAAAGACCATAATTGCTATCTAATTATGGTTGCAGTAAGGCTAGGATTGTGGGTTGGCCAGTAGTGTGTTCTCATACAGGATTTATCCTGTCTTGTCTTTCACTAGTTGAGGGAGTGGTCTCGTGGGACCATAGCCACGTATAGGAAAAACAGACCTTAGCATCTGCATCGGCTGATAAATCGAAAGCTTCCGACCGAGTCCTGTATTTCTTGATCTGCCCTGTGACAGGACTCGGATGGCACGATGTGATACATGTGCATACAGTCATGGAAAAACGATTCACGATGAATGCGTAGGAAAAAGGGCGCGGTTGGCGGTTAGCGTAATTCCTAGTGGCCCTGGGTGGTTGAACCCAAACCGAAATACGAAAACGTGCAATAGGTAAGCATAATCACTAGTGGTCCTAGGTGGCATAAGTCCTAGTTGCACAAACGATGATTCATATTGGGAAAGCCTAGCTAGGTCTAGGGTAATAGTCCAAACGAGCTTAAGGATCATGGAATTACATTGGAGTAGTATAGAACCTCATGGGAAAGCCCGTACGGTCTACGGCAAGGAACTGAACATTTACATGGAAAGAAACATACGAGTTGAGTAACCTATAAATGCGATATATTAGGTTGACATGAACCATTACACGACTTTTGAGTAAGGGTCACTCATGGTTAACACGTGATACGGTGGGGATACTAGTATGGTAGGTGCAGAGCTAAAATACAGGATAGATACCATGGGATGTTATACGTGATAGATATCTTGGGGATATTATACTTGATAGGAACCTGACGATGGGATACCTTGTTTTATCTTGACATCGTAATTTATCATGACACCTTAGTTTATCTGAGTTCAGTAGTTCATCCTGTTATTTTGATTTAGCTTATCTATCTTTTCATCATGCTTATGTTCATCTCAGTTTCTCATGTCAGTTAACTTTACTAGTTTTTATGCTGATAGTAGATAGGGCTTACTCAGTCTTTTTGACTGACCCGTTTTGTTTCGCTTCTTGTCTTCCGTTTCCCCCCCCCCCCCCAGGTTACAGGGAGGAAATACTGTTGATTAATTCTGACTTCTTCTGCTTGAAGGTCATCATGGATGGCTTGGACTTTTCTTGGCTATGGCTACTTTACTGTTTTACTTGGGGAATAATTTTCGAAATTGTCTTTATGCTTCTTTACTATTGCAAGACAGGTTTTGATGTACTTTGATGTAAAAGGCTTTAGACCTTATTTATTCATGTTATGAAAGTTTGATTTTACTTCCGCTATTTTATATGTTCTGTCTTGTGATATTTCTGTGCATGTTTACCAATAATGCCCCTCTAAAGCTAGTGCATTCCTTTGCGAGTGACCCTAGCGGAGGCGGGGTGTTACACGTGGTATCAGAGCAGAAGGTTACCAGACTGGGCAAAAGTTTTTAAAGACCTTCTGCAAACTATTTGAAAATCGTTTACAAAGAAGCATTTTTCAAGAAAATTTTCTTTTAAAAGAAAAAGGCTATTCCCCAAAGGCCATTAGCACTATCCTTGTTTCCTTAATTGAATCTCTTTTCCTTTCTTTCCTCCATCTGTAGTCACAGTGGTTTTAACTGCGACTAGTCTTTTCTATCTACGAAAGTGCTTTCCATACGATGGAGGTGGTTCTCGAGAGACCAGTGGCCGCGTTATAAGAAAGGATAGTGAGAAAGAGGATAAAGGATGAGCAAATTGTTGGTATGGCTTAGTCCTCAAAGGAGGGAGAAAGATGAACAATAAAACCCATGACGAAAGAGTACCTTTGGCATGGTAAAACGGGGCGGATAGTTAAGTATTATGGGACAAGGACAAGATCATCGGGAGGGCAATAGTATGCTCTCGTTTCTAGGGTACCTCGGAAGAAGGGTAACGATCTTGTTAAAGGTTTAGCTTTTCTTCTCTATCATCCCATTAGGACTTCGTTTTTCGTATCATTTAAGTCTGCTTCGATAGTTGAGTCTCTGCACCTTAAGTACTAGCGTAATAGAGAATCCCATTTTTGTCTTAAAGTCCTATTGGAGAATCAATCCATTTATACATGACTTGTTTGGATTTGAGAATGTCTATGCCAAGTGTTGAGTTTGGAAATAATGCTTATGTTTATAAGCTATGGATGGATTCTAGGGATGAAGTGGTTATCCAGTAAGGGGTGCCACTCTCAGTTTTGATAAGAGGGTAGTTAGACTCTTGACTAGCCTTGATTGAGACGACCCGAAATCCCGTTCAGACGGAAACAGGGTTATCTTTGGAATATAACACAGAAACAAATAATAGCAGAACAGAATTAAATAAATACACCAGAAAATGAACAATAGAATATACTGGATAAAAGTAATCATCAGAGTTACACAGTATACAGGATCTTACTTAGTACAAATACAGTTCAGCTATACATAAATGTCTACAGCGGAAAACAAACAAAATATGTTCAATAGGAGCTGAACAACATAAAAAGAGATAAATGATAGAATCCATCTTCAGCTCCAGCTATCCAGAATAACCAGCTAAACCTGAATACAAGGCTGCCCGTGTAGAAAAAGGGGCACCCGAGTTTGAGAGTGAAACAAACTACGAGTCAGTCATGGGACTGGTATGAGAAATCTACTCAACACATATATAATTTGGCTAATCACAGGACCACGCCACTTTCGTGGAACGGGTTTACTCCATTGGATTGCCAGTGCTTTAAAACAAATCTTTCTTTTAAACATCGCTATGCTTTTTATAAGAATGAAGCCATTATAAGACTCAGTTCCCATCACACAATGCAACGCAAACCGGAGGATAGAGTTTTACCTTATAATGGCCAAATATGATTGATACGAATAAAACAAAGGCATTTGATATTATTGCTAGTATTTATGTGTTTTGAAAACAATTTCAAGTCATAACTATCAATCATAGACGGCATGGGTACCATATATCATGTCGCCATATATATATACAATCAAAACCGCACGATGTCGTATTTGGAAATTGGATTTCCGTCATGAACCAAGGCAAAAGATAGTCCTTACCGAATTCGAGACTGCCTAGCCCGAGCCTCAGGCAAGTACTCTGTCAAGCCTTAGGATCGTCAGGGCCGGTCCACCGATGTGGATTAAAATGCCTGAACCATACGTTTCCCCGCCCTTTGGGGCGTAAACGAGCCAACGAATGACTCCATCGGACCCGGATCGTCCGATCAAACCGAGGCGCCTCGCAACAGCAACAACCACATAAGTCAAACTCGTCAGGACGTGTAAAACCACTGACGCCACTTTTAGCTAGGAGGATACGCAGGCCCTCCCTGAGGTCCTTTCTCCCGTTTCTGGTTCATACCAGGGTGTGAGGCTCGCGATTTCACGTTATACACAAAGCTATGCCACACCGGCGGTGCTTTGATCGTCACCACAAGACTTTGCTTTTCAACAGAAGCCCCGATCATTTGCCACTTAGGTTTGCCACACTAGCAATTCGTGCCATGCGACTGATGTCCATCTATATACAACCTCTGAGCTCGTGCGTCACAGAGAAGGGCGTTAAGCAAAAGAATAAATTCTCCGCCGCCAAACAGATGTATATTTAACAGAAATCAATCAACACAGAATAAACTCCAATGTCAGGCACACAGTCCATTTACAAGTCCGTTCTGGGTCTGAACGAAACCGGAGGCACTAAATACCTCGCAAACCCTTCGATCGCCACGTACGTCTGGACGATCACCACTCATTATCCATATTTCGGGATGCCTCCCAATCAGGACCTCAGTTACCATCCAAACGAGGTGAAGATCTCCGGTCTTCGACCACCGTCTTCATCTTCGACTTTCGATCGTCGGTCGATTATTTGAAATGAGAATTAACTCGGCCTTTTCAAATAATTCACGTATATTTAGAATTTCAAATCAATTTATTTCAATGGTTAAATTATTCGACAACACCAATTGTGTTCTTTAATGTAATTTTCACACCAAACACATTCAACCATCAAATACAACATATATCGAGCAAATTCAGTTTGTTTCCATTCCATATCGTTTATGATATTTTATAATGATTTATCGCTATTTTTATTTATTTTAAAATAGCCTATTTATTCACAACGACGCTTCGGGCCATAAAGCGGTCGTGGCGCTGTTTTTCTTCAGATTTGATTTACACATATCTGAAAATCTAACAGTTGGATCTTCACAAAATTTACGTCATTAGAAAGGTCTTTTCAAAACGAGTCCAACGGTTCCAGTTTCGGGAAAATCCGACGGTCGGATCTCCCGATACAATCGTTTGAAGTTTCGATTTCAAAATACGAACTGCAGCGTCGTTATTCGATTAAATATATAATTATATTTATATATATATAAATATAATCGCTTCTGGCGCTTTTTTTCTTCAGATTTGAATTAAACATTCCAGACAATCCAACCGTTGGATTTTTACAAGGTTGGTGCCGTTGGAAAGATTATTCCAAGGCGAACCCGACGGTTGAGGTTTCGGGAAAATCCAATGGTCGGATTCCCCGTACTAGTTGTTTGAAATCACGGTTTCAAAATGCGAACTGCACGGCCACGTTTCGTTTTAATTTTATTTATATTTATATAATTATATAAATATAGTTCATTCAATGATTTCAATATCGTTTTCACTTCAAATATTTTACTAACGCCTTAAATTTTTGGAAAATTTCGCCATAACCTCCCCTGCACCGGGAGCATCGGGAAATCGCAAATAGCTTTCCCGGTCCTTCTAATCTCAAAAAGAAAAAGAAAAAGCCAAGCGGCTAGCCAACAGGCTCATAAAATCATCACCCAAACAAAACAATAAATGTGTACCTATTTGTCGGGCACAAAATTTTATTCCTCTTCTCTAGCCCCTTTGCTATAACCTGTTCAATAAATATGCATGTACATATATATACAGTTCTTATCATTTATCATTTTCTATTCAACTTCATATTTGATTTCTGTTTGGTTTAAAGACACCATTTATTCTAATGTTACATACATAGGTGCAAATCATTTCATTAGCTAATTAATGAATATTTCATCTCATATATGTTTATTTTGAACAAGTGGCTATTTTTAGCACTTCACATTTCAACGATTTATGCATACAATAAAAATGTGATTTTTATTGTAAAACAATTCATTTCAAAACACTATTATTCTATATAGTTCAAGTTGGTGATAAAAATGGGATTTTTATCATAAAACAATTTCTTTTAAAACGAGATTATTTTACACAGTTCATATAGTCGATAAAAGGTGATTTTTATTATCAAACAATTTATTTCAAAATATGAATACCATTCAACACATGAATTTCTAATCAACGAATGAATATCAATTCAACACATGAATGTTTTCTATAGTTTCTATATATAGATAAAAATGTGATTTTTATTATCAAACAATTTATTTCAAAATATGAATACCATTCAACACATGAATTTCTAATCAACGAATGAATATCATTTCAACATATGAATGTTTTCTATAGTTTCTATATATAGATAAAAATGTGATTTTTATTATCAAACAATTGATTTCAAAATATGAATACCATTCAACACATGAATTTCTAATCAACGAATGAATATCAATTCAACACATGAATGTTTTCTATAGTTTCTATGTATAGATAAAAATGTGGTTTTTATTATCAAACAATTGATTTCAAAATATGAATACCATTCAACACATGAATTTCTAATCAACGAATGAATATCAATTCAACACATGAATGTTTTCTATAGTTTCTATATATAGATAAAAATGTGATTTTTATTATCAAACAATTGATTTCAAAATATGAATACCATTCAACACATGAATTTCTAATCAACGAATGAATATCAATTCAACACATGAATGTTTTCTATAGTTTCCATATATAGATAAAAATGTGATTTTTATTATCAAACAATTTATTTCAAAATATGAATACCATTCAACACATGAATTTCTAATCAATGGATGAATATCAATTCAACACATGAATGTTTTCTATACAATGAATAAATATAGTTTAAGCAGATGAAAATAATTCAAACATACGAATATTATTCAAAATTTCGATAGCATAATGGCAGGGTAGTTAAAACCGGGACCGTCTCTAGTACGGCTCCTCGCTCTACCTTAAAACCTCGCGGTTTTTGACAATGGGGATCATGCATCTAGTTCGCACGCAGGCGGCATGTATATATTTATTTCATTTCCACAAACTAATCCTATGTGGTTTTAACCAAATATTTTCCAATCACAAACGGGTATTTTCCAACCACAATCAAATCAATATCAACCACAAACAATCCCAAACAATCATTCGCTCTCAATCAATTTTCACAGCAATTTCAACCAATAAATATCGTCCATGGTTTGTGGACGAGGGGCGTATATATATATTTATATATTTTATATATAGCAATTCACTTTTATTTCAACACATATATATATAGAAAAAGAAATTGAAGAGTGGGAAATTCTCACATATAGCTATCCAACTGCACGACACTCCACTTAGAGAATCTTCGCCTTTCTCGCCTTTTGTCGCTTTCGTTGCCCGTATTCTCTACATATGTAAAAATCGAATTTTTACTATGTTATTCTATATATAAAAATCGAATTTTTATTATGCTTTTCAATATATAAAGATCGAATTTTTGACTTCGCTATTCAATATATAAAAATCGAATTTTTATTATGCTTTTCAATATATAAAGATCGAATTTTTGACTTCGCTATTCATTATATAAAAATCGAATTTTTATTATGATTTTCAATATATAAAGATCGAATTTTTGACTTCGCTATTCAATATATAAAAATCAAATTTTTATTATGCTTTTCAATATATAAAGATCATATTTTAAAAATAAAGATTATATTTTTAATATTCCTATGATGTAAAAATTATTTTTTTATTACTTTAAAAATATAAAAATCATATCTAACTTCTTCTACTTAATAAAAATTCCGTCTTTTCTATTAAAAAAAAATATGATCTTTTCTATTCTAAAAAAAATCTGATCTTTCCATCCCAGTTCAAATCTTTTTCTTTTTAAAGTTCTAATCTTTTTCTTTTTTAAATCTTAAAATAAAATCAGTTTTTAAACCCTTTTTAAAATCAGTTTTGAATTCTTTTTTAAAATCCGTTTTAAATTCTTTTTAAAATCAGTTTTAAATTCTTTTTAAAATCAATTTTAAATCCCTTTTTAAAATCAGTTTTAATACCCTTTTTAAAATCAGTTTTAATACCTAAAAAAAATCGGTTTTTTCAGAATTTAAAAATAAAAATAAAAATAAAATAAAATAGAAACACTTACATTGCTCTGCGAAGAAGGGGGGAAAAGAAGACGGCGGCGGTAGGAGGCGGAGCAGGCGAAGCGAAGGGGCACGGCGGTCTTCGGTGGTGGCGTCGCGATGCTTCGGGGGGGCTCGCGATTGGGTCAGGGGGAGGTCTTCGGGAGTTGCGCCGCTGGGAGGAGGAGTTGGCGAAGCGGAGGGTGGAGCGAGGCACGACGGGCTTGGGTCTGGTGTCGCCGTCGATAGTTTTAGGGTTTTCTCTTTTTTTTCTTTTCGAATCGGTCAGAAAGAAATTGAGGAGAGAGAGGGAGAAAAGGGTTTATATAAATTATTATTATTATTAAATTTCTATTTAAAAGTTGACTTTTTATTCAAAGTCGAAATGGGGCCCACCGACTGTCGTCCATAGCGTTTTACCCCCATTCCGAACACAATGGGATATGTATCGCAAGCTGATTTGCTTGTTACAATCAGTTTCCATTGAATTTACATTTAAACCGTTATATTGAATTTTAAACGTACATTTCAAATTACCGGGGCCCCCTACTAACTCTAAAAATTCCAGAAAAATATTTTCTAGCTTCGTATTGACGATACGGTCCTAACAAAACTAGTTTCATCAAATTCTGAGACCGTTTGAAAAATGGCCAATTTCCAGTCGATTAAAATCAACTAAAACTGGTCAAACGCGTTTTCCTTTGCCACGCTCACATATTGATTCGAAAAATTATGAAATTTGAAACCTAGCAATAACTTGACACTGCGGATCTAACAAAAGTGGTTTCATCGAAATCCGAGGTCGTCTGCAAAATGTCTATTTTTAAGGGCCTGAATTCCATAGCGACTATTCAGAATTTTCAACTGGACATATCTTTTGATTCCCGCTATTAAATTTCGATTGGTCGGATTCGTTAGAAAGATATTCACTAACAGATTTAAATATTTTTGGTTTCACTAAAATCCGGATTGTTTTGCACCCGGTATATTCAATTGAAGTTCTGAAATCGAATTATCGAACTACCGCGCCATTTTCAATTCTATATATAATTATAATTAATTATATTTGTTTTCAAATGTCGATTCAAACTCAGTTTTCATCGCCATTATTTAAAATCCATTATTTTAGCCAATTTAAAAATTTTAAATTGGTTCAGATTTTCTGGGTCGTTACAATCTCCCCCACTTAAAACTTTTCGTCCCCGAAAAGGAACAAAGTCGAAAGTGGTTTGATAAATCTACAATCCCACAACAACCAATTCAATTCCAGAATAAGATCGAATTCATTCTGCTTTACTCATACTAGGATATTACTGATCCTATCTGTATTGAGTTGCCCGTCCTAGAACACTACTGGTTCTATTTCTGACGAGTTCGTTCAAATGTTATATTCCAGAACTAAGCTTAACCAAAGCTCTGATACCACGTTGAGACGACCCGAAATCCCGTTCAGACGGAAACAGGGTTATCTTTGGAATATAACACAAAAACAGATAATAGCAGAACAGAATTAAATAAATACACCAGATAATGAACAATAGAATATACTGGATAAAAGTAATCATCAGAGTTACACAGTATACAGGATTTTACTTAGTACAAATACAGTTCAGCTATACATAAACGTCTACAGCGAAAAACAAACAAAATATGTTCAATAGGAGCTGAACAGCATAAAAAGAGATAAATGATAGAATCCTTCTTCAGCTCCAGCTATCCAGAATAACCAGCTAAACCTGAATACAAGGCTGCCCGTGTAGAAAAAGGGGCACCCGAGTTTGAGAGTGAAACAAACTACGAGTCAGTCATGGGACTGGTATGAGAAATCTACTCAACACATATATAATTTGGCTAATCACAGGACCACGCCACTTTCGTGGAACGGGTTTACTCCATTGGATTGCCAGTGCTTTAAAACAAATCTTTCTTTTAAACATCGCTATGCTTTTTATAAGAATGAAGCCATTATAAGACTCAGTTCCCATCACACAATGCAACGCAAACCGGAGGATAGAGTTTTACCTTATAATGGCCAAAATATGATTGATACGAATAAAACAAAGGCATTTGATATTATTGCTAGTGTTTATGTGTTTTGAAAACAATTTCAAATCATAACTATCAATCATAGACGGCATGGGTACCATATATCATGTCGCCATATATATATACAATCAAAACCGCACGATGTCGTATTTGGAAATTGGATTTCCGTCATGAACCAAGGCAAAAGATAGTCCTTACCGAATTCGAGACTGCCTAGCCCGAGCCTCAGGCAAGTACTCTGTCAAGCCTTAGGATCGTCAGGGCCAGTCCACCGATGTGGATTAAAATGCCTGAACCATACGTTTCCCCGCCCTTTGGGGCGTAAACGAGCCAACGAATGACTCCATCGGACCCAGATCGTCCGATCAAACCGAGGCGCCTCGCAACAGCAACAACCACATGTGACAAAAAGGAATTTCGCTCGGTCCGAACCAGTCGCTAAACCGACCCAGACCGTTCGAAACGCCCTATCGTTTGAGAACACGACAAATCAGAACGCATACAGAAGAACATTTCATTGTATATCACAACAATGCATCAGATTACAAGAATATACAGAGTATAAATGAATATTACACAGAAATATCGGAGATTTAAATTTCATTTAAATACATCGCAGCGGAAAATAATACAATACACAACTAGAAGTAGATATACGGATACAAAGCTTTCCGGATATCGTTCCAGCTGTAAACCAGGATCCTGTGAATATAAATCTGCAAAACCCAAAACTACTAGCTGCCCGTGTCAAAATAAGGGCACCCAGAGTTTAGGTCAAAACAATAAACTCCAGGTCAGTCATGGGACTGGTGTGAGAACTAAAACAGTTATTAATCTTTATTTTAAATCATTAGGTAAATCAAGGGACCACGCCGTATAACACGGAACGGGTTTCCTCCCAAGAATACCAGTGCATAAAACAAACAGCGCAATGCTAAATAAAGAAAAATGAAGCTGTTATAAGACCCATGTCCTATCACACAATGCAACGCAAGCCGGGGGATAGGGTTTTCCCTTATAACAGCCAAAGAATGCTTGATACGTTTAAAACAAATCATTTGATACTATTATAAGTGCATAGTGTATAAAACAACTTCAAATCATAAGTATCAATCATAGGCGACATGAGCGTCCCATGCCACTATGTCGCCATATATAGGTTTACAAATAAAACCGCAAATGTCACGTATTTGGAAATTGGTTTTCCATCTATGAACCGAGGCAAAAGATAGTCCTCAACCGATTCGAGACTGCCTAGCCCGAGTCTCAGGATCAGAACGCATCGACCCTTGGATCGTCAGGGCCGGTCCACCGATGTGGATTAAAATGCCTGAGCACTACGTTTCGCCGCCCTTTGGGGCGTAAGCGAGCCAACGAATGACTCCATCGGACCCGGATCGTCCGATCTAACCGAGGCGCCTCGCAACAGCAACAACCACATAAGTCAAACTCGTCAGGGCGTGTAAAACCACTGATGCCACTTCTAGCTAGGAGGAAACGTAGGCCCTCCCTGAGGTCCTTTCTCCCGTTTCTGGTTCATACCGGGGTGTGAGGCTCGCGAATCAACGCTACACAAAGCTACGCCACAAAGCCCGTGCTTTGATCACCAATCACAAGACTTTGCTTTTCAATAGAAGCCTTGATCATTTGCATCTTAGCATGCCACACAGGCAAACCATCCTATGCAACCGATATCAGTCACACAGAATGAAATCCGATGTCAGACACACAGTCCATTTACAAGTCCGTTCTGGGTCTGAACGAAACCGGAGGCACCTAGTACCCCGCATATCCATCGATCTCCAAGTACGTCTGGACGATCACTAACTGTTTCCATCTTCTTGGGTGTACAGCCCAATCAAGATCATCAGTAATTACCCAAACGACGTGAAGACTTCCGGTCTTCGACCACCGTCTTCATCTTCGACACCACGTCGAATCAGTTATTCAGAATGGGTTAAACCCGGTCTTTCTGAATAACTCGCGTATATATTATAAAAGTGTTACACAAACACAACATACGCCTCACTCCAATTCAGAATATTCTTTTATTCACAAAATCACATTCTTAGGGAAATGTTCCCATTAATTTTATCAAAGATATATTCTTTGAATTTATTCTTTAATCTCCTTTGAATATCAATTCAAACTAGTCGGGATTAGCGAACCACACCGAAGTAATCATTTATTTTATTTCCCAATCGCAACCTATTCATCCCATGAAGTAAAACTGGTAGTACTTCATATCTAACACCACCGTGTTATCGGTAATTCAATTACCATTTCACGTTCAAATCTAATTAAAGATTTAACTATCGCCTGGAGTAAAACTGGTGATACTCCATTCTCGATCATTTCAATCTAATTAAAGATTCATTAAAACTCCACTTAGTTTTAATCTTCAACTGGGTTAAAGAATCAGTGTCATTTAAAACACGGTTCACGATAAACCCAAAATCACATTCATTAATTATCGGGTTAAAGAACGAGTGTTATTTAAAACACTGTTCACGATAAACCCAAAAATCAATATCAATTCAATTCCAATTAAATATTATTTAATTGGTACACTTCATTAAATCTAAATAAAAAGATTTAATCATTTCTCAACTGGGTTCAAGAACAGTGTTAATGAAGACACCATTCACGACAAACCCAAATCACATTTGATATTAAATACAAGGCTCTGAATAGAAAATATACCGGCTTATATTCAATATCAAATTCTACGACTAACAAATATCGCATTGGAAATAACGATATAAATATATATCTTTCAAATTTCCATAACAACACCTATATAATCACGAATTCCAACACCGAAATATTCCGAAGACAATTTCGATTCAAATCCCCTCCAATGCAATCATTGGAAATTTTGATTATTTTCAAAACCCTTTTCAAATTCAATTTATTTATTTAAAAATAAATAGAATTATATTTCTAGTTCAAAACTAGTTCATTTCGATAAAAATCTATTTTTATCTTTTCAAATATGGAGTTTTTCATCCCAAATCTTCACAAATCATTTCTTATGATTTTACACAAATTATTACTATTTTTAATAATTTTATCAAGGCCCGTACAATCGATTTCCAACAACGGCCATCGAACTGCACTTACAGCGACCTTTTTCGAATTTGATTTGGACATAATTCCAAATCCAACCGTTAGATTTCTAATTTCTAATATTCGTTAGAAAGCTCTTTTCGATACGAACCCAACGGTTCTGGTTTTAGGAGAATCTGACGGTCGGATCTCCCGTAATGTCCGTTTGAAATAAATGGTCGAAATTCACGAACTGCCGCGGCGCGGCGCGTTCTATTCAGGCCATTATATTATATATATAATATATACTTCGTCGATTTCTATTTGAAACGAATTATATAAATAGTTTTGAATTCGTTTCAAAAACATTTTCAACTTCCTTTTCAATTTAAATCACAATTGAATTCTTCTTTATAGATTCGTTTTAAAATTCATTTCTATTCAATTCAAATTTCAATTCAATTTGAATTCGTTTTCAATTCAATTCATTTCGAAATCGTTTTCAATTCAATTCATTTCGAAATCGTTTTCAATTCACTTTGAAATCATTTTCAATTCACTTTATTTCGAAATCGTTTTCAATTCACTTTATTTCGAAATCGTTTTCAATTCACTTTATTTCGAAATCGTTTTCAATTCAATTTATTTCGAAATCGTTTTCAATTCACTTGGAAATCGTTTTCAATTCACTTTGAATTCGTTTTCAATTCACTTTGAATTCGTTTTCAATTCACTTTGAATTCGTTTTCAATTCACTTCATTTCGAAATCGTTTTCAATTCACTTCATTTCGAAATCGTTTTCAATTCAATTCATTTCGAAATCGTTTTCAATTCACTTTATTTCGAAATCGTTTTCAATTCACTTTATTTCGAAATCGTTTTCAATTCACTTTGAAATCGTTTTCAATTCACTTTGAATTCGTTTTCAATTCACTTTGAATTCGTTTTCAATTCACTTTGAATTCGTTTTCAATTCACTTCATTTCGAAATCGTTTTCAATTCACTTCATTTCGAAATCGTTTTCAATTCATTTCGAAATCGTCGATTTCGAAATCACTTTTCAATATTCATTTTAAAATGAATAAAGTCGATATAAATATCGTTCACGTCAAAATGGCGTCAATCTAATCAACACGGCTTCATAAATTTCTAATTTCAAATTTTCTTTATTTTTCAAATTGGAATGAGGCCCAATCAATTACTATATAAAATTAATTATATGGATTTCCATACAACACATGTATATAATAGCATTGAAAAATAATCAACCATCAACCAAAGTGCACTACACTGTATAAGCATCAAATATAGATATTCAACGCTTATAACAGCATGTCAATCAATCGATCGACATATTTAATCAATCAGGATGAGTGAAATTCATATTTCATCCCAACACCCGTGTGGGGTTTCAAACAATCAAACACAGATTTTAGTTGTGCAGTTGGGCGATGTGTAAAATTTATCGACCCAATCAACATCATTCAAATAGGTGTACATAAACAAACCGTCCGGTTTGTAAATGAATATTTTATTTATTCACATTCACTATATTCATATTCACGTTAAAAATTATATTTTTAACGATAAAACATTTTATTTCAACATATGAATTTCTATTCGATTCATTTCTTCGATAAAATGATATTTTTATTTTTCTAACTTATTTTAGAAAATTTCGGCAGCATAACGGCACGATACTAGAAACGGGACAAGGCCTAGCCTTATCCCCGGACTAGTGAAGGCCCACTCCATTCACACATCAATCAAAATCACCAAACAATTCCATTCAAATCCAATCATATAACTAATCTATGCAACCAAACAAACAAGTCCATGGTCTGTGGACGATTGTGACGGGTGCTACTAAGCACCGTCTGCATCCTAGTATATATATATAATTAGAAAAAGAATTTTGAGTGAGAAGTTCTCACCGATAGCTATCCAAACATCTTGACTCTTCTTTGATATAAATTTTCTTCGTTCTCGCCTTTTTATCACCTTCGTTGCTGCTTTCACTACATATGCAAGAATCGAACTTTTAATTCGAAGTTCAACATATAAAAATCATATTTTTAATTCGAAGTTCAACATATAAAAATCATATTTTTAATTCGAAGTTCAAAATATAAAAATCATATTTTTAATTCGAAGTTCAACATATAAAAATCATATTTTTAATTCGAAGTTCAACATATAAAAATCATATTTTTAATTCGAAGTTCAACATAAAAAATCATATTTTTAATTCGAAGTTCAACATATAAAAATCATATTTTTAATTGAATAAAAATCTCGTCTTTATAGAAATAACAATCTAATCTTTTCTAAATCAAAAATCTAATTTTTTCCTAAATCAAAACTACGATCTTTTTCTAAACAAAAATATGAACTTTTTCTTAGATAAAAATCCTATCTTTATTCTCTAATCATTTTTAAAAACCATAGTTTTATATTCAAAGCAAATTCATTTTTAAAAACCATAGTTTTATATTCAAAGCAAATTCATTTTTAAAAACCATAGTTTTATCATGCTAAGCAAATTCATTTTTAAAAACCATAGTTTTATCATGCTAAGTATATAAACTGATTTTATAATTTAAAAACTGATTTCATCAATTAAAAACTGATTTCATAAATTAAAAATTACCTGAGGGGCGCTTGGGGAAGAGGGGTGGCCGGAGGCAGTCGCTGGGGGGGGGGGGGGAGAGGAACGGTGGCCCTTGCGGTGGCGGTTTAGGGTTCGGGGGGGGTTACCGATTGGGTGCGCGAGGTCTTCTGGTGGGGCTCAGGGATGTCGGGCTCGATTTGGTTGCGTGTGGCTCTCGGAGGAGGTAGGGAGGAAGGAGGAGGAGTTCGACGTGGGGAAGGAGGGTGCGGCGCTGCCTCGCCGGAGGCGGCGATCGTCTGGCGGCTGCTGCTGCTTTCTTCTTCTTCTTTTTTTGTTTTTTTTTGTTTTATGTTTTCTGAATCGGGGGGGGGGGGGGGCAAGAAGGAGATATAGGAGGGAAAATATTTTTTTTTATTTAATTATTTAATTTCGCAAATAGGTTGACTTTTACATACGACCTCGAAACGAGGCCCACCGCCTGTCGTCCATAGCGTTTTACCCCCATTCCGAACACAATGGGATATGTATCGCAAGCTGATTCGACTGTTTCGATTAGTTTCCGTTGAATTTACATTTAAATCGCTATATTGAATTTTAAACGTACATTTCAAATTACCGGGGTCACATACTAACTAGAAAAATTCCCGAAAAATATTTTCTAGCTTCGTATTGACGATACGGTCCTAACAAAACTAGTTTCGTCGAATTCTGAGACCGTTAGAAAAATGGCCAATTTCCAGTTGATTAAAATCAACTGAAACTGGTCAAACGCATTTTCCTTTGCCACACTCACATATTGATTCGAAAAATTATGAAATTTGGAATCTAGCAATAACTCGACATCACGGACCCAACAAAACTGGTTTCGTCGAAATCCGAGGTCGTTTGCAAAATTGCTATTTTTAAGGGCCTTATATAAAAATATATATAAATTCCACAGCGACTATTTCTAATTTTAAACTGGACATATCTTATCATTTCTAAGATGAAATCTCAGTTTGTTAACTTCGTTACAAAGATATAGTTATACAGATTCAAATATTTCTTGTTTCATTCAATTCTGACTTATATTGAATTCTGTATATTCATTTGAAATCAGAAATCGAATTTTCGAACTACCGCGCCATTTTCAATTCCTTTTATAATTATATATAATTATTATATATTCTAACGACGACGTATATAATATATACGCCGAATTCTATTCAAAATAAATTTTCGTCGATATTATTTAAAATAATTCATTTTAAATATAGAAAATTCGCTATAATTGCCAAAATAAAAATTTTAAACCGGCCCAGATTTTCGGGTTGTTACACCACATAAGTCAAACTCGTCAGGGCGTGTAAAACCACTGACGCCACTTTTAGCTAGGAGGAAACGCAGGCCTTCCCTGAGGTCCTTTCTCCCGTTTCTGGTTCATACCGGGGTGTGAGGCTCGCGATTTCACGTTATACACAAAGCTACGCCACACCGGCGGTGCTTTGATCGTCACCACAAGACTTTGCTTTTCAACAGAAGCCCTGATCGTTTGCCACTTAGGTATGCCACACTAGCAATTCATGCCATGCGACTGATGTCCATCTATATACAACCTCTGAGCTCGTGCGTCACAGAGAAGGGCGTTAAGCAAAAGAATAAATTCTCCGCCGCCAAACAGATGTATATTTAACAGAAATCAATCAACACAGAATAAACTCCAATGTCAGGCACACAGTCCATTTACAAGTCCGTTCTGGGTCTGAACGAAACCGGAGGCACTAAATACCTCGCAAACCCTTCGATCACCATGTACGTCTAGACGATCACCACTCATTATCCATATTTCGGGATGCCTCCCAATCAGGACCTCGGTTACCATCCAAACGAGGTGAAGATCTCCGGTCTTCGACCACCGTCTTCATCTTCGACTTTCGATCGTCGGTCGATTATTTGAAAAGAGAATTAACTCGGCCTTTTCAAATAATTCACGTATATTTAGAATTTCAAATCAATTTATTTCAATGGTTAAATTATTCGACAACACCAATTGTGTTCTTTAATGTAATTTTCACACCAAACACATTCAACCATCAAATACAACATAAATCGAGCAAATTCAGTTTATTTCCATTCCATATCGTTTATGATATTTTATAATGATTTATCGCTATTTTTATTTATTTTAAAATAGCCTATTTATTCACAACGACGCTTCGGGCCATAAAGCGGCCGTGGCGCTGTTTTTCTTCAGATTTGATTTACACATATCTGAAAATCTAACCGTTGGATCTTCACAAAATTTACGTCATTAGAAAGGTCTTTTCAAAACGACTCCAACGGTTCCAGTTTCGAGAAAATCCGACGGTCGGATCTCCCGGTACAATCGTTTGAAGTTTCGATTTCAAAATACGAACTGCAGCGTCGTTATTCGATTAAATATATAATTATATTTATATATATATAAATATAATCGCTTCTGGCGCTGTTTTTCTTCAGATTTGAATTAAACATTCCAGAAAATCCAACCGTTGGATTTTTACAAGGTTGGTGCCGTTGGAAAGATTATTCCAAGGCGAACCCGACGGTTGAGGTTTCGGGAAAATCCAATGGTCGGATTCCCCGTACTAGTTGTTTGAAATCACGGTTTCAAAATGCGAACTGCACGGCCACGTTTCGTTTTAATTTTATTTATATTTACATAATTATATAAATATAGTTCATTCAATGATTTCAATATCGTTTTCACTTCAAATATTTTACTAACGCCTTAAATTTTTGGAAAATTTCGCCATAACCTCCCCTGCACCGGGAGCATCGGGAAATCGCAAATAGCTTTCCCGGTCCTTCTAATCTCAAAAAGAAAAAGAAAAAGCCAAGCGGCTAGCCAACAGGCTCATAAAATCATCACCCAAACAAAACAGTAAATGTGTACCTATTTGTCGGGCACAAAATTTTATTCCTCTTCTCTAGCCCCTTTGCTATAACCTGTTCAATAACTATGCATGTACATATATATACAGTTCTTATCATTTATCATTTTCTATTCAACTTCATATTTGATTTCTGTTTGGTTTAAAGACACCATTTATTCTAATGTTACATACATAGGTGCAAATCATTTCATTAGCTAATTAATGAATATTTCATCTCATATATGTTTATTTTGAACAAGTGGCTATTTTAAACACTTCACATTTCAACGATTTATGCATACGATAAAAATGTGATTTTTATTGTAAAACAATTCATTTCAAAACACTATTATTCTATATAGTTCAAGTTGGTGATAAAAATGGGATTTTTATCATAAAACAATTTCTTTTAAAACGAGATTATTTTACACAGTTCATATAGTCGATAAAAGGTGATTTTTATTATCAAACAATTTATTTCAAAATATGAATACCATTCAACACATGAATTTCTAATCAACGAATGAATATCAATTCAACACATCAATGTTTTCTATACTTTCTATATATAGATAAAAATGTGATTTTTATTATCAAACAATTTACTTCAAAATATGAATACCATTCAACACATGAATTTCTAATCAATGAATGAATATCAATTCAACACATGAATGTTTTCTATAGTTTCTATATATAGATAAAAATGTGATTTTTATTATCAAACAATTGATTTCAAAATATGAATACCATTCAACACATGAATTTCTAATCAACGAATGAATATCAATTCAACACATGAATGTTTTCTATAGTTTCTATATATAAATAAAAATGTGGTTTTTATTATCAAACAATTGATTTCAAAATATGAATGCCATTCAACACATGAATTTCTAATCAACGAATGAATATCAATTCAACACATGAATGTTTTCTATAGTTTCTATATATAGATAAAAATGTGATTTTTATTATCGAACAATTGATTTCAAAATATGAATACCATTCAACACATGAATTTCTAATCAACGAATGAATATCAATTCAACACATGAATGTTTTCTATAGTTTCCATATATAGATAAAAATGTGATTTTTATTATCAAACAATTTATTTCAAAATATGAATACCATTCAACACATGAATTTCTAATCAACGGATGAATATCAATTCAACACATGAATGTTTTCTATACAATGAATAAATATAGTTTAAGCAGATGAAAATAATTCAAACATACGAATATTATTCAAAATTTCGGCAGCATAACGGCAGGGTAGTTAAAACCGGGACCGTCTCTAGTATGGCTCCTCGCTCTACCTTAAAACCTCGCGGTTTTTGACAATGGGGATCATGCATCTAGTTCGCACGCAGGCGGCATGTATATATTTATTTCATTTCCACAAACTAATCCTATGTGGTTTCAACCAAATATTTTCCAATCACAAACGGGTATTTTCCAACCACAATCAAATCAATATCAACCACAAACAATCCCAAACAATCATTCGCTCTCAATCAATTTTCACAGCAATTTCAACCAATAAATATCGTCCATGGTTTGTGGACGAGGGGCGTATATATATATATATATATATATATATATTTTATATATAGCAATTCACTTTTATTTCAACACACACATATATATATATATATAGAAAAAGAAATTGAAGAGTGAGAAATTCTCACATATAGCTATCCAACTGCACGACACTCCACTTAGAGAATCTTCGCCTTTCTCGCCTTTTGTCGCTTTCGTTGCCCGTATTCTCTACATATGTAAAAATCGAATTTTTACTATGTTATTCAATATATAAAAATCGAATTTTTATTATGCTTTTCAATATATAAAGATCGAATTTTTGACTTCGCTATTCAATATATAAAAATCGAATTTTTATTATGCTTTTTAATATATAAAGATCGAATTTTTGACTTCGCTATTCAATATATAAAAATTGAATTTTTATTATGCTTTTCAATATATAAAGATCGAATTTTTGACTTCGCTATTCAATATATAAAAATCGAATTTTTATTATGCTTTTCAATATATAAAGATCATATTTTAAAAATAAAGATTATATTTTTAATATTCCTATGATGTAAAAATTATATTTTTATTACTTTAAAAATATAAAAATCATATCTTACTTCTTCTACTTAATAAAAATTCCGTCTTTTCTATTAAAAAAAAATATGATCTTTTCTATTCTAAAAAAAATCTGATCTTTCCATCCCAGTTCAAATCTTTTTCTTTTTAAAGTTCTAATCTTTTTCTTTTTTAAATCTTAAAATAAAATCAGTTTTTAAACCCTTTTTAAAATCAGTTTTGAATTCTTTTTTAAAATCAGTTTTAAATTCTTCTTAAAAGCAGTTTTAAATTCTTTTTAAAATCAGTTTTAAATCCCTTTTTAAAATCAGTTTTAATACCCTTTTTAAAATCAGTTTTAAGACCTAAAAAAAATCGGTTTTTTCAGAATTTAAAAATAAAAATAAAAATAAAATAAAATAGAAACACTTACATTGCTCTGCGAAGAAGGGGGGAAAGAAGACGTCGGCGGCAGGAGGCGGAGCAGGCGAAGCGAAGGGGCACGGCGGTCTTCGGTGGTGGCGTCACGATGCTTCGGGGGGGCTCGCGATTGGTTCAGGGGGAGGTCTTCGGGAGTTGCGCCGCTGGGAGGAGGAGTTGGCGAAGCGGACGGTGGAGCGAGGCACGGCGGGCTTGGGTCTGGTGTCGCCGTCGATAGTTTTAGGGTTTTCTCTGTTTTTTTTATTTCGAATCGGTCAGAAAGAAAGTGAGGAGAGAGAGAGAGAAAAGGGTTTATATAAATTATTATTATTATTAAATTTCTATTTAAAAGTTGACTTTTTATTCGAAGTCGAAATGGGGCCCACCGACTGTCGTCCATAGCGTTTTACCCCCATTCCGAACACAATGGGATATGTATCGCAAGCTGATTTGCTTGTTACAATCAGTTTCCATTGAATTTACATTTAAACCGTTATATTGAATTTTAAACGTACATTTCAAATTACCGGGGCCCCCTACTAACTCTAAAAATTCCAGAAAAATATTTTCTAGCTTCGTAATGACGATACGGTCCTAACCAAACTAGTTTCGTCAAATTCTGAGACCGTTTGAAAAATGGCCAATTTCCAGTCGATTAAAATCAACTGAAACTGGTCAAACGCGTTTTCCTTTGCCACGCTCACATATTGATTCGAAAAATTATGAAATTTGAAACCTAGCAATAACTTGACACTGCGGATCTAACAAAAGTGGTTTCATCGAAATCCGAGGTCGTCTGCAAAATGTCCATTTTAAGGGCCTGAATTCCATAGCGACTATTCAGAATTTTCAACTGGACATATCTTTTGATTCCCGCTATCAAATTTCGATTGGTCGGATTTGTTTGAAAGATATTCACTAACAGATTTAAATATTTTTGGTTTCACTAAAATCCGGATTGTTTTGCACCCGGTATATTCAATTGAAGTTCTGAAATCGAATTATCGAACTACCGCGCCATTTTCAATTCTATATATAATTATAATTAATTATATTCGTTTTCAAATGTCGATTCAAACTCAGTTTTCATCGCCATTATTTAAAATATTTATTTTAAATATTTAAAATCCATTATTTTAGCCAATTTAAAAATTTTAAATTGGTTCAGATTTTCTGGGTCGTTACAGGTAATACCCTTGAAAATCTCGTGTAACCTTTTTGGGTTCTGTCATGATTAGTTACTTAGAATCCCTTGATGCCTTTATTGGGAATTGAAACCCGATCGAGTGGTGTTCGCCAATAAGACAGATGGTTCATTTCACTTATGTAAGGGGTATAGAAATCACCCTAGTAAGTGCACTTGGTAACCTGGTTTACATCTATTTACTTTCAAGAGAAAGTTCTTCTACATGGAATACCTTATAGTATATAAACGAGATCCAAGATTCACTAGCGAATTTTGGAGGGCTCGCATGGAATCATGAGTACGAAGGTTTGAGCCAAGTATTCTAGATTAAGAATAAGTGGAAGTGGAACGAAAGGCGACGAGGAAATGAGTTCCAACTCATGTTATGGAAACAGGAAAAATAAGGTGCTACGAAACCATGAAGTTGAAGGATGGTCAAAGCATAAAGGAATTAAGCTCAAGGAAGTACGACTTTGAAGGTCAAAGACTAGATACGCGCATGATATCTCTTTTTGTGAGTATATCCTTGATCCCCGTTTTCTGTAGAGCTTACTTGTAGGCTATCTTTTGTGGACATCCTCTCGGCCCTGTTTCGATTATAAACCCCATAAGGAGTTTATCTTGTTTATCCTCTCGATCCTATTTTGAGGATCTTAGGTAGAACCCTATGGATGTAAACATGTGTTTGAAACATGTTATGATTGATATGGTTGCCAGTGGTTGCAAGTGGTTTCTCGTGGATGCTTGAATGTGCATTAGGCATTAGAACGGTTTAGTCACATTTCATATTGCATATGCATATTTACGCTTGTTTATGGATGAAATCGAATGTGTTACCATGCGGATGTTGCATATGAATGAATGATTGTGCACACATATAGTTTTTATATGACTAGGACTATTTGCATACATGTTGGATTCATGGCACTAAACATATTTTGCATTAGAAAGATCATTCAGGCCTGATCATTCGCATTAGATAAGTACATACACACACAACTTCTGCATGTATTCATACAGCATTAGAAATCGTCTAAGGACAATGGCTGCTTGTGGATGATGCTTTGAGTAGATGGATGATGGATGGTAGGATATGTTCTTCCTAACTTGGAGATTTCGGGGACGAAATCCTTAAAGGAGGGGAGAATGTAACAACCCGTATTTCGATAACACGTTAAAACAAGAAATCAAGGCAGAATTAAATTTTAAAATTGGAATCAGGTAAAATGGACTTCACCATTGTGTTCGTCTCGGAAAAATACGCGAAATAGAGTCCGAGTTTTCGAAAATCCGAGTCAGTATGACCAAGATATGGCCAGAACAAGTTTTCAGCAGTTTTCGGGCAGACTGGCCTGGTATCGACAGCCCTGTCGACTTGGCTGTCGACTTGCACCTCCTGGTGTCGACTTGCCTGTCGACTCCCCCCTGTACAGGTCAACTTTTTTGTCTTGGGGCGGCCCAGAACCCATTTTTGAGGCCCGGGATGGGTTTTGATGGCCCGGGTTGACTCTAGGGTTGATTTTAAGGCCCTAAATGGTTCCTACATGTGACTTCTTCCCCAAGACATGCTTTAAAGGCTAGGATTGGTTCTAGGGTTTATCCTATGGCTAAAACTATCCTAGTCTTCTATAAAAAGACCCCTAACCCTCTCCTAAAACCCTCATTATTCATTCCTACAACTAAACTATGCCAAAATGATTCTTGATCATGGCCTCCACTCAAAACCCTAGCCTCCATCCTCTTGTCATAAATTCTATCTTCATTCACATGAGAGATTACATGATCATATGAGTGATTTCAAGTTTGTATGAGGGCTTTTAAGTTGCATTCAAGCCAAAGATGCAACCTTTCTTCTTCAAAGATTGGATTTTTATTGGATTTTGCTCATGGGTTTTATTGGAGCTTGTTGATTTGGGGTTTTTGGTGTTGCTTGAATGGCTTCGTCTCAATCTTTAATTTAATCGATTTGTGCCTTCATAGCAATGTAAGCCCTTTCCCTACTCTTAGATATTAACTATGAAGTTAAATGTTCATGTTGCAAGTTTGGGTTTGATCATTGAGAATGATACATGCTATCATGTTATGCAAGTTTATGAAGTCATTATCTTGATCTTATGGGCTAAAAGCTACAACCTTTATGTGTAAATGTTGCATTATGCAACATGAGAACCATCATAACCTTTATGTCAACTTGCATATGAAGTCATAACCCTTATATGATGATATATGCGAGTTACTAGTCATCATTCCATGTCTTTTGTCACCATGATTCGCTTATGTGCCAAGTTTGGGTTTATGCATGTTTTTGAGGCTTAAGAATGTAACATGCAAGTTAATGAACACATTTGTGCCTCATTTGCCACCATGATTAACTTGTGGCTTAATATCCATTTTTGTCATGCCTTTGCCAAGTCTCGTCTTTTAATCCATTACGTTGTTGCGAACGTATATGCGAGTTTAAAAGCGTTGGGTTATGTTATGGGTAATTTCTAATGACATGAAAATATAACTTAAAAACATGACTTGAAATATAACATGGAAGTTGACATGTAAGTATGCTTGAAAATATGAAATTGGGAATTTACCTATTAAGTTAGGTCTACCCATACTATGGAATTGGGAATTTACCTATTGAGTTAGGTCTACCCATATTCTTAAGAAAACTTGAATATGAACATGACACTAGACTAAACATGAAAGTGACCAACTCGAGGTTGGGTTGAGTTTGCAACATAAAGTTACCCGGAACCGACCGGCCTAACTAGTAGTTGCAAACAATAGGACCCAATGTGAGAAGTTGGTCATGTTGTGCTTGAACCCGAGGTTAGACCAAGTTGTGGTGTAAAGCTACCCGGAACCAACCGGCTTAACTAGTAACCACAACAAAGTCTAATGTGAGAGGTTGAGGTGCATTAAGTAATTAATGCCACATGATAAGGTTAAGTAAGTTTCCTTAATGACACTTAACCGTATAATACAGTTAATGGATGGGGTTAAGTTAACTTAGACTTAACTAATCTAAACATGGAAATCGGATGGGGTTAAGTTAGCCTAGACTTAATTAATCCAACTTGGTAGTTTAAGGGGGTTAAGTTAAACACTTAACTAATCTAACACGATGATTTGATGTGGTTAAGTGACCTATACTTAACCAATCTAACTCGTTAATTTGATGTGGTTAAGTTAACCAATACTTAACCAATATAACGTGAAAACATGATAAGGCTAAGTCACGAATCGCTTGAATACACTTGACCGATTTGACTAAGTAAATTGATAGGGTCAAGTTAATATATACTTAACCAATCTAGAATGATAATTGGACGAGGTTAAGTCGTGAATTGCTTAATATACTTAACCAACTTGGCACATGGTTTGTAGGGTTAAGTCTTGAACTTGGATACTTAGCCAATTTTGACATGATTTGTAGACGGATTAAGTCATGAACTTAAGTGACACTCAATCCATTATATAAACCCTAGTTCAGAGAATTAGGTGGATAACCGTAATTAACAAGAATAACGGGAATAAGCTAAGTGGTAAACCTTAGTTGGAGAATAGCTAAGTAATAATTCTTAGTCAAGGAATTTTGGACCAGTTCATAGATTGGATGAGTAACCCGATACGGTAGGTCATCGTTTAAGCACACGAGTAGGAGCAAGTTATCTGATTTAGATAAAGGCTCCAGCGAACTGGGTAACGAAGCAGCGGCTTCGGGGAACGTGAGGATATTCTTGGTATCCCTCTGTGAGCTGCCAGGTGATCATACTAGGCTCATGAGAGGTTAAGGTCTGCGTTAGAAGAACCAAGAGTATGCCTTGGTTGCTATACGAGCGACCTAAAGACGGGGATGGATAGGGGATAGTCGACGATACACGGTAGTGCCCTAGATAGCATTTCGTCAGGCTACCTACCATCTTTGGTCAAGCGTGTACGTACGGAAAGGCAGAGAACACCCAAAAGACCATAATTGCTATCTAATTATGGTTGCGGTAAGGCTAGGATTGTGGGTTGGCCAGTAGTGTGTTCTCATACAGGATTTATCCTGTCTTGTCTTTCACTAGTTGAGGGAGTGGTCTCGTGGGACCATAGCCACGTATAGGAAAAACAGACCTTAGCATCTGCATCGGCAGATAAATCGAAAGCTCCCGACCGAGTCCTGTATTTCTTGATCTGCCCTGTGACAGGACTCGGATGGCACGATGTGATACATGTGCATACAGTCATGGAAAAACGATTCACGATGAATGCGTGGGAAAAAGGGCGCGGTTGACGGTTAGCGTAATTCCTAGTGGCCCTGGGTGGTTGAACCCAAACCGAAATACGAAAACGTGCAATAGGTAAGCATAATCACTAGTGGTCCTAGGTGGCATAAGTCCTAGTTGCACAAACGATGATTCATGTTGTGAAAGCCTAGCTAGGTCTAGGGTAACAGTCCAAACGAGCTTAAGGATCATGGAATTACATTGGAGTAGTATAGAACCTCATGGGAAAGCCCGTACGGTCTACGGCAAGGAACTGAACATTTACATGGAAAGAAACATACGAGTTGAGTAACCTATAAATGCGATATATTAGGTTGACATGAACCATTACACGACTTTTGAGTAAGGGTCACTCATGGTTAACACATGATATGGTGGGGATACTAGTATGGTAGGTGCAGAGCTAAAATACAGGATAGATACCATGGGATGTTATACGTGATAGATATCTTGGGGATATTATACTTGATAGGAACCTGACGATGGGATACCTTGTTTTATCTTGACATCGTAATTTATCATGACACCTTAGTTTATCTGAGTTCAGTAGTTCATCCTGTTATTTTGATTTAGCTTATCTATCTTGTCATCATGCTTATGTTCATCTCAGTTTCTCATGTCAGTTAACTTTACTAGTTTTTATGCTGATAGTAGATAGGGCTTACTCAGTCTTTTTGACTGACCCGTTTTGTTTCGCTTCTTGTCTTCCGTTTCCCCCCCAGGTTACAGGGAGGAAATACTGTTGATTAATTCTGACTTCTTCTGCTTGAAGGTCATCATGGATGGCTTGGACTTTTCTTGGCTATGGCTACTTTACTGTTTTACTTGGGGAATAATTTTCGAAAATGTCTTTATGCTTCTTTACTATTGCAAGACAGGTTTTGATGTACTTTGATGTAAAAGGCTTTAGACCTTATTTATTCATGTTACGAAAGTTTGATTTTACTTCCGCTATTTTATATGTTCTGTCTTATGATATTTCTGTGCATGTTTACCAATAATGCCCCTCTAAAGCTAGTGCATTCCTTTGCGAGTGACCCTAGCGGAGGCGGGGTGTTACATGACCTCCCACCAAAACGAGGCCTCATCCTTCATTAGCCAAGCAGCTAACTGGACCTTTCTCCCATCTTCCACTTCAAAGATCCCAAACAATTCTTCCACCTCCTTTAGCCAGTTTCGAGCTTCAACAAATGTCTCCGTCCCGTGAAAAGGTTTTCCACCCATTGCCCTAAAGTCCTTACATATCTTTGCGAAAGTATCGACACGAGGAGGAGGAGCATTTGCTGGACCTGCAGTGGTTGCCCTAGTCTCCAAATACTTCCTAAACCGTCCTGGTATCGTTATTCCCTCGGGTATCACAGGAATTCCAGACATGCTGAAACGAAAAAGGAAAGATTCAGTACAAAAGAACCGAAGGAAAGATATATGGCTTTTGGGGTTATGCTTTCTAAAATAAGTTTTTCACTTGAAAATACTTTCCTTAAAGCGTACTATTGAAGGTACTTCTTTATAAAAGTGCGTTTGAAAAATAGTTTTTCAAAATTCATATCTGTTATGGTAACCTTCAGCTCTGATACCACGTGTAACACCCCATGTCCATTAATTTCACTCACAAAGGGAATGCATTAACTTCCATGGAGCATTTATGTGTGCATAGAACAGAAACTTAACAACAAGACATATATAAACAGTACTAAAACTTTAAAACTTTATTTCATTGCAGCGGAAAATACATAAGTTTGATTACATCATTAAAACCAAAGTCAAAGTACATAATATCCATCTTGACCAACTCAAAGTACATAAATTGAAACACATAATCCCCAATACAAAATAGCCATAAATAAGAGAGGCTGAACTTTACTTCAGCGATCCAAGCAATCTTCTAAAAGCAAGAAATATAGCTGTCCAAAATCAAGATCCACTGGTGCTAGTTCCAACCTGAGCACTTGGGGAGAGGGGGGAGGAAGAAAAGAGGAGGAAACAAAGGGGGTCAGACATAAAGTCTGGCGAGTGCGATAACTTTAACAATACAATTACCAAAATAACTAGGCTAAGGCATAAGTTGGAAAATAAGGAAATGTCTGTTAACAATTGAGTATGGCAGAGTAAACAAGGAAACAAGATTGAACTAAGATAACGTTAAAGAGCACCTAAACCACTATAAGATAATTACTATATTGCACCACCACTACTATACTGCACCACCACTAGTCACCCTAAGGTTGATCCCGCCTATAGAACTTAATAATAATAATGGTAGTTTCATGCACCCATAGCTGCCTTCATAGGTGCTGCCTGCCCCTATCTCCACTAGGTGTACCCAATACCCCCCATGCGATCGGTTCCCTAACTCGTAGATACTCGTGCTGGCCCCACAGTAGGGTGTATCACTCTCGAAAGTGGCCACCCGATACCACTAATGATGCACGGCTTATACCTACACGATGCAACAACGTCTTACTTACCAGCCCGGGCCCACACACGCACATGAACCCATTGGACTTGCGTTACCACCGCTAACCCAGTTTGGCCTCTTACAGTCAAGCCCAGTATGCGTGTCCCGTCCTCGACTTGGGTCGAGCCCATAAAGATACGTATTGGTTACTGGTTGAAACGGGCCCCCATTACTTGACGCAAGCTATCCACCTAAGCTTGGTCCCCTCTAGTACATCCCACTTAACCCTCTTCTTAGTCATGTTCACTTACATGTTTCAATTTTGGTTAAGTATTTCTAATCGTATTTCAAATGCCACCCAAAGCACCCACTAGATTCCACATGCCACCCAAGGCACCCACTTAACCCCCTCATGTCCCTCTACATGTTAATCTGGTTAAGTGTTTCTTAATTCATTAAGACCGTACCTCATAAAGACCTCTCACATTAGACTGGCATTTGTGGCAGCTGGATTTGCCGGGCGGGTCCGGGCAGTCTTACACCACAAACGAGTCTAACCTCGTGTCTTTACAACTGTTACATATTTAATTTATGCCTAAGAACTCTCACATTAGACTGGCATTTGTGGCAGCTGTATTTGCCGGGCGGGTCCGGGCAGTCTTACACCACAAAAGAGCCTAACCTCATGTCTTAGACGATTAGTTACTCCTAATTAATTATCCCCCAATTTGAATTACTTTCCCTATTCAAATTATCAATCAATTCCAAATTTAACTATGGCCATAATTGACTCAATTATGTCCATCCATTTATGGTATGTAAAATCATACCAATTTTCATTACAAAATTTATTTTATGCCTTTTAAGGCATTTATGCCAATTCTTAATATTAAATCTTTTAATATTATCCCCTTACCCCACATTGTACATTCGTTCGTTTAACGTAAAATATACGTTAGACTCGAATAGTCTAACATATAGAATAAAGAGAAAACATCACAACATACATAGAAATAAAACTAGATATAAACATAAGGGGTGAACTTGCATGTGTGAATGATGTTCTACATCTAAAACTTGCATAGGCCAAAGTTACAACTTGCATAAAACTACATATGTCATAGATCCAAATCTAAAGGTGTGAACTTGTTTAGATAATGGTCACAAACTTGCATAAATCATGTATGTCATGGATCTACATCTAAAGGTGTAAACTTGCATAGGCAATAACCACAAACTTGCATAACATGATTCATATTCCAAACTCATATATTCATATCAACTTGCATACGTGATTTATGCAACATAACAATGGTGTAAACTTACATCTAAACATGTAAACTAGCAAGTAGAATTTATCATGGAACTCACACATGTCATAGCCTAACTTTAGATCAAATTTTCACATAAACTAGGTGTCATGAAACATGTAAGGTTACATATAATTTTCCCCAACTTGCATATGATTCATGTCTAAATCAAAATCTAAACTTGCATACATACATATGATTTATCATATGAATCAACATAACCAAACTAGCATATGAACAACATGATGATTTGATTATACATAAGCCAATCATAGAATTACAACATAGGTGATAACATCGTAATTTTACAACATAGATGATCACAACATAACATCATAGAATTTACAACATGTATGATAACATCATAATTTTACAACATAATTATAACATGCGGTCAACAATTCACATCATATCCAAATAATCCACATCATAACTTAATCCAATTAAATTGCTAATTATTTTATTAAAGAAATCGAACTCCCAACTCAAAAAAGGTCTTGAGTTCTGAATTCTGAGTTCTAAAGTTGAATTAGCTTTCCTTTGAAGTAGATTCGTTGTTAGAGTTGAATAGAACTGAATTGATTAGCTGTTCTTCCTCTCTAATTGGTGGCGGCTACTCTAGGTTACAAGATGACAGCATGATGGCCATAGTTTCAGTTTTTATTTTGATTTAGGGTTTGAGTCTTCCCATGTTTATATAGAATTTTAATTTAATTATAGCCGTCGAATGATCTTAGGGTTAATCAAAACTATTCAGTCAAGATAAGGTGACACCTCAACCCTAATGACTCAGCAAGGAGTCGGAAAGGACTCAGAAATGAGTCACAGCATGGATCAGACTGAACCAGAAAGCTGTGCAGGCCTGCCGCTCGGCCTGGGCACACTTGGCAGGTGCGGCAGTGCAAATTTGTACTGGCGCACTTCCCAAGTGCGCTAGCGCAATTTTTTTTCTATTTTCCCGCCTGACTTCGTTCGTCCATATTTCCTTCGCTCGATATCCGTTTCCTGCAAACTCGGACTCTATCTCAACCAGAATTCAGAGGCGAACACAATGGCGCAACCCATTTCCCTTAGTTCTCACGTCTGAGATTAATTATTCTTTAATTTGGTTAATTCTATTATTCAAAAATCCGGGGTGTTACAACCTTCCTGTAGTGTATCTCTAGAAAGGAATATACATGGTTCGACAAGAACATCTTGCAACACGGCCACACATGACCAACCACTCATTTCAGTTGCATGTATGGAATGTAAATCACCAACGGTTAGGAGCTACCCACCATTTCCCGAAAGGGATAGCATCAATAGAATAAAGAAGGAAATGGATTTTCTTTATATGGTTGATAATACACCCTAAAGGGAGCGACCCACTTAGCCATGTTGCCTGCCCGATTTTTTCCATTTCTCCATTGTGAAGCATGAGGTTATAATTAGGGTAAGTTTGGCTCATGTCGCTAATAGGTTTCAAAATTCATGTCACATCCGCCCTTAATTTTTTTATAAATTACATCTCTTTTTTTGAAGAATCATAAAAAAAATCACGTAAATTTGAAATTAAATACAACAACTAATCGCCATCAAAATCATGCATTAAAACCACCAAAAAAAGCATCAAAAACAAAAAAGGGGAAATTAGCAGTATTATGCATCAAAAAATGCATATATTTGCAATATATGCATACATTTCTGCATAAATTTCAGTTATGCATCAAACTGCACTATTTATGCAGAAATGTATGTAGCGAAACTGCAATATATGCATCGTTTGATGCATTAATTCAGTCCTGACCTATTTTTTCAAGCATACGCCTTTTATGCATAAATTTCTACATATATATTCAATAAATGCAAACATGTATGCACATTTTCGTAAGCCTTCATCCTTTTTAACTTTTATGCATACATTTTTGCATTTAAACATAATATATGCATACATTTCTGTACATTAGTTCATCTTTATATGCATCTATGCAATTTGTGCCACACTATTACCCCACCATATCCTTGCTATATCGTGGATGGATTTCTACCGCTACACTATTTCCAAATATCTTCTGAAGTAGACTCTCCGCTTTAGGCGTCGCTATATTCTGATAATCCCGATATATACTATTATTTCAGCTATATTCCGCTATTTCAACTATATCTCATATAAAATAAATGAATTCGAAAGTGACATTTGTACATTATAAATTTGTAAAATTAGTTTTTTTAATTATACTTTTTTAACATATATTTCTTAGAGTAAAAAATACTACATTATTGTATTAAATTTAATCATGCTAAGTAAAAGTTTACATTTACTTACATATATTTGCATATGATTTTTAGAAAATTAAGAATGTACTAATTATAATTTAGTTAAATGTTAATTTTCCATTTATTTATCATTTACATGTTTGTAAAAGCATAAAATATGAGTTTTATATGCTATTTTAGGCTCATTTGTTATATCCTGCTATTTCCTGGCTTTATCCCTTCCATAACTTTTTGCACCTCTACCGCATTGGATCCGCTGTGCGCTTTAACTGCCCAGATATGCATACATGTCAGCATATAATACAAAATATATGCATACATGTATGCATATATTGGTCCAGATTTTCAATATAAAACACTGGATGAATATATGCATACATGTATGCATATTTTCAATATTAATGCAGAGATGTATGTAACTTTTTTCCCCATATTTCTTTTGGAAATATTTACGATTTTTTTGATTTTTTTTATATATACCAGTGATTTTTTTCCTTTTCAAAAACACGTAACATGGAAAATTAGGGACCCGCTTTCAATTATAAAGTTGTTATGGATGTCATTTGTATTTTGAAAGATTTTAGGGAAGTGTCCTTATTTTTCACTTATAATTAACTTTTTAGATAGAATATCACCATTTTGAATGCCACATCGTCAAATCCACCATAATATTACTAACTGATTTCCACAAAATACTCTTGGTGTTATGTTAAACACTATAAGAAAATGGGGTCTTTACCTACCAATTGTAAGTGTAGGTAAAAATAATTTAATGGTTGGTAATATGTTATAGCTACTAATGTTGAATTGGCAGACGTCGGTACGGTAGGTAAAGGTTAGTAGAGAAAGAGTGTTTACCTACATTTATTAATATTGGTTGGTAAAAGAATCCGTGGACCCACTAAATTGTGAATCAAATGATGGATCATCGATTGATGTGTTTGATGATGTTTCATCCTATGTGGCTGTAGACGTGGTTACCACGTTAACACATACTGTTGAGTCAAAAATTTCACAGAGTTTTGATTTCTGACAAAGAGATAATTCGTGGTCAACAAAAAGAAGATATTCATTACTTTGAAGAGACACAAAGAGCTACATATGGTATTTTACATTATAGGTTGATTATTTGGTGTTTTAGTATTATTATTTATGTTGAAATTTATCCTCAAATAATCACATACCTCGAAATTATCCTGTCTACGGGTCCTTTTTGACCTATCGACCGTTTTCTTTCAGAGTGCAACCTTTCGAATAGACACTTCCTTTCATCAATGGTTGCATCTCCTTCTCTTCACCAACAATCATGGCCATTGTTTGTTACTCTTCACAAAGTGTTACAATTGTTTATTCTTTATATAAACACCATGAGATCATCATTCCTATCATCGATTTCTATCATACTAACTTGATTTAGTGCTATCTATATTCTTGATCTCATTTCTATATTCTCAAGACTTAATTGCTCATATTCAATAAAATATCGTTTGAATCCTAGAATCTATTTAATATTCTTTTAATTCAATACAATATCCACTTCCAAATCTTCAAATACACAAATATTCTATTTGATGATAAGATTATAGGAAGGATGTACTACTAGTGACAAATTCGTGTTATCAAGAACACATACTATCAACAACAATTGTTTTCGTTTTAGTTGAAGTCCTCGGTGTTGTAAGAGGCATGTGTTGAAGTCCTCGGTGTTGTTGGAAGCGTGAAATTCCGTTCATCTGCTTGGAAGTTGTATATTTGTTCCTTCGGGTGAAGTAAGGTGGTTGTTAGTGAAAATCCAAATAGAAGTCTAGGACTGGACGTAAGACGGTGCTCCGAACCAGTATAAAAATCCCTAGTGTGATTTTTTTTACTGCATTTACTGTTACATATCTGTTAATACATATCAGTGTGTTATACACCACATTACACGATCCATGTGTACTATATTAGAACGTACGTACTTTTCACTTACGTGGCATACATAATTGCTGCCACTTGGCATCTTATGGTACGTCCATGTTTCAAATAACAGTTTGTCCATGTGGCATCATTTTTTTTCTATTTTAATAACAAATATTCAAAATAATTATTAATAATTATTAACAACACAATTTAAATATAAATTTCAATGCTGTAACACTATTTATTGCATCAGAATAGAAAAAATAATACAAGGTAAAAAGAGAGGAAAGAGCTGGATACAAATGACAACCCAACACAAAGGCAATACTATACAAAAATAAACCAAATCCATCTTAATCCTTTCAAACAATGATACATGGAAAAATAAGAACAACCAGAAAAAACAACACGAAAGAAACCAAAGAGACACATTATATGACCCTATTTACATAGCTGTTGAGTAGTCTCCTTCAACAATACTAGTTGTGCTTTATCTCTGCCCATTGACATAATCGTCTGTCTGATTGTCTCACTATCAGCTTCTAATGCCTACAACCTCGCATGCAATCTCTTTATCTCCTCATCCTCATTCCCAAACTCCTTCCTGTTTAAATCATTACCATTTCCAATGTGAAATTCCCTTGGCATGCTCATATAGCTCTTATTCACGCAATGAACCACATCCATTATATAAACTTTTTTTTTTACTCAAAAATATAAGATAATAGATCTGAATGCAAACCAGCATCATGTAAGGCACTATCAACAACAAGGCAGTCTGGAACACCACTCAGGCTACACGTTGACTCTAAAGTATCATGCATTTGATGACCATAAGGCAAACTTTATAGGCTAAACATACTGAACCACAGAAAATGTAACGACCCAGAAAATCTGAACCAATTTAAAATTTTTAAATTGGCTAAAATAATGGATTTTAAATATTTAAAATAAATATTTTAAATAATGGCGATGAAAACTGAGTTGAAATCGACAATTGAAAACGAATATAATTAATTATAATTATATATAGAATTGAAAATGGCGCGGTAGTTCGATAATTCGATTTCAAACTTCAATTGAATATACCGGGTGCAAAACAATCCGGATTTTAGTGAAACCAAAAATATTTAAATATGTTAGTGAATATCTTTCTAACGAATCCGACAAATCGAAATATGATAGCGGGAATCAAAAGATATGTCCAGTTGGAAATTCCGAATAGTCGCTATAGAATTCAGGCCCTTAAAAATGGACATTTTGCAAACGACCTCGGATTTCGATGAAACCACTTTAGTTAGATCCGCAGTGTCAAGTTATTGCTAGGTTTCAAATTTCATAATTTTTCGAATCAATATGTGAGCGTGGAAAAGGAAAACGCGTTTGACCGGTTTCAGTTGATTTTAATCGACTGGAAATTCGCCATTTTTCAAACGGTCTCAGAATTCGATGAAACTAGTTTTGTTAGGACCGTATCGTAAATACGAAGCTAGAAAATATTTTTCTGGAATTTTTCTAGTTAGTATGTGACCCCGGTAATTTGAAATGTGCGTTTAAAATTCAATATAGTGATTTAAATGAAAATTCAAAAGGAAACTGATTGTAACGATCAAATCAGCTTACGATACATATCCCATTGTGTTCAGAATGGGGGTGAAACGCTATGGGCGACAGGCGGTGGACCTCGTATCGAGGTCGTATGTAAAAGTCAACCCTTTTTACCAAAATTAAATAATTAATTAATAATAAAAAAAAATTATTTTAATTCTCCCTTCCCTCCTTTATCTCCTTCTGGCCCCCCCGTTCGTTTTAATTCCAAACGAAGAGAAAAAAAAAAACCCTAAAGACTATCGACAGCCGCTCCCCCCCTGAAGCGCCGCCGCCCATCACCGCACCCCCCCTCTCCCTCGTACGACGAACTCCCACCGAAGCCCCCCCAGATCGCACGAGCCCCGAAGCCACCCCCTCCATCGATCGAAGCATCGCGACGCCCCCCTGGAGCCTCGAAGACGCCGCCATCGACGAACAACGCCACCCTCGAGAGCTCCCGCCTCCGACGAACTGCAGAAACTCCCCCCCCCTCTCTGTAAGTATTTCTGTTTATTTTATTATTTTATTTTTATTTTATAAAAACCGAATTTAATAACTGATTTTTGTTTTTAATAAAAAGTAAAAACTGATTTGAAAAGATTTTTTTTAAACTGATTTTATTTTAGAAAAGAAAACTGATTTTTGTTTTTAAAAAAAGGTAAAAACTGATTTGAAAAAAATTAAAACTGATTTTATTTTAGATAAGTAAAAACTGATTTGGTTTTTAAAAGTTAAAAACTGATTTGGTTTTTAAATGTTAAAAACTGATTTTGTAAAAAGAGTAAAAACTGATTTTGATTTTTAAAAGGTATTGAAAACTGATTTCTTCAAAAAGAAAAATCATATCTTTATATATCGAAAGTCGAAAGAAAAATCATATCTTTATATATCGAAAGTCAAAAGAAAAATCATATCTTTATATATTGAAAGTCAAAAGAAAAATCATATCTTTATATATCGAAAGTCAAAAGAAAAATCATATCTTTATATATCGAAAGTCGAAGTAAAAATCATATTTTTATATATTGAAAGTCGAAGTAAAAATCATATTTTTATATATTGAAAGTCGAAGTAAAAATCATATTTTTATATATTGAAAGTCGAAGTAAAAATCATATTTTTATATATTGAATAGCATCGTAAAAATTCGATTTTTACATATGTAGAGAATACGGGCAACGGAGCGACAAAAGGCGAGAAAGGCGAGATTTCTATAAGTGAAGTGTCGTGAAGTTGGATAGCTATTGGTGAGATTTCTGATAAAAAATATATTATATATGTGTTGAAATAAAAGTGAATAGCTATATATAAATATCTATATATATATATATATATATATATATATACGCCCCTCGTCCACAAACCATGGACGATATTTATTGGTTGAAATTATCTTGAAAATTGAATGGTTGTTTGGGATTGTTTGTGATTGATATTGGTTGTATGTGGTTGAAAAATACCCATTTGTGATTGTGAAATATTTGGTTGAAACCACATAGGATTAGTTTGTGGAAATGAAATAAATATATACATGCCGCCTGCGTGCGAACTAGATGCATGATCCCCATTGTCAAAAACCGCGAGGTTTTAAGGTAGAGCGAGGAGCCGTACTAGGGACGGTCCTGGTGTAACTACCCTGCCGTTATGCTGCCGAAATTTTGAATAATATTTGTGTGTTTGAATTATTTTCATATGCTTAAACTATATTTATTCATTGTATAGAAAACATTCATGTGTTGAATTGATATTCATTCGTTGTTTAGAAATTCATGTGTTGAATGGTATTCATATTTTGAAATAAATTGTTCGATAATAAAAATCACATTTTTATCTATATATAGAAACTATAGAAAACATTCATGTGTTGAATTGATATTCATTCGTTGTTTAGAAATTCATGTGTTGAATGGTATTCATATTTTGAAATAAATTGTTCGATAATAAAAATCACATTTTTATCTATATATAGAAACTATAGAAAACATTCATGTGTTGAATTGATATTCATTCGTTGTTTGGAAATTCATGTGTTGAATGGTATTCATATTTTGAAATAAATTGTTCGATAATAAAAATCACCTTTTATCGACTATATGAACTATATAGAAAAATAGTGTTTTGAAATGAATTGTTTTACAATAAAAATCACATTTTTATTGTATTCATAAATCGTTGAAATGTGAAGTGTTAAAAATAGCCACTTGTTCAAAATAAACATATATGAGATGAAATATTCATTAATTAGCTAATGAAATGATTTGCACCTATGTATGTAACATTAGAATAAATGGTGTCTTTAAACCAAACAGAAATCAAATATGAAGTTGAATAGAAAAGGATAAATGATAAGAACTGTATATATATGTATATGCATATTCATTGAACAGGTTATAACAAAGGGGCTAGAGAAGAGGAATAAAATTTTGTGCCCGACAAATAGGTACACATTTACTGATTTGTTTGGGTGATGATTTTGAGCCTGTTGGCTAGCCGCTTGGCTTTTTCTTTTTCTTTTTGAGATTAGAAGGACCGGGAACGCTATTTGCGATTTCCCGATGCTCCCGGTGCAGGGGAGGTTATGGCGAAATTTTTCCAAAATTTAAGGAGTTAGAAAATTTTTTGAAGTAAAAACGATATTGAAATCGTTGAATGAACTATATTTATATAAATATATAAATATAAATAAAATTAAAACGAAACGAAGCCGTGTAGTTCGTATTTTGAAACCGTGATTTCAAACGACTAGTACGGGAAATCCGACCATTGGATTTTTCCGAAACCTCAACCGTTGGGTTCGCCTTGGAATAATCTTTCCAACGGCACCAACCTTGTGAAAATCCAACGGTTGGATTGTCTGGAATGTTTAATTCAAATCTGAAGAAAAACAGCGCCAAAATCGATTTTATTTATATATAAATATAAATAGAATTATATTTAATCGAATAACGACGCTGCAGTTCGTATTTTGAAATCGAAAATTCAAACGATTGTACCGGGAGATCCGACCGTCGGATTTTCCCGAAACTGGAACCGTTGGATTCGTTTCGAAAAGACCTTTCTAATAATGTAAATTTTGTGTAGATCCAACGGTTAGATTTTCAGATAAGTGTAAATCAAATCTGAAGAAAAACAGCGCCACGACCGCCTTATGGCCCGAAGCGTCGTTTTGAATAAAATGGCCATTTTAAAATAAATAAAAATAGCGATAAATAGTTATAAAATATCATAAGCAATATGGAATGGGAATAAACTGAATTTGCTTGATTTATGTGATGTTTGATGGTTGAATGTGTTTGGTGTGAAAATTACATTAAAGGACAAAATTGGTGTTGTCGAATAATTTAACCATTGAAATAAATTGAATTGAAATTCTAAATATACGTGAATTATTTGAGAAGGCCGAGTTAATTCTCATTTCGAATAATTGACCGACGATTGAAAGTCGAAGATAAAGACGGTGGTCGAAGACCGGAGATCTTCACCTCGTTTGGATGGTAACCGAGGTCCTGATTGGGAGGCATCCCGAAATATGGATAATGAGTGGTGATCGTCCAGACGTACGTGGTGATCGATGGGTTTGCGAGGTATTTAGTGCCTCCGGTTTCGTTCAGACCCAGAACGGACTTGTAATTGGACTGTGTGTCCGACATTGGAATTTGTTCTGTGTGATTGATAGCCATCAGTTGCACGGTGTGAATTGCCTGTGTGGCATGCTAAGATGCAGTGATCAGGACTTCTGTTGGAAAGCAAAGTCTTGTGGTGATGATCAAAGCACCGTCTGTGTGGCGTAGCTTTGTGTATAACGTGAATTCGCGAGCCTCACACCCCGGTATGAACTTAAAACGGGAGAAGGACCTCAGGGAGGGCATGCGTTTCTTTCTAGCTAGGGTGATGTCAGTGACCTACCAGCCCTGACATTTATATACTTTTCACCTATGTGGTTGTTGCTGTTGCGAGGCGCCTCGGTTTGATCGGACGATCCGGGTCCGATGGAGTCATTCGTTGGCTCATTTACACCCCAAAGGGTGGGGAAACGTAGTGTTCAGGCATTCTTAATCCACATCGGTGGACCGGCCCTGTCGCTCCAAGGGTCGATGCGTTCTGATCCTGAGACACGGGCTAGAGCGTCTCGAATTCGGTAAGGACTATCTTTTGCCTTGGTTCATGACGAAAATCCAATTTCCAAATACGTGACGATGCGATTTTGATTGTATACCTATATATGGCGACATAGTGGTATGGGGCATTAATGCCGTCTATGATTGATAGTTTATGATTTGAAATTGTTTTCTAAACCTATAAACACTAGCAATAATATCAAATGCCTTTGTTTTATTCGTATCAAGCATATCTTGGCCGTTATAAGGTAAAAACTCTATCCTCCGGTTTGCGTTGCATTGTGTGATGGGAACTGAGTCTTATAACGGCTTCATTTTTATAAAAAGCATAGCGATGTTTAAAAGAAAGATTTGTTTTAAAGCACTGGCAATCCAATGGAGAAAACCCGTTCCACGAAAGTGGCGTGGTCCTGTGATTAGCCATATTATATATGTGTTGAGTAGATTTCTCATACCAGTCCCATGACTGACTCGTAGTTTGTTTCACTCTCAAACTCGGGTGCCCCTTTTTCTACACGGGCAGCCTTGTATTCAGGTTTAGCTGGTTCTTTCTGGATAGCTGGAGCTGAAGATGGATTCTATCATTTATTTCTTTTTATGCTGTTCAGCTCCTATTGTACATATTTTGTTTATTTCCGCTGTAGACATTTATGTATAGCTGAACTGTATTTGTACTAAGTAAGATCCTGTATACTGTGTAACTCTGATGATTACTTTTATCCAGTATATTTTGTTGTTCATTCTGGTGTATTTATTTAATTCTGTTCTGCTATTATCTGTTTCTGTGTTATATTCCAAAGATAACCTTGTTTCCATGAGAACGGGAAATCGGGTCGTCTCAGAAAAGACCCAACGAGGAAGATTATATAGCATGAGCAATGAGATTTCAATTTGTTTAATTGCCATCCTCTTCAGTATACCAATACACTTCTTTTATAATTCATTATTGCTCCTCATAATATTTTTGATTTATTTCCACATTCGAATGTAGAAGACAAAACATTTTTAAAGTATGAGTCGATTATCATTCACTATAAGTTAAGTTAATCATATGCATTGCCACAGTCGGTGGTTGTATTACTGCAGGAAATTGATGCACTCCACTATGCAACACATGATTATAAATTGGGTAAATATTACTCTAATCAAAACAAAAAAGAAACATAAAATTCTAAAAGAAGTTACTCACACAGGCGTTGGGCATCGTTTGGAGATTGAAATTTAAAGTTGCTTTTTGGAATTTAATATAATTAAATATATAAATTATTAAACGTGGTCAACTCCTTTATCTCTCTCCCCTCCCATATCGTTCAGTTCAAACGAAAGAAAAAAAGCCGCTGGAGTGAATCGCGACCCCCCTTACCACCCCTGCCATCGCCGGCACAGGCCGACGCCATCTACTGAGACCCCCTCCTCCTTCTCGACCGGCGAGTCTCCTCCCCCCTCAAATCCCCAACCCCGCGACCCCCCCAAACCCCCCTGAAGCCGACGACGCCAACCGCGCCCACCTCCGCCTCCGCCCACCGTACCCACTGGCACCGCCGAATCTGGCCTCCCCCAACTCCGCAACACCCCCTCCGACCCTCTTCCTCCCTATTTCTCTTCCTTTCCTCCCTCTTGTCTTCTAAATCGCGCCCTAGCCCAATTGTACCCGCTGCTCCGCCTAATGCTTCACCGTGCCGCCCACCACAGCCCCTCAACACCCCCATCTCGGACAAAGATGCGATCTTTACAACACAAATTTGAGTTTTATTTTTTTTTGTTTATAGAAATAGAAATATGATTCACATGTAGGGAGAAAAATATAGTTTTTAAGATATGAGAGGTTATATTTTTATTTATGAAAGGTTATATTTTTGTTTACGTAAAGATATGATTTTTAAGCGAATAAAAATTTGATTTTGTTTATAAGAAAGTTTAGATTTTAATCGCCATAAATTTTATATTCTTAATCGTTATAAATATGAAAAGGGTATCATTTTTAATTATAAAAAGATTTGATTTTTAAAGAAATATATATTTTTAGAAGAGTAAAGATATGATTTTTAATTCATAAAAATATGATTTTTATGTTATAGAAAGAATAAATATATGATTTTTATATTATAGAAAGAATAAAAATATGATTTTTATATTATATAAAGAATAAAAATATGATCTTTATGCTTTGTTTAGTTAAAAGTATAATCTGTTTTATATAAACATCGTTTTGAAAATATATATTAGCATCATAAAGAGGCTATTTATATGTATATGAAAGTGATATAAAAATGTGATTTTTATATTGAAAGTGAACAAATAAAAATGTGGTTTTTATTTTTAAAGATAGCAGTTTAAAAATATAATTTTTATTTGTATAGTAGCGGCATAAAAATATAATTTTTATTATGAAGGAGAACTAAAAATATGTGATTTTTATGTATGTAGTGAGTACGGGCAACGAAAGTGACAAAAGGCGAGCACGACTAAGATTTCTACATATGAAGAGTAGCGGTATATTGGTTTAGCTAGTTGGTGAGAACTCCTCACTTTTATTTTAATTTTCTTTCTAGTTGAAATATTTACTAGGATGCAGACGGTGCTTATTAGAATCCGACACCCGTCGTCCACAAACCATGGATGACTTGTTTGTTTGGTTGTTGTGTTGTGAAATTTGATTGTGTGATGTGGAATGAAATAAAATATTCTATAGTGGAAAATATTTTATAGTTAAAAATATGATTTTTAACGTGTATATAAAATAAATAGTAATAAACAAATCGGATGATTTTTTATATACACTGATTTGACTGATATTGATCGGGACGATAAATTTTACACATCGCCCAACTGCACAAATAAAATCTGTGTTTGTTGATTTGAAACCCCACATGGGTATTGGGATGATATTTGACGTACACTAATCCCGATTGTTTAGTTGTACGTCAATCGATGGGTTGACAGACTGTGTAAGCGTTAATTATTTATATTCAACGCTTATGCAGTTGTGTGGTGCACTCTGGATGATGGTTGATGATTTATCATTGCTGTTATATACATGTGTTGTAGGGAATCCATATAATTAGCATTATATGGTAATTGATTGGGCCTCATTCCAATTTGGAAAATAAGAAATATGAATTCATGTGTTGAATAGAAATATAAATTCATGTGTTGAATAGAAATAAATATTCATGTGTTGAATAGAAATATAAATTCATGTGTTGAATAGAATAAATATTCATGTGTTGAATAGAAGTATAAATTCATGTGTTGAATAGAATAAATATTCATATGTTGAATAGAAGTATAAATTCATGTGTTGAATAGAAAAATAAATATTCATGTGTTGAAGAAAATATTCATTTGTTGAATAGAATAACGAAGTTATTGAAATATATAAAGCCGTGTTGGTTAGATATGCGCCATTTTGACGTGAACGATATTTATATCGATTTTATTCATTTTTATAATGAATATAGAAATGGAAGTGATTTCAAAATATAACATTTTTAAAATATTATCATTTGTATATCGATGATGTGGAATATTCAATTTTGATTCGAAATTGAATATGAAGTTGAAATCGTTTCGAAAAAGAATTTAAAACGATTTATAAAATACGTTTTAAAAAGGAAATCGACAATATATATATATACATATATATATATATATATTATATATAGAATGGCCTGAATAGAATGCGCCGCGGCGCGGTAGTTCGCGAATTTCGACCATTGACTTCGAATGGATATTACGGGAGATCCGACCGTCGGATTCTCCTAAAACCAGAACCGTTGGGTTCGTATCGAAAAGAGCTTTCTAAGAATATCAGAAATTAGAAATTCAACGGTTGGATTTGGAATTGTATCCAAATCAAATTTGGAAAAGTCGTTGTAAGTGCAGTTCGATGGCCGTTGGTGGATATCGACTGTACGGGCCTTGATAAAATTATTGAAAATAGTAATAATTTGTGTAAAATCATAAGAAATGATTAGGAAAGAATTGGGATGAAAAACTCTATATTTGAAAAGATAAAAATAGATTTTTATCGAAATGAACTAGTTTTGAACTAGAATTAAAATCCATTTAGTTTTAAAATAAATAAATTGGATTTGAAATGGTTTTGAAAATAACCAGAATTTGCAATAATTGAATTGGAATGGATTTCAATCGAAATTGTCTTTGTAATATTTTGATGTTGGATTTCGTGATTATACAGATATTGTCATGGAAATTTGAAAGATATATTTATATCATTATTTCTAATACGATATTTGTTGATATTGAATATAAGCTGATATATTTTCTATTTAGAGCCTTGTATTTAATATCAAATGGGATTTGGGTTTGTCATGAATGGTGTCTTCATTAACACTGTTCTTAAACCCAGTTGAGGAAAAGATTAAATCTTTTTATTTAGATTTAATGAAGTGTACCAATTATATGGTATTTAATTGGAATTGAATTTGAATTGATTTTTGGGTTTATCGTGAACGGTGTTTTAATTAAAACTTGTTCTTTAACCCGATAAATAATGGAATGTGATTTTGGGTTTATCGTGAACCGAGTTTTGGATGACATTGGTTCTTTAACCCAGTTAAAGATAGGATATTGATTTTGGGAAGAATAAAACTAAGTGGAGTTTTAATGAATCTTTAATTAGATTGAAGTGATCGAGAATGGAGCATCACCAGTTTTGCTCTGGGCGATAGTTAAATCTTTAATTAGATTTGAATGTGAAATGGTAATTGAATTTACCGATAACACCGTGGTGTTAGATACGAAGAATGAACAGTTTTACTTCATGGGATGAATAGGTTGGGATTGGAAAATAAAACAAATGATTACTTCGGTGTGGTTTGCTAATCCCGACTAGTTTGAATTGATATTCAAAAGAAGAGTTAAAGAATAAATTTAAAGAATTTATCTTTGATAAAATTAATGGGAACCTTTCCCAAAGTATAAGAATATTTGAATAAAAGAATATTCTGAATTGGAATGAGGCGTATGCTGTGTTTGTGTAATAATTGTTTATTATATACGCGAATTATTCAGAAAGACCGGGTTTATCCCATTCTGAGTAACTGATTCGACGTGGTGTCGAGGATGAAGACGGTGGTCGAAGAATAGAGGTCTTCACGTCGTTCGGGTGATTACTGACGATCTTGATTGGGCTATACACCCAAGAGGAGGGAATCAGTTGGTGATCGTCCAGACATACTTGGAGATCGATGGATATGCGAGGTACAAGGTGCCACCGGTTTCGTTCAGACCCAGAACGGACTTGTAAATGGACTGTGTGTCTAACATTGGATTTTATTCTGTGTGATTGATTTCTATTAAATATATATCTGTTTGGCTGCGGAGAATTTATTCTCTTTCTTAATGCCTTTCTTTGAGACGTAAGAGCTCAGGGGTTATATATTGATGGATATCAATCGCATGGAGTGAATTACCTGTGTGGCATGCCTAAGTGGCAATTGATCAAGGCTTCTGTTGAAAAGCAAAGTCTTGTGGTTGATGATCAAAGCACCGCCTGTGTGGCATAGCTTTGTGTAACGTTGATTCGCGAGCCTCACACCCCGGTTGTGAACCAGAAACGGGAGAGGACATCAGGGAGGGCATGCGTTTCCTTCTAGCTAGGGTGGTGTCAGTGACCTACCAGCACTGACATTTATATTACTTTCACCTGTGTGGTTGTTGCTGTTGCAAGGCACCTCTGATATATCGGTGACTATGTTGAGCTGATAGAGTCATAGGACTCATTTACGCCCCAAAGGCTGGGGAAACGCAGTGTTCAGGCATTTTAATCCACATCGGTGGACCGGCCCTGACGATCCAAGGGCTCACCTATGTCTGGGTCCTCAGACATGGGCTAGATTGTCTTGAATCGGTAGAGGACGATCTCTTGCCTCAGTTCACAGATGGAAATCCAATTTCCAAATACGTGACTTTGCGGTTTTTGATTATAGAGCCTAGTATGGCGACATGATATATGGTACCCATGCCGTCTATGATTGATATTTATGATTGAAATTGTTTTGACACTATACACTTATAATAGTATCAAATGATTTGTTTTTAATGTACTAAACATGTTGGGCTATTATAAGGGAAAACCCTATCCTCCGGCTTGTGTTGCATTGCGTGATGGGACATGGGTCTTATAATAGCTTCATTTTTCTTCATTTAGCATTGCGCTGTTGTTTTATGCACTGGTATTCTTGGGAGGAAACCTGTTCCATGTTATACGGCGTGGTCCCTTGATTTACCTAACTTTAAAATCAAAAGATAACTGTTTTAGTTCTCACACTAGTCACATGACTGATCTGGAGTTTATTGTTTTAACCTAAACTCTAGGTGCCCTTATTTTGACACGGGCAGCTAGTAGTTTTGGTTTTGCAGATTTATATTCACAGGTTCCTAGTTTACAGTTGGAATGATATCCGGAAAGCTTTGTATCCGTATATCTCTTTCAATTGGGAATTGTGTTATTTTTCTGCTACTATGTAATTTATTGTAATCTCTGATATTTTATGGTGTGTAATATTGATTCATACTCTGTATATTCTTGTAATCTGATGAAATTGTTGTAATAAGCAATGAACTGTTCTTCTGTTTGCATCCCGATGTGGCTTGTCCTCAACTCAATTCATGATTTCCCGTAAGGGGTATTTCGGGTCGTTTCAATCACGGTAGAATAACACTAGCGGAACCTGTCATATAACTCATAGCGCAAAGATAAATTATAATAGAACATGTAAAATAGACAATAATAACAAAGCATAGTTGCATGGAATTTTAAACTTCCATATCATCAAGGAATATCCATAACATCGGTTGATTACATCAATAAAACGTGTACAAAAGGCCTCACTACAACCCTTAGAGAATACATCAAACAACGAAAAACAACATAATATGTATATTAAGAAACCAATACGCATGCCTCCAGCTCGTCATCGATCTGCAATACCGTCCACTAAGAACTGCTACCTGTTACCTAGTACTCAGCATCCCCAGTACCAACGACCTGACTTGGTTGATCCATCTTAACACACACAGACGACCAACCTCGCAACAAATAGACCGACCCATCTACACCGAGTCAAGCACCACGACCTGCCTTTGTCGGACTCATCCACACGACTTGACATGCCACGACCCAAGTTGCACGACCTGAAGCCAACATCTTCCAATGACCCAAAGTCCTTCAAAGCTCCCTGCCTTCCACGACCCAAGTCCAACGTCCTGAAGTAAATGACCCATCTTGGCCATGACCCATCCATATCTTGGACCAAAAGCCATGACCCAAGCTTTATGCCACCTCATCAACGGCCCATGCAAAAATGAGCCGACTCCAGATCTGACCGATCTAACTCAAATCTCGACCAGTCCATCACTAGACGACAACATCAATTTAACCAACTCATTGAAATCATCCAATTCAATCATAAACACTTTATGAAATCATCATCAACACTAAAACGACAATCATTCAATAACAACTATACAAAATTCACCAAATCATGATAACTCATGAATAAACAAAATGATGGATCAAAACTTGCATAAGCTATGGATTAATGAAAGAATTACCGATTTAAGTTGCTAGACTAGATCCTATGGTGATTCAAATGAAAATATATTTACCATTATGCAGATCTTGGTAAACAAAAATGATGAAAAATAAGATCAAACAACCCATATACTTGATTAAATCTGTGTGAGATGTTTATCACTCAGCAAATCTTCGAAATAACTCGAAATCACTAAATTCCCAATCCGGATAGCGAAGAACACTCTTCAAAACAATCAATGTGACGTGATCTTCCTTCACTCGATGTAGTTCTAGCTTTACTCGATATAGATCTTCGATCTTCTCACGTAGATCTATAATTTTAATGGAGGAAAGGTGTATTTGATTGAGTAAGGAGAATCACGAGCTCAACAAAATGAGAGAATGAAGAAAGTAAACTATTCTCCATGCCACTACCCCATATTTATAGCTCAAACCAACGCACTAATGGGCCAATCCAAATCAGTCCATTAATGGCTAGCCGAACCTGTACAGAAATTATGCATCACTACTTGAACGATTTATCCCAAACCGCTAAACCAAATCTTTAATGTGAGCACTCTACAGAATTGGAAACACCATTTCCTTTCAAATGAAATCGACCTCAACACCTAATTCGATCCCAGTCAAAAGTTATTCCTTGTACAAAACTAACATGGGCAAAATGGCCATAAATAAATTTGGTAAAAATTATGGACATTTCTTGCATCCCCACAACCAACATATCAAAATATAAGGATGATCCAACCCTCAGGAAAATAAATAAAAATATTTTATGATCCCCCGATACCTAAAATGAGGGTTGTTACATTCTCCCCCCTTAGGAATTTCGCCCTCGAAATTCCAGACAAACACAAGAACCCAAAACTGTTATGCATGCCTATCATCCATGAGCAGCCAATTTTACCATCCAAACTAGCATCCATAAAGTCATTCATCCATAGCCTTATCCTAGCACGTAGAATTCTACCAACAGTAGTACAAATTACAATGATGTAAGGTGACACGACATAAATGGGTCATATCGACGAAGTGTTCTGGATGGGTCGGGTTCATACTCTCTTCCGTCTTCCATGTACAATCACCATCATCCTCACTCCACTGCACCTTGACTAGCTTAACCGTCTTCCTCCTAAGATGATTCATGTCATTCACCACAACGCGAAGCGGCTTACGAGGTTTTGTAACTAAGGTCCCGACTTCTAGGTCTTCGTATTGTTCTGGAGATATACCACATTCGAATCATGCACACATTTTCATAGAAACGACACATGGGAAACATTGTGCGCATTCAACATCTTCTCAGGTAAATCCAATCTATATGCGAGCTTTCCAGTCCACTCGAGTATCGAAAATGATCCAACGAATCTTGGAGCTAACATTCTTTTGCTTTCGAACAGAACACCATGCTTCAATGGTGAAACCTTCACGAAAACCATGTCACCCACATCGAACTCCAAATCTTTTCGATGTTTATTGACATAACTCTTCTGACGATCCTAGACTGCCTTGATTCATTTCCAAATGATCTCGATACATTTTGAGGTCTCTCTTATCACCTCTGGCCCAAGTATTAACTTATCTCTAGTTTCCAACCAACATGCCGAAGAATTACACAGTCTCCCATACAACGCCTCATATGGTGTTGTCCTAATGCTCTACTGGTAGCTATTGTTGTACGCAAACTCAACTAAATTTAGATGGTCTTCCCATAATCTCCCAAAGTATCATTCACAAGCCCTCAAGAGATCTTTCAAAACTCGGTTAACCCTCTCGATTTGACCATCGGTTTGGGGATGATAAGCCGTGCTCAAAGACAACTTGGTTCCCAAAGCTTCTTGCAAATTCTTCCGAAATCCACTCATAAATAATGGTTCTCGATCAAAACTATGCTCTTTGGGATACCATGGAATCAAACTATCCATTTAATATAATGCTTAGCCAACTTCGATGTTGTCCTAGTCCATTTGATTGGAATAAATCTTGCACTTTTGGTCAAACGATCCATGATGTCCCAAATTCCTTCGTTTCTTTCCCTATTTCTTGGTAGTCCATTGATAAAATCCATCGATATCTGCTCCCACTTCCACGTAGGAACTTCCAATGGCTAAACCAATCCACTTTTCTTCTTCTGTTCAACTTTTACCAAATTACAGTTCATACATTTGGAAATAAATTTTCCAACATCGCTCTTTATACAATCCCAGTAGTAAGCTCGCATCATGTCCTGATACATCTTATTACCACCAGAACGAATCGTCAACTTTGTGTGATGACATTCCCTTAGAACCTTATCCCACAATCTATCTATACCAGGAACAACCAATTGTTCTTGCTTTCAAAGCCAACCCTCTCTATCGACCCTAAATTCCTTATCCTCTAGTTCTATCTTTTGGATAATATCAAACAAGCTTTACATCACACTTTTGGCTTTCGCCAATCCTTTCGATGAGAGTAGGACTTATCGATAAGCTTGCCAATATTTCAAGTTCTAACTCACATCGAGGCCTGAAATCAAATCCTGCCAACTACTCAAGGTGTTTCCATTTCGAAAATATCGCTCCTAAACTTGCGTTTCTTTGACTCCACAAATCGGCCACTGTGTTATCTTTACCACGAGTATAGGCTGTACCAAAATCATACGATGCTAGAAACTCTAACCATCGTTGCTGCCGAAGATTCAAATCCTTTTGGGAGAAAAGATACTTCAGTGAATTGTGATCCGTAAATAACTCGAATTGAACTCCCAATAGGTAATGTTTCCATATCTTTAAAGCAAGCACGATCTTTGCTAAACTCCAAATCATGAGTCAGATAATTCCTTTCATGCGGCTTCAGTTATCTATTAGCGTAGGCCACAACTCTATCCTTCTATATTAGCGCTGCTCCAAGTCCAGTACCACATGCATCAGTGTATAACACCATCTCTTCATTCCCACTTGGAATGATCAAAACAGGTGCACTCCTCAGCCTCTCTTTCAGGATTCCAAAAGCTTGCTCACACATTGCATTCCATGTGAACACTTGACTCTTCTTCGTTAATCTTATTAATGGTGCAGTTGTCTTGAAGAAATCCTTGATAAAGCGACGATAATATCCTGCCAACCTAAGGAAACTTCACACATCTGGAGCATTCTTAGGTCCATCCAAGTCCTGGATTGCTGCCACCTTAGGGGGGTCAACCGCTATCCCATTTCTAGAAACAACATGGCCTAAGAACCTCACTTCACTCTTCTAGAAGTGGCACTTCGAAAACTTAGCTCTCTGCTAATGCTTTCGCAAGATTTCTAAAACAACTCGCAAGTGCGTCTTATGCTCTTCCTTATTTCAGGAGTAAACCAGAATATCATCCACAAACACAAACATTAACTTGTTCAATTGATCCTTGAAAACCCGATTCATAAGATCCACGAAGTACGCTGGTGCGTCTGTCAACCCGAATGGCATCACCAACCATTCGAAGAAACCGGATGGTGTCCTAAAAGCAGTCTTTGACACACCATCCCTTGCCACCCTCATTAGGTGGAATCCCGTTGCCAAATCCATTTGAGGAAACACTTTGGCCTCATGAAGCTGATCGAACAAGTTGTCAATCCTCGACAACGGATACTTGTTCTTTTTGGTCACCTTGTTCATCTCACGATGGTCCACATACAATCTCAAAGATCCATTAGCCTTGGTCGCGAACACAACTGGTGCACCCCATTCGGACACACTTCTCTGAATGAATCCTTTTCCCAAATGTTCACGTACTTGCACCTCCAACTCTGGCTGCTCCTTAGGAACCGTCCTCCTAAGAGGCATGAGATAGTCTAGCACCTTCGATCAAATCAATTTAGATCTCAAGCTCGCGATGCGGCAGCAACCCTTTGATGTAACGACCCGCATTTTTGACCATTCTAATCGACAATAATCCTTACATGTCAACTCAAACAAATCTAAATTACAGATAGTTATTGGGATTAATATAAGGAAAGGAAGAAAGAAGAAAAACAATCACAGAATCTCACAGCGGAAGGAAAAAATATAATAATCAAATAACAGTTCATGAATTTGTTAAATTATACATTTGATTATACATTTCAACAATATATCAGAGTTAACTATCATAAAACATACCATATTTGTACATTTAACTACCAAACAACAATAACGCAATCATACCACAACATGATTTTAATCAAACTAAAAATCAAATATTTTAGTTAATCATGACTGGGTTTATGATAGTTAACCTCTTCAAAGACATCATCAAACTCACTTGCGATCAGCAACAATGACAAGTCTTCCCATGGAATCACAAACAAATATAAATAGCTCACGAAGACACCATTTTCGGGCTTACATCGTATCACAACCATTCCCCCTTCCACATTCCCAACTGTCCCTCCAGCTTATTGCAATCCACCTTTGTCGCATGCTTCTTGAGCTAGTCCATACCAAAAATAATCCCAAACCCATCGAAGTTCAAAATAAAGCAATCACATACAAAGGATAAACCATGATTCGACAACACTAGACCACGATAAATCATACATAAACTGGACCACCCCAACTGGTTTAGTCACAATCAATGGTCTATCAATATTCTCAGGTTCCAAACCCAAGCGACAAACATGCTCATTACAAATGAATGAATGCAATGCTCTAGTATTTAACAACACATGAACTGAAACATATCTAACAGAAAGAATACCTTGAATGATGACACTCTTCCTCTTCACCTCTGCGGTAGGAGCCCTTAAAGACAATGTCACAGCTTCCAAATAAAACGCATTCACAATCTGCCTATCCTTTAGCAGTTATGGACAATCCTTCTTGTCATGCTAAGGTTTGCCATGGTTGTGGCACTTCCTATCAGCCTCCAAATTCTTATAATCCTTGGAAAAATGGCCTTTCTGCTGATAGTTGGTGTAGGTCACTCCACCTTTCTACTTCTTCTGGTTATCTTTTCCTTTATGCTGTCGTTGCTTCCTTTTTTGTTATTGCCACCTTTTTTGTTATTGCCACCCTGCTGTGATTTCGGCTCCTCTTTAGCTGCAATAACAGTTTCTTCCTTAAGAAACAACTATCATGCCTTAGAGCTTTTTCCATGATCTTCTCATAAGTATCGTCCAAGTGATCTACCAACCGATTCCCAAGGTACTTGTCCAAGCCCATGACAAACTTCTTGTTCTTCTGAGAAGGAGTCTCAACATATAAAACGAGCATACTTCGACAAAGCTTCAAAGTAAAAAACATACTCAATTATTGGTCGACCATTCTCTTAAGCTCAACAGACCTCTTAAACAAAATAGACTTGTGGACGATATAGACAAACTTCATCTCAAACTTGACTTGGTTGTTCCTATGAAATCTCATCTTCTGGGGTCTCTATAGTAATAGAGTTCCACCAGTCCATTGCTTTTCCCTCTAGCTGTCTTGATTCAAACTTCCTTTTGGTACATCATCAATTCCCAAGTCTCCAATGATCCTAATGCAAGTATCAAGCCACTCTTGAATCTCTGTAATTGGCTCCATCCCTTTAAACAGCTTCCTTCCTAGGGTGGTGAAGTCTTTGCATAACTTTAATAAGTTAAAGACCCTAGGAACCTGCACTTGAACTCCAACATCTACTGAGGTTGTCTCCTGAGCGGATACCCTCCTTATGATCGCTTACATCATGTCCGCGAACATAGATGGGTAATCTTGTATACCGTCATTTTCCACTCCAGGAACAGTCTCCTCCCTAGCAGCGTGTCTCGATGGTCGACGACTCATTCTAAATATGTAATATAGATTGGTTAGTCCATGTACAAGGAAACAACATACGGAGTTCAAATGCTATTATACTATACACTAATATAGTATACAACCAATAGAAATCTACAAATACGTCTCCCATATGTCATTACGTCTTTGAACTTTGGCTAAAATCGATAACTAGAGCTCTAATACCAAATGCGACGACTGGCCACAACTCCTGCAGTTCACAAGGGAAATAATGCACTAAAACACATGCCAGACAGTTATGGACAATCATCAGGGTAGAATAACACAAGCGGAACATGTCATATAACTCACAACGTGAGGATAAATTATAATAGAACATATACAACAAGCAATAATAGCAAAGTATAGTTGCACAGAATTTTAAACTTCCATATCATCAAGGAATATCAATAACATCGTTGGATTACATCAATTAACCCCGTACAAAAGGCCAAACTACAACACTCCGAGAATACATCAAACAGCGGAAAACAACATAATAGGTATAGTAAGAAATTGGTACGCAAGCCTCCAGCTCATCATCGATTTGCAGCATCATCCGCTAGATCTGTTACTTGTTACCTGCTACTTAGTCAGCCCATCCAACACATGGATGAACAACCCAAGGTAATAAGAGGGAAACATAAAACCATGAGTCAAACAACAGTCTTAATGATCGATAAAATAACTATTTAACATCACAAATAAAGTATATGAGAATAGGCAGATTCATCTAATCTACCAATCATATCATCAGAGAAGAACCCATCCTGTCATCCCCAAATCCGATAGTGATAGCCTTTACAACAATCAGATAGAACAAACTGTACATTCATGGCAATTAGTTATCAAGCGTATACCATACTAATTGATATTAACTTCTCCCAAACACAAACCTCGAAGGCCTAAACCAACATTAGACAAGCACCCAAGAGATATCTATTTCAACATAGCATAGCCTATTCAAGACAATATTAGCAAACAATCAACATCCATAACTCTGGCTATTATCGCCAATCCTGCCTTGAAACCACCGTTAATCATATGACCGACCCATCTGGCCATTAGTCAAGGTCTAATTGTAACCTTGGTTCAAACAAAACTCCATACGCCATCTATATTGTATGTTTGTCTTACTCGACGAAGACAACTAGGCCCATCAAGTTTTTTCCCAGGGTACTTGTCCCATCCGGTCTATTAGGCGTCCTCATTGTACCCCTGCTTCGAACCTGCTTGAACCACTGACTAACGATAATCTCTCAGCCTTCAATATCTCTAGTCGTCATCGACGACGACTATTATAGCTCAAGCGTCTTCTCGAGTAACCATTATCCACCAACTCAACATATTTGAGTTGTGCCAACATTTATTGCATTCCATCGATCAACGAACACATCACAACACTTCGAACATTCCATCTTAAACTCACTTTGAAGCTACATCCATCATTGAACCAAAATAACATCCATTTTTGGTTCACCATTCACCGAGTCATTTTCCCCAGGTCGCTACCGACTTATATAACAACGACCCACCACTTTTTTCCACACAAGCTGATCTAATGAGCTTCGAATGACCCAAATCCTTCAGCCGACCCAGTATCAACGACCTTACTTGGTCGATTCATCTTAACACGCACAGACGACCCACCTCACAATAAGTAGATCGACCTATCTACATGCGAGTCAAGCACCACGACCCACCTTTGCTACACCCATCCACACGACCTGACATGCCATGACCCAAGTTGCATGATCTGAAGCCAATATCTTCCAGTGACCTGAAGTCCTTCAAAGCTCCCAACCTTCCATGACCCAAGTCCAATGACTTGAAGTCAACAATCCATCTTAGCCATGGCCTATCCATGTCTTGGAGCACAAGCCATGACCCAAGCTCTATGCCACCACATCAAAAAACTATGCAAAAATGACCCTACTCCAGATCTGACCAATCTAACTCAAATCTCGACCAATCCTTCACTAAACGACAATCTCGATGCAACCCACTCATCCAAATCATCTAATTAAATCATAAACACATTATGAAATCATCATCAACACTAAAACAACAATCATTCATCAAAAACTATATAGAATTCACCAAATCGTGATAAATCATGAATAAAAAAAAATTATGGATTACCGATTTAAGTTGCTAGATTAGATCCTTTGGTGATTCAAACGAAAATATATTTACCATTATGTAGATCTTGGTGAAAACAACTTGAAATGATGAAAAATAAGATCAAACAACCCATATACTTGATTGAATCTATGTGAGAGATGTTTATCACTCAGTAAATCGGGTATAGATGGACGTGCTCCTTTCGTGTCTCCCGGCACCTTGATGATCTACCCCATTGGCTTCTTCACCATCGGATGTGCAGACAAGTCCAAGCGCATTACACCAACGTGTGATTAGACCCTATGTCCAATCTTTTAGTCGTGCGCTTGTATTAACTTATCAGATTTGATTTGATTGTTCACACTCGATCTTATATTCAAGTTATCATGTTTTCTTCGCGCCCGTAACACCCCGTAAAAGACATAAATATCAACAATAATTAAAAATAAACAATCTAATAATAAGGTTGGAAAATTAAATTTTGCTGATTTAAGAAATTGGCTACGAAAATCTTTTATTTGGATTCGTTGCGAAATTCTAAATCGTTTTCATATATAATCCACTGAAAACGGTGAAAGTATTGAGAAGTTGCAAGTAAATTAAATCGGATAGTAAAACACACACTTACATATATATATATATATATATATATGTATATACATATATATCCAATATATATTAAAATAAATAAGGTTGAATTTGAATTTTAAACTGAGGATAAAATAATGGGGTCATAAAATATTGTAAGTAAGGAAAGGGATTAAAAAAATAAAGTAATGTATTATTTAATTAAGCACCTCAACGCCATATACGTTCATTGGCCGTTTCAGGGACTAGGTCGTCGAATCGCCCCTTAGGAGGGGTGTCGATCGCCGGTCGACCACCCAGGTCGACAGCCTTGCGGTTGAAAAGCCCAATGAATTTATGTTGGTTAGGGTTTTCAAGGGGAATATATAAATATATGGCAAGGATTACATCTAAATAATCTAACGGCGCACGCTTACACAAGCGACTATATATAGACCTTCAAACCTCACAACTAAAACTCTAGCCACTCTATATCTCCACCTTCATATTATCCTTCTGCCATTGTTGAATTCCATAAAGGTTAGGAATTTCTCTTCTGGTTTTATATATGAATAATATTTTAAAGATGATTCTTATATATATATATATATATATATATATTATAAGGATTGGAGTAATTTTATCACAAAGGATGAATCCATATCAGAATCTACTAGAAGAATTCTATTGTTGTTCCTTTTAGATCTGTGAGTGGAATATTGTATTTACTAGGCATACTTAATTTTTAAATTGATTAACATGTTGATAGTTATGCCTAAGATGATTTGGCAACGATAACATCAATACAAAAACCCCCAAATCCTCTATTTCATATTTTGCGTAAGAATTGTCAATTTATTGGGTTTGTGGATTTGGATCTTAATATTGAATTGAGAACAAAATGGGTGTTGTGTTTCTACTTTATGTAATCCACCCTTATATAAGTAATTGATTGTAACCTAAAAGCGTTTAAATTTTGGTTTGATTTATGATTTGATTAGGTTTGGTTTCTATTTTGAATCCAAACATATTCATACTTGAAATCTATCAAATATAAACCTTTCTATGTGCAATACACCAAAAAGGGGGTGAATTAGATAAAGTGGAGCTTGTAAATATACATGTATATATTTATGAATATATGTGCCGATGTGTATATTATACAATATTCTTGATCCATTATTAAAATCATTCCACTAAGCCTTGGGTGCAAGTTGAAATTTGTATGTATGACGTGTTTTCTGTTCACTGTTATTTATATTATGTTATTATCCCATCATGCCTAAAAATAATGGTCAAAATATGGTAATTAACTTGGATACATCAATTCAGGATAAGTTTACAATTTTTATCTCGTTAGAACGTTCTCTCATTCATACGAACATTAAACGTTATTTATGCGTTATAATTATTAAACTTAAATAATATAATCAACGTAATTAACGTAATATTGATGTAATAAATGCGATTAGGATAGAATTTGAATTTGAAATGTCCCCATAAATATTGATTCTTGTGTGTGTGTGTATAGAATGGCTTTACATATATAAATAGTGACACACAGACACAAGGTTAGTTGCCATTTGTGGTATATCCTGCGTGGAACCAATCGGTAAATCAAGCAACCACAAGTGGGCCCAACTAATGTTAGAGGTATGGTGCCATAGGCTATTCAAACTTAGTACGCTATGACACGAGGTTAAACCTACTTGTAGTAGAAGTATGCCCGGAACCGCTCGGCATATCCAACATCTACAGGTATACGGTTTAATATGAGTGGTCTAGCGTGTGTGTGTATTGAGAAGGCCTTCAGAAGCTGACTCTTTTCTTATCTAGTTTGGGTCTTAAGTGGCTAGGACTAGGTCCACCGAAGGTTTATTCCTTGGAGAGGAACCAAAGTCATGAGACCCACCCTTGTTAGGTTCAAAGGAAGTCTATAGTCTATAGGTCCTCCTTCTCTAAAAGTGGTTAGGCATAAGCAATAATGGAGTAGGGTAGTTCACAAGGGATGTCCACTTCCTATAGAAGCTTATAAGGGATCAAGTAGTGACAGGATTGGTATATAAAAGATATGTGGCCATTGCATGCTCACTAACTGTCTAAGGGAAGTCTTAAGAGACATGGTTGTTCTACCGTAATATCAGTTAAGTAGTAACATACGCAATATTTCTTCTCATATTACAATTGAGAGTATAAACTTAAGAATGTTGATGTATTAGGATGGAGTATTAAGAGGCTAGGGTCAGCCTCAGGGTTATAAGTAATCATAAGAATCCACCTTTAGTAGGGCCATAAGTGACGGAGAATGCCCGACTCGTTGAGTCTTTATTCTAAAAACACCAATGGGCGATTGACTTGAATATCCACCTCATTGGTTAGAAACTTGGTGTTTGTTTGAATGTTGTGTGCTGCATAGACATACCTTGACATATATAACCAGCTAAAAATATAGGATATGGACTTTAAGTAAATACCAAATTTCTGTCATATAGAACTTTATGTTCTGACCCCTCTCCTTAACATATCCAACAGGCCAGTAGATAAGCTAGAATCCATAGATGGAATAAGGATGGAACTCGAAGGCGAAGACGAAGATGTTATGATTTTACTAGTTATTATTACTATATTTCTTATGGAAGCTTTTGTGAATGAATTTATTGACATACCCATGAAACAAATGTAATCTTGATTGTTGTGTTGGAATTCTATGAATTTTAATAAAATTGTACATCTTATTTCAGTATTATATTTTCTCTTTCTGCTGTGTGAGATTTCCATTCCAGGTATGCATATATTATCTATGCGGCTGTAATTCCTTACAGGAACCAACGACCCGTTTAGAATGGCTCTAAGTTTCGATGGGCCTTTTCTGGGTCGAAATTTAGGACCATTCAGGATGGGTTGTTCCATTGAGTATCAGTGCCTAGGTTAGCTGATTATAATGGAATTATATGCATGAGAGGTGTATTTGTAATTTGAAAAGGAATTTTCAAACTATATATATATAATATATTTATCCCAATAAGCATACACATCTATACAAGGCAACTTTATCATTTTCTTCCCTTTTCAGCTTATGTACTATCTCAAAAGTATCCACTAAAGGATCCCTCCTTTTCTTTTTAGATAGTAGAACGACTAATAATCCTACCAAGCAGGGAAACCAGGCAAGGCCTCGATACTTGCTAGAATGGTTCCAAATGTACCTCTATACTATGGAATAGGTCCCTATTGCTAATCATTCCCCAGCGGTACCTGCAACTCCTGTCGTTGAGGTAGCCATTGACTTTTCTCGCTTGAGCTTCACAAATCTTGGAGGGAAATTGTTCACTGGAAAGGAAGGTTTTACTAATGCCCAATCTTGGAAAACGAACTGCGAAAGAATTTTTGAAGCTACTGGTTGGCTCGATGAAGTAAAAAGGAGTACTGCAGGCTAGCACTTGAAAGAGTAAGCCCTTGAACGTTGGAATTTAGTACCTAGAGAGAATGAGGAATGGACTTTTACATTGGATGAACCCAAAACCCGATTTAAAGCAAAGTTTTTGCCAGGGGCGGAAGTGACAATCCAGTTGGAGAAATTTATTCACCTCAAGCAATAAAGCTTGACCTTAGCTAAATTTATCGAATTAACTAAGTTCGGAAGAGGTTTGGTAGACACTCCCATGAACAAAGCCTTGAGGTTTGATAAAGGGTTGAATTCCCCACTCAAGGAAACTTTATTTGCCCAATTAATATTTGGGGAAACTTTTGAAACCCTTAGAGACAGCTCTCCTATGCACGGATGAAGCCACCAAGGAAAATAAAGAAGGCGAGAAAGGAGAAGGAAGTTCCAACAAGAATAAGAAGAAGGAACGGTGAATGAATAAGAAGAAGGGGGCAAATTCAAAAAGGAAGCAAAGACTTGTACGAGGTGCAACCACAAGGGCCATGAGGCCAAAGATAGTAGGACTTCATTAGCAAAGAAGGAATTCAAAGGCAAGTGTTTCAACTATCATGAATAAGAACAACTATCTAGAGACTGCCCAAAGCCCAAAGTCATCTGAAATGGTCAAAACTACGCAATAAAGGCAACAACGATTCAAAGCCGACCCCCAAAAGACCAAGGACAACCCGCACTAGAAGCTATAACTTCTGTTTTAAGAAATTATGCGTTTACCTTGTTCGGTTCCGAAGCGACTCATTCATTTATATCTAAGAGATTATTTAATCTATCGAACCTTCCCATATCTATCTTTGATAGTCCGATAGAGGTAGCCAACCATATTGGAGGATCTATGTATCTTGAGTTGTTTTGCAAAGACCTAATATTAGAGGTGGGCAATGTTGAGTTCTTTTGTGAAGCATATGTGTTGGATTTTATGGGGTATGACCTTATCCTAGGTATTGATGGGCTATCATTTTATGGTGTTATCCTAGATTGCGACAAGAGAATCGTTCGTCTTAAGAGCCGAGGAGGACGTACTCTGAATATTCCTTGTAATGTTAGGAAAAAGGATAAAGCCTTATTATATTCCTTATCTCCTAGTTCATAGGGACCATCTTCGATCCCTATAATATGTGAGTTCTTGGATGTTTTTGAGGAAGTCATGGGGACTTCCACCCAACAGAGAAATCTCTTTTCGTATTGACCTAGAGAAGGATGTTAGACCTGTAGAACTACCCTTATGGCATATGGCGCCTAAGGAAAGAAGGGAGTTGGATAACCAGATTTCGGAATTATTACAAAAAGGTTTCATTCGGCGAAGCACCTCAGAATAAGGTGCACCTGTTGTGTTTTCCACTAAAGCAGACAGACCTTTAAGATTTTGTGTGGATTATAGGTAACTTAATAAATTGACCAAGAAGAATAGGTGTTGCTTACCTAGAATCAATGATTTTTTTGACATTTGGGAGGAGCCCGAGTATTTTCCCAGTTAGACATTACTACTGAATTTCACCAGTTAAGAATTGCAGGACAGTAAGGAAAAAACTGCGTTTAGGGCGCCCAATGGATTGTTCCAATTGGAAGTTATTCCCTTGGACTAAAGAATGCACCCGCCTTCTTTGTTGACCTTATTAGTAGAGTGTTTAGAGGCATTCTAAATAAGATTGTGGTTGTCTTCGTAGATGGCATCCTTATATTTTTAAAAGACCATAAAGAGCATGAAAATCACTTAAGATTAGTTCTGGGGATAATAAGGAAGAATCAATTTAAAGAAAAATTCTTGAAGTGCCATTTTCGGAGGGAAGAAGTTAGATTTTTAGTACATATTGTTTCAACTGAAAGCTTGGTCGTAAACCTCGCAAAGATCGACGCAATCAAGGAATGGAGGATACCTCAGAATGCTATGGAAGTGAGAAGCTTCTTTGGATTGGCCGGGTATTATCGGAAATTCATTAAAGACTTTGCAAAGATTGCTACTCCTTGAACCCAACTAAAAAAAAAGAATTTGGTGTTTTCTTGGAGTAATAAATGTGACATAACCTTCAAGAAATTAAAGGAAGTAATAACTAGCGCGCCAGTCCTAATTATACCCGATGGTTTAAAATTGTTTACAGTTTACACCGATGCATGTAGGACCGGTTTAGGAGCGGTCCTTATGCAAGAAGGAAGAATTGTTCTTACGCTAGTAAACAACTTAAGGATCCAAAGAAGTGATACCCAGTTAACGACCTTGAGTTGTCTACTAGCGTAATGTAACACCCCGTAATTCTGTTAATATTAATATTCACAAATTAAAGAATAACTAATCTCAGACGTGAGAATTGTGGGAAACGGGTTGCGCCATTGTGTTCGTTTCAGAATTCTGGTTGAAATAGAGTCCGAGTTTGCGTGATTTGGACTTCGTATGAAGAAGATATGGCCATCATAAGTTTCAGAAAATTCAAAACAGATTTCAGAAAATTTAAAATTCAAAATTCGAAGTCAAAAAGGCTAAGCGGGAAATTTCCCGCCCAGCACCCCAGGTCGACTGGGGAGTCGACTGGGCAGTCGACACCCCCCCAGGTCGACTGGGGAGTCGACTGGGCAGTCGACCTGGGTGTCGACCTGGTCCAGGCGGCTAGGGTTTGACTGAGTCCAATCTTGAGCTGCTGATGTGTCTTTAGGGCTGAGTTGGCAAATTAAACGGTTTAGGTTAGTTCTGAGTTGATCTGACGGCCTAAATAAAACCTAAACTCTATATATACCTAGGTAGTCTCTCACTCTAATTCACATGAAAAATAGAATAGCCACCGTCATGCCATCGCCATGGAACTCAGTGTAGCCGCCGCCAACTAAGAAGGAAGAAAGCTAATCAAAATTCTAATTCTACTCAACTCTAAAGCAAATCAAGACTCTCTTTCTTCTCTAATTGTGAGTATGATGATCTTAACAAGATTATTATTAAACTAATTAGATTGAGATGTGATATGGATCATAAGAAAATGATGTGAATTGTCATATATGTTGTTGTAAACCTTATGCTATCATGTAGGTTGTAAATCCTATGTTATGTGATGATGGTATCCTATATGTTGTAAATCATGCTATGATGATATTGTATAGGTTGTAATTTTCTATGCTAAGTTGTGATAAATCATACATGTTATAAAGTCATGATGTTATTATCTATGCTAATTAGTTCATGTTAATCAAATCATAATGGTTGTGTAATGACCCGGATTTTTGGCGACTTTGTTTATCGACATAAGCTCGGTTTTGATAACCAAAACATCGAAAAATCACGGTAATTAATGAAAGAAATTAGAGGGTGAGAATAGATAAGATAGAAACTTAGAATAGAAGAAGAAGAAGAAGAACACAACATCAGAGTAACACGAACCTCACAGCGGAACGAATAACATATAATATATAACATAACTTTGAAATATAACAGTTATGTACACAATAGCACTTATCAGAGTATAGCACTTACAACAATAGCGGAAAAACAATAGCTATACAATCTTGAAACCTCCTGCTCCAAGCTCTCCAAGTATATCTGTAAATCCCGACTACTTGACTGCCCATACAAATTTAGGCACCCAAGAGTTTAGGGAAAACAAAAAAGTAAACTCCGGGTCAGTCATGGGACTGGTGTGAGTAAAACAGTTTAAACAGGTATATGAACAAGTAAACGATATCTCATAAGACCACGCCGCAGAACGGAACAGGTTTTTCCCTTATGAGAATCCAAAATATCTTTATATCAAAAACCTTTTGATATTATAATAATGTCTATGTACAAATAGATATCAACTAGCAGAAACGCTTTCATCTCACGTTCTACATATATAGTATACAATCAAAATCGCAAGCACGTATTGGATAATGGATTTCCAACTATGACAAGGTATGGAACCACCTTCCGATCAGTGTACTCTAGGAACGATACACTGGAGTTCAACAAGAACGTCTTGCAACTCAGCCACACATGACCGACCACTCATTTTGCTTGAGTGTATCGAATGTATATCACCAACGGTTGGGATCATCAACCGTTCCCGTATATATATGGGACAACATTGATAGATTTAAGAAACAAATGAATATTCTCTAGATAGGTGATTATACACCCTACTTCGGTGCGACCGACTTAGCCATGCTGCCTGCCCGATTTCTGTCATTTACCGGTTGATGAGGCTAGAAGCTACGCTTTATCATCACATTAGATTCACTTCGAATGCCACATTGTCAGATCCATCGAAAATCACTAATTGACGTCTACAACCACACATTACGTGTCAGCTAAAATAAGTTTCCTTCTCCGCTTCCACTCTTGGTACGGTTGAAGAAATCAATGTACGTGACCTTTCTGGAAATACTTTGTCAGACATTCATTTATACAAGTCATCCTCATTCACTTAGAATGTCACATCGTCATACCGGCCAAATCACAAATTGACTTATCCAAAAATAACACGGGTATACAGCTAAGAGAAACGAATTCCTCTGCCACCAAACGTGAATACGTTTGAACAGATCAACTTACGCGATCCATTGGATATACTCTGTCAGACCTTCGTCCATACAAGTTGTCCTGGGACTGGACAAACCGAAGGCACTATTCAGTATATCCATCTTAGTCACTGTTATCTAAGACTTATACAACAGCCCTTGCATTTTACTCTATCTTCAATTATCTTTGGCATATATGATTCGCAACACTTATGCCAATATAGAGTGGTTCTTCAGATAATAATCCAACCGGTCTCTCCATATTAACAACGTTAAAATGGTCAAAACTCCGATAGTCTGTGATTTAACTATCAAAGAAAAACAAGTGTGCAAACAATGATATTTTTCCAGATGGAAATTATATCGATCAATCATCAACATATGTCTATATATATATATTCATATTGCCTTATTTTCTATGTTTAGCAAATATATGTTATTAACACTGGAAAACGTTTCCATCTGCTTATTTACAAATCACTACTCTTCCCCAACTATCAGTCCCTGACTGTAAACTGTATGAGAACAATCCCTTAAGTATAAATCCCGAAGGCCGAAACCAACATCAGATAGGCACTTAGAAAACCATTCAATTTACTAATCTCTAGTGAGTTCTAATTTTTCTTAACTCTATTTGATTAACTCTGATTGATTAACTCTAACTGGTTAATTCTAACCGATCAACTCTAACTGGTCAACCTTAATTAATTAACTCTAACTGGTTTTACTTGGTTTGACTAACTCAATTTATTAACTCGACTGACTAATTCAACTCGATTAACCTAACTTGATTTACTTATCTCGATTAACTGAACTAATCACTTTGATTAACTTGACTAATTCACTTTGGTTAACTTAACCAATTCACTTAACTAATTCACTTAGTTTAACTTAACTAATTCACTTAACTCCTGTCGAATAAACTATATTCGATAACTCCTCTAACTCTATTCGAATAAACTATATTCGATTAACTCATTTACTCTATTCGAATAAACTATATTCGATTAACTACTTTTCTCTTTTCGAATAAACTATATTCGATCAACTTATTTGATTTAACTCAAATCGATTAACTCCATAGAATAAACTATATTCGATAACTCCTTCGATTTAAATAATATTCTATAACTCACTTCGATTAACTAATAATCGATAACTCCTTCGAATAAACTATATTCGATAATCTCTTCTTGAATAAACGATATTCGAAAATCTTCCCTTTCGATTTAACAAATCGATAATTCCTTTTCAAATAACTAAATTTGACAACTCCTTTCGATTTAACTAATCGATAACTCCTTTCGATTAAACTATAATCGATAACTCCCTTTGATGGAACTAACATCGATACTCATTTCGATGAAATTAACATCGATTAACTCCTTTCGATGAACTAACATCGATTAATTTAACTCGACGAACTTAACTCAACTCACTTATCTCGATAATCTAACTCAAGAACTTAACTCGATTTACTTATCTCGATAATCTAACTCAAGAACTTAACTCCTATCGAATAACTAATATTCGATTTAACTCCATTCGCTTGACTCTAGATCGCAGCGATCACAATGGTTACGCTTGACTCCCTCAGGAAATATCCGACTGCCGTAGGCTATTTACAGCCCTGCGAATTACGCTAGCAGTCGTACGAGGTGGCAACTTACCCTGAATACTATGTTTGACTAACTCTATCTCAAATAACTATATTTGATTAACTCTAGTTCGTTTTAACTCTAATCGATTAACTCTAACTGAGTAACTCTAACTCGATCAACTCGACTTGATTAACTCGACTTACTTAACCCAACTGGTAAACTCGACTTATTTAACCCAACTGGTTAACTCGACTTACTTAACCCAACTGGTTAACTCAACTTACTTAACTCAACTGGTTAACTCGACTTACTTAACTCAACCGGTTAACTCTACTGAACCGGTTAACTCTACTGAACTGGTTAACTCTACTGAACTGGTTAACTCTACTGAACTGGTTATCCCTACTGGGTTGGTTAACCCTACTGATTAACTCTTCTCGAATACTATATTTGACTAACTCCTTTTAACAACGTTTTATTCATTTGAAAAGATTTACTTTTAAATAACAGTTCTACACTTTAAAAATGATTTCCTTTTTATAACGTTTTCCTCTTTATAACGGTTCCTGCTTTATAACGTTTTTTCCGTTTTTATAACGTTTTCTTTTCAATTCTATTTGTAAATGGTTTACAAATATTACCTTTTCAAACTTATTCTTGAAATATTCTAAATCCTTAAATTCTCTGGAAAATTCGCCATAACCTCCTTTGTAACGGGAGCATCGGGAAAATCCCCAAACCCGCCACACAGGCCTTTCCACTCAAAAGAAAATGTTTTGAAATTATTTTCTTTTTCTATGTATCTCCTATTTATAAATATTCCAATTTATAAATATTTCTTATTTATAAATATTCAAATTTATAAATATCTCTTATTTATAAATATTATGTTTTCAATATCACTTTGAAAATCCCCTTATCAACATCCCGTATGTTATGGTATTCAATCAGATCAAATCACGATGTTCAATATCGTCCAAGTATATATAATTTGCCCACAGATTTTATATCACATCATATAACAATATATGAAAAACACTAAAATAACTGTTGAGGAATCCAGCCGGATTCCTCCAACCTGTCTCCCTGCATCCACAGATGTTACACAATATGATTATCATCACTTTCAGTTCAATATAAATTATTCTGATAGTAGAATCAATATATAAATATTTAACGGCTTATATATATATATATATATATATATATATATATATATAATTTCCACTAACTGCCTAGCAGTTCAATCAATCAACCAACACACAGCAATCAACAGATGATTAACAGTTTTAAGAATACATTATAAAAATATAACTGTTCAGAGTTGGTGAGATTTACTCACATTTGTAGTTCATCGTTAAAGAACGATAACTGTTTATTTGATTTGAATCAACAGTTTATTTTGCCATAAATCCAAACGAGCTCAAATCCACTTCCAGTCAGTTCCTTGTTGTAGCTGACGTCCGTACGATCCCGACGCAACTTACGGTTTGAAATTCTGATAACGTATGAGGATGTTATAGCTCATATAAGTTAATACACATTTTTAATTAACTAAAAACTTAGGATTTAAATAATGGGCTTTTCCCTTTTCAAGAACTTCGGCCCAATACCCTTTGCACAAACCCAGACCCGTTAAATTCATCTTCCCCGAACACCACACAGGAGCATACAACGCAGGCCTCCCTTCACCATTTCCGATTTTCATCCACTAACTGCTCCTCCAACCATCATCTAAAAATCAATCAAAAATTACAGTGACACTCTCCTTCATCTCCTCTATAAATCCATCTTACTTCCACCGAGTTCGCACCTCCCAAGGATTTTCCGTCGAGCTCCTCAATTCGTCAGTTCCACGGTACTCGCGACCTCTCAGTGCACCGAAATCCCTCCAATTTATCACAACACAGTCGGAATCCAACCCTGAGTACAAATACCAACAAAGTTTTCCAATTTGATAACCCATCAATCCAAGAAACCCAACCCTAGCTAGTTCGAACCCATCGCTGTAAATATTCGAACACGGGAAAACACTGTCGAACACTTCGAAATTGATACCAATGGAAGCACAAGCCCCCACCGAACTCTGAAAACCATATATTGTGATTTTTAGGAATTTCTTTTTGATTTGTTTGATTTTCCAAAAGCTCACATTTGGGTTCTGGAGAAAATAAAAGTAGCGGCGCACTTTTGCTCAGAAGAGAAATTTTGTTTAGGGTTTAAGGGAAATTAAGGGTATTTATAGATAAGTTAAATTATTTCTATAATTATTATTATATTATTTTTAAGCAAACGTTGTCTGTACTTGTCCTTAAAAATTCCTATGATCACATACGGTACCCAAAAATCACGAAACTGGACATGCAGCTACAGTTCGAAATTATGGTCCCAACGAAACTGGTTTCGTCGAATTCCGACTCCGTATGCTCACACCGCATATTTTTAACTGTCAAAATACCGACTGTTTCTCACTCTAAAAATCCATACAGCCACATACTGACTCTAGAAATCACGAAACTGGAAATCTAACAACTATTTGACATTGCGGATCCAACAAAATTAGTTTCGTCGAATTCCGAGGTCGTTTGCAAAACTGGCTATTTTTAACGCTCTGAATGACCCATTTAAATATATAAATATATTTAAATAAAATTAAATTAAACATAAATAAATTTATATTATCGTGTATCTTCACATATGAAATACCATGCAGCTCTAGAATATTCCTATATGAATTTCTAACTCGATATTCGCTTCTGGGTCAACCCGATATTCGATTTATATTGAATTTCCTTTTAAAAATATAAATAATTCCTTTATAAATTATAAAGGAATTCCACAGTGACTTTTCTGAAATTTGATTTGGACATAAATCAAAATCTACACTACGGAATCCCGCTTTTTCTCTTCCACTAGAAAGATATAGTCCACCAGCTCCACATGTTTCTTGTTTCACAGAAATCCGGCTTAAAACGAATCCTGTACATCCAGTTGAAGTTCAAATCGCCAAATCGCGAACTACAGCGCCATTTCAAGCTCGATTTTAATTATAATATAATTATACGTTCAAACTGTCGTCGATTGAATATATTCGTCAATATAATTCAACTCTAAGCTGAATAAATTCTAAGGGACGACCCCGTTCACAGAATATTGTGATTCCCAATATTTTTGATTATTTCTAAATTAAATATATTAATTAATTCATTATTTTAATTAAATATTCCCAGTTATTTAATTCCACGACCATTTAATTCACTATATCACCATATATATAATTAAATTAATTAATTATAATACCTCTGCCAATGCGGGTCATTACAGGTTGGGCTATGTTGATCTATATGACAAATCAAGTATGCAAGTTTAGATTGATTAATAAAGATTATGAACATATGCCATGACATCTATTTAGATCTAGAATTATGACATCTAGAATTATGCTATGACATATGTGAATTCTATGTATTAGATGCTAGTTCACATCATCACTATGTTGCCTAAACCACATATGCAAGTCCATACATGAATTTGGATTGTGATCATATTATGTGAATTGTGACACTTTACCAACAAGTTGACACCTTTAGGTCCATAACATGTGTAGTTTTATGCAAGTTTCACCCTTATTATGATTAGATCTATTTTATTTGTCTATGTTTTGTGATAATTTATCTTTGTGCTATGAGTTAGACTATTCGAGTCTAACGTATATTTTGTGTTGAATAAGCGAACATATAACGTGGGGGTAGGGGTAATATTAAGGATTTAATATTAAGAAATTGGGGTGCAATTGATAAGATTTTGCATACCATAAGTGGATGGCCATAATTGAGTCAATTATGGACATCTTAAAATTGGAATTAATTAATGATTTGAATAGGGATATACTTAAAACTGGGGTAAAAGATTATAAGTGTTAATCAATGCTTAGGACACGAGGTTGGACTCGTTTGTAACGTAAAACTGCCCCGACCCGCCCGACAAATCCAGTAGTCAAAAATGTCAGCCCAATGTGAGAGGTCCCAGGCCCAAACTAAAGCATAACAGTTGTAAAGACATGAGGTTAGACTCTTTTATGGTGTAAGACTGCCCATACCCACCCGGCAAATCCAGCTGCCATAAATGCCAGTCTAATGTGAGAGGTCTTTATGAGGTTATGGCCTGAATGAATTAAGAAATGCTTAACCAAATAAACATCTAATGTGGACGTGGGGGTTAAGTAGGTGCCTTGGGTGGCATGAGGAATCTAGTGAGTGCCTTTAGTGGCATTTGAATTACGATTAGTAAGACTTAACCAAACACACATGTAAATGAACATGACTAAGAGGGTTAAGTGGGATATACTAGTGGGGACAAGCTTAGCTGGATAGCTTATGTGGGCCCATTTCAACCAGTAACCCAAACGTATCTTTGTGGGCTCGACCCAAGTCGAGGACGGGACACGCATACTGGGTTTGATTATAAGAAGCCAAACGGGGTAGCGGTGGCAATGCAAGTCCAACGGGTTTCATATGCGTGTGTGGACCCGGGCTGGTAGGTAAGACGTTGCTGCATCGTGTAGGTATAAGCCGTGCATTCTCAAGTTGTATCGGGTTTCCACTTTAGGGGAGTGATACACCCGACTGTGGGGCCAGCACGGGTATCTACGAGTAGGGAGCCGATCGCAAGTGGGTAGTGGGGTACACCTAGTGGAGATAGGGGCAGGCGATCCCTATGTAGTCAGCTAGGGGTACACGAAGCTATTTATATAATTTCTAAGTGAAGCAAGTGGGATCGACCTTTAGGGTGACTAGTGCGGTGCAGTGTAGTAATTATTCGTTAGTAATTAGGTATGCCTTTAACGTTACCTTTATCTGCTCTTCCATACCCACTAGTTCATAGACATTTCCTTATTTTCCAGCTTATGCCTTAGTCTAGTTATTTTGTTAATAGTATTATTAGAATTATCATACTTGCCAGACTTTATGTCCGACCCCCTCCATTTCTATCCTTTTTCCCCCTCCATGTCCTCAGGGTGGACCCAGCTCTAGTGGAGTTTGATTGGATTGCTTTATCTCTTTGGGAAAGCTTGGACCGCTGAAGTAAAGTCCAGCTTGTTATCTTCTTTAATGGCTATTTATGTAATGGGATTATGTATTTTGTTTATCAAGATGGATGTTGTACTTGACTCTGATTTATGGTTTTTATGATGTAACAAACATGTTTAACTTCCGCTGCAATGAATTAAAGTTTTAGATTTTCAAGTACTACTTATTATCTGTCTTGATGTAATTTTTCTGTTCTATATTCACTTAAACCTCCATGGAAGTTAATGCATTCCCTTTGTGAGTGACATTAATGGACGTGGGGTGTTACACGTGGTATCAGAGCTTAAGGTTACCAGAACAGATAATTTTTTTAGAAAAACTATTTTTCTAAAGTATTTTTGGAAGAAGTATTTTCAAAAACATGTCTTGATGAGTAATTTAAAGAGAAAAGTTTTTATGAAAAACATAATCCCCAATAGCCATATATCTTTATCCTTCGAATTCTATATTTTGAATCTTTCCTTTTTCATTTCAGCATGGCTGAAGATTTTAACCTTCCGGATGGTGTAACGATACCAGGATGGTATAGGAGGTTATTAGAGGCTAGGGCCGCTGCAGGTCCAGCCAATGTTCCTCCACCACCAGTTGCACCCGCTCCTCCTCCTCCTCGCGTAGATACTTTTGCAAAGACGTGCAAGGAATTTAAGGCTATGGGCGGAAAACCTTTTCAAGGGCCAGGAACGTTTGTGGAAGCTAGACATTGGCTTAAGGAGGTGGAAGAATTGCTAGAAATCTTTAAAGTAGAAGAAGGGAGGAAAGTCAAATTAGAAGCTTGGTTAATGAAGGGAGAGGCCTCTTTTTGGTGGGAGGTCACTAATGGGGAGCGTCCTGTTGATTCTTTGGCGGATTTCAGACGTAGGTTTGAGGCAAAGTTTCTCTCAAGGGCAGAAGAAAATCTATATATGGAAAGTTTCTTGACATTAAATCAAGGAAGCTCATCAGTGAATGAATATGTCAACAAATTTAATCAGTTAGCAAGGTTTGGCTTGGACTTAGTGAACACGCCGGAGAAAAAGACTCTGAGGTTCGTTAATGGCTTGAATGAGCCGTTGCAAGGGTTGGCTATGACCCACATCCCTATGGGGGCCACCTTTGAGAAGCTAGTAGACATGGCACTCATGCACGAGGAGAAAGGCGCTAATGCTAATAAGGCACCCGAGAAGAAAGGGGATCATAAGAAACCTCAACAGCAAAACAAGAAGGGTGGTATAGACAATAATGGCAAGGGAAAGAAGAAATGCTTTAATTGTGGGACACCAGGCCATCTCAGCAAGGATTTCAGAAAGAAAAAGAAGACTGGCTGTTTTCACTGTGGTGAAGCAGGACATCTAGTGAAGGACTGCCAAAAGAAGGGGCAGAGGGCAGGGTCTACCTCGGGAGGACAGGTGCAGGCCCTTATGGCACCAGGGCATGCAAGGGGACAAGTTCAGGCTCTCGCGGTCCCACCGCTGCAAGAACGAGGTAGAACCATTTCTGTTGAAAGCTTAGTTTTTCTGTTTGATCATCCTGTCCGTACCTTATTCGATTAGGGCGCATCGCATTCGTTTATCTCTACGTCATTAGTTGAATCACTGCACTTAAACACCAGTTTAGTAGAGGATCCTTTAGTTGTTTTGAATCCAATTGGGGGCTCAGCTTATTTGTCCATGATGTGTTTGGATTTGAAATTTCTATACTTAGCATTGAGTTTACATGTGATGCTTATGTTTTGGGCTTCACGGGCTATGGGCTAATTTTAGGAATGGATTGGTTATCCAGAAATGGGCCGTTCTTGATTGTGAAAGGAGAGTAGTTAGGCTCATGACTCGCCTTGGCAACACTCTTGAAATCTTTTGTAATCCCATAAATTCTATTATGCTAAGTTATTTAGAATCGCTTGACGCGTCTGAGGAAAATCTACGATCTATTAGAGTGGTTCGAGAATACTCGGATGTGTTTAAGGAGGTGAAGGGCTTGCCTCCGAAGCGGGAGATAGATTTTCGAATATATCTTATGGATAATGCAAAACCAGTATCTTTGCCAGTACGCCACATGGCTCCTCGTGAAAGGAGGGAACTCAATAAGCAAGTGAAGGAGTTGCTTGAGAAGGGGTTCATAAGACAAAGTATATCGGAGTGGGGTGCTCCAGTGGTATTTGCCATGAAGGCAGATGGGTCCCTTAGACTTTGTGTGGACTATAGAGAACTTAATAAGCTTACTAAAAAGAATAGACACCCACTGCCGAGGATTGACGATCTCTTCAATCAGTTAGTTGGCGCCTCAGTATTTTCCCAGTTGGACTTAGCCACTGGTTTCCATCAGTTGAGAGTGGCTGAGGATAGCATTGACATGACTGCCTTTATGACTCCGGACGGTTTCTATGAATGGCTAGTGATGCCCTTCGGTTTGACAAACGCCCCCGCATACTTTGTTGATTTGATGAGTAGGGTGTTTAGGGAGTACCTTAATAAATTCGTGGTGGTCTTTGTAGACGACATCTTGATCTTTTCTAAGAATGAAGAAGAATATTCCCTACATCTTAGGGAAGTGTTGGATACTCTACGAGTGCATAACCTTAATGCTAAATTTACTAAGTGTCACTTCTGGAGAGAGGAAGTGCGATTCTTAGGGCACGTGGTTTCCAAAGAAGGGATAGCTGTGGATCCCGTGAAGGTGGTGGTCATCCATGATTGGAAGGTCCCTAAAAATGTCACCGAAGTAAGGAGTTTCTTGGGGTTGGCTGGCTACTATACGAAGTTTATCAAAGACTTCGCAAAGATATCAGCTCCATTAACACGTTTGACGAAGAAGAACCTAGTTTTCGCATGGGGCGTAGATTGTGATGATGCGTTCCAACGTTTGAAGAGAGCTTTGACTTCAGCTCCAGTCTTAGTATTGCCAAATGGGAGTAAGCCATTTACTGTTTATACCGACGCTTGTGGGACAGGACTAGGCGCAGTCCTAATGCAAGAGGGAAGGGTAATAGCCTATGGTGGAAGGCAGTTGAGAGCGCATGAGAAAAATTACCCTACACATGACCTAGAGTTGGCCGCTATTGTTTTCGCGCTTAAGTCTTGGCGTCATTATCTTCTTGGCGAGAAATTCGAATTATTCACTGATCACAAATCTTTAAAATACTTATTCTCTCAGAAGGACTTGAACTTAAGGCAATAAAGGTGGATGGAGTTCTTAGCGTCCTACGATTTCGAAATAGCATATACCCCTGGTAGGGGTAACGTGGTGGCAGATGCCTTAAGTAGGAAAAGGCTGTCATTGAGTCCAATGTTTGTTGAGCGGCGAAACTTAGAATTCATTTCGATGTTTGACTTTAGACCTTCCGTTGACTTTGTACCCGGTTTGCTAGCATCCTTGGAGGTCAGGCCTACGCTTTTGGGATGGATTGGTGAGGCATAGCGAGACGACCCATAGTTGGTTGAGTTAGTAGAAAAGCTCAAAAGAGGGGAGTCATCAAGCCATCTCCGTAGGTATACCCTAGATGATAAGGGTTGGTTACGTAGGGATAGTAGACTTTGCGTACCACGAGACGAGGACTTGAGGAACGCTATTCTTGACGAAGCACATCATTCGAAGATGACCATTCGTCCCGGCGGGGACAAGATGTACAAAGACGTGAAGCGAGTTTTCTTTTGGGCTGGTATGAAGAGGGATGTGGCTGAGTATGTCGCTAGATGCTTGGTGTGCCAATAAGTAAAAGCGGAGCAAAAGAAACCCGGTGGGTTGCTTCACCCATTGGAGGTTCCACAATGGAAATGGGAAAGTGTCTCGATGGATTTTGTGGATGGATTACCAAGATCAAGGAAGGGTAATACGGGGATTTGGGTTATAGTAGACAGACTTACTAAGAGCGCCCATTTCATTCCCGTGAAGAGTAAGAGGACTGCTCCATGGTTAGCTTTTGTATACGTTCGAGAGATAGTTCGTTTGCACGGTGTTCCTTCTAGCATAGTAAGCGACCGCGATCCTATCTTCACTAGCGAATTTTGGAAGAGCTTACAAGAGGCGGTAGGGACTCAGTTATGTTTGAGCACCGCATATCATCCTCAGACGGACGGCCAGACCGAGAGGGTGAATCGCATTCTAGAGGATCATTTGAGGCTATGTATCCTAGACTTTGGGGGTACATGGGAAGAGCATCTTCCATTGGCAGAGTTCGCATATAATAACAGCTTTCAGTCCAGCATTGGCATGGCACCTTTCGAAGCTCTTTATGGACGACCTTGTCGTTCATCTACATGTTGGTGGGAATCCATGGAAAAGATCTTACTTGGGCCCGATATGATTAGAGAGACTTCGGAAAAGATCGATTTGATTCGAAGGAGGATGAAAGCAGCCCAAGATAGGCAGAAATCTTATGCAGACAAAAGGAGGACAGATCTTGAGTTTGACGTTGGGGACATGGTCTTTATTAAAGTGTCTCCATTACGGAACGCTGTTCGCTTTGGGTCATTTGGGAAATTAGCACCAAGGTTTGTAGGGCCGTTTCCTATTAAGGAGAAGATTGGAAAGATGGCGTATATAGTGGAATTGCCTGAGAGACTTAGTGGTGTACACGACGTATTCCATGTATCACATTTGAGGAAGTGCCTACACGAGACCGCGGAGGTGGTAGAGCCGAACTTGCTTAGAGAGGTGGAGATAGAGCGTGATGCGACGATTCGACGAGCTCCTACATGCATTCTTAGGTCGGAGATCAAGAAGCTGAGAAATCGAGAGGTCAAACTAGTCAAATTACAATGGGGAGATGATGAGAGCAACGCTACTTGGGAGACGGAAGAGAAGATGCGTTCGTTGTACCCTTTTCTTTTTTAGGGTATGCCTTTTAATTTCTCCTTTATCGTTTAGCTTGTACTTATCTTATCTTAAGTATGTCCTCTCGCTAGTATCTTTGACCTTTAGTTAGGATCATCCTATGGTTGAAACATGTGTTTGAGACATGTTATGTATGATGGATGCAAAGTGGATGCAAGTGTTTGCTAGTGGTTGCTCGTGGATGCATATACACACTATTAGACACTAGATCAGCTCAGTCACTTCATATTGCATACTAAATGGACGTATTTAGTAAAATGGATTTATGATGATTGTTTTTTCGTATGGATGGTGCATTCAAATGATGATTGTGCACGCATATAGAGATAATATGTAGCATTAAGGAATTTTGCATACATAATAGACGCATGGCACTATCATGATTTGCATTAAGGGGGTCAACTGAATCAGTGGACCGCCTGATTTCGCATTAGATATGGACATATACACACACTGTGCATTTAAACATGAAAGCATTAGAAGTCTATAAGGATAATGGATGCTTGTGTTTGATGGTTGAGTAGATGGACGATTGGATGTTAGGATATACATTCTTCTTGACTTGAAGATTTCGAGGTCGAAATCCTTTAAGGAGGGGAGAATGCAACCCCCCATAATTCTGTTAATATTAATATTCACAAATTAAAGAATAACTAATCTCAAACGTGAGAATTGTGGGAAACGGGTTGCGCCGTTGTGTTCGTCTCGGAATTCTGGTTGAAATAGAGTCCGAGTTTGCGTGATTTGAACTTCTTATGAAGAAGATATGGCCATTGGAAGTTTCAGAAAATTCAAAACAGATTTCAGAAAATTTAAAATTCGAAGTCAAACAGGCTAGGCGGGAAATTTCCCACCCAGCACCCCAGGTCGACTGGGGAGTCGAGTGGGCAGTCGACACCCCCCCAGGTCGACTGGGGAGTCGACTGGGCAGTCGACCTGGCTGTCGACCTGGTCCAGGCGGCTAGGATTTGACTAAGCCCAATCTTGAGCTGCTGATGTGTCTTTAGGGTTGAGTTGGCAAATTAAACGGTTTAGGTTAGTTCTGAGTTGATCTGACGGCCTAAATAAAACCTAAACTCTATATATACCTAGGTAGTCTCTCACTCTAATTCACATGAAAAATAGAATAGCCACCGTCATGACATCGCCATGGAACTCAGTGTAGCCGCCGCCAACTAAGAAGGAAGAAAGCTAATCAAAATTCTAATTCTACTCAACTCTAAAGCAAATCAAGACTCTCTTTCTTCTCTTATTGTGAGTATGATGATCTTAACAAGATTATTATTAAACTAATTAGATTGGGATGTGATATGGATCATAAGAAAATGATGTGAATTGTCATATATGTTGTTTTAAACCTTATGCTATCATGTAGGTTGTAAATCCTACGTTATGTGATGATGATATCCTATATGTTGTAAATCATGCTATGATGATATTGTATAGGTTGTAATTTTCTATGCTAAGTTGTGATAAATCATACATGTTATAAAGTCATGATGTTATTATCTATGCTAATTAGTTCATGTTAATCAAATCATAATGGTTGGGCTATGTTGATCTATATGACAAATCATGTACGCAAGTTTAGATTGATTAGTAAAGATTATGAACATATGCCATGACATCTATTTAGATCTAGAATTATGACATCTAGAATTATGCTATGACATATGTGAATTCTATGTGTTAGATGCTAGTTCACATCATCATCATGTTGCCTAAACCACATATGCAAGTCCATACATGAATTTGGATTGTGATCATATTATGTGAATTGTGACACTTTACCAATAAGTTGACACCTTTAGGTCCATAACATGTGTAGTTTTATGCAAGTTTTACCCCTATTACGATTAGATCTATTTTATTTGTCTATGTGTTGTGATAATTTATCTTTGTGCTATGAGTTAGACTATTCGAGTCTAACGTATATTTTGCATTGAATAAGCGAACGTATAATGTGGGGTAGTGTAATATTAAGGATTTAATATTAAGAAATTGGGGTGCAATTGATATGATTTTGCATACCATAAGTGGATGGCCATAATTGAGTCAATTATGGACATCATTAAAATTGGAATTAATTAATAATTTGAATAGGGATATATTTAAAACTGGGGTAAAAGATTATAAGTGTTAATCAATGCTTAGGACACGAGGTTGGACTTGTTTGTGACGTAAAACTGCCCGGACCCGCCCGGCAAATCCAGTAGTCACAAATGTCAGCCCAATGTGAGAGGTCCTAGGCCCAAACTAAAGCATAACAGTTCTAAAGACACGAGGTTAGACTCTTTTATGGTGTAAGACTGCCCGGACCTGCCCGAAAAATCCAGCTGCCATAAATGCCAGTCTAATATGAGAGGTCTTTATGAGGTTATGGCCTGAATGAATTAAGAAATACATTACCAGATAAACATGTAAGGTTGACATGGGGGTTAAGTAGGTGCCTTGGGTGGCATGAGGAATCTAGTGAGTGCCTTTAGTGGCATTTGAAATACGATTAGTAAGACTTAACCAAACACACATGTAAATGAACATGACTAAGAGGGTTAAGTGGGATATTCTAGTGGTGACAAGCTTAGGTGGATAGCTTGTGGGGGCCCATTTCAACCAGTAACCCAAACGTATCTTTGTGGGCTCGACCCAAGTCGAGGACGGGACACGCATATTGTGTTTGACTATAAGAGGCCAAACGGGGTAGCGGTGGCAACGCAAGTCCAACGGGTTTCATATGCGTGTGTGGACCCGGCTGGTAGGTGAGACGTTGTTGCATCGTGTAGGTATAAGCTGTGCATTCTCAAGTTGTATCAGGGTTGCCACTTTAGGGGAGTGATACACCCCACTGTGGGGCCAACACGGGTATGTACGAGTAGGGAGCCGATTGCAAGTGGGTAGTGGGGTACACCTAGTGGAGGTAGGGGCAGGTGGCACCTATGTAGTCAGCTAGGGGTACACGAAGCTATTTATATAATTTCTAAGTGAAGCAAGTGGGATCGACCTTTAGGGTGAATGGTGCGATGCAGTGTAGTAATTATTCGTTAGTAATTAGGTGTGCCTTTAACGTTACCATTAACTGCTCTTCCATACCCAATAGTTCATAGACATTTCCTTGTTTTCCATCTTATGCCTTAGTCTAGTTATTTTTTTAATAGTATTGTTAGAATTATCATACTCGCTAGACTTTATGTCTGACACCCTCCATTTCTATCCTTTTTCCCCCTCCAGGTCCTCAGGGTGGAACCAGCTCTAGTGGAGTTTGATTGGATTGCTTTATCTCTTTGGGAAAGCTTGGACCGCTGAAGTAAAGTCCAGCTTGTTATCTTCTTTAATGGCTATTTATGTAATGGGGTTATGTATTTTGTTTATCAAGATGGATATTGTACTTGACTCTGATTTATGGTTTTTATGGTGTAACAAACATGTTTAACTTCCGCTGCAATGAAATAAAGTTTTAGATTTTCAAGTACTACTTATTATCTGTCTTGTTGTAATTTTTCTGTTCTATATTCACTTAAAACCTCCATGGAAGTTAATGCATTCCCTTTGTGTGTGACATAAATGGACGTGGGGTGTTACACGTAATGTGGAGGCATTATCTTTTAAGGGAGAATTTTGAACTTTTTACCGACCATAAGTCCCTAAGTATTTGATTTCTCAACGTAACCTAAACTTGAGACAACAATGGTGGATGGAATATATTGCCTCAATTGATTTCATGATCCAGTGAACCCCAGGAAATGGGAATGTTGTGACAGTTGCATTAAGTAGGAAACATGCAACCTTAAATGCGATCTGTGAATGAAAACGATTAGAGTTTCTCTCCAATTTTAATTTACAACCCTCGCCAATAACTTTTAATGGTTTTCTTGGGTCTATGATAATTAGACCTACTCTAAAAAGAGAGGATTCGAAGTACATAAGACCTTGATGAAGAATTAAGGAGCCTTAAAGAGAAAGTGGGGAAGAAGGAGACCTTTCCCCATTCAACTAGATATTCAAATTGCAATGATGGAAGTTTACCTTGGGATGGATGACTTTACGTCCCTAAGGATGAATGGTTAAGGAAAGAAATTCTAGAGGAGTGTCATAGGTCAAAAATGACCATACATGCTGGTGGGGATAAAATGTACAAAGATATAAAGAGGAATCTCCATTGGGAAGGAATAAAGAGAGATGTAGTTGAGTTCGTAATCAAATGCTTGACTTCCAAAAAGTAAAAATAGAGCAAGGGAAGCCCAGAGGGTTATTACTACCTTTAGCGATTCTCATGTGGAAGTGGGAACATGTTTCCATGGACTTTGTAGCTGGATATCCTAGAAGCCAAATGGGTAATGAGGCCATTTGGGTTACAGTAGATCGTTTAACCAAAAAGCGTCCATTTTATACCATTCAAGAAGACAAGGACTACATCCGCATTAGCCCAGTTATATGTCAATAGATTTTCAGATTACACGGTATCCTGTCGAGTATTATGAGTGATAGAGACCCCTTATTTCTAAGCGACATTTGGAGAATCCTACAAGAAGCATTAAAGAACGACCCTCAAACTAAGCACAGCCTATGATCCGCAGACTGACAGACAGACGGAAATAGTAAATCAGATCTTGGAAATCTAGCTCAGAGCTTGCATCATTGACTTTGGAGGAGTTTGGGAGCAGCACATACCACTCATAAATTTACCTATAATAATACTTTTCAAACGACGATGGGTACGACCCCTTTTGAAGCGCTTTACGGGAGGCCATGCAAATCGCCAACTTGTTGGTGGGAAACTACCGGCAAATTTTTACTTGGACCAAACTTCATTCATGATTCCATGAAGAAGGTATCCTTGATTAGGCAAAGGATGAAGGCATCCCAAGACTGTAAGAAATCGTATGCCGAAATACGAAGAAGGGGGCTTGAGTTTAAGGTTGGAGATTTAATATCCGTAAATTTATCACCTTTCAAGAAGATTATTTGGTTTGGGAAGACTGGGAAGTTTGCTTCCATATTTATCGGACCTTTTCGCATCATCGAGATGATAGGATCTTTATTTTATCGAGTGGATCTCCCAGAGCATCTATCGGAAATCCATAGTATTTTTCATGTAACTCATCTACGAAAATGCCTCCATGATTCTACCATCAGACTTGAGCTTGATGAAATTGAGGACATAGAAAAACTCGAGTTAGAGTCTAGGGTGCCCCGTGCCACTACAAGGATAGTAGAGCACAGAATCAAGAAGCTCCGCAATAAGTTCGTTCACCTTGTCTGAGTACAATGGGGATATGATCCTGCAGAAAGCGCATGGGAGACCGAAGACAAGATGAGATAGACTCACCCAGAGCTTTTATCGGGTAATTTTCCCTTAAAATAACGTTTATGGATGCATCGTGATTACTAGATTGGATGTTAAGAAATGGACGCAAGACCATTACAGGAAGCACTCATATAGGAATATATGCATAATTAAGTTGTTTGCATACATATTGCACCACTTATTACACCTACATGCTTGCATGGAGCTCAGTCTAGTGGATCTGCTGTTCATAAACACTGCAATTCATGGATGCTCATTGATGAATTAAATATATATAATATGGATGTATGACATGGATGTTTCGAATGAGTTGTGTTTTTCGCCCCTTCAAACAAATTTCGGGACAAAATTTATTTTAAGGGGGGAAAAATTTAACACCCCTTAAAAGAAATAAATATTAACAATAAATAAAAATAAACAATTTAATAAAAAGGCTGGAAAATGAGATTTTGCAACTTTAAGAATTTGGCTGTGAAAATCTTTTATTTGGATTCATGGAGAAATTCTGAATCGTTTTCATATATAATATGCTGAAAATGGTGAAAGTACTAAGAAGTTGCAAGCAAATGAAATTGGATAGTAAAGCACAAATATATATAATCAAATGAAATATATATATATATATATATCCAAAATATATTAAAATAAATAGGTTGAATTTGAATTTCAAACTAAGGATAAGATAGAGGGGACATAAAGTATTGTAAGTAAGGAAAGAGACTAAACAAATAAGGTAACGTACTATTTAATTAAACACTTTAGCACCATATACGTCCATTGGGCATTTTAGTGACTAGGAGGCCGACTGCTCCAAAGGAGGGGGGTGCCGACCCAGTCGACCACCTGGCGGCTGAAGAGCCCAATGAATCTATGTTGGTTAGGGTTTTTCAAGGGGGGTATATGTGTGTGTGTGTGTGTGTGTATATATATATATATATGGGCAGGATTGCATTTAAATAATCTAACGGCCCATGCTTACATTAGCCATTGTATATAGACCCTCAAACCTCACAACTAATATCAAAGCCACTCTATATCTCCACCTCCATATTATGCTTCTACCATTGTTGAATTCCAGAAACTTTAGGAATTTCTCTTATGTTCCTTTAACCTCCATTCTTATCTTCTCTCTAATCTAAATTCATATAGATTTTTAATATGAATTTTGGAATTTGGTTTTGTATATGCATAAGATTCTAAAGATGAATCTTATATACATATTAGAAGGATTGAAGCACGTTTATCACAAAGGCTGAATCCAGATCTGAATCTACAACAACAATTCTACCATTCTTCCTTTTAGGTCTGTGAGTGGAATATCATGGTTCTTAGGCATATTCTAGTTTTTTAATAGATTAACATGTTGATAGTTATGCCTAAGAGGATTTGGCAATGATAACATCAATACAAAAACTCCTGAATCCTCTATTTCATATTTTGCATAAGAATTGTCAATTTATCGGGTTTGTGGATTTGGTTCTTATTATTGAATTGAGAACAAAAGCTATGTAACCCACGCTTATGTAAATAATTGATTGTAACCTAAAAGGGTTTAAACTTGTTTTTTTTATGATTTGAGTAGGTTTAGATTCTACTTTGAATCAAAATGTATTCATACTTGAAATCTATCAAATATAAACATTTTTATGTGCAATACACCAAAAAGGGGTGAATTAGATAAAGTGGAGCTTATAAATATGCATGTATATATTTATGAATATATGTGTATATTATAAAATATTCTTGATCCATTATTAAAATCATTCAAATAAGCCTAGGGTGCAAGTTGAAATTTGTACTTTCCATTCACTGTTATTTGTATTATGTTATTATGCCATATGCCTAAAAATAGTGGTCAAAATATGGTAATTAACTTAGATACCTCAATTTATGATAAGTTGACAACTTTTTTCTCGTTAGAACGTTCTCTCGTTCATACGAACATTAAGCATTGTTTATGCATTATAATTATTATAATTGTATAACGTAATTAACGTAATATTGACATAATAAATGCGATTAGGATAGAATTCGAATTTGAAATGTCCCTATAAATATTGATTCTGGTGTGTGTGTGTGTGTATAGAATGGCTTTTCGTATATAAATAGTGACATACAAACTCAAGGTTAGTTGCCATTTGCGGTATAAGCCTACACATAACCAACTGACAAATCCAACAACCAGAAGTAGGCCCAATTAATGTGAGAGATCTGGGTGCCATGTGCCATTCAAATTTAGTACACTACGACACGTGGTTAAACCTTCTTGTAGTAGAAGTCTGCCCGGAACCTCCCAGCATATCCGGCATTTACATGTAGATGGTTTAATGCGAGAGGTCTAGTGTATATGTGTGTTTTTGTATGTATATATATAAGTCTATTGTGTGTGAAAATAGGCAGGTTTGATATGCCTTGCGAAGGTCTTAAATGGATGACTTTCTTCTTATCTAGTTTGGTTCTTAAGTGGTTAGGACTAGGGTCCCCTCTGAAGGTTTATTCCTTGGAGAGGATCCTAAGTCATGGGACCCACCCTTATTTGGTTCGAAGTAGTATATGGGTCCTCCTTCTCAAAAAAGTGGTTAGGCATAAGAGATAACTGAGTATGGTATAATACACGGGGGATGTCCACTTCCTCTAGAAGCTTGTAAGGGCTCAACTAGAGACAAGATTGGCATATAAAAGATATGTGTCTATTTCATGCTCACCAACTATCTAAGGGAAGTCTTAAGCGACATAGGTGTTCTACAATAATATCAGTTGAGTAGTAATGTTTGAAACACTATTTGTCATTTGGCAGGTGAGAGTATAAACTTAAGAACATTGATGTATTAGGACGGGTTTTCAAGAGGCTAGGGTCCGCCTCAGGGTTATAAGTGATCAAAAGAATCAACCTTTAATAGGGCTATAAGTGACTGAGAATGCCCGCCTCGTTCGGTCTTCACCCTAAAAACACTAATGAGCGATTGACTTGGATATCCACCTCATTAGTTAGATACTTGGTGAAACACTCCATGTCCGTTAATGTCACTCACTAAGGGAATGCATTAAATTTCGTGAAGCGCTATAGGTAAACAGACACATAATAATAACATGATAGAGATGAATAAGGCAGCAACGGAAAATTTAAACTTTTATTTCAAACATAAGTCATAATACCGTGGTCCACAATTTCATAAGCCACAAAAACCATTATAACAAAAATACTTCTGTCTTGCACCATCAGAGTACATAAGTAAATAAGAAGCATCATTCCCCCAAATAAAATGAGATAAGCCATACCAGAGTCAAGAACTTGAGTCATACTTCAGAAGTAGCTCCTAACAACATGATATCTGAGTCCTGATTAAGTCTGAGTGTTTCCTCCCTGAGAACGGGGGGGGGGGGGGGGTACTGAATAAAGAAGGAGAAACAACAGGGTCAAACAAAAAGTCTGGAAAGCCTAGTTACCTTTAGCCAGTAGATAATAAAAAGCAACAAGATAGGCATATAAAGTGGATAAGAGAGCTACATAAATGGCAGGTGTGACAAAGTAAGCAAGTCAAGGTAAATGGGCCTCACAATGATTACTTTGCATTATTACTATTATAACTGAAATGAAATGATCCCTTCCACTATAAGCTGGTAGGTTTAGGTCATACGTCCAAGTATACCCTAACCACTACCCTAATCGATAGGCTCCCTATATTGTAGATATCCAATGTTGGCCCCACAGTAGGAGGTATCACTTCCTAAAATGGCAACCTATGATGTGCACAATCATATCTACTGGTGTCACGGTCGTCTTAGCCCCCTGTAACACCCCGTAATTTTAAAATAGGACTTAAGAGATAATTCAAGAATAACTAATTATTAAAAGAATAAATAAATGAAATGGGTTACGCCATTGCATTCGTCTCGGAATTCTGCTTGAGATAGAGTCCGAGTTTGCGTAAAACAGGTACCGTATGAAGAAGATATGGACGCACGAATTTAGGTAGAAAAACCGAAGTCGACCAGATTGCATTGGCGCACTTCATAAGTGCGCCAGTACAAAAATGCACTGGCGCACCTGCCAAGTACGCCCATACCGATCCATCATAGAATTCTGGAGTGTTCTGTGATGATGTGTCATCTTCTGAGTGGCCGGATGATGTGTATTTGAGCTGGGTGGTTCTGATGGACTCCTAGTTCATCTGAGGGCTCTAAATAATCCTAGACATGTATATATACGTAGCTAAACCTAAACCCTAACATCATAACCCTAAAACTATGGTGCCGTCATGATGTTCGTCTACAAGCTAGCCTAAGCCTTAATTCATTCTCTCCAAACTTGAAAATCAAATCCAAACTAGTACTCGATTAAGAAGAACATCAAATCATATCTAATTAGAACAACGATTAGTCTACATCAAAGGCGAGCAATTCAGTTTCAGAAAACAGATTTCAGAACTCAAGATTTCTCTTTTGTTTGTAAGTTGGCTATTACTTAGATTTAAACGAATTTCTTAAATGAAATCATGACATGTTGTAACTTGAATCTAGAACGATGTTCATATTTAAGACAAATGAAATCTAATTCTTGTCCATTTTGAATTACCAATAATTCTGAAAATTGTGATTGATCATTCCTATTGTGAGTTATAAGATTGTGGTGATTGACATAAAATAACCCATTATGCCTATGAAACTAATTTGTTTGGCATAATGGAATCCATCGTGTTTATGAGACTGGTTGGTGTTACAACTATCATGTTATATGCCAGCTTGGTGATTCTATCTTATTATGTACATGCAACCTTTAGGAAGAATAATGTTCACATATACCTACATGTTTAGATCTACAACCATATATGTTTTAGATCTAGGTTAATAAGATCCAATTCTTTGCAAATTCGCCTTTACATGCCAAGTTTAATTTGTGTAGTTCTATGCAAATTCATATGCTTAAGACTCATATTAAATTGGATCTAAAAATGCAAGTTCATTATTCTATGCCAAATATTATGTGATATATGTTGGACCCATATTATGTTTGTTGAATGCTACATGTTTCTTCTTTTCCCATTTTGACTTTGAGGTAGGCTAAATTGAGAAGCCTAAACATTCTATGTAATTTATGTGAACGTTTAACGGGGATAAAGTTGGGGGGGGGGGGAATTTGAAATTTTATGTAATTAACATATTTGGCTTATAACCTTGTAAATGGTTTATGGCATGTAACGGTATAATTTATATACCAAAGATTATGAACATGATTTAGAAGGGAAGTGGGCCATGACAAAAAAATGATTTATAATTTACATATAAATATGAAGGATAAACATGAAAATTACATGGCATAGATTGGTTCATGAAATGGTATATTTAGTATACCATTAATTTTGAGCATAATTAAAAGGATAATTATGGCATAATTAAATTGGGAATAATCTACATATGGAATTTTTCATAAATAAGAAATATGTAAATTGTAGGAAAGATGAATATGCCTAACCCGAGGTTAGATTGAGTTGCGGTGTAAAACTGCCCGGGACCTCCCGGTTGTCCAGTAACCACAACAATACACATCCAATGTGGGAGGTTAGGGCATTGAGCCCAATAAGAACCCGAGGTTAGACTGAGTTGTGGTGTAAAACTTCCCGGAACAGACCGGCACATCCAGTTACCAAAACAATACCTATCTAATGTGAGTGGTTGGTGCTTTAATGAATGAATTAATGCTATTGATACATGCTAAGTATGGGAGGGTTAGGTTAATTGATACTTAACCAATATGACATATTGGTGGGTTAAGTTAAACATGAATGGACAAAGGACACCTAACCAACAAGACATGATATAGGGTAGGGTTAAGTTAACTAATGGAACACTTAACCGTTATAACATGTTAACTAAACAGATGGTAGGGTTAAGTTAACTAAGGCAGCACTTAACCGTTATAACATGTTAATTAAGCAGATGATAGGGTTAAGTTAAATAAAAGAATACTTAATTGTTATAACATGTTAACTAATCAGAAGGTAGGGTTAAGTTAACTAAGGCAGCACTTAACCGTTATAACATGTTAATTAAGCAGATGATAGGGTAAGTTAACTAAGGGAACACTTAACCGTTATAACATTTTAACTAAACATATGGTATGGTTAAGTTAACTAAGGGAACACTTAACCGTTATAACATGTTAACTAAACAGATGGTAGTGTTAAGTTAACTAAGGCAGCACTTAACAGTTATAACATGTTAACTAAACAGATGGTAGGGTTAAGTTAACTAAGGGAACACTTAACCGTTAAAACATGTTAACTAAGGAGATGATAGGGTTAAGTTAGCTAAAGTAACACTTAACCAAAATATATAATGACTTGTGGTAGAAGTAACACAAAAGGATACACTTAACCAATATATAATGACATGTGGTGGGGTTATGTAATACAAGAGGAAAACACGTAACCAATATAAAATGGTTTGAGGTAGGATGAAGTTAACACCAGAATGAAACACTTAAACAACATGACAAGACGAGTGGATTAAGTCAACTTGAATTGATTAATGACTTTTGACCAATATAACTTGATGACCGAATTGGGTTAAGTTAAATGGGAAATACTTAACCAATATAACCTGATGAATGAACAGGGTTATGTTAATAAATCACACTCAACCAATCCAACATGAAAAGTGAGAAAGGTTAAGTTAATAAGAACCAGTTAACCAACATGGCATGACGAGTAGGAGGGTTAAGTACACGTCGGGTTGGTGGGTAATATTAGTAAATATATAGGCCCACAAAACTTAACCATTATATAAACATACTTGATTTCGTGGGAAGGCTAAGTATATGTAGGGTTGGTGGGTAATATTAGTAAATATAGGCCCACAAAACTTAACCAGTAGGAAACCCTAGTAACAGGGACCCATTTCAGTAGTAACCCACATAGATGTATCAAGGTACCCTAAGCTAGGCATGGTGGGGCATGATTACTGGGCTGATTATAAGCGGTCAAAACAATGGCAAGGGGTACGTTAGTGTAGGTTCCAATGGTTTACGGGCGTGCACGTACTCCAGAGTAGGAAAAAGCAGGAACTGGATACCAGTAGTTATACACTATGCATCTTGATTCGTGTCGGGTCGCTATCATAAGGATTAATACACCTTATGGTGGGACTAGCGCAGGGCATCTACACGCAAGAGGGGGCCGATTGACATAGACACATGGATCATTTGTACAAGTAGGGAGCCGATCGATAGGGTAGTAAGGGTACATCTAACATCTTTATGGCAATTAGGCTGACTGAGGTGGAATCCTCATAATAGATGTACACTTGAAGGCTACCACAATTGCGGGGATTGGGATCATGTTGTAATATTATTCTTTTACATAGATTACTAGTTGAGACACTTGTTAGGTGTTGTAGAGATATAGAAATCAGAATAACATGGTAGTAGCGAAGAAGAGAAAGAGTATAAGCGCATTCATTTTATCTTTCCTTAGCATATCTTGTGCTAAACTTATGTTATCTTGTTACCCTTTTTGTCTTAATGTAGAGTATTTTCCTATGTTCAGCTTATGTCATGATTCTTTTCCTGTTTAAATGCTAGTAATCACCGAACTTACCAGACTTATTGTCTGACCCACTTTCTTTCGTCTTCTTTTCTTCCGTTCCCCCCCCCCCCAGGTAGTCAAGGAGGAAATAGCTCAAGTTAGTTTGGACCGTTCCTCTTTGCAAGAATTGAAGATTAGTCAATGTATTGCTCTGGACTTTCTTTTCCACTGCTATGGCTGGCTCATGCTCTATTGTGGAATATTATCATCATTTATGCTTCTTTATTTTGTTAAACAAGATAGATACTTTGGTGCTATAGATAATCTTTGTACAAGCTATTTAATAAATAAAGTAAAGTTTCATTTTCCGCTGCCTTTTTTGTCTGTCTTGTATTTTGTCTGCATCTTTTACCTATAATGCTCCACCGAAGTTAAGGCATTCCCTTTGTGAGTGACCTTAATTGAGGTGGGGTGTTTCACTTGGTATCAGAGCTTAAGGTTACCGGATCAGATAAAAGATTTGAAAAATTATTTTCAAAATGGTTTTAAAAGAAGCATTTTCTAAACAAAAGTTTTGTTTTTGAAGGCATATTCCCCAAATCCATATGCACTATCTTTTTGATTCTCTGTTTAAATCCTTGTTTCCTTCTTTCCTAAGTCTCCGGGGCTCCTGGCTTTCTAGGAAGTAACTTCATCGCGGCATGGTTCCGTAGGCTCGACGAGACTACGACACTTGTCAAGGGGCAAAAAAGCGCCCAACTTCCAACTATAGCCCCAGTAGTTTCACCTACGGCTGATTTTCCTTCGAGCTTTGTAGGATTTTCCATGCGATGGAGGCAGATTTCGAAAGACCTGTCAACAAGTTACAAAAGGACAGCAAAGATGAGAATGAGGGAGTTTGGCTAAGGAGCCCAACCCACGGATGAGGAACTCATATGTAATAACCCGGAAATTCTGAGCCAGTTTAAAATTTTTGTTTTGGCAACTTCGACGAATTTTGAACATTTAAAATAGATTATTTTAAATAATATCGACGAGAAATTTATTTTTAATGGAATTAGAACGTATATATTCTATACGTCGTCGTTAGAATATAAATAATTATATATAATTATAAAATAGAATAGAAAATGGCGCGGTAGTTCGATAATTCGATTTCAAACTTCAATTGAATGTATCGGGTGCAAAACAATCAGGATTTTAGTGAAACCAAAAATATTAGAATCTATTCGTGAATATCTTTCCAACGAATCCAAAAAATCAAAATTTCATAGCGGGAATCAAAAGTTGTGCCCAGTTGAAAATTCAGAATAGTCGCTATGTAAATTATACATGGCCCAAAAAGTCAAATTTTGCATACGAATGAATTTGGACTCGAAACCACTTCCATTGAGTTCAAAATGCCGTTTAGACATCTCCGAAAAGTATAAGCTTCGATATATTTCGATATCCGGAATAGTGGCAATTGACAGGAGCTTTTCGGTTAACAAAACATAGCCCTTAAAAAGTGAAATTTTGCATACGAGCTCAGAATTCGATGAGATGAATTTTTATGGATTCACAACGACAAATCATTGTTGAGTTCCAAATGGCGCTTCGAACGGAGTTAGTATGTGGCCGTGCGAGCTGAAACAGTTCAGGGTAAAGCGAGTAGTCATTTACATAGGAACATTATTGATACGACCTCGGAATTCGATTTTGTTTTTTTTTGGATTCGTATCGTCTAAAAATGGTTAAATCCAAAAGGGCTTGATTTTTTGAGTTAGCATGTGAGCGTGCGAGGAGAAAAGGTGCGCCAAAATCGCATTTTTAGAGCTTATCGGAGCATTTTCGTGATTTTTTTTGAATGGTCAAACGAACTCGGAGTTCGACGAAACTTGTTTCGTTGGACTCGTCTTCACGTCTACTATCTCGTGTCCGAAATCCGCGGCCATCGGAGATCGCTAGCGTTTAGGCGTTACGAGAGAAATTCCTTGCCGTTAAATCATAGATATGGACTTGGACCACAAAAGAGGTAAAAAGAAAGAGGTGTAAGAGAAAAAAATAGTGAAACCTAAAACAAAAGGAAGTATCTTTTATGCGGTATAGGAGGTCATTTAATTGAAGGAAGTAAAAGACAAGTGGTTGTTTTCAGCATGGTAAGGTAAGGCATCTTATCAAGGATTGCCCAGAAGACAAAGACAAGGACAGGATTTTCAGAAAGGCAAGTGCATGCTTTCACCACCAGTGTACCTAAGAGAAAGATAATAAAGTTTAGTTTTCTTTTGATCAATTTATTAGTATTTTTTTGATTTTAACGCTTCACATTAGTTTATACCTGCTTCCATAGTTGAGTCTCTACACCCTAGAGCTTGTATAGTAGAGGATCCCATTATTGTCTCAAATCCGGTTGGTGGTTCTGCTCATTTATCTTTGGTTTGTAAGTATTTGAGATGCTTTTGTTCTCGGGTTTCATGGGCTATAAGTTGATTCTGGGCATGGATTGATTAGCTAGTAATTGTAAAAGGAGGTTAGTTAGACTTTCGACTTGCCTCGGGAATACCCCCGAAATTTCCTACCATCCTAAGGGATCAGTTTGTCTTAGCTACCTAGAATCACTTTATGTATTTATCAACAATTTTCGATCCGTTGGAGTGGTCCATGAGTACGCAGATGTTTTTGATTAGGGGTTTGTCCCCTAAAACCTGAGGTAGACTCCCACATATATCTAGATGACAATGCAAAGCCAGTTATGCGACAACCGATAGTTTTGGAGCAAATTTGGCGAGGATAGCCAGAGTCGGTTAAGTGCTCAATTGTTTGGTTGTTTTGCTAGTATCATCTCACATAAATCGTCCAAATTCGGAGGAGGTATCTTTGGGTGCTTGTCTGATATTGGTTTAGGCCTTTGGGGATTGTACTTGAGGGATGTCAAGTTCGACTAGGATGGTTAGCATGAGAGATATTGACCCTCAGATTTGTGACATGATGGATAAGCTAAGTAGAAGAGAGACCTTTAATCATCTTAGTATATACACTTGGTATCATGGTTAACATATGTTTTCCTTGGAAAGATAGTTCGACTACAATGGATACCCTCTAGCATAGTAAGTGATCAAGGTCCTTCTTTACTAGTGGGTTTTGGAAATGGAGGTCAAGAAGCTTCGCAATCGTGAAATTAAATTAGTGAAGGTACAGTGCAGTGAATCTCAAGAAGATGCGACTTAGAAGACTGAATACTAGATACGCGCATCATACCTTTTTTGAGGGTATATCCTTGATTCCTCTTTTTTCTGTAAAGTTTATTTGCATGGTAGTCTTTATTTTTTTAAGTATATCCTCTCGGTCCTATTCCTGATCCTTAGGTAGAAGCCAATGGATGTAAACATGTGTTTGAGACATGTTATGTTAGATGGATGTAAGTGGTTGCAAGTGTTTGCTAGTGGTTGCTCGTAGATGCATATACACACATTAGGCACTAGATCGACTCAATCACATTCATATTGCATATGCATGAGTGAATTTTTAAACGTATGAATTTAAACTTGATGTGTTATCATATGGATGTTACATTTGTATGAATGATTGTGCACTCATGTAGAAGTTATAAAGTACGATTAAGAATAATTGCATACATGATGGACTCATGGCACTGACATGATGCGCATTAAGGAGGTCAACTGAATTAGTAGACCGCCTGATATTGCATTTGGTTAAGGATATGTACGCACACTATGCATATGTTCATGAAAAACATTAGAAACCTTTTTAAGGACAATGGATGCCTGTGATTGAATGGTTAAGTAGATGGATGTTGGATGGTAGGATATACATTCTTCTTAACTTGAAGATTTCAGGGACGAAATCCTTTAAGTATGGGGGAATGTAACACCCCGTAATTTTATAATACGACATAAGAAATAATTAAAGAATAACTAATTATTAAATGATGAATTAAATGAAACAGGTTATGCCATTGCATTCGTCTCGGAATTCTGCTTGAGATAGAGTCCGAGTTTGCGTAAAACGGATATCGTATGATGAAGATATGGACGAACGAAGTTAGGCAGAAAAACTGGAAGTCGACCAGAATGCACTGGCGCACTTCACAAGTGCACCAGTACAAAAATTCACTGGTGCACGTGCCAAGTGCACCCATACTGATCCAGCGTAGAATTCTGGAGTGTTCTGTGATGATGTGTCTTCTTCTGAGTGGCCAGATGATGTGTATTTGAGCTGGGTGGTTTTGATGGACTCCTAGTTCATCTAAGGGCTCTAAATAATCCTAGACATCTATATATACATAGCTAAACCTAAACCCTAACATCATAACCCTAAAACTATGTTGTCGTCATGATGTTCGTCTAAAAGCTAGCTTAATCCTCCATTCATTCTCTCCAAACTAGAAAATCAAAACCAAACTAGTAGTCGTTTATTAAGAACATCAAATCATATCTAATTAGAACAACGATTAGTCTACATCAAAGGTGAGCAATTCAGTTTCAGAAAACATATTTCAGAACTCAAGATTTCTCTTTTGTTTGTAAGTTGGTTATTACTTAGATTTAAACGAATTTCTTAAATGAAATCATGACATGTTATAACTTGAATCTAGAACGATGTTCATATTTAAGACAAATGAAATCTGATTCTTGTCCATTTTGAATTACCAATAATTCTGAAACTATTGTGATTGATCATGCCCATTGTGAGTTATAAGATTGTGGTGATTGACATAAAATAACCCATTATGCCAATGAAACTAATTTGTTTGACATAATGGAATCCATCGTGTTTATGAGACTGGTTGGTGTTAAAACTATCATGTTATATGCAAGCTTGGTGATTCTAACTTATTATGTACATGCAAGCTTTAGGCAGAATAATGTTCACATATGCCTGCATGTTTAGATCTACAACCTTATATGTTTTAGATCTAGGTTAATTAGATCCAATTCATTGCAAGTTCACCTTTACATGCCAAGTTTAATTTATGTAGTTCTTTGCAAATTCATATGCTTATGTCTCATATTAAATTGGATCTAAAAATGCAAGTTCATTATTCTATACCAAATATTATGTGATATATGTTGGACCCATATTATGTTTGTTGAATGCTATATGTTTCTTCTTTTCCCCCTTTTGACATTGAGGTAGGCTAAATTGCGAAGCCTAAACATTCTATGTAGTTTATGCGAACGTTTAACGAGGATAACGTTGGAGGGGGGGACTTAAAATTTCATGTAATTGACATATTTGGCTCATAACCATGTAAATGGTTTATGGCATGTAACGGTATAATTTATTTACCAAAGATTATGAACATGATTTAGAAGGGAAGTGGGCCATGACAAAAAATTGATTTATAATTTACATATAAATATGAAGGATAAACATGAAAATTACATGGCATAGATTGGTTCATTAAATGGTATATTTAGTATACCATTAATTGTGAGCATAATCAAAAGGATAATTATGGCATAATTAAATTAGGAATAATTTACATATGGAATTTGGCATAAATAAGAAATATGTAAATTGTAGGAAAGATGAATATGCCTAACCTGATGTTAGATTGAGTTGTGGTGTAAAATTGCCCGGAACCGCCCGGTTGTCCAGTAAACACAACAACACATATCTAATGTGGGAGGTTAGGGCATTGAGCCCAATAAGAACCCAAGGTTAGACTGAGTTGCGGTGTAAAACTGCTCGGAACCGACTGACACATCCAATGACCGCAACAATACCTGTCTAATGTGAGTGGTTGGTGCTTTAATGAATGAATTAATGCTATTGACACATGCTAAGTATGGGAGGGTTAGGTTAATTGATACTTAACCAATATGACATATGGGTGGGTTAAATTAAACATGAATGGACAAAGGACACCTAACCAACAAGACATGATATAAGGTAGGGTAAAGTTAACTAAGGGAACACTTAACCGTTATAACATGTTAACTAAACAGATGGTAAGGATAAGTTAACTAAGGCAGCACTTAACCGTTATAACATGTTAATTAAGCAGATGATAGGGTTAAGTTAACTAAGGGAACACTTAACCGTTATAACATGTTAACTAAACAGATGGTAGGGTTAAGTTAACTAAGGCAGCACTTAACCGTTATAACATGTTAATTAAGCAGATGATAGAGTTAAGTTAACAAAGGGAACACTTAACCATTATAACATATTAACTAAACAGATGGTAGGGTTAAGTTAGCATAGGGAACACTTAAACATTACAACATGTTAACTAAACAGATGGTAGGGTTAAGTTAACTAAGGCAGCACTTAACTGTTATAACATGTTAACTAAACAGATGGCAGGGTTAAGTTAACTAAGGGAACACTAAACCATTATAACTTGTTAATTAAGGAGATGATAGGGTAAAGTTAGCTAAAGTAACACTTAACCAAAATATATAATGACTTGTGGTAGGGTTAAGTAACACAAGTGGATACACTTAACCAAAATATAATGACATGTGGCGGGGTTAAGTAATACAAGAGGAAAACACTTGACCAATATAACATGATTTGAGGTAGGGTCAAGTTAACACCAGAAGGAAACACTTAACCAACATGACAAGACGAGTGGGTGGGTTAAGTTAAATTGAATTGATTAATGACACTTGACCAATATATATTGATGAACGAATGGGGTTAAGTTAAATGGGAAATACTTAACCAATATAACCTGATGAATGAACAGGGTTAAGTTAATAAATCACACTTAACCAATCCAACATGAAAAGTGAGAAAGGTTAAGTTAATAAGAACCACTTAACCAACATGGCATGACAAGTAGTTGGGTTAAGTACAGGTCGGGTTGGTGGGTAATATTATTAAATATATAGGCCCACAAAACTTAACCATTATATAAACAAGCTTCAATCTGTGGGAAGGTTTAGTATATGTCGGGTTGGTGGGTAATATTGGTAAATATAGGCCCACAAAACTTAACCAGTAGGAAACCCTAGTAACGGGGACCCATTTCAGCAATAACCCACATAGATGTATCACGTTACCTTGAGCTAGGCAGGGTGGGGCACGATTACTCGGCTGGTTATAAGCAGTCAAAACAACAGCAGGGGGTACGTCAGTGTAGCTTCCGACGGTTTACGGGCGTGCACGTATTCCGGAGTAGGAAAAAGCAGGCATAGGGTACCAGTAGTTATACACTGTGCATCTTGATTCGTGTCGGGTCGCTATCTTAAGGATTGATACACCTTATGGTGGGACCAGCGCATGGTACTACACGCAAGAGGGGGCCGATTGACACGGACACGTGGAACATTTGTACAAGTAGGGAGCCGATCGATAGGGTAGTAAGGGTACATCTAACATATTTATGGCAATTAGGCTGACTGAGGTGGACACCTCATAATAGATGTACACCTAAAGGCTACCACAATTACGGGGATTGGGATCACGTTGTAATATTATCCTTTTATATAGATTACTAGTTGGGACACTAGTTAGGTGGTGCAGAGATATAGAAATCAGAATAACAGGGTAGTAGCGAAGCAGAGAAAGAGTAGAAGCGAATTCATTTTATATTGCCTTATCATATCTTGTGCTAAACTTATGTTATCTTGTTACCCTTGTTGTCTTACTGTAGAGTATTGTCCTATGTTCAGCTTATCTCATGTCATGATTCTTTTCCTGTTCAAATGCTAGTAATCACTGAACTTACCAAACTTGTTGTCTGACCCACTTTCTTTCGTCTTCTTTTCTTCCATTCCTCCCCCCAGGTAGTCAGGGAGGAAGTAGCTCAACTTAGTTTGGACCGTTTCACTTTGCAAGAATTGAAGATTAGTCGATGCATTGCTCTGGACTTTCTTTTCCACTGCTATGGCTGGCTCCTGCTCTATTGGGGAATATTATCGTCATTTATGCTTCTTTATTTTGTTAAACAAGATAGATACTTTGGTATTGTAGACAATCTTTGTACAAGCTATTTTATAAATAAAGTAAAGTTTCATTTTCCGCTGCTTTATTTGTCTATCTTATAACTTATCTGCATCTTTTACCTATAATGCTCCACCGAAGTTAAGGTGTTCCCTTTGTGAGTGACCTTAATGGAGGTGGGGTGTTTCACCCCCTCTGCCCGACGCACGCACGCACATGTCCCCGGTCGGTTTGCACCGCCCACACCATCCGCCTCATTTGGATCTCTTACAATCAATCAGTAAGACTGCCCCTTCTCCGCCTAGTACGGTGATCTTTACTTGATACCAACTTCGGGTTACTGACTAAAATGGGTCCTTCCCAATATGATACAAGCTCTCCCCTTGTCTTATATCCCCACTAGATTTTCTACTGACTATGTATACCCTTAGGTATCTTTAATTACATAGCCCTATACTAGTTATGCTTACCCTAAAGGGTGTCTTTAGTTACATAACTTTGTTACATCATCTACCGGTTATGTATAACGCTAGGTGTCTTTAATTACATAATCCTGTTACACTATTTACGGGTTATGTATACCTCAAGGTGTCTTTAATTACATAACCTGGGTTAAGTACGTGGGCCTATATGTAGATATTACCCATCCCCTCTAATCTACATAACCCTCCACTAACCATCCAATTTTACTTAACCATAACTTAAGTCCATAATCATATTAAATTAGGTTATTTAGTCCATTTCTTTACCATGTCAAATTATCGTTATAATTGGTAGACCTCCCGCATTAGGCCTACAACGTGTGGATACTGGGTATGTCGATCGGGTCCGGGCAGTCTTATTCCATAGTTGGGCCTAACCTTGTGTCTTAGCCCGATTCATATTTGTGTACTTCGACATCCCACATTAGGTTCAACATTAGTGACTGCTGGATACGCCGGTCGAGTCCGGGCAGACTTCCACCACTAATGTAACCTAACCTCGTATCATAAGTGCAATTTACAATTCCTAATTGTAAATTACTAAACATTCCAAATTAATCCAAATCTACCTATGTCATTATAGATAACTATTTCTATGCTTTCCTCATTTGTATTACATGTCCCTTTTCATATTAAACATTACATAAATCATGCCAATTATAATCCCTTTTTCAACGGTCTCTCTCTAACGTATTCGTACGTAATTTTGGCGGCATCTAGGATATAAAGTAGCATAGCTATAATAATAAAAACGGAATATGACGAGGGTGGTAATTTCAACATGTCTTGGCATAAACATGAACATAAATTGGTATAGTAACAAAGTGAATGGACGTGTGATTAACATCATAATAAAGTGGACATCAAACTAGTAACTTGTGGCAATCACTATGATGCTTAAAAAAGCATAATGAGATATAGATTTTACATTAGGTGTCCAATTACCTAGATCTAGCATAGTTAGGGTGACATAGCAACATGTTTAGATCAAAAGGTAGATTCACATGTCAAGTTTACAACATATATCAATGTATCAAAATATGACAGCTGAAAGGTGATTAACATAAAGGTCTAGATTCAAGTAATGTCACAATTATCCAAATTAATAGATGTACTTCCATCATAACATGGTTACAATCCATGATCCATATAAACATTATAATCGAATCACCGCAATTATATTAGATCTCGGAAATTAGATATGTCATGACATTGGATAAGGTTTCATATTAACACAAAATCATACGTTACAACATATCCAATTCATTGTCTATCAAAGCATATTTTTATTTATCTAAACCCAAAAGTAATCTAGAAACTCACAGCGTTAGGTTTAGAGTATTTAGGAAGAACGGATCTAGAATTTCTGAATTGGATTTGTAGAGTATGTTGTTGTAGAAATGGTTCAGTTCGCACTCCGGCAGCATATGGCCTCCATGATTCCCAATGAAGAGAATATGAGAAATATGACACATATATATAACTTCCAAACCCCTTAAAACCGAGTGCCACTTCAGCCCCAAGGGTGTGGACACCCCTGTGGGTGGGTCGACCCCTAGGTCGACACCCCTCTAGGTAGATCGACCCCCTAGAGCAGGAATTTTTCTGCTTTGAGGAAAATTTTGAATTTGAATTCTTTAGATAGGATTCCGACTCATCTCTAACTCATGCGTATATAAAATATCTTTGTGCATATACAAACTTAAAACTCTCATAATTTCTTCATACGATGTCCGTTTTACGCAAACCAAATGTCTATTTTGACCAGAATTTTGAGACGGACACAATGGTGCAGTCCGTTTCCTCTAATTCTGAACATTAAATTAATTATTATTTAATTTATTCTCTTTAATGTAATTTAAAATTTTGGAGTGTTACATTCTCCCCTACTCAAAGGATTTCTTCCCCGAAATCTCTTAGTTGAAAAGAATGCATATCCTATCATCCATCATCCATCTACTCATCCAACAACCACTGCAATCCATTGTCCTTAAGTTTTCTAATGATCATATGAATATATGCAACCATTTGTTTATATGTCCCAATGCTAATGCAAAAGATCAGGCGGTCTACTAATTCAGTTGACCTCCTTAATGCAATGTATGTTAGTGCCATGAATCCAATATGTATGCAAATAAACCTATTGTATCATATAAGTTCTATATGTGTGCACACCCATTCGTCCAAATGCGATATCCATATGCCAGTTCATCCATTTTAATTCATAAAAGAAAAGAAAATGCACACACATACACATGCAATATGAAAGTGATTAAGCCGATCTTAGTGCCTAAGGTGTGTGTATATGCGTCCACAGGCAACCACTAGCAAACAATTGCATCCACTTGCATCCATTAAATATAACATGTTTCAAACACATGTTTACATCCATACGATTCCTATATAAAGGTTGAAAATACCATGGATAGGATATGTTCTATTGACAGAAACAAGCATTGATAAAATTTAGGGAAAGGAGTTAAGAACATACCATCGAATAGAAAAGGGTATGAAGCACGAATCTTATCTTCGGTCTCCCAAGTCGAATCTTCTGGGTTATCTCCTCATTGAGCCTTTAGCAACTTGATTTCATTATTGCGCAACCTCTTAACCTCTGACCCAAGAATACAGGTGGGGACTCATCTGACTGTCGCCTCCCATTCCACTTTGACTTCTTCCGACATGATCGGCTCGACAACTTCCATGGTGTCATGTAAGCACTTCCGTAGATGAGAGACATTGAAAACGTCATGAACACTGGATAAATTTTCTGGGACCTTTACTTTATAGACCCTTTGGCCAATCCTTTCGGTTATGGGAAATGGTTCCACAAACCTAGGTGCCAACTTCCCTACGGATCCAAATCGAACCACATTCCTCAATGATGATACTTTGATAAAAACTAAGTCTCCTACTTTGAATTCGCTATCAGTGCTTCTCTTGTCTGCATAGGATTTCTGCCTATCTTAAGCTGTCTTGATCCGCCGTTGAATAAGGTCAATCTTTTCGGACGTTTCCCTAACCATATCTAGTCCAAGCAATAATATTTCTTTGGATTCCCACCAACAAGTTGGTGATCTACAGGGTCGTCTGTACAATGCTTTGAAGGGTGCCATATCGATACTAGCCTGATAGCTGTTATTATAGGAAATTTCTACTAAAGGAAGATGCTCTTCACAAGTCCCTCCGAAGTTAAGGAAACAAAGCCTTAAAAGATCTTCTAGAATGCTGTTCAACCTCTCCGTCTGCCCATCGGTTTGAGGATGGTAAGGGGTGCTCAAACACAACTATGTACCCAATGCTTCATGCAAGCTCCTCCAAAATTTGCTGGTAAATATGGGTTAACGATCTCTCACGATGCTCGAAGGAACTCCTTGGAGACGAACTATCTCACGAACATAAATTGGTACCAACCATGGTTCTGTCCTTTTACTTTTAACTGGAATAAAGTAGCACTCTTAGTGAGTCTGTCTACTATCACCCAAATACTGGTATTGCCTTTCTTCGATCTAGGCAAACCATCTATGAAATCCATAGAGACGCTCTCCCATTTCCACTGTGGAACCTCCAACGGATGAAGTAATCCATCGGGCTTCTTTTGCTCAGCTTTGACTTGATAGCAAACCAAACATTGAGAAACAAGTTTGGCCACGTCCTTCTTCATCCCAGCCCAAAAGAAAACCCTCTTCATGTCTCTGTACATCTTGTCACCGCCCGGATGAATAGTCATCTTAAAATGGTGGGCTTCTTCTAGGACTGCCTTTATCAAGCTTTCGGTTTGAGGAACACAAAGCCTTCCATCTCGCCACAACTACCCCTTTTATCTATGGCTTATCTACTGAGGTGACTAGAAGTCTCCCCTCTTCTAAGCTTTTTCATGATGTATAGAATCTATGGGTCACCTTGTTGCGAAGCTCCTTCCACAAGTGTCGGTCGTATCTCCAAGGATGCAAATAAATCAGGCAAAACCTCGAAGGAAGTTCTAAAATCAAAAGCTGATATTCACTCCAAATTATTTCTTTCAACAAACAGAGGACTCAAGGCCACTCTCTACCTACTTATTGTGCCTGCCACCACATTTCTCTTTCCAGGGGTATAAGCAATCTCAAAATCATATGAAGCTAAGAACTATATCCACCATTGTTGCCTCAAGTTGAGATCCTACTGTGAGAATAGATACTTGAGGGATTTATGATCGGTGTATAACTAAAACTTTTCTCCAAGTAAATAATGATGCCATGTCTTTAACGCGATTACTATGGCAGCTAGCTCTAGATAATGGGTGGGGTAGTTCTTCTCATGAACTCTCAACTGTCTACCCTCATAACATATTACTTTCCCTTCTTGCATCAGAACCACACCAAGCCCTGTACCGCACACATCAGTGTAAACAGTAAACACTTTACTCCCATCGAGCAAGGTCAAGACCGGGCTATTGTCAGAGCCCTTTTTAATCTTTGGAAAGCAATGTCACAGTCTATGTCCCATGAAAACATCAAATTCTTCTTTATCAGCCTGGTGAGAGGGGATGATATCTTCACGAAGTCCTTATTGAACTTCCTGTAATAATCTGCCAACCCAAGAAAGCTTCTCACCTCGGTTGCAGTTTTAGGAATCTGCCAATATGGTACTGCAACCACCTTCACGAGATCTATATCTATCCCTTCTTTGGAGAATACATGCCCTAAGTATCTCACCTCCTTTCTCCAGAAATTGCATTTGGAGAACTTTTCTTTTAGTTGATGGTCATGGAGAATTTTTAAAACTTCTCCCAGATGTTGGGCATGCTCTTCTTCACTCTTGGAGAAGATCAAAATATCATCAACAAAGACTACGACGAATTTTTTTAGGAACTCCCGAAACACATTACTCATAAAATCCACAAAATAGGCGGGTGCATTTGTCAACCCAAAAGGCATAACTATCGATTCAAATAAACCATCTGGAGTTCTTAAAGTAGTCTTATCTATGCTGTCCTCAGCCACCCTCAGCTGATGGAACCCTGTAGCCAAGTCCAACTAAGAAAATACCGAGGCATTAACAAGCTGATCAAATAAATCATCAATCCTCGGAAGCGGGTGCCTATTCTTCTTGGTGAGCTTATATAACTCTCTGCAGTGAACACACAAACGAAGCGAACCATCCGCTTTAGTTGCGAATACTACTGAACCACCCCACTCAGATATGCTTCGTCTGATAAACCCTTTTTCAATTAGCTCCCCTACTTGCTTACTCAGCTCCCTCCTTTCTCTTGGAGCCATGTGGCGCACTGGTAACGCAACTTGCTTTGCATTGTCCACCAGATATATGCAGAAGTCGATCGCATGCCTTAGAGGTAAACCCCATACCTCATCAAAAACATCGGGATGATGTCGAACCACCGAAACAGATTGTAAATCATTTATGGATGCATTTAGAGACTCTAGGAAGCTAAGCATAGCAGACCCTTGGTTGTCACAAGAAACTTCGAGGGTCTTTCCATGACAAGTCAGGAGTCTAACAGCCCTCCTCTCACAATCCAGAATAGCCCCATACGTAGTAAGCCAATCCATTCCTAGAATCAACACATAGCCCATAAACCCGAGCACATACGCATTGCATTCAAATTCGACGCCCAATAGAGATATTTTCAAACCCCGACAAATCATCGATAAATCACCTGACCCACCAATAGGGTTTGAAACAAGTACGGGATCTACTACCATACTAGTAATTAAATGTAGAGATTCAACCACATAACAAGATACAAACGAGTGTGAAGCACCAGAATAAAAAAGTTTTCTAACTAGATAGTTTGAAAGAGAAACTTAACTTTCTACGGAAAATTTTCTACCTCTTTCAGGAGCACTGATTGTGAGAGCATGCACCTGCCCTCCAAAAGTCCCGGCTCTTTGCCCTTGTCCCTGCGATCCTTGTTTCTTCAGGCACTCCTTAGAGAAGTGTCCGACCTCTCCGCAATTAAAGAAATTAGCCTTCCTTCTATTGAAATCTTTGATCAGGTGGCCATCCTTTCCACAATTGTGAGATTTTCTCTTATCCTTGAATTTACCCTTTTTGGGCCATACCTTCTTATTCTGCGATGTCCTCTCAGTCCTTGTTTCCTTCTTTTATCCCTTGTCCTCCTCATACATGAGAGACGTATCAATAAGCTTTTCAAAGGTAACCCCCATTGGAAGATGGGACATAGCTAAACCATGTAGAGGCTCATTCAGCCCCTTAGAAAATTGCAAAGCCCTTTTGTGAGGTGTGTCTACCAACTCTAGCCCGAACCTGCCAGCTGGTTGAACTTGTTCACATATTCCTTCACCGTCATATCTCCTTATTTGAGTGTTAAGAACCTCTCCATCTGTATGTTTTGCTCTGCTTGGGAAAGAAATTTCATTTCGAACCTCTGTTTAAAGTTTTCCCAAGTTTCTGCCAAACGTCCAGCTTAGGTGACTTCCCACCAAAATGACACTTCGTCCTTTAACAGCCAAGCAGCTAATTGAATTTTCTTCGATCCTCCACTTCAAAGATTACGAATAAGTTCTCGGTCTCCTTAAGCCAATTCCGAGCTTCTGTGAATGCCTCGTTCCCATGGAATGGCCTTCCTCCTATAGCCCGGAAGTCTTTGCATATCTTTGCAAAGTTATCAGCTATTGGAGGGGGAAGAGGAGAAGGAATGACTGGTGCAGCTAGGGGAGGAATGTTTTCTTGTCCTTCGGCAGGCGTTATGGCCTCCAAAAACCTACAGAACCATCCGGGTATTATGACGCCATCCGGGATATTAAGATTGTTTTTTTCCCTAAACATGCTAAAAAAAGAAAAAGGAAGAAATTTTAGATAAGGACCGAAGGATACTACATATGGCTCTTTTTTTAGGGAATGCTTTCAAAATAGACTTTTCTTTTGAACAATGCTTTTCTTTAAAACCATTTTGAAAATAATTTCCAAAAACTTTTATCTAATCTAGTAATCTTCAGCACTGATACCAAGTGAAACACTCCACGTCCGATCAATGTCACTCACTGAGGGAATGCATTAAGTTTCGTGAAGCGCTATAGGTAAACATACACAGAATAATTACAAGATAGAAATAAATAAGGCAACAGTGGAAAATTTAAACTTTTATTTGAAACATAAGTCATAATATTGTGGTCCACAATTTCATAAGTCACAAAAACCATTACAACAAAAATACTTCTTTCTTGCACCATCAGAGTACATAAGTAAATAAAAAGCATCATTCCACCAATAAAAAGAGTTAAGCCTTAGTAGAGTCAAGAACTTGGGCCATACTTCAGAAGTAACTCCTAGGAAGATGATATCTAAATCCTGATTAAGTTTGAGTGTTTCCTCCCTGAGAACCTGGAGGGGGGAGAACAGAAGAAAGAAGGAGAAACAACCGGGGAGAATCCTTTAAGTTGCGGATCTTTGGAGCTTGCCATCCTGGCAAGTGAATTCGCTTTTTCATTTTGCTTGCGTTGGATATGGGTGATGGTGAAATGCTCAAGGTAGGCGAGTAGCCCGTGGACCCGAGCCACGTACTGGGCAAGCCGTCCCTCTTTCGCTTGATACTCTCCCAGTACTTGTCGGACGATAAGCTGTGAATCGGACAAGATGCGAACGATCTCTAGCTTGAGTTCGATCGTGATTCTATGCCCGACGATTAAGGCCTCGTACTCCGCGTCGTTGTTAGTAGCAGGGAAATTTAGCCTCAACGCGTAATACATCGGGTGTTCTTTAGGGGTGATGAGCACGACTACGGCCCCAGAGCATTTTCTATTAGAGGAGCCCTCTATGAACAATCTCCACTGAGCATTGTGAGTTCTAGCGTTCTCTGTGGGATCCTCCTCAGGGGCTGTGAACTCCACGATGAAATCTGCGAGAGCTTGGCCGAGGATGGCTCATCAGGGGATGAAGGTTATCTCAAACATGCTTAACTCTATGCTCCACTTTAATAATCGTCCTGATGCCTCGGGTCGCTATAGGACCGGATGTAATGGCTTATCAGTGAAAATTTTTATGGGATGCGGCTGGAAGTATGGTCGGAGCTTTCTAGAGGAAATCAATAAGTAGAACGCCAGCTTCTCTAGCTTCAGGTAGTTCTTCTATGCCCCCGTCAACTGCTTGCTGATATTATAGATGGGCCGTTGAGTGCGGTCTTTAAGGCGTATTAGTGCCGAGCTGATTGCCTACGCAGAAACAACCATGTAAATTTATAAGTCATCATAGTCTATAGGCTTAGAGAGTATAAGTGGTCTCCCTAAGTGATCTAGAAGTTCCTTGAACACGGAGACGCATTCGGGGGTCCACTCGAAGTGGCCTTTCCTGTTTTGGAGTAAATCGAAGAAGGGGATGCATTTGTCGGTAGCCTTAGAGATGAACCGACCTAGAGCGGCGACCTTTCCATTTAGACTTTGGACATCCCTGATGTTCTCGGGGACTCAGATGTCCCGAAGAGCTTGGATTTTTTCTGGGTTAGCTTCGATGCCTTGGGAATTGACAATGAAGCCCAAGAATATTCCTGAGGCTACTCCGAAGGAGCATTTCAGGGGGTTGAGTTTCATGTCATACTCGCGAAGGACATCGAACATTTCGGAGAGGTCGTGGACATGATCACTTGATATTTTATATTTTTACCAGCATATCATCCATGTACACCTCCATAGACTTTCCAATTTGAATTTTAAAGAGTCGATTAACTATTCGTTGGTAAGTGGCGCCGACATTTTTGAGACCGAAGGGCATAATACGGTAGCAGTAGAGCACGAGGTTGGTTATGAAAGGTGTATGATCTTGGTCGCAGAGGATCATCGGGATCTAGTTGTAACCTGAGTATGCATCCATAAAGGATAGTAGCTGGTATCTGGTGGTCGAGTCGACTAATCGGTCGATCTTCGGGAGTGGGAAACTGTCCTTGGGGCATGCCTTGTTCAGATCGGAGAAGTCAATGCATGTTCGCCATTTACCGTTGGCTTTCTTAACTAGAACTGGATTGTAAACTCATTCGGGATTGTTAGCACCGTGGATGAAGTTATTGTTGAGCAGACGGTCTACCTCTTCTTCGAGTGCCTTAAACCTCTCGGGCCCTAAAAAGTGACTCTTCTGTTTAATTGGAGGCATTTTGGGATCTAAGCAAAGAGAATGGCAAGCAATTGCGGGGTCGATGCCCTTCACGTCATAGTGAGTCCATGTAAGAACATTTAAATTGGCTTTTAGGAAGCATACGATATCTTCTTTAATTGCTGGGTGGAGTTATGACCCTACCTTCAACACACTTGTTAGGTCGTCGAGATTGACGGGAATGTCCACGGTGGATTCGACCAGGGTAGCACTCTCATATTCAGGCTCTTCGTCTTTTCGTGAGTCGAGGTCATCGAAAACACAGGAGTGGCACCTGAGCCAGGGCCCAGACGCCACTGATTGCTATGCTGAGACGTTATTGGCGCAAGAAGGCGTGGGCACGGCTTTTCCCTTGTCCTTGTTACATGCGTTCTTCCATTCTATTGCATAACATTCCCTAGCGGTTACTTGGTCACCCTTAACAGTTTCGATCCCATTTTCCATAAGGAATTTCATTAGAAGAGACCATGGTGCCATGTAAAATTGGAATTCGGTGAGAAAGGCGTGCCCTAGAAAAGCGTTGTAGGAGGAGTCGATGTCTATGACCATGAAGGTGAGAATTCAGACTCGGCTTCGGTCCCCCTCGCCCAGTTCTGCAGGTAGGTCGATAATCCCTGCGGGGGAACTAGAGGCCCCGTTGAAGCCGTGAATTGCAATGTGATAGGGCTTCAAGTCATTCGTTTCTAATTTTATCTAATCGTAGGCGGCCTTAAAGATGATGTTGACTGAACTCCCTTAGTCAATTAAAACCTTTCGAACGGAAGCGGCACAGATCTGGGAAGTGATGACTAATGGATCAGTGGTCGGAATTCTACCCCATTCGATTCACTTCCTCGGAAGACGATGTCGTCCCGCATGGTCTTTTGTAGCTTCGATGCGTTGGATTCAGGGAGAACAGAGCAGGCTTTATAAGTAGCATATTTTATGGAACTCACATATTCCTCCTTTTTTCGAAAGCTGTTATGTGTGGTGTAAGGTCCGCCACTTATGGTGTTGATCACGATTCCTCACCTTAGGTTAGGCGGTCCTGGAGCCCCCTTGGCAGCTGATTGTGGAGCTGGCGTTGGAGGCTGCAAGTTTGCTTCGGGCGGAAAAGGCCCCTGTACATATTGCTTAAGTCGTTTCTCACGAATAACTTTCGCAATTGCATCCCTAATTTGGTGGCATTCATTGGTGTCGTGCCCGTACACGTCGTGGTACCAACAATAAATCCCGGTGTTCTTCTCGCGGTCAGTTGATTCCCTGGCGCACGACTTCTTGTATGGCAAGGTTTTGCACGTTTCCGAGTAGATTGTCTTTATACCTTCATTCAATGGGGTGTAGGTCTCAAAAGCTTAGTGAGGGCCGGGCATCCTTAATTCTGCTGGGGCTTGCCCATTGTTTCGTCCATCTAGCTTGCCATTGTCTGGTTTTGCCCTTTGGGAACTTGCCCCCTATTTTGGTCGAAGGGCTCCCCGCCTCGCCTACGTCTGAAGTGGTTATTGGTGGTATCTTCTTGGGGATCATTTCGACATTTTGTGGCAGAGAGCCGATTTCGTCTTGCCTCTTCTTGGCACAAGTATTGACCTGCCTTCTCATAGAAGTCGTCGAGGCTCTTGGGCTGTTTTCGATAGATCCAGGCACCGAACTCCGAAGTAGGGATGACACCATTCGTTAGTTGAAAGATTATGGTGCGAGGATCTGGATCCTCGACCTTGGCGAGAGCTGTGTTGAACTAGGAAAGGTAGCTTCTAAGTGACCCGACGGGCCCGTGGTATAGGTCGGATAAAGTAAGGGCATTCTTTGGAGTTGGGATGTGCACCCCGATTTGCTTCACTAACTCTGTTGCTAGTTGTCCAAAGCTGTCAATGGATTCGAGAGGGATGCGCGAAAACCAAAGTAAAGCGGTACCAAACAGGAAGACCGAGAAGCATTTGCATTTGGCTAGATCGTCACCCCAGCTCGAGTCCATTTGCCACTCATAGCGATTCAAGAAGGCACAAGGATTAGTGGTACCATCGTAGAGTGGCATTGGTGGCATGCTAAAGCGCTTGGCCATTCGGCCTCATTTACTTTTCTCGTGAAGGGGTTACGCCTAATGTGGGCTTCTTATGAGCCGTGTGCCCCCCTCGCATTTCCCTTATGACCCTTCGTATCATGTCAAGAAGGTAAGTTGGATTGGGATCCGTTATTGGGATCCGCGGATTTTGACGTGGCTCCGGAGTGCTGTTGCAAGGCCGTCTTCTATGATGGACGTCTGGATCGTCTTCCTCTATGTCCTCGACATCTATGATTGGGTCTTGGTGTGGATGTTGAGGTGAGGGTTGTGATGCGGATCCTGTTCTAGAGAAGCGGGGGCCATTGGAATAGTAGGCCCTTCACCATGATTAAAGACCATTGGGTTGTGTCGAAGAAGAGGTTGGTTTGTAGGATTGGGTCCGTCAATGATAATCATGCGAGAGCGGTTTCGGTACTGTGCCCCCTCGCTGTATGTGCCTGTAGTTGGATCGTCGTTGCTATTCCCATTCCCGTTGGCATGACCGTTACCGTTATCGAGGGCATTGGTATGAGCAGCTGCATGGTTGATGAGGGTGAATCTCCTCCTTTAGTATGGGCCCCTTGACTTGGAAGATGAAGTTTCTAATGCGGTTGGTCGGGGTAGAGCATTGTTCCGAGTTAGTTGAAGTTGGGTAACAACGCGTTGATTTTTTCGAAGTTGTCGCATAAGGTCAATGTTTTTCCTTAATGTTTGGTTGAGCTTGACCACGGTGTTTTCATATTTTCATTAAGCGCGTGAATTTGAACTTGGGTAACGGGCGCTTCTGGGTCCACCACAGGAGGAACGGTTTCATTAGGGCCTGGGACGTCTACTGGTTGAGGCTGTTAGGAGGTATCGGCCTCGGCTGTGGCTGAAGAATTGACCATTGCGTTCTTTGACTTCTTTACTGTCGTAAGCGAACTTTACAACAGGTTGGGCAAGGAACCTTAAGCTTGTCGAAGTTGAGATGATAACGTGGAAGAAAGATGCGAATCTTGAATTCTGTTTTTCGGTGAAAGCACTAAATGCTAATGGCAAAAATAGTCGTAAAAACCTAGTATTCCTATTATTAAGAATAGTTAATTTATTCGCAAGACTAAGTACGAGAAAGCAGTAAATAACATGAGAATTTATAGTTGTTCGGCCGTGGATTAGGCCTAAGTCCACTTTTGAAGGATGTTGAACTTTAATTAATCACTCAAGAATTACAAGATAGAGCCATGCTCATTACATTCACTTTTACAATTTCTATATGCTAGGTATTAGGGAAAAAGAATATTTAATTCTCCTTCTTACTCAAATAGGAGATGCTATTAATGGAGTTCATGGATCTCTAGGAAGGTCTCAAGTGAAGAAAGTTCAACCCCTTAGAAGTGTGAGGCCACGGGCTATTTATAGGAGTGGGAGTAGGTAGGAGTAGTAGGATTAGGTAGAAATAGGGGACCACTTGCAGAATTTCAAACCCACCATCTGCGCGCCTCGAAATTTCGAACCCGGGCACGGGTTCAAAATTTCAAACCAGCTGGGTTCGAAATTTCAAACAAGCTAGGTTTGAAATTTCGAACCTAGGCGTGGGTGCAAAATTCTGCACTCGCTGGGTTGGAATCCCGAACCAAAGCGTGGGTGCGAAATTCCGTACCCGCTGGGTTTGAAATTTCGAACCAAGTCATGCATGCGAGGCTTCGCACCCGCCGGGTTCAAAATTTCGCACCCACTGGGTTCGAAATTTGGAACCCAGGCGCGGGTGCGAAATTTTGCACCTGGCTGGGTGCGAAATCCGCATCATGCATGGCGCGAAGTCCTTCCGAGGGGCGCGTGGATACCCGGAACCAGGTGATTGGGGCTCATGGCTCCTTTAGGGTCCGAGGCATTGGTTTGTGGATGTCTTCTAGATGCCGTGAGGTTACAAGCGGTGTAGTCCTTTCTTGATCCTATTTCCTGCACTCCTAAGCGTCCCCATTTGGCCACAGCTTCACAATGTACGTTGAGTTGAGCATGTCTGATGCACTCTTGAGAACTGGACCAAAAAGCCGGTTAACGTTCCCCCCCAAGTACGTCTTATCTTGACATGATGTGCTTTGTGTCGGTGGAGATAGTAGTTAATCTGTTATCTATTCCTGTAATCCAAAAGGCGAATAATTGTTAGTTGATGGGGGACACGCCGTACCCAAGTGGCTCAGCGCCCATAGTGCGTCACTCCTGTGGATGCGCGGGGTCAACATGCAAATGCATGGAATGTATATGCGAGAGAGTGTGGTGCAGTGTTTTTATTTTAAACCTAAGTTTTAATTTTTTTATTTTATTTTGGAAATTTTCGAACCCGTAAGCTTGAAATTTTGAACCCAGTGGGGTCGAAATTTTGAGCCTAGGGGTTCGGGATTCCAAATCCTAGGGGTTCGAAATTTCGAACCCATGGGGCCAGAATTTTTGAACCCCTTGAGGTTCGAAATTTCGAACCCAAGGGGTTCGAAAATTTGAATCCAGTGGATTTGGATATTTTGAACCCGTATTGGAATATGAAGGGACCCCTTTTTCCTTTTATAAATTAGCCTCCCCTCAATTTACCTCTTAAATTCTCTTTTACTGCCCGCCATTGCTAAGAGCTTCGAACCTGATAACTTCGAACAATAAAATTTCGAACCAAATTAGGTGAGACCTTGACTCGACGTGGTGAGAAGGGGAGGAGGTCGAAGGGCCACGGAGGAGACATCGAGACCTCGTGGGTTCGATTTTTCGACCCTAGCTAGGTTCGACGCCTCGAACCCCCCACGGGTATGAATTTTCGAACTCAGTGGGTTCGAATTTTCGAACCCACCAGTTTTGAAGTCACAAAACAACACAGGTTCGAATCTTCGAACTCGGGGGTTCAAAGCGTCAAACCCTTCTGGGTTCGGATTCTCGATCCCCATGGATTTGAATCCTCGAGCCCCTATCTGGGTTCAAAATTTTGAAACCTGAGGGGCTCGAATTTTCGAACCAAGTTTGGTTCAGAATTTCAAAACCTTCTGGGTTCGAAATTTCGAACCTGGAGCTCGAAATTTCGAACCCATCGTGGTTCGGGGCATGGACTTTTATTTGCTTGGTTTCTAATTTGTCAAGCCGATAGATTTTGACTGCTAAATACTCGTATCTGGATTTGTACACTTATTGTTGATGCACAAGTTGTTAACCGCGCGAACAGGGTTTTAGGATTGTTCACATTGGACAGAGCACACAATCGGACCGGGACTTAGACTATTTCGAATTGTTTTGGACTTTCTTTATGCAGCTTAATTTTGCATAGCATTTCTCACACATATTAGTTGTCACCAACACGAGGGGTACATGCGACTATACTGTCCTTCTAATACTGATGCGTTAAACTATAACTAGAGATGCAGACCAGATCAAGGACCAGAAAGACTATGGAATTCGAAGCTTCCCAGCCTCCCTTACACACATCCGACCCTACCCCTAGAGGTAGCTCGTCTGGTAGTGAGCTTGAGACCACCGAAGGATCTACTCTTTCTAATTCGACTAGTTCGCCTGAAACGTTTGAGCACGGGGAGCAACTCGAGCGGCAATATATCTCGGTCATGACTGAAGAGGCCGAGAATGTAGATATTATTGGCGAGGATGAGCCCAATCCTCCAGTGGCTCTGGACATGTTGCCTGACGCGGCGATTTTGGAGAATCCTACCGACTCGATGTAGTCGCGTATTGGATGCTACCGTGTCACGAAGATGGAGGCCCAATTTAAGATACCGGTGGACGATGCCCATGCCCTCGATAGAGATGACAGAGCTCATATGCCACCCGAGGGTCTTACTGCCTAGAACAGACAAGCTTGCCTCGCTGGGTGCATGCCCCCAGCCAACGAATTCATTCGCGACATGTTGTTCTATTTCCGTCTCGCGCCATCACAGCTACAACCCAATGCTTTTGCTTATCTCCTGGGTACTTATGTTCTCTTTTGCGAGTTCTTGAACAGGGAGCCCATTGGGGAAGATATTCGATACTTCTTCCACTTAAGGAAAACGAGCGCTGCCTCCCCTTCTCATTAGTCTCTTGAAGCGACGGTTGCCACAAAATTTTTTGTCGGGACATGGCCCAGGCTGTCTGTGTTTTAGTGCGAATGATTCTTCGTTAGCTGCCTTCCTGGATTTTCCAGAAGGTAAATTGAGGGAAGTAAGTGTTTCAATAACTCTGTTCCTTGCCGTAAATTTAGGATTCCTTCGTTTATTCATGGTTTTAAATGGAATATGATAGGAAATCCAAAGGGGCCTACAGGAGACGAATACCGACAATGTCTCAATGCTTTGCGGGCGATACTAGAGAATCTCCGCGATACCAGCACCAAGACAAGTTAGGATCGCCTCCTCCGCACTGGGTTGATGCCGAAAAACCAGGCTATGATCAGGCCCGCGGTTACTATTACTGTGACAAAGGAGGGAGTTGCGGTAAGATTTACCCCTATTGAGTGGAAGAGGAAAATGTCCCAACGGGAGGGAAATTGCAAAGGACTGCTGTGCCTCAAGGGACGTGCACAGAGGCGAGGTACATGGTCACGAGGGGATTGCCGGAGATGATGGGTTGCCGAGCACTCCCGTCCCGCCTCCGATAGGGAAAGTGGAAGGAGTGTTGGCTAGACCGCAGTCTCCCGTGACTCACTCAGGGGCCACTGCCTCGCTTGAACTCGCAGGCCAGTTTGATGGATTAAAGGGACTTGCTTTAGTAGTGAATCTATGGACAAATACAATGAGCCTGAAAGAACTTTCCTGCACTGCTGATGGTTTAACTCCCTCGATCGGACTGCAATCTAGTTCGTTGTGAGAAAACTTAGGGCGTACATCCATAAAACTTCATAGCATAGACATTTGCCTATGTGAATTACTTGACAAACTTTGGCTTGTTCCATTGGCAGGTGTCATGGCAACAGGACGCGGTGGACGAAGTTATGGGCACGGGGATCGCCAGCCTCCCTAGAGTTCTTCCTTCGAGAGATTCCGAAGATCTGCCAGCTTGTACGGCGTTCCACCTCCGTTAGAGCAAGGAAGCGGTCATCGAGTCTAGGACCGACTGAACGATCTCCAACACCTCCTCCTCCACCTATTCGCGTATCCACAGGAGATACTCAGCTCAACATAGGTGGGTCTTGATCTTTGCCTTCGTTAACTCCCCCGTCGGCCGCCCCTCCGGCTCTCTTTCAAATTGCTAAGGGGAGGGAGCTTCTATTTGGTCAACCAAGGTTGAGCATGGAAGTCGTGACGGGAATGCAAAATTTGATGGAGTACCAAATCCGAGCGTTTCCTATAGAGGAAAGGAGGATGTTTTTGAAGCTGTACTTCCTGTAACATCATTTTGACGAGCTGTCGTCTCCCCCTGATCTCCGTCTTGCTCCCAACCATCAACTGACCATTGACGGTGAAAAGACCTCGGTTACCCACTTTGAAGTTGAGATAGGTGGTTTTCTCTGCTACATTGTGACTAATTTACCACTACCCCGTGTGTTTCCTATTCTTAACTTTTGACTATGTTGTTGCAGCAGAGCTGAAGCGAGCCTACGCTACTTTAAAGACAGGGGCCGTGCGGGACCGCGAGACTATTAGCGATACCGTAAGTCTCTCAACCCTTGAAAACCCAGCACTTAACAATGATAAGGATGAGTGGTCTAAAGTATGCGTTGACATGGAAAAGGAAATTAGGAAGGTTACACAGCTCCAGAATGACAATATCGCTTTGAGGGAGAAAACGAGAGGTCGCGGGCTGAGAATGCCGAGGTTGCTGAGTTAAAGAGGCAGCTCGAGGCAATAAGGAAAGCAAAGGAGGACGCTAAGGCTAACAACAGGGACATATCAAGTGCGGTTGAGGGTATAACAACTGAGCATGAAAGGGAGATAAAGAAGCTGAGGCGACAGCTGAGTCATGCGAAGTTTCGTGTTAGATCCTACTTTGAGGAGAGTATCCATGATATGTACGTGAAAGCTTTGAGATTTCAAGGAATTTCGTGGGTCAAAGAATACCCCTGCGAGCTAGCCAGAACCTGAGAGAGGTTAACCCTTACGAGGCCTTCTTGCGACAAGTGGACGTAAGCACCCTATATGAGCGCCATCTCACTAATGTCCTTTTGAACAATGACGAACATGAGAGGCTGGAGGAAGGAAGGAGGCTGTTGCAAAAGGATGCTGAGAACAAAAGGTTGGAGAGGCTTGCCGAAGAGAAAGGAAAGTTTGCAGTGACCAACAACACAGTTGTGGCGGAAACATTCGCAGAGGGAAGTTCTCATCCGCCCCTGGGCCCCGAATTTGTAATGGTAAGCGGTCCTGGGGAATTGGCCCAAACCGCTACTGAGTATAATCCTGACTTCCCGTTACTGGGAGATAACAAATTCACCTTACCCACCATCGCAAGCACACTTCCTATCATTCCTACGCCATCCTCGACCATAGGTAAATTTCTTTTGCCCTGCATCCCTGAGAACGAAGTGATTACCGAATTTATGTACTAAAAAAGGTTATGTGTTTGCTTTTGCAGTTCCTTCTGAGTCTGCGACGATAGCGGACCTCGCTCGCTTGTTCCCTCCATTGACTGAAACTGGGCTGGACCTCATGGGGACATAGGTTGGAGAGGTTGGCGACCCACTTGACAACTTTTCTGTCATAAGAATAACTTCTAGCATGGCCGACATTCTTAACGAAGAAGGAGAGGTGGTCGATGTGCAGAGTGCCCCTGCCAAAGTCCCGGTAGAAGCTGATGTGGCTTCGATGGCGGTTCTGGTGGCGAGTCAATAGGCCAAGATGGTGGCCAAGCGTGAAGAGGTTGAGGAGAACTGAGAGCACAATGAGGCTGCCAGGAATGAGGTCCTAGTGAAGACTCGACAAGAGGCCGAGGCGAGGGTTGCTGACACTATCACGAAGAAGAGAACCGATGATGCGGCTTAGAAGAAGAGGGCTAATGATGAGGCCTAGAAGAAGAGGGAGGATGAGGAAGTACATCAGAGGATTACTGAGCCACTTGAGAAAGCCAAAGATGGCGACGTCAAGCCTGATAAGTCCCAAAAGCTTGCTGCTCAGAAGGCCGCCAGAGACGCTAAGGAGAAAGCTGAGTGGGGGGGCAAAGTAGTCCTGGAGACGAGTGGCGCTGTGGTCGGCGTCGCTGCTGGGGGTGCCGCCAAGCCTACGCCGTGGGCCACCTTTATTTATATTAGGAATGTTTATAGTGGCGATGGGATGGGCGATAGACACATCTCGACTTCTAATGAGTCAACCACTTCTCGGAGGGGCCGAGATGGAAAGAGCGAGTCTGGTAAGAAGAGGCCCAGAGCCAAGGATGAACCATCAAGCATGGAATCCGCAAAATAGGACAGGCATAAGCACATGAGAAGGGAACATGGTTAGTGTTAGTAACCTAAGTAGGAGTTACCATTATTTTGGTAGTGTAGGCCGATAGTTTACGTGAGTAAGGCCCTCGCCTTTATTTTCTAAGACACGGTGTGGTTCTTATGTACACCCTGTCATTAGAAAGTAAAAGTGTTAGGCACATAGTTTGTTTAGCGTGTGTGTGTGAAAAGGAAATATGAATTAGTAAAGCTCACTGTTTATGTCAAGTGTTCGGATGTCCTTTTTATGTTTTCCAGTGTCCTGTACTTGCATAAACTTACTTATCGTTACATTTGTCACAAAAGCGATTAGGGGCCATCTCCGTGTAAATTATTATAGAGAGGTGAGGTAGAGCGCTGATTTCAGTAAGTTCCCCTTAGCTCCGGGGAACCCATAGTTTGCGAGACCAGGCTGTGCGCCTGCTGTTTTGGGTGGCGCGGAATTAAACCCAAGTATGGCAAAGGTGTAGGGTGTTGCCTTTACGGTCCGCCCGGTGGGTGGCTCTCCCGTTGTACATCGGGTTGAAGAGAGCCGCTAGACGTCGTTTGTTCACCGGCGTAGTTTTGAGCCCCGATCATCAGCTCGTAAAGTTGGATCGTGGCAACGGGCTGCCCCTAGCCTTTTGAGCTAAGAGGAAGAAACGATTTAATGTCAGTCTTGGTGCTGCACCAAGATTCGACCTGTAATAATCTGGATATCTAAGCCAATTTAAAAATTTTATTTTGGCAATTTTAGTGAATTTTGGGTATTTAAAATAATAACGATGAGAAATTTATTTTGAACAGAAATCGAACGTATATTTTTATTTGAATCGTCATCAGAATATAAATATTTTATTTTAAATATAAAAGGAATTGAAAATGGCACGGTAGTTCGAAAATTTGATTTTAAATTTCAAATGAATGTACAGGATACAAAATAAACCGAATTTTAGCAAAACCAAAAATATTAGGATCTATTTGAAAATATCTTTCTAACGAATCTGAAAAATTGAAATTTCATAGCGGGAATTAAAAGTTATGCCCAGTTGAAAATTCAGAATAATCACTATGGTATTCTGGCCCTTAAAAATAGAAATTTTGCAAACGACCTCTATTTACGACAAAACCGCTTTTATTGGTTCAGGGATGTCGAAATATTGCTAGATTCCAATTTTCATAATTTTCTGAATCAATATGTGAGTGTGGCACACTTAAATTCGTTTGACCAGTTTTAGCTGAATTTAATCGACTGGAAAATGACCATTTTTCAAATGGACTCGGAATTTGATGAAATTAGTTTCGTTAGGACCGTATCGTCAATACGAAGCTAAAAAATATTTTTCGGGAATTTTTAGAGTCCGCATGTCGCCCCGATAAATTGAAATGCGCGTTAAAATTCAATATATAGGTGTATATTTTGATTTTGATGCAAACCGACCGAAACAGCTAAACTGGCTTACGAAACATATCCCATTGTTTTCGAAATGGGGGTGATTAGCTAGGAACGACAGACGGTGGGTCTCGTTTTGAGATCGAAATTTAAAGTTACTTTTAGGGGAATAAATAAATAAAATAATAAAATAATATATAATTCCTTCTTCCTAGACCTAGCCCTCCCCCCAAATCAAATTAACCCGACCCCTTCGTTCAGAGCGGAAAGGCGACGCCCCCCTTTCCAAGCCACCACCGTCCATCGTTCGCCCCCTCCATTCGTTCGCCGCCACCTCTGACAATGCGCGCCCCCTTCTTCTCCTCTCCCATTGTTTTCTCCTTGTTTTTATTTAGTATAGTTAGATTTAAAATTATAACTCAGTTTTGTTTGTTATTTATATGAAATCAAATTTCTATGGATATAAAGTTTAGATTTTTATAGATAATAAAGATTGATTTTTATACTAGAAAAGGGTTTGATTTTTTAATAGATAAAGAAACAAATATTGTTTATAGTCATAGATAATAAAAATATAATTTTTATATAAGTGTGATAATAAAAAAAATATGATTTTTATTAGATGTGAAGATTAAAAATATGATTTTTATATAAGGAGAAGAATAAAAAGGTGATTTTTATATGAGTGGCGATATAAAAATATAATCTTTATTAAAAGAGCGATATAAAAATATAATTTTTATTATGAAGTTAGCATGATAAAAATATGATCTTTATTATATGAACATCGGTATAAAAATTTATGATCTTTATTATATGAACATCGGTATAAAAATAGAATTTTTATCTATACAGTAGCAGTATAAAAATTTGATTTTTATTCATATAGAGTAGTTATAAAAATGTGATTTTTTATATACATAGCAACAATATAAAAATGTGATTTTTATATATGTAGCGAATACGAGGAACAAAAGTGACAAAAGGCGAGAACGGCAAAGATTTTTGTAACACCCCGTAATTCTATAACTCTAAGATTCACAAATCAAGGCAGAATTAAAAGTTAAAATCAAAATCAAGGGAAACGGGCTACGCCATTGCGTTCGTCTCGGAATTCTGCATGAAAACGAGTCCGAGCTTGCGTAAATCGGAGTCCGTATAAGGAAGATATGGCCTCCGGAAGTTTCAGCAAAGTTCAAATTTCAAAACAGAACCCAGGTCGACTGGGGCGTCGACTGGGTAGTCGACCCCCCCCCCCAGGTCGACTGGGGAGTCGACTGGGTAGTCGACCACCCCCCCAGGTCGACTGGGTAGTCGACTAGGTAGTCGACCCCCCTGCTTTTTCCAGCTTTCTGAACCTGATTCGTTTCTCTGTATCCGGACGCCCTTCTGACCAGATTCGTTGACTTCTACACTATATAAACAGCCCTGGTCTTCTTCTCTATTCACAATACTTTTCTATCCTTATGCTGCCTCTGAGAAATAAATAAATAAGTGAGTAAAATAATATATATAAAATAAATCAAGACAAGGAAATGCTGCTAAAAGAATTTCAAGAAGAGGTTCAAGTCAAGATAGGATTCAAGAGGAGGTTCAAACGACTTCAACGACTGTTTTTCTATGAATCATAGCAACGTCATCTTTTTGTTCTAATCTAATCTCTGTAAGTCAGTTATTTCTAGATTTGAACATTTTTCTCTGTTTGTGACATGAAATTAAAGGAATAAAAGAATATGCCAAATCTCTCTCTCTATTTGAATCAGTGCCTGTAATCTTGAACCTAACTAAGAACTGTTATGATTCGAGGACAAATAAAACCGTGACTATGAAACTATGGACCTTAAAACCGTATGCCTATGACTATGAACATTTGCCTATGACTATGAACATTGCCTATGACTTTGATCATTTGCCTATGACTATGAACATTGCCTATGACTGTGAGTGTGACTATGAGGATTATTTCCTTGACTAAGCCTATGCCTTTGATTAGGAAATATAAACTAATGCCTATGACATAACAAGGATATCTGTGATTAACCACCTGTGATTCCTGACTAAGAAAGTGTTGTTTAAGTTTTGTGACTATGAAATTGGGTCTAAACCCGATCATTTATTCTATCTATTCTTGGTTATCCTTGGTTTTAGACCTTGGGAATTTACCTATTAAATTAGGTCTACCCATGTTCTTGAACCGACGTCGTTATTCAACGCTTTTTATGCCAGTTAGTATGTCTATCTTTTGCATAGCATCTTTGGTTCATTCCATATTTTCCACGAACATAGCTTTGTTTATAATCTAGACTGAATCACGATTATACGAACGGTGGGAATGCGGTTTGGGCAAAATATGAAATTTGCTAAAAACATAGTTTAACTTGGAAATTGGCATAAATTGGGAACATGTATTATGGCATGTTCATAGAAATGCAAATTGGATAAATTTGACATGAATTATAATATGTGTAATTTGAATCTAGTATTGACGTGTGAATCTAGCATTTACATGAATAGTGAACTAGAGTAATAAGTCTAGAATTAGAATGTTGAATCGGAATTGGACTAGCTAAATTGGCACAGTAAGTATATTGGCATAAATGTGAAATTGGCTATAATTGGGAGTAATTGGCAGGTTTAGTAAAATCATTGTTAGTGACACTTAATTTGGTATAGTCCACATACCGAAAAGCATAAATGTGATTTAGAAGGGAAATGGGCCATAAGAATGAATTTAGACAATTTACATTAAAGAGTAATTAGGAAATAAGTAAATTAGAAATAATTTACTTATAAAATTTGGCCTGAATGAGGAAATATAAATTTAGACAAACTAAAGTTTTATTAACGACATCTCTTTTAATGACACACCAGAAAGTTCTAGGGTGACAGAGAGGATAGTGTCTAGGCTTGGGTTTGGAAAATACAAGTTTCCTGCTCTCCCTGGCTATCCCTAACTGATCCGACGAATGGGATGGTTACTTTCAAAACTTGATTTGATAATAAATTGAAACCCTTTGAACTTAGAAAACAAGAATATGCCTAGCCCGAGGTTAGACTGAGTTGCGATGTAAACCTGCCCGGAACCAACCGGCACATCCAGTAGTCGTACCAATACCTATCTAATGTGAGTGGTAGCGGCTTTAATTTATTTAGTTAAAGCTAGAACAAGAATGGTAGGGTTAAGTTAACTAAGACACTTAACCAGTTCAACATGATAACTAGACTGATGGGTGGGGTTAGGTTCAGACTGACACTTAACACAGTTAAGCTAGAATGGGACGGTTAAGTCCATAGGAGCACTTAACCAACTTAACACAGTTAAGCTAGAATGGGAGGGTTAAGTCCATAGGAACACTTAACCAAATTAACACAGTTAAGCTAGAATGGGAGGGCTAAGTCCATAGAGACACTTAACCAAACTCAAGGTAGCAAAACGAGACTTGTAGGGGTTAAGTAAAGTTAATACACTTAGCCAAATTAATATGTTAACTAGACTAGAGGTTGGGGTTAAGTAAAATCTAATACACTTAGCCAATTTCGATATGCTAGCTGGGCTAGACAGTAGGGTTAAGTAAACCTGAACACTTAACCATCAGGTTGTGATAAAGGAATGAGGTTAAGTCTAAAACATGAAGGGATAATACTTAACCATTAATAACATGATTAGTTAAAGCAGGCGGGCAAGGTTAAGTTAAAAAAGGAACACTTAACCAACACAGGGTGAATGCGTAGGGTTAAGTAATAAATACTTAACCAATATAACTTGGTTTGTGGTAGGGTTATGTCATCATGTGTTACTGAAAACACTTAACCAGTTTAATAGGGTAAATGAGGAGGGTTAAGTTAGCTTGAATTGACTATGACACTTAACCAATCCAAATTGACGGGAAAGAGAACTAAGTAAACCTTAGTTAAGAAAACAACGATTCTGGAAACTATGTGGTAAATCTTAGTTAGTAAAACAAAGTAGTAATTCTTAGTATAACACGGGAAGGAGCGAATGTCCGTCTGAGTAAAAAGGAGGCTCCAACGAATTGGGTTACGAAGCCCGAGGCTTCGAGGGGACGTGAGGGTACTCTTGGTATCCCTCTGTGAGGATGCAGATTATCCGCCTGGGCCCACAGAGGTTAAGGTCTGCGTAGAAGAACCAGGGTTATGCCTTGGTTGCAATACATGGTAACCTAAAGACTAGGATGGACCGGCGTGATTCGGCGAGCAAACGGTAGCCCTGTGATAGCGACTCGTCGTCTACCATCCATCTTGAGTCAATCGAGATACGTGAAGCGGAAAGGTGGAGAACTCCAAAAGATCATATACTTGCTATCTAGTTATGGGTGAGGATGGTCATAGGAGAGAGGGGCACCGGGGGCCGGCGTATAGTTCTCATTTTACAAGGTGTGCCTTTCATTAGTTAAGGGAGGGGTCAAGTGGGACCATAGCCACTGGAATAAAAACAGACCTTAGCATCTGCATTGGCAGATACCTGAAAACTCCCGACCGAGTTCTGTATTCCTTGATTTTCCCTGTCACAGGACTCAGACCGCACATTACAGGACATGTACATCTAGACAAGCGATAACGATTCGCGATACATGCGTGGGGAAGTATAGGAACATATACCACTCTAGGTAGTGTATCCTAGACTTGGGGGCATCGTTCGACAGGTAGCATAATTCATAGTTGAACTAGGTGGCATAAATCCTGAATCCAAGAAGCGTTCAGTAGACGGTGTAAACTCTAGTTAAATCTAGAAGGCACTTAGTAGAAAACCCTAGATTAAATCTAGGTAACAAATAAATAAATGGTTGCTTGAAGGCGACGGAAAATACAGGGATTGGGATCACGTTATCGTTACTAGTTGGGACACTAGTTTGGTGGTGCAGAGATATAGAACCCAGTATAACAAGGAAATAGCGAAGCGGTGAAAGTATTAGAGCATATCCAGTTTATCTTATCTTAGCATATCTTGTGATTATCTTATCTAATCTTGTTTACCCTATGGTCATGGTGTAATCTTGTATTCAGTTAATTCATGTCGTTTTGTTTTTCCATGTTCACATGCTACAAGTTACTGAACTTACTCAGGCTTTATGTCTGACTCTATTTTTCTTTCGTCTTCTTTTCTTCCGTCCCCCCCCCCCCCCAAGGTGGTAAAGGAGGGAATAGTTTAGCTCAGGTTAAGTTGGACTGCCACTCTTTCCCAGCTTGAAGATTTGTCGAAGTTTGCTTGGATTCTCTTTTCAGATGCTATGGCAGGCTCTTACCAAAATCGGGGAATATAAATGTTGTTTTTATGCTTCTTTATTTTGTAAGACAGATGATACTCTGATATTGTAAAGAAACCATTGTGCAAACTATTTTATCAATAAAGCAAAATTTTATTTTCCACTGTTTAATTTCTGTCTGTCTTGTAATTTATCTGCATCTTTTACCCTAAATGCTCCACAGAACTTTGTGCATTCCCTTTGTGAGTGACACTAACGGATGTGGGGTGTTACACGTGGTATCATAGCTGAAGGTTACCAGATCAGAAAAAGGATTTGAAAAATTATTTTCAAAACGGTTTTTAAAGAAGCATTTTCAAGAGAAAAGATTTGTTTTAAAGACATATTCCCCAAAGCCATACGCACTATCTTCTCTTCCTCTGTTTAAATTCTTGTCTCCTTCTTTCTTGAGTCTCCGGGGCTCCTGGCTTTCTGGGAGGTAACCTCATCGACGAGCAAAGTAGTGCCTGGCTTCCATCCATAGTCGTAGTTGTTTCATCTACGGGCAGTTTTCTTTCGAAGCTTATGGGGTTTTCCGGACGATGGAGGCAGATTTTGAGAGACTTGTCAACATGACTACACATGGAAGGGGATGAGGAGTTTGGCTAAGGAGCATAACCCTAGGATGAGGAATTCATGGATGTAGACTTAGCACATGAAGGAGGAAGAAATTATAAAACCTAAGACAAGAGGAAGTATCTTTACTAGGGTGTGATAGGGCATATACTTAAGGACAAGGGCAAGAACGAGTACGAGATTTTTAGAAGGACAAGTACATGCTTTCGCCACCAAGCGTACCTAGGAGAAAGGTAGTCCGGTTGGAAGAGTCTAGTTTTCTGTTCGTGCTATTTCCTTAGGTTCTAGCGCTTCTCATTTGTTCATATCCACTTCCATAGTTGGGTCCCTGCACCATAGTACTTGTATAGTAGAAAGATCCCACTAGAGTCTCAAATCCAATTGGTGGTCCGACCAGTTTATTTTTTTGGTTAGTAGGGATTTGAGAATAGCTATCGAGTTTGCTTATATCATCTCACGTAGATCGTCTAAATTCGGGGGAGATATTCCTTGGGTGCTTGTCTGATATTGGTTTAGGCCTTTGGGGCTTGTACTTGAGGAATGTCGAGTACGGTTTGGATGGTTTACGTGAGAGATGAATAGTTGTGGCAGGCACTCCAAAGAGCACGTAGTGACCTTTCGAATCTTATAGTTATGGCATGGCAGATAAGAGGGAAACCTCTAATCATCTTAGTACGTATACTTGGTACCGTGATTGACATCTATTTATTTTGGAAATGGGAATCCGGTATTTCACCATCGTGAAGTTAAATTAGTTAAGATACAGTGGAGTAAAGCTCAAGAAGGCTATATACTAGCATCATACCCTTTTCCTTGAGGGTGCATCCTTGATTTCTTTGTTTTAGGAGCTTTACGCATAATTGTTTCTCTCTTTCCAAAGTATATCACCTAGGTCGTATCTTCGATCCTTAGGTAGAAGCCAATGGGTGTAAACATGTATTTGAAACATGTTATGGTAGATGATCGCAAGTGGTTGCAAATGGTTGCTCGTGGATGCATATGCATACGTATTAGACAATAGATCAGTTCGTACGCTTTCATATTGCATTTACAGATATGTATTTGTTGTAAGTTTAGCTTGATATGTTATCATATGGATGTTGCATATGGATGAACGGCTGTGCATGCATGTAGTATTTACATAACTAGGGATGCTTGCATACATGATTGGACGCATGGCTCTGACATGATTTGCATTATGGAGGTCAACTGAATCAGTAGACCGCCTGATTTTGCATTAGATAAAGACATATACACACACTATGCATATGAACATGAAAGCATTAGAAATATTTTAAGGACAATGGATGCCTGTGAGTGAATGGTTGAGTAGATGGATGATTGGATGGTAGGACACATTCTTCCTAACTTGAAGATTTCGGGGACGAAATCCTTTTAAGTGGGGGAGAATGTAACACCCCGTAATTCTGTAACACTAAGATTCACAAATCAAGGCAGAATTAAAAGTTAAAAGAAAAATCAAGGGAAACGGGCTTCGCCATTGCGTTCGTCTCGGAATTCTGCATGAAAACGAGTCCGAGTTTGCGTAAAACGGAGTCCGTATATGGAAGATATGGCCTCCGGAAGTTTCAGCAAAGTTCAAATTTCAAAACAGAATCCAGGTCGACTGGGGAGTCGACTGGGTAGTCGACCCCCCCCCCCCCCCAGGTCGACTGGGGAGTCGACTGCGTAGTCGACTGGGGAGTCGACTGTGTAGTCGACTCCCCCCCAGGTCGACTGGGTAGTCGACCCCCACTACTTTTTCCAGCTTTCTGAACCTGATTCGCTTCTCTGTATCCGGACGCCCTTCTGACCAGATTCGTTGACTTCTACACTATATAAACAGCCCTGGTCTTCTTCTCTATTCACAATTCTTTTCTATCCTTATGCTGCCTCTGAGTAATAAATAAATAAGTGAGTAAAATAATATATATAAAATAAATCAAGACGAGGAAATGCTGCTAAAAGATTTTCAAGAAGAGGTTCAAGTCAAGCTAGGATTCAAGAGGAGGTTCAAACGACTTCAACGACTGTTTTTCTACGAATCATAGCAACGTCATCTTTCTGTTCTAATCTAATCTCTGTAAGTCAGTTATTTCTAGATTTGAATGTTTTTCTCTGTTCATGACATGAAATTAAAGGAATAAAAGAATATGCCAAATCTCTCTTTCTCTATTCGAATCAGTGCCTATACTCTTGAACCTAACTAAGAACTGTTATGATTCGAGGACAAATAAGACCGTGACTATAAAACTATGGACCTTAAAACCATATGCCTATGACTATGAATATTTGCCTATTACTATGAACATTGCCAATGACTATGATCATTGCCTATGACTGTGATTGTGACTATGATAATTATTTCCTTGACTAAGCCTATGCCTTTGATTAGGAAATATAAACTATTGCCTATGACATAACAAGGATATCTGTGATTAAACACCTGTGATTCCTGACTAGGAAAGTGTTGCTTAAGTTTTGTGACTATGAAATTGGGTCTAAACCTGATCATCTATTCTATCTATTCTTGGTTACCCTTGGTTTTAGACCTTGGGAATTTACCTATTAAGTTAGGTCTACCCATGTTCTTGAACCGTCGTCGTTATTCAACGCTTTTTATGCCAGTTAATATGTCTATCTTTTGCAAAGCATCTTTGGTTCATTCCCTATTTTCTACGAACCTAGCTTTGTTTATAATCTAGACTGAATCACGATTATACGAACGGTGGGAATGTGGTTTTGGCAAAATATGAAATTTACTAAAAACATAGTTTAACTTGGAAATTGGCATAAATTGGGAACATGTATTATGGCATGTTCATAGAAATGCAAATTGGATAAATTTGACATGAATTATAATATGTGTAATTTGAATCTAGTATTGACGTGTGAATCTAGCATTTACATGAATAGTGAACTAGAGTAATAAGTCTAGAATTAGAATGTTGAATTGGAATTGGACTAGCTAAATTGGCACAGTAAGTATATTGGCATAAATGTGAAATTGTCTATAATTGGGAGTAATTGGCAGGTTTAGCAAAATCACGGTTAGTGACACTTAATTTGGTATAGTCCACATACCGAAAAACATAAATGTGATTTAGAAGGGAAATGGGCCATAAGAATGAATGTAGACAATTTACATTAAAAGAGTATTTAGGAAATAAGTAAATTAGAAATAATTTACTTATAGAATTTGGCATGAATGAGGAAATATAAATTTAGACAAAATAAAGGTTTATTAACGAAATCTCTTTTATTGACACACCGGAAAGTTCTAGGGTGACAGAGAGGATAGTGTCTAGGCTTGGGTTTGGAAAATACAAGTTTCCTGCTCTCCCTGTCTATCCCTGACTGATCCGACGAACAGGATGGTTACTTTCAAAACTTGATTTGAAAATAAATTGAAACCCTTTGAACTTAGAAAACACGAATATTCCTAGCCCGAGGTTAGACTGAGTTGCGATGTAAACCTGCCCGGAACCAACCGGCACATCCAGTAGTCGCAACAATACCTGTCTAATGTGAGTGGTAGCGGCTTTAATTTATTTAGTTAAAGATAGAATAAGAATGGTAGGGTTAAGTTGACTAAGACACTTAACCAGTTCAACATGATAACTAGACTGATGGGTGGGGTTAGGTTCAGACTGACACTTAACACAGTTAAGCTAGAATGGGAGGGTTAAGTCCATAGGAACACTTAACCAACTTAACACAGTTAAGCTAGAATGGGAGGGTTAAGTCCATAGGAACACTTAACCAAATTAACACAGTTAAGCTAGAATGGGAGGGCTAAGTCCATAAAGACACTTAACCAAACTCAAGGTAGCAAAACGAGACTTGTAGGGGTTAAGTAAAGTTAATACACTTAGCCAAATTAATATGTTAACTAGACTAGAGGTTGGGGTTAAGTAAAATCTAATACACTTAGCCAATTTCGATATGCTAGCTGGGCTAGACAGTAGGGTTAAGTAAACCTGAACACTTAACCATCAAGTTGTGATAAAGGAATGAGGTTAAGTCTAAAACATGAAGGGATAATACTTAACCATTAATAACATGATTAGTTAAAGCAGGCGGGCAAGGTTAAGTTAAAAAAGGAACACTTAACCAACACAGGGTGAATGGGTAGGGTTAAGTAATAAATACTTAACCAATATAACTTGGTTTGTGGTAGGGTTAAGTCAACATGAGTTACTGATAACACTTAACTAGTTTAACAGGGTAAATGAGGAGGGTTAAGTTAGCTTGAATTGACTATGACACATAACCAATCCAAATTGACGGGAAAGAGAACTAAGTAAACCTTTGTTAAGAAAACAACGATTCTGGAAACTAAGTGGTAAATCTTAGTTAGTAAAACTAAGTAGTAATTCTTAGTATAACACGGGAAGGAGCGAATGTCCGTCTGAGTAAAAAGGAGGCTCCAACGAATTGGTTACGAAGCCCGAGGCTTCGAGGGGACGTGAGGGTACTCTTGGTATCCCTCTGTGAGGCTGCAGATGATCCGCCTGGGTCCACAGAGGTTAAGGTCTGCGTAGAAGAACCAGGGGTATGCCTTGGTTGCAATACATGGCAACCTAAAGGCTAGGATGGACCGGCGTGATTCGGCGAGCAAACGGTAGCCCTGTGATAGCGACTCGTCGTCTACCATCCATCTTGAGTCAATCGAGATACGTGAAGCGGAAAGGCGGAGAACTCCAAAAGACTATATACTTGTTATCTAGTTATGGGTGAGGGTGGCCATAGGATAGAGGGGCACCGGGGGCCGGCGTATAGTTCTCATTTTACAAGGTGTGCCTTTCATTAGATGAGGGAGGGGTCAAGTGGGACCATAGCCACTGGAATAAAAACAGACCTTAGCATCTGCATCGGCAGATACCTGAAAGCTCCCGACCGAGTTTTGTATTCCTTGATTTTCCCTGTCACAGGACTCAAACCACACATTACAGGACATGTGCATCTTGACAAGCGATAACGATTCGCGATACATGCGTGGGGAAGTATAGGAACATATACCACTCTAGGTAGTGTACCCAAGACTTGGGGGCATCGTTTGACAAGTAGCATAATTCATAGTTGAACTAGGTGGCATAAATCCTAAATCCAAGAAGCGTTCAGTAGACGCCGTAAACTCTAGTTAAATCTAGAAGGCACTTGGTAGAAAACCCTAGATTAATTCTAGGTAACAAATAAATAAATGGATGCCTGAAGGCGACGGAAAATATAGGGATTGGGATCATGTTATTGTTACTAGTTGGGACACTAGTTTGGTGGTGCAGAGATATAAAACCCAGTATAACAAGGAAATAGCGAAGCGGCGAAAGTATTAGAGCATATCCAGTTTATCTTATCTTAGCATATCTTGTGATTATCTTGTCTAATCTTGCTGACCCTATGGTCATGGTGTAATCTTGTATTCAGTTAATTCATGTCATTTTGTTTTTCCATGTTCACATGTTAGAAGTTACTGAACTTACTCAGGCTTTATGTCTGACTCTGTTTTTCTTTCGTCTTCTTTTCTTCCGTTCCCCCCCCCCCAGGTAGTAAAGGAGGGAATAGTTTAGCTCAGGTTAAGTTGGACTGCCACTCTTTCCCAGCTTGAAGATTTGTCGAAGTTTGCTTGGATTCTCTTTTCAGATGCTATGGCGGGCTCTTGCCAAAATCGGGGAATATAAATGTTGTTTTTATGCTTCTTTATTTTATAATACAAATGATACTCTAATATTGTAAAGAAACCATTGTACAAACTATTTTATCAATAAAGCAAAATTTTATTTTCCGCTGTTTAATTTATGTCTGTCTTGTAATTTATCTGCATCTTTTACCCTAAATGCTCCACAGAACATAGTGCATTCCCTTTGTGAGTGACACTAACGGATGTGGGGTGTTACACTTTTATACATATGAATAGTCGTGGCATTTGGTTTAGCTCTCGGTGAGAACTCCTCACTTTTATTTTGATTTCTAGTTGAAATATATACTAGGATGCAGACGATGCTTAGCAGCACCCGACACCCGTCGTCCACAGACCATGGATGACTTGTTTGTTTGATTGCTGTGTTATGAAAATTTGATTATATGATGTGGAATGAAATAAAATATTTATCGTTATAAAATATTTTATAGTTTAAAAAAATATAATTTTTAACGTGTATATAAAGTAAATATTTATAAACAAATCAAAACGATTTGTTTATGTACACCCATTTGACTGATATTGATTGGGACGATAAATTTTACACATCGCCCAACTGCACAAATAAAATCTGTGTTTGTTGATTTGAAACCCCACATGGTATTGGGATGAGATTTGACGTACACTAATCCCGATTGTTTAGTTGTATGTCAATCGATGGATTGACAGACTGTGTAAGCGTTAATTATTTATATTTAATGCTTATGCAGTTGTGTGGTGCACTCTGGATGATGGTTGATGATTTATCGTTGCTATTATATACATGTGTTGTAGGGAATCCATATAATTAACGTTATATGGTAATTGATTTGGCCTCATTCCAATTTGGAAAATAAGGAATATTATAAAAGAAAATTCATGTGTTGAATAAAATAAAAATTAATGTGTTGAATAGAATAAAAATTCATGTGTTGAATAGAATAAAAATTCATGTGTTGAATAAAAATATATATTCATGTGCTGAATAAAAATATATATTCATGTGTTGAATAAAAATATTCATTTGTTGAATAGAATTACGAAGTTATTGAAATATATAAAGCCGTGTTGGTTAGATATGCACCATTTTGACGCGAACGATATTTATATCGATTATATTCGTTTTTATAATGATTATAGAAAAAGAAGTGATATCAAAATATTATAATTTGGAAATATTATCATTTGTATATCGATGATATGGAATTTTCAATTTTGATTTGAAATTGAATAGGAAGTTGAAATCGTTTTGAAAACGAATTTAAAATGATTTATAAAACATGTTTTAAAAGGAAATCGACGAAATATATTATATATATATATATATATATATATATATATATATAATGGCCTGAATAGAACGCGCCGCGCTACAGCAGTTTGCTTTTTTCGACCATTGACTTCGAACGGATATTCCAGGAGATCTGACCGTCGGATTCTCCTAAAACCGGGACCGTTGGGTTCGTATCGAAATGAGCTTTCTAAAGAATATTAGAGATTTGAAATCGAACAGTTGGATTTGGAATTATGACCAAATCAAATTTGGAAAAGGTCGTTGTAAGTGTAGTTCGATGGCCGTTGATGGAAATCGACTGTACGGGCCTTGATAAAATTATTAAAAATATCAATAATTTGTGTAAAATCATAAGAAATGATTTGGAAAGAATTGGGATGAAAAATTCCATATTTGAAAAGATAAAAATAGATTTTTATTGAAAGGAACTAGTTTTGAACTAGAATTAGAATCCATTTTATTTTAAAATAAATAAAGTGGATTTGAAAGGGTTTTAAAAGTAACTGGAATTTCCAATAATTGAATTGGAATGGATTTGAATAGAAATTGTATTTGGAATATTTCGATGTTGGATTTCGTGATTATGCATACATCGTTATGGAAATTTGAAAGATATATTTATATCGTTATTTCCAATATGATATTTGTTGGTCGTAGAATTTGATGTTGAATATAAGCTGGTATATTTTCTATTCAGAGCCTTGTATTTAATACCAAATGGGATTTGGGTTTGTCGTGAATGGTATCTTCATTATCACTATTCTTAAACCCAGTTGAGAAAAAGATTAAATCTTTTTATTTAGATTTGATGAAGTATAGCAATTAAATGGCATTTAATTGGAATTGAATTTGAATTGATTTTTGGGTTTATCATGAACAGTGTTTTAAATAACACTTGTCTTCACATCGTTTGGGTGATTACTGATAACCTTGATTGGGCTGTACACCCAAGAGGAGGGAATCAGTTAGTGATCGTCCAGACGTACATGGAGATCGATGGATATGCGAGGTACCGGGTGCCTCCGGTTTCGTTTAGACCCAGAACGAACTTGTATGGACTATGTGTATGACATTGGATTTTGCTCTGTGTTGATTGATCTCTATTAAATATACATCTTCTTGGTGAAGGGGAATTCATTCCCTTACTTCACCCTTCTCTGAGACGTACGGGATCGGAGGTTGTATATCGATAGACATCAGTCGCATGGTGTGAATTGCCTGTGTGGCATGCCTAAGTGGCAATTGATCAAGGCTTCGGTTGGAAAGCAAAGTCTTGTGGTTGATGATCAAAGAACCGCCTGTGTGGCATAACTTTGTGTAACGTTGATTCGCGAGCCTTACACCCTAGTTGTGAACCAGAAATGGGAGAGGACATCAGGGAGGGCATGCGTTTCCTTCTAGATAGGGTGGTGTCAGTGACCTACCATCCCTGACATTTATATTTTTTTCACCTGTGTGGTTGTTGCTGTTGCGAGGCGCCTTGGATATATCGGTGACTATGTGGAGCCGATGGAGCCATTGGGCTCATTTACGCCCCAAAGGACGGGGAAACGCAGTGTTTAGGCATTTAATCTGCATCGGTAGACCGACCCTGACGATCCAAAGGCTTGACTGAGTACTTGCCTGAGACATGGGCTAAATTGTCTCGAATTCGGTAGAGGACTATCTTTTGCCTCAGTTCACAGATGGAAATCCAATTTCCAACACGTGATTTTGCGATTTTGATTGTAGAGCCTAGTATTGGCGACATGATATATGGTACCCATGCCGTCTATGAATAATACTTATGATTGAAATTGTTTTATACACTATGCACTTATAATAGTATCAAATGATTTGTTTTAAACGTACCAATCATGTTTGGCTATTATAAGGGAAAACCCTATCCTCCGGCTCGCGTTGCATTGTGTGATGGGACTTGGGTCTTATAATAGCTTCATTTTTCCAAAAAGCATTGCGCTGTTTTGTTATATGCACCGGTGTTCTTGGGAGGAAACCCGTTCCGCGTTATACGGCATGGTCCCTTGATATAACTGATTTAAAGTAATAAATAACTGTTTTAGTTCTCACAACAGTCACATGACTGACCTGGAGTTTATTGTTTTAACCTAAACTCTGGGTGCCCTTATTTTTGACACGGGCAACTAGTATTTTTGGTTTTGCAGATTTGAATTCACAGGTTCCTGATTTACAGCTGAAGCGGTATTCGGAAAACTCTGTATCCGTGTATCTGTTTTCAGTTGTGCTTTGTATTGTTTTTCCACTGCGATGTATTTAAATGTTATTTAAATCTCTGATATTTTCGGTGTAGGAGGCACCCGCAACCGGCGAAGAGAGATTCACATCGATCTTAGTCGATTGCGGAGTGGCTCCAAGCCGCCTAGACTAGGACGCGGAATGTGACGACCCGCCCCGCACCAGTCGACATTCCTTCCGATAGTGCGCTGTACACATGCCTAACTAGCACGAAACAGTCGCCAAAGAAAGGAAAGAAGATAAAGGAACTAACAAAGAAACCTGTAGAATGTCTCACAGCGCATGGAATAAAATATAATCATAACATATACTTGACATAAAACAGGTGAGACAGTGCCTAAGCTGGAACAAACTATCATAGCAGTGGAAAATCCAAATACAACTTATGTTCCACATCATCATTATTACAACTTTCAAACTGTCTCTAAAGGTAAAAGAAGAATAAGGAAGGTACACTACTAATGCCCAAGTAGTGACCACCAACGACACAGGGAGAATATCTATATATATATCATATGTGGAAGCCTCCCGCTCGCCTCCAGATTAGCTACTTGTGCATCACCAGCTAACCTGTCTCTAGTCTGCTCGTGAGAGCACATAGAGTAATAAGAAGAGACATAAAACTCTGGGTTAGACAAAAAGTCGGGTATGAGCGATAAGCAGCTAAACAGAACAATAACAGGTACACTAAACCATACCTGAACTTGGACCTGCAACCAAAGAGTTAGCACTACATACCGTACAATACTCTAAGGTGCCACTGAACAAATTGTGTAAAGATAAAAGGGGTGGGGGTGTGCATGTCATAATGATGACAAACAAATCAATCATGACAACCATCCTCACATCTCTCACTCAGTGCGTAAAGCATACGATGTCCACCACTATCAATCACTAGGACCCATCGAAGTAGTGATGAAGTTCGACTTGTATAACTACTGCTACTACAAAGCTTACCACATGGAGTCATGACCAAATCTTTACAAATGACCCCACTTCATTGGTCTATAGCTCTTTAGTCGTACCTAGGCCACTGTGGCCCTGAGTCCGTTCACATACTCCCTACACATAGTGATTCAAAGTTACAGACACCGACAACCCCTTAACACACGTCCCGCAGCAAAGCCCAATCATGAAGCCCACTCATTGGTTCCCAACTGGATCCTGAGTCAAAGCTCCTCATTTGGACTTCCTTTGCATCTCGGGTTTTGGTCGAATTGGAGTTGGTCTTCAAAAGAGTCGTCGCGTAGTTCTAATAGCATATGTACGGTTCGGTTCGGTGTTCCCCTTCTGGCCTGGTTCGGTTCGGTGTACTCTTGCTCCATCGGTTCGGTTCGGATGCCCAGTGTCTGGTTCGGTGGTTGCTCCCTCCTAGATGCCCCGATCCGATCCGGTGCTTCGCTCCATCTCCAGCTCCAAGCTAGGTCCTCCGATCTGATCCCTATACCCTTGCCTCCGATCCGATCCCTTTTTGGTTTCTCTCCGATCCGATCACCTTTAGTTTCTCTCTGATCCGATCCGCTTTAGTTTCTCTCCGATCTGATCCCCTTCCCAACTCCAATTCTAAGCAAATGGCCTTCCTTCTCGCCAAGCCCCCTATGCTAAGTTCCAATCCAAATCAAGTCCACTTGCCCTGTTCTCCTATCCGATCCGAGCCCAATTATCCGATCCGATCCGGTTCGAAATCATGCATATTTCTTGTGACTTTCGAGCGACTGTTTTACGCCATACGACGGAGTTTTCGACCAATCTAACAGTTCTAATCAATCACAAAACATACCATATAGTCATAGCAACATAGAGAAGTGACCTCAATCATCAAGGCAACAACCATAACACGTAAAATGGATCAAATGTAGCCTAAAACCCCAATTTTCCCTTAAGCATGTTTAGGCAAAACTAATGATATGATCAGCAAAACTAAATCAAATCAAACCAAATTTCTAGTAGAGGTCTAAAACATTATTCAAGAATTTATAAATATTTTTCCAGAATTTATTAGTGTATAAATTCGCTAATCTTCACTAATTACCCTTAATTAACCGTAAATAGTGACAACTATGCAAATCACTCACCTTGGCCACAAATAAAATTTTCAGAACAGAAACCTCGCTGATTTGAGCGAATACTGATGTCTAATAGTAGCTCTAATACTGATTTGGTGAAGATCTTCTTTGATTCGATGTAGATTAAGCCAAAACTTGATTAGGAAGTGATTAGAAGTTGGTTTGGGTGTTGGAGGCCATTGCTAGGGTTCCAAGAATGAAAGTGGCGACTACAAGAAATGTTTTCTAACCCTAATCAGCACCTATACATCTCTAATCCCAAAATGGATCATGGGCCCTCTAGCTAATCACCCTCATTAGGCCCGGTTAAGCTGTTTTTCACCTTCTTAACATTGTTTTAGCAATATCTCCCAAACGGTGAGTCCGTTTGGCTAATATGACCACTCTACGGAAAGATAAACCATCATCCGGAGCCATTGGTAGTGGTTTTAGGTCAAAATTCCTTTCCAATCAAAAGTTATGGCCAAAACAGTACTAGCTAGGGGCAAAATGGTCATTTAAAAACCGGGCAAAATCATGAACACGGGAAATGACCCCAATAGTCGTCTCCCAAAGTTACATGACCATACGACTTCGTATGTGAAAAAAATAAATATTCTATGATCCTTCGATACGTAGAATGCGGGTCGTTACATTCTTCCCCCCGAAAGAAATTTCGTCCCCGAAATTCCTTAATCCAAAACATACAAAGGATCCCGCATGCCTACCAATCATATATAACAATCAAACATGCAAAATAAACAAAACAAATTTATCCTAGCATGCGGAAAGACTAAATCGGAATTGAAATCTTACCAGGCGAAGAGTTCTGGACACGTCTTCCTAATGCTTTCCTCTGTCTCCCAAGTACAGTCATTCTCATTCTCGCCCCACTGAACTTTGACTAATTTCACCGTCTTTCTTCGAAGCTGCTTCGTATCGTTCCCAACAATGCGCATAGGCCTACGGTTCCCAAGTGCCTCGGGTTCAACTTCGATATCATCCAACTGATCAGGTGAAATAGTCATATCTGGGTCGTGTACGAACTTTCTTAACTGGGAAATATGAAATACGTTGTGAACTCCTGCCATCTTCTCTGGTAATTCAACTTTGTATGCCAAATTCCTAATTTGCTCAAGAACTGGGAATGGACCAGCAAATCTTGGTGCCAACTTGCCTCTCCTGCCAAATCGTATCACGCTCTTCAACGGAGAAATCTTAACAAACACCAAGTCGCCAATGGATAACTTTAATTCTCTACTCCTCTTATCACCATAACTCTTCTTCCTATCCTGTGCAGCCTTCATTCGCTGTTGGATAATCTTAATCTTAGCTGAAGTTTCCATTATCACATCGGGTCCAAGCACAAACTTCTCACCAGTTTCTAACCAACACGACGGTGAGTTGCATGGTCTCCCGTACAAAGCTTCAAACGGAGCCATACCAATACTGGATTGATAACTATTATTATATGCAAACTCTAATAGATGCAAATGGTCATCCCATGATCCACCAAAATCCAATACACAGGCTATCAAGATATCCTCTAACACCTGATTTACCCCCTCGGTCTGTCCGTCTGTTTGAGGATGATATGCGGTACTGAGATGTAATTTGGATCCTAATGCCTCTTGTAAGCTCTTCCAAAATCCACTAGTGAACAACGGATCTCGGTCACTCACAATGCCCTTGGGTATTCCATGAAATCTCACTACCCACTTTATATATAGTTCCGCTAACTTGGCTGCTGTCCTGTTCGACTTGACGAGTATAAACCTTGCACTCTTAGTTAATCGGTCCACAATCACCTAAATGCTATCATGACCCGATCTAGTCCTTGGTAACCCAACGATGAAATCCATTGACACTTGTTCCAAATTCCATTCCGGAATTTCTAATGGTTGTAGCAAACCACTAGGCTTCTTTAGCTCAGCTTTAACTAGTTGGTAATTCATGCATTTGGATATAAACTTTCCAATGTCTCTTTTCATCCCTTCCTAGTAGTAGGTCTGCTTCATGTCTCGATACATTTTGTTACCACTGGGATTTAGAGTCAATTTTGAGTGATGACATTCTCTAAGCACTTCATCTCTCAATTCATTAACATCGGTACAACTAGTCTTCTATTCTTTCTACCATCTCGATCAAGCCCATACTTGTTCATCTCTCCGTCGATACCCATTTCTAGCTTGGAGATTATTTCCAATAGGTTAGGATCGTTCCTCTGACTGGAACCAATCCTCTCAATCAGAGTGGGTCTGATCGTCAAACTTGCTAATATTTTTGGATCCAATTCGCACCTTGGTCTGAAATCTTACCCAGCGATGTACTCCAGTTGCTTCCATTCTAGGAACACGACCCCTAAACTGGCATGTCTTCTACTCAATGCATTGGCCACTGCATTGCCCTTTCCTGGTGTATATGCGATGTTGAAATCATAGGAAGCTAAGAATTCTAACCATCTTTGTTGTCGGAGATTTAGATCCTTTTGAGAGAAAAGATACTTTAACGATTTATGATCGGTAAACAACTCGAATCTTTCTCCCAAGAGATAATATCTCCACATCTTCAATGCGAACACGATCGCTACCAATTCCAAATCATGGGCAGGGTATCTTTTCTCATGCAATTTCAATTGCTGACTTGCAAAAGCCACAACCCTAGCCCACTTGCATCAATACAGCACCTAGCCCTGTGCCACATGCATCCGTATATACTGTCATCTGTTCATTCCCCTTAGGAATGACTAATACTGGAGCACATGTCAACTTTTCCTTGAGACTCTTGAATGCATTCTCGCACCTTTCGTCCTAGACAAAAGCTTGATCCTTCTTGGTCAACTGAGTCAACGGTGCCGCTATCTTGGAGAAGACTTGGACAAACTTACGATAATTAATATCCAGCTAACCCCAAGAAACTTCTTATGTCCGTTGCATTCTTGGGCGTAGACCAATCCTGTACTGTAGCCACCTTCACGGGATCCACGGCAATACCATTCTCGGAAACAACATGGCCCAAGAATCTCACTTCCCTCCTCCAGAAGTGACACTTAGAAAACTTTGCTTTCAACTTGTGTTTTCTTAACACCTTCGTCACTATTCTTAAATGTTCCTTGTGTTCTTCCTCTGTCCTCGAATAGAACAAAATGTCATCCACGAACACAAGGACAAACTTATTCAACTGATCTCTGAATACCCTATTCATAAGATCCACAAAATATGCTGGGGCATTGGTTAGGCCGATTGGCATGACAAACCACTCATAAAACCCAGATGGCGTCCAGAATGCTATTTTAGCTATACTCTCAGCTTCCACTCTAAGCTGATGAAAACCTGTCGTGAGATCCAACTGAGAAAATATTCTCGCGCCACTCAACTAATCAAACAAATCATCTATCCGCGGTAGAGGATACTTGTTCTTCCTCGTCACTTTATTCAACTCGCGGTAGTCTACACACAAACGAAGAGAACCATCCGCCTTGGTAGGAAACACAACTGGTGCTCCCCATTCAGAAACACTCCTTCTAATAAATCCCTTCTTCAAAAGATCGCTGACTTGCACCCCGAACTCTCGCTGCTCCCTTGGTGCCATACGACGAAGTGGCATCAATATAGGTCTGGCATATTTCACTAAATCAATACCGAACTCAATCTCTCGGTGTTGTGGAAGCCCGGTCACTTCCTCGAAAATGTCCGGATACTGGCCAACCACGGGTAAACCTGACAACTCACTATGCGGGATGTCGAGGGAATTTAGAAAACTATCTATTACCCCATCACCAGGTAGACCACCAAACAATACCCTCCGCCCATCATCCGCTCTAGCTGTCACCAAAAAGTCCTCGCAGTCTACCACCACCCCTTATCTTTGGAGGCAGTCGACTCCCAAAATAATTCCAAACCCAGTAAAGCCCAAAACAAAGCAATCACAAACAAACATGCATCCATGACACAAAAAGACCACATTTCGACAAATCATGCTATGGTTAGTTGAACCACCAATCGGGTTCGTCACTACTAAAGGTCTATCGACCATCTCGGGCTCCAATCCCAACCTACCTACCAGGTCACTAGATATGAAAGAACTAGAAGCCCCGGTATCAAACAAAACTCTAACAGGAACATCATAAACAGAAAACATACCTTGAATGACGACATTCTTTCCCTTCTCCGTCGCGGTTGGGGCATTCGACGAAGAAGGAATAACATTAAGGGCGTATGCTTTCACCATCTGCTTTTCTTTAGGGGGTTGCGGACACTTGTCCTTGTGACGTCCCACTTGACCACAGTTGAAGCACTTCCTATCCACTGGCTTGGCCCGACAATTACTAGCATAATGGCCTTTCTTACCACAGCTGAAGCACTCAACCTCTTTCTTATTCTTTTTCTGGCCATCCTTATTCTGGTTCTGCTTCCTCTTATTCTGAGAACTACTCTTGCCTCCACCACTTGCTTGTGGTTTTGGCTCCTCTGTAGATGCAACCTCAGTCTTTGACTTAGGGTAAAGACTTTCTTACTCAATGCTTTCCCCACAACCGATTCAAATGTCTCATCGATGTGGTTAATGAGGCTTTCCCCCAAGTACTGATCCAAACCAGTTACGAACTTATCGTTCTTTTTCTCGGCAGTATCAATAAGAGATAATCCATATTTCGACAAAGTGTCGAATTCAGCAATATACTCCAAGACAGCTCTGCCATTCTGCTTGAGCTCCAAAAATTTCTTAAACAATACTAATTTCTGGGCAGCTGGAATGAACTTCTCGCTAAAGCGAACTTTAAACTGATCCTAAGTAATCTGATCTTCAGGAGTAGCTGCCTTTATAGCATTCCACCAATTCATTGCCCGTCCTTGCAGCTGATGGGATACTAGCCTTCTTTTCATCGCATCCTCGATACCCAAATCTTCGAAGATACGCTCGCAGCTATCCAACCAATCCTGAACATCCGTAGCCGACTCCATTCCGTAGAACGACTTCCCACCAAGACTAGTATAATCCTTGTTCAGCTTGGCGAAATCGGCCCTAGGCGCCTGCACTATTGGACCACCACCATTTCCAGCATTGGGGGCTGCCCTCTGCACATCCCTAAGCATCTCTCTCATGAGGTCAGTAAACATCGTCCTCATGTCAACAACATTCCGATTATTGGCTCCTCTACCAGCACCTCTTGTGTATCGGCTCATCGTTCAATCTGTAAAGAGAAAACAATTAACCATCTCCATAGTGGTGAAAGTGCAGTGCAACTTCATCCTTAGCTATACCAATAGTATATATATAGCTTTTAAAAATCAAAATAATCACAAATACGCGCTCTCATATACGTATACTATCTCTCCTTGATGACTTCCCTAGGTTAACTACACAACCTAGAGCTCTGATACCAAATGTGATGACCCGTCCCGCACCAGTCGACATTCCCTCCGATAGTGCGCTGTACACATGCCTAACTAGCACGGAACGGTCGCCAAAGAAAGGAAAGAAGATGAAGGAACTAACAAAGAAACCTGTAGAATGTCTCACAGTGCATGGAATAAAATATAATCATAACATAAACTTGACATAAAACAGGTGAGACAGTGCCTAAGCTGGAACAAACTATCATAGCAGCGGAAAATCCAAATACAGCTTATGTTCCATATCATCATTATTACAACTTTCAAACTGTCTCTAAAGGTAAAAGCAAAGTAAGGAAGGTACACTACTAATGCCCAAGTAGTGACCACCAACGACACAGGGAGAATATCTATATATATCATACGTGGAAGCCTCCTGCCCGCCTCCGGATCAGCTACACGTGCATCACCAGCTAACCTGTCTCCAGTCTTCGTGAGAGCACCCAGAGTAATAAGAAGAGACATAAAACTTTGGGTTAGACAAAAAGTCTGGTATGAGCGATAAGCAGCTAAACAGAACAATAACATGTATACTAAACCATACCTGAACCTGGACCTGCAACCAAAGAGTTAGCACTACATACCGTACAATACTCTAAGGTGCCACTGAACAAATGGTGTAAAGATAACGGGGGTGGGGGTGTGCATGTCATAATGATGACAAACAAAACAACCATGACAACCATTGTCACATCTCCCAGTTAGTGCATAAAGCATACGATGTCCACCACTGTCAATCACTAGACCCATCGAAGTAGTGACGGAGTTCAACTTGTATAACTACTGCTACTACCAAGCTTACCACATGGAGTCATGACCAAATCTTTACAAATGACCCCACTTCCCTGGTCTATAGCTCTTTAGTCGTACCTAGGCCACTGTGGCTCTGAATCCATTAACATACTCCCTACATATAGTGATTCAAAGTTACAGACACCGACAACCCCGTAACACACATCCCGCAGCAAAGAACAATCATGAAGCCCACTCATTGGTTCCCAACTGGATCCTGAGTCAAAGCTCCTCATTTGGACTTCCTTTGCATCTCGGGTTTTGGTCGAATTGGAGTTGGTCTTCAAAAGAGTCATCGCATAGTAGTAATAGCATATGTACGGTTCGGTTCGGTGTTCCCCTTCTGGCCTAGTTCGGTTCAATGTACTCTTGCTCTATCGGTTCGGTTCGGATGCCCTGTGTCTGGTTCGGTGTTTGCTCCCTCCTAGATGCCCCGATCCAATCCAGTGCTTCGCTCAACTCCAGCTCCAAGCTAGGTCCTCCGATCCGATCCCTATACCCTTGCCTCCGATCCGATCCCTTTTCGGTTTCTTTCCGATCCGATCTCCTCTAGTTTCTCTCTGATCCGATCCCCTACCCAACTCCAATTCTCAGCAAATGGCCATCCTTCTCGCCAAGCCCCTTATGCTAAGTTCCAATCCGAATCGAGTCCACTTGCCCAGTTCTCCTATCCGATCCGAGCCCAATTATCCGATCCGATCGGGTTCGAAACCATGCATATTTCCTGTGACTTTCCAGCGATTGTTTTACGCCATACGACGGCGTTTTCGACCAATCTAATAGTTCTAATCAATCTCAAAACATACCATATAGTCATAGAAGCATAGAGAAGTGACCTCAATCATTAAAACAACAACCATAACACGTAAAATGGATCAAACATTGCCTAAAACCCCAATTTTCCCTTAAGCATGTTTAGGCAAAACTAATAATATGATTAGCAAAACTTAATCAAATCAAACCAAATTTCTAATAGAGGTCTAAAACATTATCCAAGAATTTATAAATATTTTTCCAGAATTTATTAGTGTATAAATTCGCTAATCCTCACTAATTACCCTTAATTAACCGTAATTAGTGTACAACTATGCAAATCACTCACCTTGGCCACAAATAAAATTTTCAGAACTGAAACCTCGCTGATTTGAGCGAATACTGATGTCTAACAGCAGCTCTAATACTGATTTGGTGAAGATCTTCTTTGATTCGATGTAGATTAAGCCAAAACTTGATTAGGAAGTGATTAGAAGTTGATTTGTGTGTTGGAGGTCATTGCTAGGGTTCCAAGAAAGAAAGTGGCGGCTGAAAGAATTGTTTTCTAACCCTAATCAGCCCCTATACATCTCTAATCCCGAAATGGGTCATGGGCCCTCTTGCTAATCACCCTCATTAGGCTCGGTTAAGCTTTTTTTCACCTTCTAAACCTTCTTTCAGCCATCTCTCCCAAACGGTGAATCCGTTTGGCTAATGTGACCACTCTACGGAAAGATAAACCATCATCCGAAGCCAGTGGAAGTGGTTTCAGGTCAAAATTCCTTTCCAATCAAAATTTATGGCCAAAACAGTACTAGCTAGGGGCAAAACGGTCATTTAAAAACTGGGAAAAATCATGAACATGGGAAATGACCCCAGTAGTCGTCTCCCAAAGTTACATGACCATACGACTTCGTATGTGAATGAAATAAATAATCTACGATCCTTCGATACGTAGATGGCGGGTCGTTACACGGAACGACTTATCCTCGGTCGCCTAGAATAGGACGTGGAATGACTTATCCTTGACTTCGGCACTGGGCCGAGGTTCGAGTTAGAGATTATTTATATTCAGTCACGCCACGGGCCAGCAAATTCGAGTAGCGTTACTGGCTCCCGTGCTCGGCGTGCCGGGCATCGCCAAGTGTCCCTAACTCAATGTTGCCTAGAAACTGAAATGGCCATGTCGGCTCCCGTTCCCGGGGTGCCGATGCGGTGGTCATAGGCGTGAATCAAGCTAGTTGTTGCAACTAACAAGACGCATTACGTGAGAAGTAAACAACAAGGAGATAAGAAACTGAACATCATTTCAACTAATAACTTTGGCAGTAGTAGCCTTTACAATGCTTTGGATTTCTGAAAATACAGAACATTGTTTGAAAAGCATAAACAACCATAAACTGAGTTGTGTAAAGTAGCGGCAGAGATGTTTGTTGTTCCATGCCCTTGGGAGTTCGGCTCCGTCGACGGCGGCGAGCCTGAAATTTCCATCGTTGAGCTTTCGATATATGTAGTATGGGCCTTCCCAGCGAGGCACGAGGCCTGTTGGCTAGGGAAAACCCTCTTAACAATGAGGTTGCTGATGTTGAGGTCCTTGTGGCGGACCCTGGAATTGAAGTATCAAGACACTTGCTGTCATTGGGGGTGGCTCTTATATCGGCCTCATTCCTTTTTTCTTCCAGCAAGTCGAGTGATCCCAGAATTAAATCTTGGTTCGTCTTTGGATCGAAGTACATGAGTCGATGGGATTGCAACTTGAGCTCAATGGGAATGATGGCCTTAGATCCATATGTGAGGACGAAAGGAGTATGGTCGGTTGCTGTCTTGCGGTTGGTGTGGTGAGCCCATAGAGCTAGAAGAAGTTCGTCTGCCCACATGCCCCTAGCCTTTTCCAGATGTTTCTTGATGATGGATTTGATGACCTTGTTCACTGCCTTGACTTGCCCATTGACTTGAGGATGAGCCACCATTGAGAATCTTTTATCGATGTCGTGGCGCTGATAGAAGGCTTTAAACTCTATGCTCTCGGATTGAATGCCATTGTCGGAGATGATAGCTTGAGGTACTCCATTGCTGGTAATGATGTTGCGGACAACAAAGTTGATCATCTTCTTCATGGTAATGGTGGCGAGAGCTTCAGCTTCTGCCCACTTGGTGAAATAATCCACTGCGACGACAGCATATCGTGAGCCGCCTCTAGCCATTGGAAGAGTTCCATTGATGTCGATTCCCCATATGGCGAACGACCATGGGCGGTCCATTTGAGATAGCTCGGAAGGCGGGGCTCTTGGAATCTTGGAGAAGCGTTGGCACATATCGCACTTGCGAGCATTGTCCACGGCGTCTTAATCAAGTGTGGGCCACTAATAACCATGTCTAAGAATATTTCTGGCCAAGGTCTGCCCCCCAGTGTGATTGCCACATTTTCCTTCATGCACACTACTTAGCACTTGGAGGGCGTCGCCATGAGCTACGCACTGAAGCAAGGGAACGGAAAAACCTCCGCGGTAGAGTACCCCATCCATTAGACGGTAACGGGATGACTAGCAAGTGAGCACGTGCCTTTCCTTGTAGTTCTTTGGTAGGATCCTGTGCTGCAAGTAATTTTTGATCGGTGTCATCCATGACTCGGGCTCGGTTTCGGGGCTAATGATCGTCTCGTCTTGCCCTTGCTTGATGCTTGAGGAGTTAAAGATTTCAACCGGGGAGAATCCGTTAAGTTGCGGATCTTTAGTGCTTTCCATCCTAGCGAGTGAATCCTCTTTTTCATTTTTCTTCCGTGGGGTATGGGTGATGGTGAAATGCTCGAGGTAGGCGAGTAGCCCCTGAACCCGGTCCAGGTACTGGACAAGCCGTCCCTCTTTCGCTTGATACTCTCCCAGTACTTGTCGGACGATAAGCTGTGAATTGGAGAAGATGCGAACGGTCTCTAGCTTGAGTTCAATCGTGATTCTAAGCCTGGCGATAAGGCCTCGTACTCCGCGTCATTGTCAGTAGCAGGGAAATTTAGCCTCAACGCGTAATACATCGGGCGTTCTTCAGGGATGATGAGCACGACTCCAGCACCGGAGCATTTTCTGTTAGAGAAGCTGTCTATGAACAATTTCCACTGAGCGTTGGGAGTTCCAACGTTCTCTGTGGGATCCTCCTCGGGGGCTGTGAACTTCACGATGAAATCTACGAGAGATTTGCAGAGGATGGCTCGTCGAGGGATGAAGGTTATCTCGTACTGGCTTAACTCTATGCTCCACTTTAATAATCGTCCTGAAGCTTTGGGTCGCTGTAGGACCAGACGCAGTGGCTGGACAGTGAAAACTTTTATGGGATGTGATTGGAAGTACGGTCGGAACTTTTTAAAAGAAATCAATAAGAAGAATGCCAGCTTCTTTAGCTTTGGGTAGTTCTTCTCCACCCCCGTCAACCGCTTGTTGATATAGTAGACGGGCCGTTGAGTGCAGTCTTCAAGGCGTATTAGTGCCGAGCTGATTGCTTGCACAGAAACAGCCATGTAAATATATAAGTCCTCATGGTCTATAGGCTTAGTTAGGATAGGTGGTCGCTCTAAGTGATCCAGAAGTTCCTTGAACATGGAGACACATTCGGAGGTCCACTCAAAGTTGTGTTTCCCTCTTTAGAGTAAATCGAAGAAGGGGATGCATTTGTCAGTGGCCTTAGAGATGAACCGACTTAGAGCGGCGACCTTTCCGTTCAGACTCTGGGCATCTTTGATGTTCTCAGGGACTCGAATGGCCCGAATAGCTTGGATTTTTTCTGGGTTAGCTTCGATGCCCCGGGAATCGATAATGAAACCCAAAAATTTTCCCAAGGCGACTCCGAAGAGCATTTCAGGGGGTTGAGTTTCATGTCGTACTGGCAAAGGACATCGAAGATTTCGGAGAGGTCATGGATGTGATTGCTTGATATTTTGTATTTTACTAGCATATCGTCCACGCACACCTCCATGGACTTTCCAATTTGATTTTTAAAGAGTCGATTAACCATTCGTTGGTAAGTGGCGCTGGCATTTTTGAGGCTGAAAAGCATAACACTCTAGCAGTAGAGCCCGAGGTAGGTTATGAAAGAGGTATGATCTTGGTCGCGGAGACTCATCGGGATTTGGTTCTAGCCTGAGTAGGCATCCATGAAGGATAGTAGCTGGTTTCCGGCTGTCGAGTCGACTAATCGGACGATCTTCGGGAGTGGTAAGCTACCCTTGGGGCATGCCTTGTTCAGATCGGAGAAGTCGATGCATGTTCGCCATTTACTGTTGGCTTTCTTAACCAGAACTAGGTTGGAAACCCATTGGGGATAGTCAGCTCCACAGATGAAGTTATCGTTGAGCAGACAGTCTACCTCTTCTTCGAGTGGCTTGGACCTTTCGGGCCCTAAAAAGCGGCGTTTCTGTTTAATTGGAGGCATACTGGGATCTAAGCAAAGGGAATGACAAGCAATTGCGTGGTCGATGCCCTTCATGTCGGAGTGAGTCCATGCAAACACATCTGAATTGGCTTTCAGGGAGCATATGAGATCTTCTTTAATTGCTGGGTGGAGTTATGACCCTACCTTCAACACCCTTGTTGGGTCGTCAAGGTTGACTGGAACGTCCACGGTGGATTCGACTGGGGTAGCCCTCTCATATTTGGGCTCTTCGTCTTTCCGTGGGTCGAGGTCATCGAAAATACAAGAGTGGCGCCTGAGCCGAGGCCCGGACGCCATTGATTGTTATGCTGAGACGTTCTTGGCGCAAAAAGGAATGTGCACGGCTTTGCCCTTGTCCTTGTTGCACGCGTTCTACCATTCTATTGCATAACATTCCCTGGCGCTTACTTGGTCGCCCTTAACGGTTCTAATCCCATTTTCCATAGGGAATTTCATTAGGAGAGACCATGGTGCCATGTAAACTCATAATTCGGTGAGAAAGGGACGCCCTAGGAAAGCGTTGTAGGGGTGTTGATGTCTATGACCATGAAGTTGATAATTCGGACTCGGCTTCAGTCCCCCTCGCCTAACTCAACATGTAGGTCGATCATCCCTATAGGGGAACTAGAGGCCTCATTAAAGCCATGAATTGTGGTGTGACATGTCTTCAATTCATTCATTTCCAATTTCATCTGGTCGTAGGCATCCTTAAAGATGATGTTGAATTGACTCCCTGAGTTGATTAAAACCTTTCGACCGAAAGCTACACCGATCTATGCAGTGATGACTAGTGGATCAGTGGTCGGGATTTCCACCCCCATCAATTCTCTTTCTCAAAAGATGTTGTCGTCCCACATAGTCTTTTGTAGCTTGGATGGGATGGACTCAGGGAGAGTGGAGCAGGCTTCGTAAGTGCCATATTTTATGGAACTCATATATTCCACCATTTTTTGAAAGCTGTTATATGTGGGGTAAGGTATGCCACATACGTTGTTGATCACGATTCCTCGCCTTGGGTTAGACGGTCCTGGAGCTCCCTTGGCGGCTGATTGTGGAGCTGGCGCGGGAGGCTGTGAGTTTGCTTCGGGGGAAAAAGGCTCCTAGACGTATTGCTTGAGCCGTTTCTCATGAATAAGTTTCTTGATTGCATCCCTAAGTTGGCGGCATTCGTTGGGGTCGTGCCCATACACGTCATCGTACCGACAATACCTCCTGGCGTTCTTCTCGTGGTCAGTTGATTCCCTGACGTGTGGCTTCTTGTATGGCAAGGTGTTGCATGCTTTCAAGTAGATTGTCTCTATGTCTTCATTCAGTGGGGTGTAGGTGTCGAAAGCTTGGCGAGAGCCGGGCTTCCTTAATTTTGCCGGGGCTTGCCCGTTGTTTCGTCCATCTGGCCTGCCATTGTTTGGTTTTTGCCTTTAGGGACCTACCCCCTATTTTGGTCGAAGGGCTCCCCGCCTCGCCTACCTCTGAAGTGGTTATTGGCGGTATCTACTTGGGGATTATTGGGACAACTTGTGGCGGAGAGCCAATTCGGTCTTGCCTCTTCTTGGCACAAGTATTGATCTGCCTTCTCATAGAAGGTGTCGAGGCTCTTGGGTTGTTTTCGATCGATCCAGGCCCCGAACTCTAAAGAAGGGAGGACAATTTCGCTTGTTGAAAGAGTATGGTGTGAGGATCTGGATCCTCGACCTCACCGAGTGCTGTGTTGAACCGGTAAAGGTAACTTCTAAGCAACTCGACGGGCCCCTGGTGTAGGTTGGATAAAGTGAGGGCATTCTTTGGAGTTGGGACGTGCATGCTAAATTGCTTGACCCACACTATTGCTAGTTGTCCGAAGTTGTTAATGGAATCGAGAGGGAGGCACGAGAATCAAAGTAAAGTGGTACTAGATTTAAAGATCGGGAAGCATTTACATTTGGCTGGATCGTCACCTCGGCTCGAGTCGATTTTCCATTCATCGCGATTCAAGAAGCCACAAGGATCAGTGGTACCATCTCAGAGTGGCACTTGTGGCATGCTAAAGCGCCTTGGCCATTCGGCCTCATTTACTCTTCTCGTGAAGGGGTTACGCATATGTGGGCTTCCCATGCACTGTGTGCACCCCCTCGCATTTCCCTAATGACCCTTCGTATAATGTCATGAAGGTAAGTTGGATGGGGATCTGCCATTGGGATCCACGGGTTTTGACTCGGCTCCGGAGTCCTTTTGCGAAGCCGTCTTCTGTGATGAACATATGGATCATCTTCCTCTATGTCATTGAAATCTATGAATGGGTCTTGGTGTGGATCGTGAGGTGGAAAGGGGTGACGCGGATCCTGTTCTGCAGGAGCGTGGGTCGCTGGAATAGCGGTCCGTTCACCCTGATTATTGACTATTGGGTTGGGTTGAGGAAGAGGTTGGTATGTAGGATCGGGTCTGTCATTGATAATCATGCGAGAGCGGTCTCATACTGTGCCCCCGCGTTGTATGTCACTATAGTTTGGTCGTCGTTGCCATTCCCATTCCCGTTGGCATGACCATTACCATTATCGAGGGAGCGACGACATGGTTGATGAGGGTGAATCTCCTCCTTTGTTATGGGACCCTTGACTCGGAAGAGGAAGTTTCTGAGGCAGTTGTTCGGGGTCGAGCATTGTTCCAAGTTAGTTGAAGTTCGGCGACAACGCGTCGACTTTTTTGAAGTTGTCGCATAAGGTCAATGTTATTCCTTAATGCTTGGTTGAGCTCGACCGCGGTGTTTTCATATCTTTCATCAAGAGCGCGAATTTGAGATTGGGTAATGGGCGCTTCATGGTCCACCATAGGAGGGACGGTTTCATTTAAGGCCGGGACATCTACTGGTTGAGGTAGTCTGGAGGTACCGACCTCGACTGCGGCTGAAGAGCTGACCATTGCATTCTTTGACTTCTTTACCATTGTAAGCGAACTCAACAGTAGGTTGGGCCACGAACCTTAAGCTTGTCGAAGTTGAGATGATAATGTGGAAGAAAGACACAAATCTTGAATTCTGATTCTCAGTGAATGCACCAAATGTCGACGGTAAAAAAATGTCGTAAACACCAAAGATTCCTATTACCAGGAAAAGTTAATTTGGTCGCAAGACCAAGTAAGAGAAAGCGGTAAATGACACGAGTATTTATAGTGGTTCGACCGCGGATTAGGCCTAAGTCCACTTTGGAAGGATGTTGAACTTTTATTAATCACTCAAGATATACAAGGTAGAGCCATGCTCATTACATTCACTTTTATAATTTCCATATGCTAGGTATTAGGGAAAAAGAATATCTAATTCTCCTTCTCCCTCAAATAGGAATTGCCATTAATGCAGTTCATGGAGCTCTAGGAAGGTCTCAAGTGAAGAAAGTCCAACCCCTTTGAAGTGTGAGGCCATGGGCTATTTATAGGACTAGGAGTAGGTAGGAGTAGGTACGATTAGGTAGAAATAAGGGAACACTTGAAGAATTTCAAACCCCCACCTGCACGCCTCGAAATTATGAACCCGGGCATGGGTTTGAAATTTCGAACCCAGGCGTGGGTACGAAATTCCGCATCCGCTGGGTTTGGAATCCAGAACCCAGGCGTGGGTGTGAAATTCTACACCCGCTGGGTTCGAAATTTCAAAACCAGTCATAGCTATGAGGCTTCGCACCTGCTGGGTTCGAAATTTTACACCCACTGGGTTCGAAATTTCGAACCCAGGCACGGGTGCGAAATATCACATCCGGCTGAGTGCGAATTCCGCATCATGCCTGGTGCGAAGTCCATCCGAGGGGCGCGAAGATAACCGGATCCGGGTGATTGGGGCTCGTGGCTCCTTCGGGCTCTGTGGCCTTGGTTTGCGGATGTCTTCTAGATGCCGCAAGGTTACAAGCGGTGTTGTCCCTTCTTGATCCTATTTCCTATACTCCTGAGCGTCCCCTTTCGGCCTCTGCTTCACGAGGTACGGTGAGTTGAGTGTATCTGATGCACTCTTGGGAACTGGACTAAAAAGCTGGTTAACATTTTCCCTCCAAAGTATGTCTTGTCTTGATATGATGTGCTTTTGTGTCGGTTAAAATAGTATTTAAGTGGTTAGCGCTTCTTGTAATCCAAAAGGCAAATAAGTGTTAGTTGTTGGGGGATGCGCCGTACTCAAGTCGCTCAATGCCCATAGTGCGTCACACCCGTGGATGCACGGGGGTCAATATGCACATGCATGGAATGCGTATGCGAGAGAGTGTGGCGCAGTGTTCTTATTTAAAACCTGACGTTTGACCTTTTTTTTGGAAATTTTCGAACTGTAAGCTCGAAATTTCGAACCCAGTGGGGTCGGAATTTTGAGCCGAGGGGTTCGGGATTCCGAATCCCGGGGGTTCAAAATTTCGAACCCATGGGGTTCGAATTTCGAACCCCTTGAGGTTCGAAATTTTCGAAATTTCAAAGCTAGGGTGTTCGAAATTTTTGAACCTAGTGGGTTCAGAAATTTTGAACCCATACAGGAATATGAAGGGATCCCTTTTTCCTTTTATAAATAGGCCCCCATCGCTATTTTCCTCCAAAATTTTCTTTCTCTGGCCGCAATTCCTAAAAGCTTCGAACCCGATAACTTCGAACCCAAAAATTTCAAACTGAATTAGGTGAGACCTTGACTCGAGATGGTGAGAAGGGGAGGAGGTCGAAGGGCCATGGTAGAGACCTTGAGACTTCGTGGGTTCGATTTTTCGACCCTATCCAGGTTGGACGCCTCGAACCCCCCGCGGGTTCGAATTTTTAAACCCACCAGGTTTGAGGTCACGAACCCACACGGGTTCGAATCTTCGAATTCGGGGGTTTGAACCATCAAACCCTTTTGGGTTAGGATTCTCAATCCCCGTGGGTTCGAATCCTCGAGCCCCTGTCTGGGTTTGAAATTTCAAACTCGGAAGGGCTTGAAATTTTCGAACCTAGTTTGGTTCAGAATTTCGAACCCTTATGGGTTCGAAATTTCGAACCTGGAGCTCGAAATTTCGAGCCCGTCATGGATCGAGGCATGAACTTTTATGTGTCGGGTTTCCAATTTGTCATGCCGATAGATTTTGACTTTCGAATACTTGTATCTGGATTTGCATACTTAGTGTTGATGCATGAGGGGTTAACCACGCGAGCAAGGTTTTAGGATTGTTCATACAGGATAGGGCATACAACCGGACTGGGACTTGGACTATTTCGAATTGTTCTGGACTTTCTTTATTTAGCTTATTTTTGCATAGCATTTCTCACACATATTAGTTGGAACCAACAAGAAGGGTACAGGTCACAACACTGACTGTTCTAATACGGATGCGTTAAAGTATATCTAGAGATGCAGACCAGATCAAGGACCAGAAAGACTATGGAATCCGAGGCTTCCCAGCCCTCCTGACACACATACAACCCTACCCCTCGAGGTAGCTCATCTGGCAGCGAGCTTGAGACCACCGAAGGATCGAGTCCTTCTCATTCGACTAGCTCACCCGAAACGTCTGAGCACGGGGAGCAACTTGAGCGGCAATATTCCTTGGTCATGACTGAAGAGGCCGAGAATGTAGATATCATGGGCGAGGATGCGCCTGCACCTCCGGTGGTTCCGTACATGTTGCCTGACGTGGTGATTTAGGAGAATCGTACCGACTCAGTGCGGTCGTGTATGGATGCTACCACGATCAGGAAGATGGCGGCGCGATTTAACATACCAATGGACGATGCCCATGCCCCTGGGAGAGATGACAGAGCTCATATGCCACCCGAGGGTCTTACTGCTTGGAGCTAACAAGCTTGCCTCGCTGGGTGCGTGCCTAGGCTAATGACTTCATTTGGGACATGTTTTTCTATTTTCGTCTCGCACCATCACAGCTACAACCCAATGCTTATGCATCTCTCCTGGGTACTTATGTTATCTTTCGCGAGTTCTTGAACAGGAATCCCATTGGGGAAGATATTCGATACTTCTTCCACTTAAGGAAAACGAGAGCTGCCTCCCCTTCTCAATGGTCCCTGGAAGCGACAGCTACCACAAAATTCATTGTTAGGACGTGGCCTAGGCTGTCTGTGTTTAAGCGCGAGTGGTTCTTCGTTAGCTGCCCTCCCGAATTTGCCAGAAGGTGGATTGAAGGAAGTAAGTGTTTCTATAACTCTGTTCCTTGTCGTAAATTAGGATTCCTTCCTTTGTTCATGGTTTTAAATGGAATATGACAGGAAATCCTAAGGCGCCTACTGGAGACGAATACCGGCAATGTCTCAATGCTTTGCGGGCGACACCAGAGAATCTCCATGATACCAACACTATGATAATTCAGGATTGCCTCCACTACGCTGGGTTGGTGCCGGACAACCGGGCTATGATCAGGCCCGCGGTTGCTATTAGTGTGCCAAAGGAGGGAGTTGTGGCAGGCTTGACCCCTATTAGGCAGAAGACGAAAAATCCCCTAGTTGGAGGGGAATTGCAAAGGACTTCTCCTCCTCAAGGAGACGTGCACGGAGGCGAGGTACATGGTCAAGAGGGGATTGCCAGAAATGAGGGGTCGCCGAGCACTCCCGTCTTGCCTCCAATAGGGGAGGGGGAGGAGTGTTGGCTAGACCGCAGTCTCTCGCGACTTACTTTGGGGCCACTACCTCGCTTGAACCCACGGTCCAGTTTGATGGCTTAAAGGGACTTGCTTTAGTAGTTACTCCATGGCCAAATACGACGAGCCTAGAAGAACTTTCTTGTGCTACTGAGGGGTTAACCCCCTCGATCGAGCCGCAATCTGGTCTGTTGAGAGAACGCTTAGGGAATACATCAATAACACTGCATAGCATAAAAATTTGCCTACGTGAGTTACTTGACTAAATTCGGTTTGTTCCATTGGCAGGTGTCATGGCAGGACGATGTGGCAGACGAAGTTATGGGTGTGGGGATCGCCAGCCTCCCTAGAGTTCTTCCTTTGAGAGATTCCGAAGATCTGCCATCTTATGTGGCGCTCCACCTCCGTTAGAGCAAGGCAGCGCTCATCGAGTCGAAGACTGGTCTAGGCGATCTCCAACACCTCTTCCTCTTCCTATTCACATATCTGCAAGAGATACTCGGCTCAACATAGCTGAGTCTTGATCTCTGCCTTTGACAACTCCCCGTTGGCCACACCTCCGTCTCCCGTTCAACTTTCTAAGGGGATGGAGCTGTTGTTTGGTCAACCAAGGTCGGGCATGGAAGTCATGACGGTAATGCAAAATTTGACAGAGTCCCAAATTCGAGCTTTTTATGCAGAGGAGAGGAAGATGTTTTTGAAGCTGTACTTCCCGTAGTATCATTTAGACGAGCTTTCGTCTCTCCCTGATCTCAGTCCTACTCCCAATAGGGAATCCGGAGACATATGGGTGCATGTACAGGCTACGTATCACCAGGCCAACGAACTTACCAAGTATTCCCTCCATCTTTCTGAGTGGATCAAGAGGAAAAGCCTGGAGATCATCAATCGTCAACTGACCATTGATGGTGAAAAGACCTCGGTTACCCACTTGTAAGCCATGATAGGTGGGCTTCTTTGCTGCATTTTGACTAATTTACCACTACCCGTGTGTTTCCCAGTCTTAACTTTCGACTATGTTGTTGCAGCAGAGCTGAAGCAAGCCTATGCTACTTTAAAGGCAGGGGCTGCGCGGAACCGTGAGACATTTAGTGATACCGTAAGTCGTTTGACCCTTGAAAACACAGCCCTTAAGAATTACAAGGATGAGTGGTCCAAATTATGCGTTGACATGGAAAAGGAAATTGGGAAGGTTACTCAGCTCCAGAATGACAATATCGCTTTGAGGGAGGAAAACGAGAGGTTGGGGGCTGAGAATGCCGAGGTTACTTAGTCAAAGAAGTAGCACGAGGCAATGAGGAAAGCGAAGGAGGACGCTGAGGCTAGCAACATGGACATATTGAATGCGGCTGAGGGTATAAAAGCCGAACATGAAAGGGAGATAGAGCAGCAGAGGGGACAACTGAGTGATGTGGAGTTCCGTGTTGGGTCCTCCTTCGAGGAGAGTATCCATGATATGTACGTGAAAGCTTTGAGATTTTGAGGGATTTCCTGGGTCGAAGACTACCCCCGCGAGCTAGCCAGAACCTGGGAGAGGTTAGTCCCTTACGAGGCCTTGTTGCGCCAAGTGGACGTAAGAACCCTTAATGAGTGCCAACTTGCGAATGTCCTTCTGAATAAAGACGAACGTGAGAGGCTGGAGGAGGGAAGGAGGATGTTGTAGGAGGATGCTAAGAACGAAAGGTTGGCAAGGCTTTCCGAAGAGAAAGGAAAGTTTGCGGTGACCGAGAGCACGGTTGTAGCGGAAACATTTGCAGAGGAAGTCCTCATCTGCCCTAGGCACCGTATCTGTCATGGTGAGCAGTCCGGAGGATTTGGCCCAAACCGCTATTGAGTATAATCCCGACTTCCCGTCACTGGAGGATACCAGATTCACCTTACCGTCCATCACGAGCACCATTCCTATCATTCCTATGCCATCCTTGGCTATAGGTAAATTCCTTTTACCCTGCATCCCTAAGAACAAAGTGATTACCGAATTTATGGACTAAAAAATGTTATGTCTTTGCTTATGCAGTTCCTCCTGAGTCTACGATGGCAGCGGACCCCGCTCCCATGTTCCCTTCAATAACTGAAACTGGTTCGGGCCTCATAGGGACACAGGCTGGAGAGGGCGGCGACCCACTTGACACCTTTTCTGACATAAGAGTAACTCCTAGCATGGTCGACATTCTTAACGAAGAAGGAGAGGTGGTCGATGGGTAGAGAGACCCTGCCACATGCCTAATAGAAGCTGATGTGTCTTCGATGGTGGCTCTGGTGGCGAGTCAACAGGCCTAGATGGTGGCCAAACGTGAAGAGGTAGAGGATAAGCGAGAGCATAATGAGGCTGCCAGGAAGGAGATACTATTGAAGACTCGGCAGTAGGCTGAGGCGAGTGCTGCTGACATTGTCGCGAAGAGGAGAGTCGATGAGGAGGTTGAGAAGAAGAGGGCTAACGATGAGGCCCAGAAGAAGAGGGAGGATGAGGAAGCACATCAGTGGATTACTGTGTCCCTTGAGAAAGCCAAAGCTGGTGATATCATCCTCATAAGTCCCAAAAGCACGCTGCTCGGAAGGACGCCAGAGAAGCTAAGGAGAAAGCTGAGCGGGAGGGCAACGTGGTCCTAGAGACGAGTGACGCTGTGGTCGTCCTCGCTGTTGGGGTGCCGCCAAGCCTACAAGCAGGCCACCTTTATTTATGTTACAAGGTTTCTTGTGGCAATGGGACGGGCAAGAGACGCATCTCGGCTTCTCACGAGTCGACCACTTCTCGGAGGGGCCTAGATGGAAAGAGCATATTTGGTAAGAAGAGGCAAAGAGCCAAGGATGAACCGTCATGCGTGGAATCTGCAAAAAAGACAAGCACAAGCACAAGAAAAGGAAACATGGTTAGTGTTAGTAACCTAAGTAGGAATTACCGTTATTATGGTAGTGTAGGCCAATAGTTTACGCGAGTACGGCCCTCGCTTTTGGGGTTTCAAGACATGGTGTGGTTCTCATGTACACCCTATCATTAGAAAGTAAAAGTGTTAGACACGTAGTTTGTTTAGCGTGTGTGTGAAAAGGAAATATGAATTAGTAAAGATCAATGTTTATGTCCAGTTTTTGGATGTTCTTTTATGTTTTCCAGCGTCCTATACTTGCATAAACTTATTTATTGTTACATTTGTCACAAAAGTGATTAGGGTCCATATCCGAGTAAATTATTCCAGAGAGGCGAGGTAAAGCGTTGGTTTAAGTAAGTTCCGCTCAGCTCAGGGAACCCGTAGTTTGCAAGACCAAGCTGTGCGCCTGCTGTGTTGGGTCACCCGGGGTTAAACCAAGTATAGTGAAGGCGTAGGGCGTCGCGTTTGCGGTCCGCAAGGTGGGTGGCTCTCCCGTTGTTCATTGGGTTGAGGAGAGCCACAAGACGTCATTTATTTGCCGGCATAGTTTTCAGCCCTGATCATCAGCATGTAAGGTCCAATCATGGCCACGGGCTGCCCCTTAGCCTTGAGAGCTAAGAGGAAGAAACGATTTATGGTCGGTCTTGGTGCAGCGCGAAGATTCGACTGGCACCCGCAACCGATAAAGAGATATTTGCATCGGTCTTAGTCAGTCACGGAGTGGCGCCAAGCCGCCTAGACTAGGACGCGAAACGATTTGTCCTCGACCTCGGCACTCGGCCGAGGTTCGATTTAGAGATTGTTTATACTCGGTCGGACCGCGGGCCGGCGATTCGAGTAGTGTTACCAGCTCCAATGCTCGGGGTGATGGGCATAGCCAAGTGTCTCAGACTCAATGTTCCCTAGAAATTGAAATGGTCGTGCCGGCTCCTGTGCTCGGGGTACCAATCTGACGGTCGTAGGCATGAATCGAGGAACTAACAAGACACATTACGTGAGAAGTAAACAACAAGGAGATGGGAAATTGAGCATCATTTCTACTGATAACATTGGCAGTAATAACATTTACAATGTATTGGATTTCTGAAAAAACAGAGCATTGTTTGAAAAGCATAAACAACCGTAAACTGAGTTATGTAAAGTAGCAGCGGAGATGTTCGTTGTTCCATGCCCTTGGTAGTTCGGCTCTATCGACGGTGGCGAGCCTGAAAGTTCCATCGCTGAGCTTTCGATGTATAGAGTACGAGCTTTCCCAACGAGGCGCGAGGCCTGTTGGCTGAGGAAAAACCTGCTTAAGAACGAGGTCGCCGATGTTGAGGTCCTTGTGGCGGACCCTGGAATTGAAGTATTAGGCCACTCGCTGTCGTTGGGCGGCGGCTCTGATATCGGCCTCGTTCCTTTTTTCTTCTAGCAAGTAGAGTGATCCTAGAAGTAAATCTTGGTTCGTTTTTGGATCGAAGTACGTGACTCGATGGGATTGCAACTTGAGCTCAATGGGAATGATGGCCTCAGATCCGTATGCGAGGTCAAAGAAGTATGACCAGTTGTTGTCTTGTGGGTGGTGCAGTAAGGCCATAGAGCTAGAGGAAGTTCGTCTACACACATGCACCCAGCCTTTTCCAGATGTTTCTTGATGATGGATTTGATGACCTTGTTCACCGCCTCGACTTGCCCACTGGCTTGAGGATGAGCCACCGCTGAGAATCTTTTATCGATGCAGTGGCGCTGACAGAAGGCTTTAAACTTGGTGCTCTCAAATTGAGTGCCATTGTCGGAGATGATAGTTTGAGGCACTCCATAGCGGGTAATGATGTTGCGGACCACAAAGTTTATCATCTTCTTTGTTGTAATGGTGGCGAGATCTTTAGCTTTTGTCCTCTTGGTGAAATAATCCACTGCGACGACGGCGTATTGTGCCCTACCACTGTCCATTGGAAGAGTTCCAATGATGTCGATTCCCCACATGGAGAATGGCCATGGGCTGACCATTTGAGATGCTTCGGTAGGCTGGGCTCTTGGAATCTTGGAGAAGTGCTGGCATTTATTGCACTTGCGAGCGTAGTCCACGGCGTCTTGATCAAGAGTGGGCTCATAATAACCATGTCTGAGAATCTTTCTTGCCATGGTCTGCCCCCAGTGTGAACGCCACATTCACCTTCATGCACATTTCTTAGCACTTGGATGGCGTCACCATGAACTACGCACCGGGGCAAGGGAATGGAAAAATCTCTGCGGTAGAGTAGCCCATCCATAAGAAGATAATGGGCTGACTGGAGAGTGAGTGCGCGCCTTTCCTTGTAGTGCTTTGGTAGGATCCCGTGCTGTAGTTAATTTCTGATCGGTGTCATCCATAACTCGGTCCTAGGTTTGATGCTCATGATCGTCTCGTCCTGCACTTGGTTGATGCTTGGGGAGTTGAGGATTTCAACGAGGGAGAATCCGTTAAGTTGTGTATCTTCGGAGCTTGCCATCCTAGCGAGTGAATCCGCTTTTTCATTTTGCTCGCGTGGGATATGGGTGATGGAGAAATGCTCGAGGTAGGCGAGTAGCCCCTGAACCCAGGCCAAGTACTGGACAAGCAATCCACCTTTCACTTGATACGCTACCGGTACATGTCGGACGATAAGCTGTGAATCAGAGAAGATGCGAACGGTCTCTAGCTTGAGTTCGATCGCGATTCTAAGCCCGGCGATTAAGGCATCGTACTCCACGTCATTGTTAGTAGCAAGGAAATTTATCCTTAAAGCATAAAACATCAGGTGTTCTTTAGGGGTAATGAGCACGACTCCGGCATAGGAGCATTTTCTATTAGACGTGCCGTCTACGAACAATTTCCATTGAGCGTTGGGAGTTCCAGCGTTCTCTGTGGGATCCTCCTCGAGGGCTATGTACTCCACGATGAAATCTGTGAGAGCTTGGCCGAGGATGGCTCGTCAGGGGAAGAAGGTTATCTTGAACTAGCTTAACTCTATGCTCCACTTTAATAAATGTCCTGACGCCTCGGGTTGCTGTAAGGCCAGACGCAGTGGCTGGTCAGTGAAAACTTTTATGGGATGGGACTGGAAGTACGGTCGGAGCTTTCTAGAGGAAATCAATAAGCAGAACTGTAACACCCCGAATTTTCTATTAACTGTAAATTAACAAATTAAAGTACAATTAATTCTAAATGAAAGAATTAAGGGAATCGGGTTATGCCATTGCGTTTGTCTCAGAATTCTACTTGAGATAGAGTCCGAGTTTGCAGGAATCGGACTCCGTATGAAGGAGTTATGACTTCCGGAAGTTTCAGAATTCAATTTAAAATTCAAACAGTTCAAATGGAGTTCAAAGTTCGAAAAACAGACCCAAAATGGGTTGGGTGGGAAATTCCCACCCAGGCACCAGGTCGACCATAGGGTCAACCTGAGGGTCGACCTAGGTAACCAGGTCGAACATAGGGTTGACCTGGGGGTCGACCTGCCCAGTGCACCTGGTTTGACCCTGGTTGGCTTGGTCGGTTTTTGGTCGAATTTCTGAGCTTGGCTGTGTCACTAGGGCTGATTTGTCACATTCTGGTTGGCTCCTCTCGAAGTGAAACATCTATGATCATCTGACGGCTCAAATCAATCTGAAATTCTATATAAACAACTTAAGTCTCCAACTTAAATTCACATAAAAAATTAGAGACGGAGCCGCCATGCTGTCGGGAGAAAACTGAGAGGAACCTCCACTTGTAGAAAAGCTTAGAGACAAGCCTAAATTAAAGTAAAACAAGAATCAATCAACGTTTGTCTACCCAAAGGAAAGCAATTCAAATTCAGAACTCAGAAACCAGAAAACAAGACCGTCGTTTGTTGTAAGTGTAGTGATTTCTCCGATGTGAATAAAAGTTAGGATTTGATACGATGTAAAATGGAAATGGAATTGTGTTATTGTATAACGATAACGTTAATTCATATCTATGTATTGAAATGATTGTATTGTGAATGGTTGGAATGTTTGTGGTTAAATTTACTTGGTGTTGGATTCATTCAAATGAAAACAACATCACATGCAGGTTGTATAGCTCATGTTATAATCCACATGTTTATGTGATTTTATAAGTTGTATGTGATATGTGCAAGTTAAGATCTCATGTATATATATGCTAAAAACCTCTATGCCTAAATGATTAAGTTCATTCACATGCTTATATGTTTATACAAAAGTTGCAAGTTAATGATTGGATCCATGCCAAGATCCGTTTTAATACAAGTTTAATGGTATAGTAGTAAACATGATTGGATCTAGTTCACACATGCAATGAAAATATACATACTTGTCATATGCTAGTGATGCTCGATGTTATGCCTAGATCTAAACATGCTTAGGCTTATGTTGTCTAAATCATATGTTAATTCATGTGACACTTATTTGGCTAGACCTCTATTTCAATGCAAGTTCACACCTATGATATTCATGTTGACTATTTTGCAAGTTCACACCTATGATGTTCATATTGACTATGCCTATAATGCAAGTTTACACCTATGTCATGTTTATGTGAATGAATGCCAATTTTTTGTACGCTAAATTAGGCTAAGTTTTTAGCCTAATATTATAAGTCAAAAACCATGCGAACGAAAATTAGGCTAAGATTGTTAGCCTAATATTTAGACGGGGTAACATTGGGAAAATTGGTAATTATAGGAAAAATTGACATAAATTGGTGAAAATATATTAAATTGGCATGTTTGTCGCATGCCAAAATTGGTGGCACTTGAATGGTATAAATTTTTATAACAAAAATGTAAAACTTTGAAACTGGGCCATCACATTTAATTGTTGGCAAATTTACATATAACAAGTAATAAAGACAAATATAAAAAATACGAGTATGCTTAACACGAGGTTAGATTGAGTTGTGATGTAAACCTATCCGGACCCGCCCGGCTGTCCAGTAGTCACAACAATACCTATCAAATGTGGGAGGTTAAGCATTGAGCCCAATAAGGACCCGAGGGTAGACTGAGTTATGGTGTAAACATGCCCGGAACCGACCGGCACATCCAGTAACCGTAATAATACCTGTCTAATGTGAGTGGTCGGTGTTTTTAAAAAGCTAAGGACAGACAAGTCAGGATGGTAGGGTTAAGTTAACTAAAACACTTAACCAATTTAACATGTTAAATTAAACTGATGGGTGGGGTTAGGTAAATACAGACACTTAACCACTTAACATGTTTGACTAGAAAACCCTAGTAACGAGGACCCATTTCAGCAGTAACCCAATTAGGTATCATGGAACCTTGAAACTAGGCAGGGTGGGGCACGATTACTGGGCTGATTGTAAGCGGTCAAAAGTGACGGCGGTGTGTGCAACAGTGTGGGTTCTAACAGAGTGCGGGCATGCATACACTTCGGAGCAAACAAACAGGGAACTGGGGGCACCAGTAGTATACCTTATGCATTTTAGAATTGTGTCGGGCCGCCACAATTGGACTTGATACACCCCTTGGTGGGACCAACATAGGTATCAACAAACTTTGGGGGGCCGTAAGACACAGATGATTATGCGAGTAGGAGCCGATCTTTAGAAAAAGGGGATCACTTCACCCTGATCATGGGGTGCCACGTTTGGAAACACAAGTAGGTGTAGAGATATAGTGCGCGGTGCGATAGTATATTCGATTCAAAAACTGCTTTATCTTAGTTTATGATACTTTTCTATTTCCAGTTTATACCTATCATGTTTTTTTTTGTTATTCTCATACTGAAGAGTCACTAGACTTACCAGGCTTTATGTCTGACCCTATTTTCTTTCGTCTTCTTTTCTTCTGTTCCCCCCTCCCCGCCAGGTCCACAGGGAGGAAACAACCCAGCTTAATCAGACTCTTTGCAAGCTTCAAGATAATAGATGTACGGTTTGGACTCTCTTTCCTTGCCTGTGGCTGTTGGACACATTCTATGGGTATTTATGCAGTTTTAATTATGTTTTATGCTTCTTTGTTTAATAACCAAGACAGAATTTATAATGTAATGTTTTGGAAGTTATTATGTGATGGTTATGGAAGTGTTTTATATGAACACGTATTTATGAAATAAAAAGTCTGTTTGTTTTCCGCTGCTTATATATATGTGTTATATCTGTCTTGTGTTTTATTTGTGACTTTTACTTACAATCCTCCACCAAAGTTAAGGCATTCCCTTTGTGAGTTACCTTAATGGAGGGTGGGGTGTTTCACTTGGTATCAGAGCATAGATTTACTAGACTAGATAAAAGTTTTTGAAACTGTTTTCAAAAAGAAGTTTTAAGAAGCATTGTTTATAAGAAAAAGCGTTGTTTTTAAAAGGCATAATTCCCCAAAAGCCATATGCACTATCTCTCTATCCTTTGTCTTGAATACTTTCCTTTTGTTCCAGCTTGTCTGGAGATCTTAACCTTCCAGAAGGAGTACCGATCCCTGGCTGGTTCTAAAGGTACCTAGAGGCTAAGGCCAATGGTGCGGGACCAGCAGACATTCCTCCTCCAACAGTGGCAGCGGTTCCTCCTCCTCCTCCTCGTGGAAATACTTTCACTAAGACGTGTAGAGACTTCAAGGCTATGGAAGGAAAGGACTTTTATGGAATTGAATCATTTGTTGTAGTAAGGAACTAGCTGAAAGAGACTGAAGATTTGTTCGTCATCTTCGAAGTTGACGATAGGCAAAAGATAAAACTAGCAGCGTGGTTGCTTAAAGATGAAGCTTCCTATTGGTGGGAAGTTACCCATGCTGAGAGGCCAGTGGAAACTTGGGAAGATTTCAGGATGAGGTTTGAGATGAAATTCCTCTCCTAAGCTGAAAGATGCCTGCAAATGGAGAAGTTCCTAACTCTTAAACAAGGAAGTATGAAAATCAAGAAGTACGCCAATCAGTTTAGTCAGCTAGCCAGATTTGGGCTGGATTTAGTAAACACCCAACACAATAAGGCCCTTCGCTTCGTCAAAGGTTTGAATGAGCCTCTACACAGCCTTGCAATGACCCATATACCCATGGGAGCGACATATGAAAGCTTGGTGGACATGGCGCTGCTACACGAGGAAGATAAAGGCAAGAAAGAGGCAAAGGTGGAAGTGCCTCAAGAAAAGAAAGAGGGTTTATAGGCTAAGAAGACAGACTTCAAGAAAGGCGGGAAGAACAACAAACCTCGCGAAAAGAGAAGGTGTAATTTCTATGGCATTGTCGGGCATACAGCGAAAGACTGTAGAATGAAGAAGGCAAAGACGAACGAAGGTTGTTTCCATTATGGAGAAACTGGACACATGGCTAAGGACTGCCCAAAGAAGCCGGGGCAGGGACAGAGGACTAGATCCACCTCAGGGGGACAGGTTCACGCGCTGGCGGCACCTCCACAGAAACAAGAAAGAATTATTTCTGTAGAAAGCTTAGTTTATTTCTATGATCATCCAGTTCGCACTCTGTTTGATTCTGGTGCATCACACTCCTTTATTTCATCTTCTTTAGTAGAATCTCTGCACCTAGACACTAGTATGGTAGAGGATCCCTTGGTTGTTTCAAATCCAATTGGGGGACCGGCTTATTTGTCGATGGTTTGCTTGGATTTGAAAATCTCTATTCTAAGTGTTGAATTTAGATGTAGTGCCTTTGTTTTGGGCTTCTCGAGATATGGACTGATCTTAGGCATGGACTGGTTATCCAGTAATAGTGCCATTATTGATTGTGAGAAAAGAGTGGTTAGACTCTTGACTCGGCTCGGTAACACTCTAGAAATTTCTTGTAATCCCTTGAATGCTGTTATGCTTAGTTATCTAGAGTCGCTTGATGCTTCTGTTAAGAATTTGCAGTCAGTTAGAGTGGTCCGGGAATATCCGGATGTCTTTGAAGAGGTGAAAGGCTTACCTCCAAAGCGGGAGATAGACTTCCGCATATATCTTGTCGATAATGCAAATCCCGTAGCTCAGCCTTTTAGACACATGGCTCCAAAGGAGAGAAAGGATCTCAGTAGCAAGTTAAGGAGCTTCTCGAGAAGGGTTTATAAGGCGGAGTATCTCGGAATGGGGTGCTCCAGTGGTGTTCGCCACCAAAGCAGATGGTTCACTACGTCTTTGTGTGGACTATAGGGAGCTAAACAAGCTGACTAAAAAGAATAGACACCCGCTTCCCAGAATAGACGATTTGTTTGATCAGCTTGTAGGTGCGTCAGTCTTCTCCCAACTTGATCTGGCTACTGGGTTCCATCAACTAAGGGTAGCTAAAGATAGCACTGATAAAATGGCGTTCAGAACCCCAGATGTTTTCTACGAGTGGCTTGTCATGCCTTTCGGCTTGACAAACGCACCCGCTTATTTCGTAAACCTAATGAGCAGGGTGTTCGGGAGAATTTCTCAATAAGTTCATGGTGGTCTTCGTAGACGATATTTTGATCTTCTCAAAAAATGAGGAAGAAGAACATGCTCAGCATCTGAACGAGATCATGGAAACTCTTCGAGTTCATCAGCTGAAAGCTAAATTCTCCAAGTGCCACTTTTGGAGAGAACAAGTAAGATTTCTTGGACATATAGTGTCCAAAGAGGGGTTAGCTGTAGACCCCGTGAAATTGGTGGCAGTGCAAGATTGGAAGACACCAAGAAATGCAACCGAAGTCCGAAGCTTTCTTGGGCTAGCCGGTTTTTACCGAAAGTTCATTAGGGATTTCGTGAAAATCTCAGCTCCACTCACAAGGCTAACAAAGAAGAATTCAGCGTTCGCTTGGGATTTGTATTGCGAGTTTGCTTTCCAACAATTAAAAAGGGCTCTCACAACAGCCCCAGTTCTGACTTTGTCAGATGGAAGCAAGATGTTCACCGTATACACGGATGCTTGTGGTATGGGACTAGGAGTTGTTCTGATGCAAGAAGGGAGGGTAGTAGCTTATGGTGGAAGACAACTGAGAGTTCATGAAAAGAACTACCCAACCCACGATCTTGAGTTGGCCGCCATCGTCTTTGCGCTTAAGTCTTGGCGCCATATCTCTTAGGTGAGAAGTTCGAATAATATACTGACCATAAATCGTTAAAGTATCTTTTCTCGTAGAAAGATCTTAACTTGAGGCAGCAAAGGTGGATGGAGTTCCTTGCCTCATATGATTTTGAGATTTCCTATACTCCTAGCGAGGGAAACGTAGTGGTAGACGCGTTGAGCAGAAAGAAGCTGACCCTAAGCCCTCTCTTTGTAGAAAGGCAAAGCTTGGAGTATATAGCCAGTTTTGACTTTAGGCCCTCCTCTGATTTTATACCCGTTTTATTGGCATCCCTAGAAGTACGGCCCACTCTTTTAGACTCAATAAGGGCTGCACAACGCGAAGACCCTCAGCTTGTTGATGTGATTGATAAACTAATTAGGGGTTCCAGTCACCTTAATAGGTACTCCATCGATGATAAGGGTTGGCTGAGACGGGATGGAAGGCTATGCGTCCCACAAACAAGGGATTTAGTAAAGATGGTTCTTGAGGAAGCACATCATTCCAAGATGACAATACACCCAAGTGGGGACAAGATGTACAAGGATATAAAGAGAGTTTTCTATTGGAGCGGCATGAAGAAGGACGTGGCAGATTTCGTTTCTAAGTACGTGACATGCCAGCAGGTCAAGGAGGAACAAAAGAAGCCTGGAGGACTTCTTCATCCTCTAGAAGTCCCGCAATGGAAGTGGGATAGCATTTCAATAGACATCATTGATGGGTTGCCTAGGTCAAGAAGAGGCAATACTAGCATTTGGGTAATAGTGGACAGGCTTCCTAAAAACGCCCACTTTATACCTATCAAGAGTAGAAGGACTTCCTCGTCTCTAGCTTCTCTTTATCTCAAGGAAATAGTTCGACTCCATGGAATACCCTCCAACATAGTGAGTGACAGAAACCCCATCTTTACGAGCGAATTTTGGCGGAGTCTGCGTGAAGCTGTAGGCACACAGATATGCTTGAGCACGGCCTATCTCCCCCAAACTGATGGTCAGATAGAAAGGGTGAATAGAGTATTGGAAGATCTTTTGAGACTATGCGTTCTTGACTTCGGAGGGACTTGGGAGGATCATCTTCCTTTAGTGGAATTTGCCTACAACAATAGTTACCAAGCCACCATCAGTATGGTGCCCTTCGAAGCTTTGTATGGAAGACCTTGCCGATCACCAACTTGTTGGTAGGAGTCTGCTGACAAGATTATACTTGGGCCAGACATGATTAGAGAGACTTCAGAAAAAGTAGATTTGACACAAAGAAGAATGAAGACTGCCCAAGATAGAAAGAAATCTTACGCAGACAAAGAAGGACCAACCTTGAATTTGAGGTTGGGGACAGGGTTTTCCTTAAGGTATCCCCTTTAAGGAACGTCGTTCGCTTTGGGCCCGTAGGATAGCTAACACCAAGATTTGTAGGACCATTCCCTATCATTGAGAAGATTGGGAAAATGGCTTATAGAGTAGAGCTACCTGAAAGATTGGCTGGAATTCACAACGTCTTTCACATTTCTCATTTCCGAAAATGTCTACATGAATCTGCCGAAGTGGTTGAGCCAAGCATTCTAGAAGAAGCCGAAGTGGAACGCGAAGCAACTGTGAGGAGAATCCCAACTCGAATCATAGGAACTGAAATCAAGAAGCTACGCAACCGCGAGGTCAATCTTGTCAAAGTTCAGTGGAATGACGCCGAGGAAGACACAACTTGGTAAAATGAGCATAGAATACGTGTGGCCTACCCTTTTCTTTTTTAGGGTACATCTTTGATTTCTCTCTTTCCTTAAGTTGTGCTTGTATCTATCTTTTTAGTTATAATCTCCTTGATGTTATCCTTTATCCTTAGGTAGAAACCCCTTTGGATGTAAACACGTATTTGAAAAATGTTATGGTAGATGGTTGGAAGTGGTTGCAAGTGGTTGCTAGTGGTTGCTCGTGGATGCATATGCACACACAACCTAGGTTTTAGATCGGCTCAATCACTTCATATTGCATATGCATATATGTATTCATATTTGTATGTGGTTGAAACTTGATATTTTGTCATATGGATGTCGCATTTGTATGAATGATTGCGCACTCATGTAGAATTATGAATAGGAAAAATTTGCTTACATAATGGATTCATGGCACTTACAAGATTCGCATTAAGGAGGTCAACTGAATCAGTAGACCGCCTAATGTTTGCATTAGATAAGGACATATACACACACTATGCATATGCTCATGAAGCATTAGAAGTCTTTTAAGGACAATGGACGCTTGCGTTTGATGGTTGAGTAGATAGACGATTGGATGTTAGGATTTACATTCTCCTAGACTCGAAGATTTCGGGGACGAAATCCTTTAAGGAGGGGAGAATGTAACACCCTGAATTTTCCATTAACTGTAAATTAACAAATTAAAGTGTAATTAATTCTAAATGAAAGAATTAAGGGAAACGGGTTATGCCATTGCGTTCGTCTCGGAATTCTGCTTGAGATAGAGTCCGAGTTTGTGGAATCGGACTTTGTATGAAGGAGTTACGACCTCCGGAAGTTTCATAATTCAATTTAAAATTATATCAGTTCAAATGGAGTTAAAAATTTGAAAAACAAACCCAAACTGGACTGGTTGGGAAAATTCCCGCCCAGGCACCAGGGCGACCATAAGGACGACCTGGGGGTCGACCTGGGTAACCTGGCCGACCATAGGTTCGACCTGGGGGTCGACCTACCCAGTCGACCAGCCCAGTCGACGTGGTTTGACCCTAGCTGGCCTGGTCGGTTTTTGGTCGAATTTCTGAGCTTGGCTGTGTCACTAAGGCTGATTTTCCACATTCTGGTTGGCTGCTCTCGAAGTGAATGGTCTAGATTCATCTATGATCATCTAATAGCTCAAATCAATCTGAAATTCTATATAAACAACTTAAGTCTCCAACCTAAATTCACATAAAAAATTAGAGACGGAGCCACCATGCTGTCGGAAGAAAACTGAGAGGAGCCTCCACTTGTAGAAAAGCTTAGAGACCAGCCAAAATTAAAGTAAAACAAGAATCAATCAACGTTTGTCTACCCAAAGGAAAGCAATTCAAATTCAGAACTCAGAAATTAGAAAATAAGACCGTCGTTTGTTGTAAGTATAATGATTATTCCGATGTGAATAAAAGTTAGGATTTGATTCAATGTAAAATGGAAATGGAATTGTGTTATTGTATAACGATGATGTTAATTCATATATATGTATTGAAATGATTGTATTGTGAATGGTTAGAATGTTTGTGGTTTAATTTAATTGGTGTTGGATCCATTCAAATGAAAAAAACATCACTTGCAGTTTGTATAGCTCATGTTATAATCTACATGTTTATGTGATTATATAAGTTGTATGTGATATGTCCAAGTTAAGATCTCAGGTATATAAATGCTAAAACCTCTATGCCTAAATGATTAAGTTCATATACATGCTTATATGTTTATATAAAAGTTGCAAGTTCATAATTGGATCCATGCCAAAATCCGTTTTAATACAAGTTTCATGTTATAGTAGTAAACATGATTGGATCTAGTTCACACATGCGATGAAATTATACATACTTGTCATATGCTAGTGATGCTCGATGTTATTCCTAGATCTAAACATGTTTAGGCTTATGTTGTCTAAATCGTATGTTAATTCATGTGACACTATTTGGTTAGATCCCTATTTCAATGCCAGTTCACACCTATGATATTCATGTTGACTATTTTGCAAGTTCACACCTATGATGTTCATATTGACTATGCCTATAATGCCAAGTTTACACCTATGTCATGTTTATGTTAATGAATGCCAATTTTGTGTACGCTAAATTAGGCTATGTTTTTAACCTAATATTATATTTTAAAAACCATGCGAACGAAAATTAGGCTAAGATCGTTAGCCTAATATTTAGATGGGGTAACGTTGGGAAAATTGGTAATTATAGGAAAACTTGACATAAATTGGTGAAAATATATGCTATTGGCATGTTTGTCACATGCCAAAATTGGTGGCACTTGAATGGTATAAATTCTTATACCAAAAATGTTAAATTTGGAAAGTGGGCCATAACATTTAATTGTTATCAAATTTACATATAACAAGTAATAAAGAAAAATATAGAAAATATGAGTATGCTTAACACGAGGTTGGATTGAGTTGTGATGTAAACCTGCCCGGACCTGCCCGGCTGTCCAATAGTCACAACAATACCTATCCAATGTGGGTGGTTAAGCATTGAGCCCAATAAGGACCCGAGGTTATACTGAGTTACGGTGTAAACATGCCCGGAACCGACCGGCACATCAGTAACCGTAACAATACCTGTCTAATGTGAGCGGTCGTTGCTTTTAAAAAGCTAAGGCTATACAAGTCAGGATGGTACGGTTAAGTTAACCAAAAACACTTAACCAATTCAACATGTTAAATTAAACTGATGGGTGGGGTTAGGTAAATACAGACACTTAACCACTTAACATGTTTGACTAGAAAACTCTACTAACGGGGACCCATTTCAGAAGTAACCCAATTAGGTATCATGGTACCCTGAAACTAGGCAGGGTGGGGCATGATTACTGGGCTGATTGTAAGCAGTCTAAAGCGACGGTGGTGCGTGCAACAGTGTGGGTTCTAACGGAGTGCGGGCGTGCACACACATTGGAGCAGAAAAATAGGGCACTGGGGGCACCAGTAGTATATACTATGCATTCTAGAATTGTGTCGGGCCGCCACCATGGGACCTGATACACCCCATGGTGGGACCAGCATAGGTATCTACAAATTTTGGGGGGTCATAAGACACAGATGATTATGCGAGTAGGAGCCGATTTTTAGAAAAAGGGGATCACTTCACCCTGATCATGGGGTGCTAGTTGAGGAAATACAAGTAGGTTCAGAGATATAGTGTGGGGTGCGATAGTATATTCGATTCAAAAACTGCTTTATCTTAGTTTATGATACTTTCCTATTTCCAGTTTATACCTATCATGCCTTTTTTTCTTATTCTCATACTGAAGAGTCACTAGAATTACCAGGCTTTATGTCTGACCCTACTTATTTCGTCTTTTTCTCTTCCTTCCCCCCCCAGGTCCACAATGAGGAAACAACCCAGCTTAATCGAACTCTTTGCAAGCTTCAAGATAGTAGATGTACGATTTGGACTCTCTTTCCTTGCCTATGGCTGTTGGACACATTCTATGGGGATTTATGCAGTTTTAATTATGTTTTATGCTTCTTTATTTAATAACAAAGACATAATTGATGATGTAATGTTTTGGAAGTTATTATGTGGCAGTTATGGAAGTGTTTTGTGTGAACACGTATTTATGAAATAAAAAGTCTGTTTGTTTTCCGCTGCTTATATATATGTGTTATATCTGTATTGTGTTTTATCTGTGACTTTTACTTACAAAACTCCACCAAAGCTAAGGCATTCCCTTTGTGAGTGACCTTAATGGAGGGTGGGGTGTTTCAAGAACACCAGCTTCTCTAGCTTCGAGTAGTTCTTTTCTGCCCTCGCCAACCGCTTGCTGATATAGTAGACGGGCCATTGAGAGCTGTCTTCGAGGCGTATTAGTGTCGAGCTGATTGCCTGCGTAGAAACATCCATGTAAATATATAAGTCCTCATGGTCTATAGGCTTAGAGAGGATAGGTGGTTGCTCTTAGTGATCCAGAAGTTCCTTGAACGCGGAGACAGATTCGGGGGTCCACTCAAAGTTGCATTTCCCTTTTCGGGGTAAACCGAAGAAGGGGATGCATTTGTCGGTGGCCTTAGAGATGAACTGATTTAGAGCGGCGACCTTTCCGTTCAGACTCTGAACATCCCTGATGTTCTCGGGGACTTGGATGTCCCGAATAGCTTGGATTTTTTCTGGGTTAGCTTTGATGCCCTGGAAATTGATAATGAAGCCCTAGAATTTTCCCGGGGCAACTCCGAAGTAGCATTCCAGGGGGTTGAGTTTCATGTCGTACTCGCGAAGGACATGGAACATTTCGGAGAGGTCGTGGACGTGATCGCTTGATCTTTTAGATTTTACCAGCATATCGTGCATGTAAACCTCCGTGGGCTTTCCAATTTGATTTTTAAAGAGTCAATTAACCATTCGTTGGTAAGTGGCGCCGGCATTTTTGAGGCCGAAGGGCATAACACGGTAATAGTAGAGCCCGAGATTGTTGTGAAAGAGGCATGATCTTGGTCACAGAGGCTCATTGGGATCTGGTTGTAGCCTGAGTAGGCGTCCATGAAGGATAGTATCTGGTATCCGTCGGTCGAGTCGACTAATCGGTCGATCTTCAGGAGTGGGAAGCTATCCTTGAGGCATGCCTTGTTCAGATCGGAGAAGTTGATGCATGTTCGCCATTTACCTTTGGCTTTCTTAACTAGAACTGGGTTGGAAAGCCATTCAGGATAGTCTGCTCCACGGATGAAGTTATTGTTCAGCAGACGGTCTACCTCTTCTTCGAGTGCCTTGGACCTCTCGGGCCCTAAAAAGCAGTGCTTCTGTTTAACTAGAGGCATTCTAGGATCTGAGCAAAGGAAATAGCAAGCAATTGCGGGGTCGATGCCCTTCATGTCGGAGTGAGTCCATGTAAACACATCTAAATTGGCTTTTAGGAAGCGTACGAGATCTTCTGTAATAGCTAGGTGGAGTTGTGACCCTACCTTCAACGCCCTTGTTGGGTCGTCGAGGTTGACGGGAACGTTCACGGTGGATTCGACCAGGGTATCCCTCTCATATTCGGGCTCTTCGTCTTTCTGTGCGTCGAGTTCATCGAAAAGACAGCAGTGGTGCCTAAGCCAGGGCGTAGACGCCGCTGATTGCTATGCTGAGACGTTCTTGGCGCAAGAAGGCACGGGCACGGCTTTGCCCTTGTCCTTATTGCATGCGTTCTTCCATTCTATTGCGTAACATTCCCTGATGCTTACTTGGTCACCCTTAAAGGTCCCGATCCCATTTTCCGTTGGGAATTTCATTAGGAGAGACCATGGTGCCATGCAAACTCGGAATTTGGTGAGAAATGGGCGCCCTAGGAAAGCGTTGTAGGGGGAGTCGATGTCTATGACCATGAAGGTGAGAATTTGGACTCGGCTTCGGTCCCCTCGGCCCGTTCTACATATAGGTAGATCATCCGTATGGGGGGAACTAGAGGCCCTATTGAAGCCATGAATTGCGGCGTGACAGGGCTTCAATTCATTTGTTTCCAATTTCATCCGATCGTAGGCGGCCTTAAAGATGATGTTGACTGAACTCCCTGATTCGATTAAAACATTTCGAACGGAAGAGGCACCGATCTGGGCAGTTATGACTAATGGATCGGTGGTCAGGATTTCCACCCCCGTCGATTCTCTATCTCGGAAGACGATGTCATCCCGCATGGTTTTTTGAGGGTTGGATGCGATGGACTTAGGGAGAGCGGAGCAGGCTTCGTAAGTAGCATATTTTAGGGAACTCACATATTCCTCCATTTTTCAAAATCTATTATGTGTCGGGTAAGGTCCGCCACATATGGGGTTGATCACGATTCCTCGCCCTGGGTTAGACGGTCCTGGAGCTCCCTTAGCAGCTGATTGTGGAGCTGGCGTTGGAGGCTGCGAGTTTTCTTTAGGGGTAAAAGGCTCCTAGACATATTGCTCGAGCTGTTTCTCATGAATAAGTTTCTTGATTGCATCCCTAAGTTGGCGGCATTCGTTGGTGTCGTGCCGTACATGTCGTGGTACCGGCAATACCTCTCGGTGTTCTTCTCGCGGTCAGTTGATTCTCTGATGCGCAGCTTCTTGTATGGCAAGGTGTTGCATGCTTTCAAGTAGATTGTCTCTATGTCTTCATTCAATGGGGTATAATTCTTGAAAGCTTAGCGACGGTCGGGCTTCCTTAATTCTGTTGGGGCTTGCCCGTTGTTTCATTCATTCGCCTGCCGTTGTTTGGTTTTTTCCTTTGGGGACCTGCCCCCTGTTTTGGTCGAAGGGCTCCTCGCTTCGCCTACATCTGAAGTGGTTATTGGCGGTATTTGCTTGGGGATCATTGGGACGACTTGTGGTGGAGAGCCGATTCCGTTTTTCCTCATCTTGGCACAAGTACTGATCTACCTTATCATAGAAGGCGTCGAGGCTCTTATTCTTTTTTCGATCAATCCAGGCCTCGAATTCTGAAGTAGGGAGGACATCTTTTGCTAGTTGAAAGAGTATGGTGCGAGGATCTGGATCCTTGACCTCGCCGAGAGTTATGTTGAACCGAGAAAGGTAGCTTCTAAGAGACTCGGCGGGCTCCTAGTATATGTTGGATAATGAAGCACCCCACCTCCATTAAGGTCACTCACAAAGGGAATGTCTTAACTTTGGTGGATGTTTTTAAGTAAAAGTCACAGATAAACGCAAGAAAAATATATATAAACACATATATAAGCAGCAGAAAGCAAACAGACTTTTTATTTCATGAATATGTGTTCATACAAAACATTTCCATAACTGTCACATAATAACTTCCAAAACATCACATCATCATTTTTGTCTTGGTTATTAAGTAAAGAAGTATAAAAACATAATTAAAACTGCATAAATCTCCATAGAATGTGTCCAACAGCCATAGCCAAGGAAAGAGAGTCCAAACCGAACATCTACTATCTTGAACCTTGCAAAGAGTCTGACTAAGGTAGGTTGTTTCCTCCCTGTGGACCTTGGGGGTGGGGGGGGAACGGAAGAAAAGAAGACGAAAGAAAATAGGGCCAGACATAAAGCCTGGTAAGTCTAGGGACTCTTCAGTATGAGAATAAGAAAAAGGGCATGATAAGTATAAACTGGAAATAGAAAAGTATCATAAACTAAGGTAAAGAAGTTTGAATCGAATATACTATCGCACCGCACACTATATCTCTGCACCTACTTGCATTGTCTCAACTGGCACCCCATGATCGAGGTGAAGTGATCCCCTTTCTCTAAAGATCGGCTCCTACTCGCATAATCATCTGTGACTTATAGCCCCCAAAGATTGTAGATACCTATGCTGGTCCCACCATGGGGTGTATCAAGTCCCATGGTGGCAGCCCGACACAACTCTAAAATGCATAGGTTATACTACTGGTGCCCCCAGTGCCCTTTTTGTCTGCTTCGAAGTGTGTGCACGCCCGCACTCCGTTAGAACCCACACTGTTGCACCCACCGCTGTCACTTTTGACTGCTTACAATCAGCCCAGTAATCGTACCCCACCTTGCCTAGTTTCAGGGTACCATGATACCTAACTGGGTTATTGCTGAAATGGGTCCCCGTTACTAGGGTCTTCTGTTCAAACATACCCCATCCATCAGTTTAATTAACATGTTGAATTGGTTAAGTGTTTTAGTTAACTTAATTCTACCATCTTGACTTGTCTGTCCTTTTCTTTTTAAAGCACCAACCACTCACATTATACAGGTATTGTTACGGTTATTGGATGTGCCGGTCGGTTCCGGGTAGGTTTACACCATAACTCAGTCTAACCTCGGGTCCTTGTTGGGCTCAATGCTTAACCACCCACATTGGATAGGTATTGTTGTGACTACTGGACAACCGAGCGGGTCCGGACAGGTTTACATCACAACTCAATCCAACCTCGTGTTAAGCATATTCGTATTTTCTAAATTTACATATTTGTCTCTTTTACTTGTTATATGTAAATTTGTTAACAATTAAATGTTATAGCCCACTTTCTAGGTTCATCATTTTTGGTATAAGAATTTTGCACCATTTAAACGCCACCAATTTTGGCATGTGACAAACATGCCAATTTCATATATTTTCACCAATTCCTGTCAAGTTTCCAATAATTACCAATTTTCCCAACGTTACTCCGTCTAATTATTAGGCTAACAATCTTAGCCTAATTTTTTGTCCACATAATTTTTAACATATAATATTAGGCTAAAAACTTAGCCTAATTTAGCGCACACAAAATTGGCATAAAGCAATTCATTAACATAAACATGACATAGGTGTAAACATGGAATTCTTCGCATAGTCAATATGAACATCATAGGTGTGAACTTGCAAAATAGTCAACATACATATATGTGAATTTGCAACATATACTGAATCATAGGTTTCAGTTTGTCATGTGAACTTGCATTAAAAAGGGGAATCTAACTATATAGGTGTCATATGAATTTGCAAATGATTTAGACAACATAAGCCTAAACATGTTTAGATCTAGGCATAACATCGAACTTCCCTAGCATATGACAAGAATATTACATGTTCATAAAGTATGTATAATTTCATCGCATGTGTTAACTAGATCCAATCATGTTTACTACTATAACATGAAACTTGAATTAAAAATGGATCTCTGCATGGATCCAATTATGAACTTTGCAACTTTTGTATAAACATATGAGCATATATATATGAACATAATCATTTAGGCATAGAGGTTTTAGCATATATACATGAGATCTTAACTTGGACATATCACATACAACATATATAATCACATAAACATAAAGGTGTAGATTATAACATGAGCTATACAACTTGCATGTGATGTTGTTTTCATTTGAATGGATCCAACACCAAGTAAATTTAACCACAAACATTCAAACCATTCACAATACAATCATTTCAATACATAGATATGAATTAACATCATCGTTATACAATAACACAATTCCATTTCGATTTTACATCGAATCAAATACTAACTTTTGTTCACATCGGAAAAATCACTATACTTACAACAAACGACGGTCTTGTTTTCTGATTTCTGAGTTCTGAATTTGAATTGCTTTCCTTTGGGTAGACAAACGTTGATAGATTCTTGTTTTAACATTAATTTGGCTCATCTCTAATCTTTCTCTAACTGACGGCTACTCTTAGTTTCCTTCCAGCAGCATGACGACTCTATCTATATTTTATTTGTTTGAATTTTGGTTGAGACTAAGGTCGTTTATATAGAATTTCAAACTATTTAGAGCCGTCGATGAAGCTAGAGTTGATCAAGGCCATCCATCTCAAGAGAATCCAATCAGAAAGCGACAAGTCAACCTTAGTGACATAGCCAAGCTTAGAAATTCGACCAGAAATCGACAAGGCTATCCAGGGCCAAACCAGTTCGACTAGGCAGGTCGACCCCCAGGTCGACCTGGTGCCTAGGAAGGAATTTTCCCACCTAGCCCTGTTTGGGTCTATTTTTCGAATTTCGAACTGAATTTGAGCTGTTTGAATTTTAAATTGAATTCTGAAACTTCGGAAGGTCATAACTCCTTCATACGGAGTCCAATTCACGCAAACTCGGACTCTATCTTAGGTAGAATTCCGAGAAGAGCGCAATCGCGTAACCCGTTTCCCGTAATTCTTTCATTTAGAATTATTATACTACAATTTGTTAATTTACAATTAACAGAAAATTCGGGGTGTTGCAGATAAAGTGAGGGCATTCTTCGGAGTTGGGATGTGCACCCCGAATTGCTTGACTAGCTCTGTTGCTAGTTGTCCGAAGTTGTTAATGGAATCGAGAAGGAGGCGCGGGAACCAAAGTAAAGTGGTACTAGACATGAAGACCGGGAAGCATTTACATTTTGCTGGATCGTCACCCCGGCTCGAGTCCATTTACCATTCATAGCGATTCAAGAAGGCACAAGGATCAGTGGTACCATCGTAGAGTGGCATTTGTGGAATGCTACAATACTTTGGCCATTCAGCCTCATTTACTCTTCTTGTGAAGGGGTTACACCTAATGTGGGCTTCCCATGCTTCGTGTGTGCCCCCTCGCATTTCCCTCATGACCCTTCGTATCATGTCGGGAAGGTAAGTTGGATGGGGATCTGCCATTGGGATCCACAGATTTTGACAGGGCTTCGGAGTCCTGTTGTGAGGCTGTCTTCTACGATGGACGTCTGGATCGTCTTCCTCTATGTCCTCGACATCTACAATTGGGTCTTGGTGTGGATGGTGAGGTGGAGAGGGGAGATGTGGATCCTGTTCTAAAGGAGAACAGGCTGCTGGAATAGCAGGCCCTTCACCCTAATTATTGACCATTGGGTTCTATCGAGGAAGAGGTTGGTTTGTAGGATCGGGTTCGTCATTGATAATCATGCGAGAGCGGTCTCGATACTATGCCCCTTCACTGTATGTGACTGTATTTCGGTCGCAGTTGCCGTTACCATTCCCGTTGACATGACCGTTATCATTATCGAGGGCATTGGTATGAGTGGCGACAAGATTGATGAGGGTGAATCTCCTCCTTTCGTATGGGCTCCTTGACTCGGAAGATAATGTTTCTGAGGCGGTTGGTCGGGGTCGAGCATTGTTCCGAGTTAGTTGAAATTCGGGGACAACGCGTTGAGTTTTTTGAAGTTGTCGCATAAGGTCAATGTTATTCCTTAATTCTTGGTTGAGTTCGACCGCGGTGTTTTGATATCATTTATTAAGCACACGAATTTGAGCTTGGGTAACGGGCGCTTCGGGGTCCACCACAGGAGGGACGGTTTCATTTGGGCCTGGGGCATCTACTGGTTGAGGTTGTTGGGAGGTACCAGCCTCGGCTGTGGATGAAGAGCCGACCATTATGTTCTTTGACTTCTTTACCATCGTAAGCGGACTCGACAGCAGGTTGGGAAAGGAACCTTAAGCTTGTTGAAGTCCAGAAGATAATGTGGAAGAAAGACGCAAATTTTGAATTCTGATTCTCAGTGAAAGCACCAAATGTTGATGGCAAAAAATGTCGTAAACACCAAAGATCCCTATTACTAGGAAAAGTTAATTTGGTCATAAGACTAAGTAAGAGAAAGCGGTAAATGACACGAGAATTTATAGCGGTTTGGCGGCGAATTAGGCCTAATTCCACTTTGGAAGATGTTGAACTTTTATTAATCACTCAAGAATTATAAGGTAGAGCCATGCTCCTTACGTTCACTTTTATAATTTCCATATGCTAGGTATTAGGGAAAAGGAATATTTAATTCTCCTTCTTCCTTAAATAGGATATGCCATTAAGGGAGATCATGGAGCTCTAGGAAGGTCTCAAGTGAAGAATGTCCAAACCCTTTAAAGTGTGAGGCCATGGGCTATTGTAGGAGTGGGAGTAGGTTGGAGTAGGTAGGATTAGGTAGAAATAGGGGACTACTTGAAGAATTTCAAAACTTACCTGCATGCCTCGAAATTTCGAACCTGGGCACGGGTTCGAAATTTCGAACCAGCTGGGTTCGATATATCGAACCCAGGCATGGGTGCGAAATTCTGCACCCGCTGGGTTCAGAATCTCGAACCCAGGCGTGGGTGCGAAATTCCGCACCCGCTGGGTTCGGAATATCGAACCCAGGCGTGGGTGCGAAATTTCGCACCCACTCGGTTCAGAATTTCGAACCCAGTCATGGGTGCGAGGCTTCGTACCTGTTGGGTTCGAAATTTCGAACCCAGGCATTGGTGCGAAATTTTGCACCAGGGCCGGGTGCGAATTCCACATCGTGCCTGGCGCGAAGTCCTTCCGAGTGGCTCGAGGATTCCCAGAACCGGGTGATTGGGGCTCGTGGCTCCTTCAAGGTCTGAGGCCTTGGTTTGCAGATGTCTTCTAGATACCGTGAGGTTACAAGCGGTGTAGTCCCTTCTTGATCCTATTTCCTGCACTTCCGAGCGTCCCCTTTTGGCCTCAGCTTCACGATGTACTTTGAGTTGAGCGTTTCTGACGCACTCTTGGGACTGGACCAAAAAGTCAGTTAATAGTTACATTCTCCCTTACTCAGAGGATTTCATCCTTGAAATCACTAAGTTGAAAATAATGCATATCCTACCATCCATCATCCATTTACTCATCCAACAACCACTGGCATCCGTTGTCCTTAAAGTTTTCTAATGCTTTTATGAATATATGCAACCGTGTGTGTATATGTCCCAATGCTAATGCAAAAGATTAGTTGGTCTACTGATTCAGTTGACCTCCTTAATGCAATGTATGTTGGTGCCATGAATCCAATATGTATGCAAATAAACTTACTGTATCATATAAGTTCTATATGTGTGCACACCCATTCGTCCAAATGCGACATCCATATGCCAGTTCATCCATTTTCATTCATAAAAGAAAAGAAACTGCACACACATCCGTATGCAATATGAAAGTGATTGAGCCGATCTTAGTGCCTAAGGTGTGTGTGTGTATATGCGTTAGGCAACCACTAGCAAACACTTGCATCCACTTGCATCCATCAAACAAAACATGTTTCAGACACATATTTACATCTATAGGATTCCTATATAAAGGTTGAAAATACCATGGATAAGATATATTCTATTGACAGTAACAAGTATTGATAAAATTTAGGAAAAGGAGTTAAGAACATACCCTCAAAAAGAAAAGGGTACGAAGCATGAATCTTATCTTCGGTCTCCTAAGTCGCATCTTCTGGGTTATCCACCTATTGAACCTTTAGCAACTTTATTTCTTTGTTACGCAAGCTCTCAACCTCTGACCCAAGAATACGGGTGGGGAATCGTCTGACTGTCACCTCCCGTTCCACTTCGACTTCTTCCAACATGCCCGGCTCGACAACTTCCGCGGTCTCATGCAGGCAGTTCCATAGATGAGAGACATTGAAAACTTCATGAACACCAGATAAATTTTCTAGGGCTTTACTCTGTAGGCCCGTTGGCCAATCCTTTCGGTTTTGGGAAATGGTCCCACAAAACTAGGTGCCAATTTCCCTACGGATCCGAAGCGAACCACATTCCTCAAAGGTGATAATTTGATAAAAACTAAGTCTCCTAATTTGATTTCGATGTCAGTCCTTCTCTTGTCTGCATATGATTTCTGCCTATCTTGAGCTATCTTCATCCATCGTCGAATAAGATCAATCTTTTCGGATGTTTCCCTAACCATATCTAGTCCAGGAAATAATCTATGGATTCCCACCAACAAGCTAGCGATCTATAGGGTCGTCCGTACAATGCTTCGAAGGGTGCTATACGGATACTAGCCTGATAGCTGTTATTATAGGCAAATTCTACTAAAGGAAGATGTTCTTCCCAAGTCCCTCCGAAGTCAAGGATACAAAGCCTTAAAAGATCTTCTAAAATTCTGTTCACCCTCTCTGTCTTCCCATCGGTCTGAGGATGGTAAGCGGTGCTCAAACACAACTGCGTATACCCAGTGCTTATAACAACCGGGTTCAGGCTGACCGATCTTTTTTTCAAAATTCCAATCTACCAAAACCCGAATTGGTTTGCCCTGGTATCCTGTAGAAAAGACAAAGATATAAAATATATCAAAGCTTGGAAAAACATCTCACAGCGGAAGGGAAAAAATATAATATAATCAAATATAGCCATATCGTAATAAGAATATTGCCTAGCCAGTATCCAAAGATATAACATCTCTGCCATAAACGTAACCTGCGAATGTTATGAGGAAGGGGTAAGTACATAAGTTCTGTGTGACTGAATTAAACTACACATCTTGGATAATCCTACATATACCGTTCATTTACATTTTCTTATTTATTTGGTTAATTGGGTTAGCAGCACTCAAGGCTTACACACACGTCGTACCCATCTACTCCATAGTAGATTAACCTAATAAAGTGTATATGTAGCTACCCCAAATTAAGGTACACCCCATGGTACCCCACTCGCACGGTAAGGTACTCTGCATGGTACCCCACTCGCATGGCCTTCACCTTATAATTGCAGGAATGTACGCAGTCCCTTATCCTACGTCGGCGTGACGTACGGATTTCCGTATATAACGACGCTGCTTCTACATGGAACCCCTATAACTATATTACATAAGCGTAATGACTGGCATCATCGAATAATGCGCTCTGGTATACGATACACCGCCTATAGCAGACATGTGTATACCTAGACTTTCCCACGTACGTATTGCCAAACGTATTCGATGCCTAACCTGCACACTTATCATGTGTGCATGCCCGAGTTCCGCGACAAGGCTACACATGGAACTCTGTCGGGAGCTTTCCTTATATTTGTGCAGGCCCGCCTTTAAGAGCGTCTCACACAAATATCCCTGGGGTCTATTTATCTATGGTGGCTATGGCCCCACCTCAACCCCTCCCTTAACTTGTAAAGACTAAAAGAGCTAAGCGACAAGCCCCTAAGAAAACAATCTAAACATCCGCGTGGCATTTCCCCTCAACTACCGCCCCACGATTGTGAATGGTTATCTTGGGTCTAGCTCTTGTCCTTCCGCATCCTACTAGTTGCCGATGACAGGCACTCGACGACCTACTATCCTTGTTGTTCCTAACCCTCCCCCTCCTTTGAGGCAGCCGTCGAATCACCCTTAATGTCACCACATCAAAGCATTCTGACTGCCCCTACTTGTGCAGTCAAGGCCCACCCACCTTATGGTTAGGCGCAGACCCAACCTCTGTGAGCATAGTCCGAAACTACACCACCACAGAGGACTACTAGGAGCACCTTTAAATTCTTAGGAAGCCTGCATGCTTCCTCATTCAGTCTGTCGGAGTTCTCAGAATAATCAGATTAACGTGCGCTTCCCTTATGCCTTATGACACCGTGATGATCTACCTCGTTGGGCTATTCATCCTATAACGTACGGACAAATCCAAGCGCCTCGGTTTAATATGTCATTAGACCCTACGTCTAATCATTAATTAAGTGCTTGCTCCTCCTCATCAGTTTTCTTATTAACTTGGTTATTCTCATACATAATGACTTCCTTTTCAAGTTTACCAATTTACCCTTGCTTATTAATTCCATTTACAACTTAATCCATTTAAGTTCATTAATAAGCCTATAACATGTTATTCTCATAATCTATTCATTATCCCATCTTACTATAACATGTTCTACTTAATTTATAATTAAGTACATCTTAATTCATATATAACTTCATAAGAGAACAACTCCCTAAGTATTAACCCCGAACACTGAAATCAACATCAGATTGACACTCAGAAAATCACTCAACTCAATCAATCTCCTGCTAGATCCTAATCCATTTCCATTCATATAAGTTATGTTATCTTCATTCATTGATTTATTCTTGTCCTTACAAATTACTTAATTTACAATTAAGTACAACTTACCTTATTACATAACTTATTTCATTTTCCCTATCGTTCATTATAACCTACGTTATAATTCTTACTTGTCCCTAGGACAAGTCTACCTATTATATAACATTCTCATTAATGTAATTTATTTATAATAGGTAATTATCATTCCCCATTTATTGACATTTTCTTCTTTACTGCTGTATTTATCTTTCATTCAATTTCATTAATTACAATTAATGGTATTTATCGATCCTGCCTTTTACATATTTTCATATATGCATATATATATATATATATATATATATATATATATACACGTACTAGACCTCTCACATTAAGTCTACACTTGTGGATGCTGGATTTGTCGGACAGGTCCAGGCAGTCTTCTACCACAAGTTGAGTTAATCTCGTGTCTTAGCACAACTACTTGCTTTATTTATGCACTTAGACCCCTCACATTAGGTTCAACATTAGTGGATCCTGGATATGCCGGTCGGGTTCGTGCAGACTTCCACCACTAAAGCAACCTAACCACGTATCTAGGCACGGTTCAGTTTTAGGTATATTTATTTTTCTCAGAATTTTACTGTATTCTTTTCTTATATATTATGCCTAACATTTATGGCATGTTTTATCCAACACATAATTTCTTTTATGGTTACATCAACCCAAAATGTCTTAATCTTCCCAATCCAGCTTTACCCATGTACATATAATTAAAGCCTTTAATTTTATGTCCACAATAAATAGCTTCTTTCCATATCCCCTTATTCATTACCCAAGCATATCTAACTGTTCTAATTTAAATTGCACATATTTCCATTAATGTTCCAAATTAATATCTTTAATTATGTGCCAATTACCCAAAAATTCCCAATTTCAAGTTATGCCCAAAATTCATCATAAGTTATGCTACAATTCCCCAATCATAGATTATACTCAAATCAGCCAAACATTTTCCCCACTATTTCAATGATGTTTATACGCATGCTTTTTCACGAGATTTGGACTAGGCTCGAAGGTACCCTAGTCTTAAAAATAAAAGGAAAGGGGAAGAAGAACAGAATAGACATTAAATAAAGGCTTTATTATTTCATTAAATTGAGCATTTTAATCGGGGAATTGCTAAATGATATGCATATTACTAATCAACAAATGTATTTTAAATCCACTCACCTTTCATGCTTTCCCCAAATTTTGGATCTAATCCGTTCTATCATCCATAGTTTTCCTTTGCTCTTTTAATTCGATTTACAACCTTGCTCTGAATAATCTTTCATTAACGTTGATCTTCTCCATAATTTTCCTAGAGTAATATTTTAATTTCAAAATAGATTTGAGAAGAGAGAGAGAGAGAGAGGAAGCGATGGCAGAGCTCCAGCGTAGCCGCCGAATTGTGAGGTTTTGGGTTAGGTCTAAGGACTTATTTATAGGTGTGGTAGCAAGCTATGAGCCTTTAGATCTAATTTAAAACTCCATCAGAACTGTCCATGTCATCTAACTAATAGGAAATGGCCAGGTTGCAGCGTCCACCAACCAAAACAGTCCACGTGTGCAGTATGATGCATAGGGGTGTCGACACCCCCACTTGGGTGTCGACACAGGTGTCGACACCCCATTGTGGGTGTTGTCCTCCATATATATATGTATATATATATATTTTATTTATTTATTTATTTATTTGAAATTTGATCGATTTATTCGCGTATAAATCAAATTTCAAACATCCTTTCTTTGCTTGCTTCTTTGTTCGCGCGCAACCTCTATTTTGAATTATGTTCATATGTAATCAACCCTTGCGCATATGCTAATCTTTTATATGCGAACAACTTCAAATTTCAAACCAATTAATATATATTTTTACTCTTTTGAAATATTCTCTCAATTAAACCCCATTTTAACCCTTTTCATACTAAGTCACTTTTTAATCGCTTTCACACTAAGCCACTTTTTAGTCGTTCCCTAAAAAAACGTATGACGCTGGTGGGAATCGAACTCTCAACATCTTACATACAAGTCACATGTTCTAACCAACTGAACTACTAAGTCTTTTGTTGACAAGACTTATGACAATGCTAGATATTATCCTTTTTCTCATTCCTCTTTTTCATGTTTTGTTACATTATTTAAATTAAAGATACCTCTTTCATTTTAAATCGGTTTTCTAGAAACCATAGGTCTAAATTGACCAGAAATTCGCCACCAACGTAATGACGCTAATTTCGTGACCAAATTCTGGAAGCTTTTCAAATTTTCCTTTTTATTTCTTTTTAAATGTTCGCATGCAATTTTAATTGCATTACATTGCATTTCTTCTCATTTCATATATTGCATGTAATTTCTTTTATTAATCTTTTTCTTCATTTCCCCGCATGAACTTATTACATGCCATTACATTCATTATTTAATTTTTCCTTTAAATATGTCTATGCATACAATATATACATATATACATCTTTTTTAATTGTCATTAAAAATGCATGGTGTTACACTCTCACACCCTTAAGAAATTTCATCTCCGAAATTTGGTAAGGGTAAAATCAAATAATCCCTCACGTAATATACATCCATTATGTGTGCATCCAATTTTTGCAAACATTGTGCACATGTTCATAGTGCAATACATCACAATAATACATATATGCCTAAGTGGTACCTCCAATATGTATGCAAATTCTTCAAAAATCCTTTTAAAATATAATGCTCACACCCTAAATATACTAGCAGTTATACATGAATGCAATATTTTGAAAATCAAAACACTTTTTCATCCAAATTTTTCCACACTCTTACTGAATAAGAGTGTAGTTCATTAAATTGTTGCATCCAAAACACTACCAATCATCATTAAATTTTGAAATTCAGAAAAATCTAATTTTCTAATTTTGATTTCTTATGTTACAATAAGGTATAAAATGGAAAATTTACATTTTCCATTTTTCTTCTATGTACCTTTTCTAATTTTACTTGGATTTTATGTAACTACTCTATAAAAGTTTCCTATTTTCCTATCCAAGCACAACTACATAAGAAAACTTCATTTTCTTTTTCAACTTATCTTGGAAAAATTTCATTTTTATTCATCTTTTCTTAAGATTTTCATTTTCTTTTCCCGCCATGTTTGTTGCTTCTCTAAGTTTATTGTTTTCTTTTTAGTTTGGCTATTTTTCTTCCTTAGCTAATTTTACTTAATCCAGTGAATTAAGTTTATTTTCAAATAAGCTTTTCCATCATCCTACACAGCTACTGCTAAGGGCGAAGAATCCAAAGACTGTTTCACTTAAGAAAAGTCCAACAACAAACTCTCAACACTCAATTGCCACTCTCTATCTAGTATTCACTACCAGTCCTTGCTGTGTATTACTAGCCAACACTTTTTTTCTAGTAGCAATCCTGAGCTTTACAATGCTTATGCATTCTACGGGAATTTTTTTTTCAAGATAATCCTTATCTACTCCATTATTTTAAAAACATTGTTTGGCCCCCTTTTTTAAAAAAATTAAAAATGCTGAAACTTTTATTTTCTTCTCCAAAACTTACTTTCGCCAAAACGTAAAAACATGTCACAACATAAAAATACAAAACATCTTTTTTTTCAAACCACAAAAACTGGAGTAGACAAAGACAACTATTTCTTAATTGGTTTCACATTGTTTCCACCTACAATTTTAATTTAGCTATTTACCACAAGGTGCAAACATCTACTCTATTCTTATTCTCTACAACTAATTCTGTCCACCCACATTTTTTTAACAAGAAATCATTGTTTCCAAAAACATGTCCCACTTTACTTTAAATCCCAATATGCACTAAACATGTTCTTTACATATTTTTCTCAAACATCAAAAATACTTTTAAGAATAAAACTTGAAAGCACGTCAAAATATTTTGTCAAAACTTTTACATTTTCATGTTCTTAAAAGTTAACAAATGGATTAGACTTAAAGTGGGTCTCCAACACAACTAGGCTTTCCTAGACACTCCCACGAAGTTAATTCTCTCAACTATATATATTCCTAATCCATTTTCCACTTTCTAACCTTTCTCTAATTTATAAGGTCTCACTACCAAACCCACTAATATGAAATACTAACATTTCAGTTACTAACATATGGAATACATCCTCCTTTTATACCAACCATTTTTTACTCTTTCCACCTAACTTACCTAAGGGTCTCAAATTTCCATATTCATTATTTTAGTGTTCAAAACGAAAATCCCAACCCTTTCCATATTATACTCTTTTTATTTCGTGGGCTCCTTAATGGATCTAGGTTTATATATAATATATTTATATTTTTCGAAAATACAAATACGTTCACTCACTATCTATATAGGAATCCTAAACCTAAGCTCTGATACCAAGTGTAATAACCCGAGTTCAAGCAGACCGATTTTTTTTCAAAATTCCAATCTACCAAAACCCGAGTTGGTTTGCCCTGGTATCCTGCAGAAAAGACAAAGATATAAAATATATCAGAGCTTAGAAAAACATATCACGGTGGAAGGGATAAAATATAATATAATCAAACATAGCCTTACCGTAGTAAGAATACTGCCTAGCCAGTATCCATAGCTATAACATCTCTGCCATAAACCTAACCTGCGAATGTTATGAGGAGGGGGTCAGAACATAAGTCCTGTGTGACTGAATTTAAACTACAAATCTTGGATAATCCTACATATAACATTCAGTTACATTTTCTTATTTATTAGGTTAATTGTGTTAACAGCACTCAAGGCTTACACACACGTCGTACCCATCTACTCCCTAGTAGACTAACCAAATATAGTGTATATGTAGCGACCCCAAAATTAGGGTACACCCCATTGTACCCCACTCGCACGACCTTCACCGTATCATCGCAGGAATATACGCAATCCCTCATCCTACGTCCGAGTGATGTACGGATCTCTGTATATAACGACGCTACGTCTGCATGGAACCACTATAAATATATTACGTAAGCGTAATGAATGTCATCATCGAATAATGCCCTCTAATCTACGATACACCACCCAGAGCTGACATGTGTGTACCTGGACTTTCCCATGTATGTATCGCCAAACGTATTCGATGCCTAACCCGCACACCAATCATGTGTGCGTGCCCGAGTTCCATGGTAGGGCTACACACGGAACTCAGTCAGGAGCTTTCCCTATATTTGTGCAGGCCCGCCTTTAAGGGAGTCTCACACAAATATCCCAAGGTTCTGTTTTTCTATGGTGGCTATGGCCCCAACTCGGCCCTTCCCTTAACTAGTAAAGACTACAAGAGCCAAGTGACAAGCCCCAAAGAAAACAATTTAAACATCCATGTGGCACCTCCGCTTAACCACTGTCCATTGATAGTGAATGGTTAATGGTTATCTTGGGTCTAGCTCTAGTCTTTCTGCATCCTACTAGCTGCCGATGACACACACTCTACCACCTACTATACTTGTTGGTCCTGACCCTCCGCCTCCTTTGAGGCAGCCGTCGAATCACCCTTAATGTCACCACGTCAAAGCATTCCAACTTCCCCCTACTTGTGCAGTAAAGGCCCACCCACCTGATAGTTACACGCAGACCCAACCTCTACGAGCACAATCCGAAACTACACAACCTCAGAGGACTACCAGGAGAACCTTTAACGTCTTAGGAAGTCTGCTTGCTTCCCCTTCCAGTCCGTCGGAACTGCCAGAATAATCAGAGTAACGTGCGCTCCCATTGTGCCTTATGACACCGTGATGATCTACCTCGTTGGGTTTTTCATCCTATAATGTCCAGACTGTTCCAAGCGCCTCAGTTTAATATGTCATTAGACCCTACATATAATCATTAATTACGCGCTTGCTCCACCTCGTCAATTTTCTTATTTACTTGGTTATTCTCATATATAATGACGGTCTTTTCAAGTTTACCAAGTTACCCTTGCTAATTAATTCCATTTATAACTTAATCCATTTAAGTTCATTAATAAGCCTATAATATGTTATTCTCATAATCTATTCATTATCCCATCTTACTATAACATGTTCTACTTAATTTATAATTAAGTACGTCTTAATTCGTATATACCTTGGTAAGGGAACAGCTCCCTAAGTATCAACCCCGAAGACCGAAATCAACATCAGATTGACACTCAGAGAATCACTCAACTCAACCAATCTCCTATTAGGTCCCAATCCCTTTGCATTCATATAACTTATGTTATCTTCATTCATAGATTTATTCTTGCCCTTACAGTTTACTTAATTTACAATTAAGTACAACTTACTTTATTACATAAGTTATTTCATTTTCCCCTAGTGTTCACTATAACCTGCGTTAAAATTCTTACTTGTCCCTAGGACAAGTCTACCTATTATATAAAAATCTTTGTAATGTAATTTATTTATAGGGTGCGTTTTTTACAGGTCCCTATTAACTTTTTAAATTAGGCTCACATCCGGTCATAAACTTATTGTAAATTTAGTCCCTATTTTCCAAAAATACAACAAAAAAATAGAAAAAATAAAAAAAATCACGTAAATTCGTAATTTATAAAACAATTAATCGTACAAAAATTCACGTGGAAAAAACATCAAAAACCACATCAAAATCAAGAATTACATAAAAAACATCGAAATGCAGTAAAATGCATCGACATATGCATATAATTCAATTAGTTGCATACATGTACGCAATTATTTTAATTTCGCTTCAAAACTGCAGTGTAAATGCGTACATGTATGCACATACTTTGAAAACATGCATCTTCTGATGCATTTATTTAAAAACTGCATACATACGTACAATTTGTTCAGTTTTGCATACATTTTGACATATATGCAGTTATACAGAAAAAATGATATGTGTATGTAGTTATTAAACAGGCGTGCGTAAATATGTGCATGTCTATTCAAATAGTTGCATGTATGTATGCAACTATAGGCAATAGTTGCATACATATATGCAACTATTTTTTCCTTTGCGTGGACTTCCTGGATTATTTCCAGATTTTTAATTATTTTTTTAATCTGTGGCGCTTTTTTTTTGCAGAAATTGCAGAAGGCGTAATATTTTCAAGAAGGAGGCGGAATGGTTCAAAAGGTCTAGGCGGTAGTGCAAACCAGGGGGCGGGATTACAATATAAATATGTGAGGGATGTGAGGTGTTTAAGTTTGAAAATAGGAATGTGTGCCTAATTTTCACTTATTTATAATAGGTTATTATCATTTCCCATTTATTCACATTTTCTTCTTTAACGTTGTAATTATCTTTCATTCAATTTCATTTATTTTCATTAACTACAGTTAATGGTATTTATCGGTCCTGCCTTTTACATATTTTCATATATGTATTAGACCTCTCACATTAAGTCTACACTTGTGGATGCTGGATTTGCCAGGCTGGTCCGGGTAGTCTTCTACCACAAGTTGACTTAACCTCGTGTCTTAGCACAACTACTTGTTTTATTTATGCACTTAGACCCTTCACATTAGGTTCAATATTAGTGGCTGCTGGATATACCAGTCAGGTCCGGGCAGACTTCCACCACCAATGCAACCTAACCTCGTGCCTAGGCACGGTTCAGTTTTAGACATATTTATTTTTCTTAGAATTTTACTGTATTCTTGTCTTACATATTATGCCTAACATTTATCTCATGCTTTATCCAACACATAATTTATTTTAACGTTATATCAACCCAGAATATCTTAATCTTCCCAATCTAGCTTTACCCATGTACATATAACTCAAGCCTATACTTTTAGGTCCACAATGAATATCTTCTTTTCATATCCCCTTTTTCATTACCCAAGCATATCTAATTGTTCTAATTTAAATTGCACATATTTCCATTAATATTCCAAATTAATATCTGTAATTATGTATCAATTACCCAAAAATTCCCAATTTCAAGTTATACCCAAAATTCATCATAAGTTATGATATAATTCCCCAATCATACTCAAATTACCCAAACATTTTCCCCACTATTTAAATGTTGATTATACGCATGCTTTTTCACGAGATTTGGACTAAGCTCAAAGTTATCCTAGTCTTAAAAATAAAAGGAAAAGGGAAGAAGAACTGAATAAACATAAAATAAGGGCTATATTATTTCATTAAATTTAATATTTTATTCGGGGAATTGCTAAACGATATGCATACTATTATTCAACAAATGTATTTTAAATCCACTCACCTTTCATGCTTTTCCCAATTTTGGATCTGATCCGTTCTATCACCAATGGTTTTCCTTTCCTCTTTTAATTCGATTTACAACCTTACTTTGAATAATCTTTTATTAACTTTGATATTCTCTGTAATACCCCACCTCTGCCAATGTCACTCTTGCAAGGACATTAGCTTTGGAGGGGCGTTAAACAAGGTAAACATGCATGCAGATATCACAAGACAGAACATATAAGTAAAACAGAGTAGTAAAGCATCGGATAAAACTTAGCATTTCAAAACCATAGTCATGTTACAACAAAGTACTTGGTCATTATTTTCCAACAACAAAGTCTAGATAAAAGCATAAACTGAAAAACTGAAATACATAAAGTACTATCCCCAAAATGAAGTGATAAACCATAGCTAGCTCAATGTCCAAAACCGTACATGAGCAAATCCAGTAAGCAAGCTATAAAGATCCAAGCTAAGCTCCAATGTTCCCACCCTGAGAACCTGAGGGGGGGGGGGGAACGGAAGAAAAGAGGCGAAAGAAAACAGGTGAGTCAAAAAGACAGGTAAGCCCTACTACTATCTGTCTATGAACTAGTAAAGTTAACTGGCATGAGAAGCTGAGATGAACATAAGGATAACAACATACTGGCATGATGATTAACTAACAAGATAGATAAAGGTGTCATCGCATAATTAAGGTTAAGTTTTGCACCACGGGTGTACTAGCATTCTAACATGTCAAGTAAAAACAAGAATTGATCCCTTGGCCCAAGCTTGGCCCATCATCATGAGGTGATCTAAATTAAGGTCCAACTACACGGTCTAGTCGGTCGGCTCCCTATAAGCCTAACTCGTCAAGTGTCGGTGTCATACGGCCCAAACATGCAATGTAGTTAAACTGCGCTAGGTACACCCTAGGGTGTATCAAGTCCTAGGGTGTCAACCTCAGACACGAATCAAGTATGCGCAGTCTAGATCTACTGGTACCCGTGCCTGATTCTCCAACTCCGGACTATGTGCACGACCATAGTCCGCCTGGACCTACACCGGCGTACCTACTCAGCCGTCGTTTTGGTCGCTTACATGTCAGCCCAGTAATCGTGCCCCACCCTAGCCTAGTCCTAGGGTCTTATGATACTACCAAGAGGGTTACTGCTGAAAAGGACCACGCAACTAGGGTTAAGTATACCCAGGGTTCGTGACTTAACCCCGATTAACCCATCCAGCCCAAATTGATTAAGTATTAAGTGGACCATGACTTAACCCTAATCAGGAGGCATTAATTAACTTAATGTGCTTTAACCCCTCACATTAGACTTTGTTGTGGTTACTAGTTAAGCCGGGCGGGTCCGGGTAGCTTTACACCACAACATGGTCTAACCTCGGGTTCGAGCACAACATGACCAACTTCTCACATTGGGTCCTATTGTTTGTAGCCACTAGTTAAGCCGGGCGGGTCCGGATAGATTTATGCTACAAACTCAACCCAACCTCGAGTTGGCCACACTCATATTTTCTAAGTGTCATGTCCATTATGTTTCCAAAACATAATTACAAGTTAACATATAACATTATGTTATAAAAAATCATGTTCATGTCATAATTTTACCCAACCCCAACGTAATCCCATCGTTTACATAATCGCAACAACGCATAAAGGGTAAAATAGGGAACTTGGCATAATCATGACAAAAAGGTGTTGAAGCCACAAGTTTATCATGGTGGCATATGAGATGTACATATGTTCATATACTTGCATATTGCATTGTTAGGCTTCAAAAGCATGCATAAAACCAAACTTAGCATATGAGTGATACATGGTGATAAATGACATGTAGAAGTTGCTAGAAGTTCGCATTTAGCCTCACATGCAAGTTATCATAAGGGATATGATAACTTTCATGTTGCCAAAATGCAACCTTTGATATAAAGCTTGGAGCTTTATGCTCACAACATCAAGTTTAACTTGCATAACATAGCAATATGTGTCATACATAATGATTAAACCAACTTGCATAGCATAATGATTAACCAAACTTGCATATCATAATAATCAACCAAACTTGCATATCATAATGATCAACCAAACTTGCATATCATAATGATCAACCCCAAACTTGCATCATTCATTTAACTTTAGAGTTCAATAAAAAGAAAGTAGAAAAGGGCTTACTACGCTATGAAGACACAAATGAATATTTATTATAAAGATTGAGACGAAGCCCTTATGCAAGCACCAAAATATGAAAGCCCCAATTGAAAAACCCTTGCGCCAAATCAATAAAAATCCTTGCTTTGAAATAGAAATGTTGCAACTTGACTTGAATGCAAACTAAGAACTCTCATACAAGTTTGAAAGCACTTGTATGAACTCACAATCTCTCATAGAAATAGGCTTAGGAATTTTAGCATGAGAGTGGAGGCCATGAGAGGAACAAATTTAACATAGTTTAGTTGTAGGATTGAATAATGGTGATTTAGTCTAGGTTTAGGGGTCTTTTTATAGAGGATTAGGATAGTATTAGCCATAGGATTAACCCTAGATTCAATCCAAGCCATCAAAGCATGTCTTGGGGAAGAAGTCAAGTGTAGGAACCATCTAGGGTCTTTAGATTAAAGCTGAACCATAAGAACCATTCAAATGCAAAATCTGCATTTGAGCGAATCGGCCCACGGGTTGACAGCCAAACACCCTGGATTAACCCCTAGTCGACCCAGCGGGCTTGGGTCGACCTCAAAAATCGGCCGGTTCGGTTATTCCCCTCCCCCAATTCGCTGTTTTGAACATTTTTGCATATTTATTTATTTAATTTTCAATTATATATATATATATATATATATCAATATATATATTTCTCTGCGCAACCTATTTCACTTAATTAAGTATACTTTAATTTTTGAATTTTTATGTTCAAATTACGGGGTGTTACATTCTCCCCTCCTTAAAGGATTTCGTCCTCGAAATCTCCAAGTTAGGAAGAACGTATCCTACTATCCATCATCCATCTACTCAAAACATCATCCATGTGCAGTCATTGTCCTTAAAGGATTCTAAATGTTGTATGATCATATGCAAAGGTGTGTGTATATGTACTTATCTAATGCAAAAATCAGGCGGTTACTGATACAGTAAACCTCCTTAATGCAAAGCATGTTAGTGAAATGAGTCCATATGTATGCAAATTCCTAACATAATTTATAATCTCTACATGAGTGCGCATAACATTCATCCAAATGCAACATCCACGTGATAGAATAACAAGTTTCATCCATGAATAAGTATAAGCACTCATGCATATGCAACATGAAAGTGTGTGAGCCGATCTTAGTGCCTAATGTGCACCATGCATCCACGAGTATCCACGTGCAAACACTTGCAACCACTTGCAACCATCAAGCATAACATGTTTCAAATACATGTTTCATCCAAAGGGTTTCTACCTAAGGTCCTCATAACATGATTAACGAGATGACTAGATAAACAGGATAAACGCGGATAATCGAGAATGTACCCTCAAAAAGAAATGGATAAAGCCCACGCATCTTCTCCTGGGTTTCCCAAGTTGCATCTTCGTCGGCTTCACCCCACTGAACTTTCACCAATTTGACTTCTCGATTCCTCAGTTTCTTGATCTCTGTTCCCAAGATACGAATCGGAGCTTTTCTCAAGGTTGCTTCTTTCTCTACCTCAATGTCTTCAAGAATGCTTGGTTCAACCACCTCAGCGGACTCATGAAGGCACTTTCGGAGATGCGAGACATGAAAGACATTATGCACTCCGGCTAGCTTCTCAGGCAATTCCACCTTATAGGCCATCTTTCCAATTCTCTCTGTGATAGGGAAAGGTCCTACGAACCTTGGTGCCAGCTTCCCCACTGCTCCAAAACGAACCACATTACGTAAAGGAGAAACCTTTATGAAAACCATGTCTCCCACTTCGAATTCCAAATCTGCCCTTCGTCTGTCAGCATAGGATTTTTGTCTGTCTTGGGCCTCTTTCATCCTTCTTCTCACTAATTCAACTTTCTCGGATGTGTCCCGTATCATATCGGGCCCAAGTATAAGTCTATCTGTTGTCTCCCACCAACAAGATGGTGACCTACACGGCCTCCCATACAAAGCTTCAAATGGTGCCATCCCTATGCCGGCTTGATAGCTATTATTATAAGCAAACTCTACAAGAGGAAGGTGGTCTTCCCAAGTACCACCGAAGTCGAGAACACAAAGCCTCAAGAGATATTCTAGCACTCTATTCACCCTTTTGGTTTATCCATCCGTCTGGGGGTGATAGACTGTACTCAGATTCAATCGTGTACCTGTCGCTTCTTGCAAACTGTTCCAGAACTGGCTAGTGAAAATTGGGTCACGATCGCTAACTATGCTAGAAGAAACTACATGCAACCATACTATCTCTCGAAGATAAACAGATGCTAGCCATGATACGGTCCTCTTGCTTTTCACCGGAAAAATGGGTTCTCTTCGTAAGTCTATCAATTATTACCCATATCCCATAAAGCCCAAATAGTTTGGTGACGAACTTCTTCACCCCAACCATATATCACAAATAGGCTAGTCATACTCCTTAGGGGGTTTGCAACAGATCTAAGATTGAGGATAGGGCCGAGAGGATATACTTAAAAGATAGCATGCGAGTAAGCTCTACGGAACAATAGGGATCAAGGATATACTCTTAGAAAGAGATTAAATGCGCGTATCTAGTCTTCGATCTTCTAAGCCTCATTTTCTTGTGCTTAGTCCCATCGTGCCCTGACCGTCTTTTAACTTCGCAATTCCGTAGTTCTTAATTCTTGTTCCCAAAATATGAGTTAGAACTCATTTCACCGTTGCCTCTCGTTCCACTTCCACTTATTCTTTGCCTAAAATACTTGGCTTAAACATAACTGCGTGCTCATGGTTTCGTGCAAGCTTTCCAAGATTCGTTAGTGAATCTTGGATCTCGTTTACATATTATACGGTATCCTATGCAGAAAACTATCTCTTGAAAACAGTGCCAATCCACGTTGCCAAACTAGAGCTGAGGTAAGGGTTCTCTTGAGCCTTTGAAAAGCAAGCTCACACTCCAAGTCCCATGCAAAGACTAAGTTCTTCTTCGTCAACTTAGTAAGAGGGGCCGAAATCTTAGCGAAGTCCCTGATGAACTTCCTATAGTAGCCCGCCAAACCGAGAAAGCTCCTTACTTCGGTTGCATTCCTCGGAGTCTTCCAGTCTTGAACCACAACCACTTTCACGGGATCCACCGCTATGCCTTGCTTAGAAACTATATGTCCAAGAAACCGAACTTCCCTTCTCCAGAAATGACATTTAGAGAACTTGGCTTTCAACTGATGCGCTCTAAGCGTATCCATAACTTCCTTGAGATGCCTAGAATGCTCTTCCTCATCATTTGAGAAGATCAGAATATCATCCACGAAGACAACCACGAACTTGTTAAGGAACTCTCTGAACACCCTACTCATCAAATCTACGAAGTAGGTGGGTGCATTAGTCAAACCGAATGGCATGACAAGCCATTCAAAGAATCCATCTGGAGTCCTAAACGCAGTCTTATCAATACTATCCTCAGCCACTCTAAGCTGATGGAATCCGGTGGCTAGATCGAGTTGAGAGAAAACAGAAGCACCTACCAACTAGTCAAAGAGATCATCAATTCTCGGTAACGGGTGCCTATTCTTCTTTGTCAGCTTGTTCAACTCTCGATAATCAACACATAGACAAAGCGAACCATCCGCCTTAGTGGCGACTACCACCAGAGCACCCCATTCAGAAATGCTTCGCCTAATAAAATTCTTCTCAAGAAATTCCTTGATTTGCTTACCGAGCTCCCTTCTTTCTCGAGGGGCCATGTGCCTAACGGGCAATGATACTGGCTTGGCATTATCGACTAGATAAATGCGGAAATCTATCTCTCGTTTAGGGGGTAACCCCTTAACTTCTTCAAAGACATCGGGATAGTCTCGGACCACCCTTACAGATTGCAGATCATCGATGGACGAGTCGAGAGATTCAAGATAACATAACATGACGGGACCTCTAGGGTTACAAGAAATTTCTAGGGGATTACTGAGGCGAGTCATGAGCCTCACTACCCTATGCTCACAGTCAAGAATGGCTCCATAACTGGACAACCAATCCACCTCCAAAATCAACCCGTATCCCATAAACCCGAGAACCTAAATATTACACATGAATTCTATGCTCAAGATAGAGATTTTCAAATCCATACAAACCACAGGTAGATGGGCGGAACGCCCAATTGGATTTGAAACACAAACGGGATCCTCAACTAAGCTAGTACTTAGGTGCAAAATTTCAACAATACCAGAAGAGATAAAACTATGCGATGCGCCAGAATCAAGTAAGGTGCGAACAGGAAAATCAGAAATGTAAACATGAATTTCTATAAAAACTCTACCTCGATCAAAAGCTGGAAGAGCATGGAGAGCCTGCAATTGACCACCAGAGGGTCTTACTTGCCGAGTTTGTCCTTACCCTTGTCCTTGCTTCTTGGGGCAATCCTTGCTAAGATGACCAGGCTCTCCACAGTGAAAGCATTCGCCCAACTTCCTCTTCTTCTTCCTACAGTCTTTGGCTATGTGCCTAGTAATCCCACAGAAGTTGCACTTCCCCCTTTCTCTTGATTTGTTGTTCTTGCTATTGTTGTTCTTGCCTCCTTTTCCGGAATCTACCTTCTCGCCTTGAGACTCATTTTCCTTGACCTCCTTCTTGCCACTCTTATCTCCCTCTTGAAGCAGGGTCATATTCACCAAACTCTCGAAAGTTGCCCCCAGGGGTATATGAGACATGGCCAAACCGCGCAATGGCTCATTCAATCCTAGAGCAAAGTGTAGGGCCTTCTTCCGAGCTGTGTTTACCAATTCTAGACCGAACTGAGCAAGTTGATTAAACATATCCACGTATTCCCTAACTGTCATGTCCCCTTGCTTTAGAGATAGGAACTTCTCCATCTGAAGATTCTCTTCTGTCGATGATAGGAACTATAGTCCAAACCTTCTCCTAAAGTCATCCCAAATCTCAATGGGTCTAGTAGTGGTGGTGACTACCCACCAATAAGCGGCTTCCCCTTTTAATAGCCATACCGCCAACAAAACTTTCCTACGATCTTCCACATCCAAGATATCAAAGAGGTCTTCAGTTTCCTTTAACCAGTTTCTTGCCTCCACAGAAGTCTCCGTTCCGTCAAAATTCTTGCAACCCATCGCCTTAAAGTCTTTGCAAAGCTCCGCGAAATTCACTTGTGTATGCTGAGGGGGAGGAGGAACCTCAGCTACGGGAGGAGGAGAGATGTTAGCGACGGGGGAAAGAGGAGGAATGTTTGCGGGGCCGGCTTCATTCGCCCTTGCCTCCATAAATCTCCGGAACCAGACGGGTACTTGTACGTCTTCCGGGATGTTAAAGCGATCGGCCATACTGAAACGAAGAAAAAGATAGATAGATTCAGAACGAAGGAACGAAGGATAGTGCTATGGCTTTTGGGGAATAGCCTTTTTTAAAATAACAAGACTTTTCTTGGAAAATACTTAATTGGTTTTGAAAATAGTTTTTCAAAAGGTAAGTTTTAAAAACCTTTTGCTCGAATCTTGTTAACCTTATGCTCTGATACCAAATGTAACACCCCACCTCCGCCAGGGTAACTCTTGCAAGCACACTGGCTTTGGAGGGGTGTTAAACAAGGTAAACATGCATGCAGATATTACAAGACAGAACATATAAGTAAAACAGAGTAGTAAAGCAGCGGATAAAACTTAGCATTTCAAAACCATAGTCATGTTACAACAAAGTACTTGGTCATTATTTTCCAACAACAAAGTCTAGATAAAAGCATAAACTGAAAAACTGAAATACATAAAGTACTATCCCCAAAATGAAGTGATACACCATAGCTAGCTCAATGTCCAAAACCGTACATGAGCAAATCCAGTAAGCAAGCTGTAAAGATCCAAGCTAAGCTCCAATGTTCCCACCCTGAGAACCTGAGGGGGGGGGGAACGGAAGAAAAGAGGCGAAAGAAAACAGGTCAGTCAAAAAGACTGGTAAGCCCTACTACTATCTGTCTATGAACTAGTAAAGTTATCTGGCATGAGAAGCTGAGATGAACATAAGGATAACAACATACTGGCATGATGATTAACTAACAAGATAGATAAAGGTGTCATCGCATAATTAAGGTTAAGTTTTGCACCACGGGTGTACTAGCATTCTAACATGTCAAGTAAAAACAAGAATTGATCCCTTGGCCCAAGCTTGGCCCATCATCATGAGGTGATCTAAATTAAGGTCCAACTACACGGTTTAGTCGATCGGCTCCCTATAAGCCTAACTCGTCAAGTGTCGGTGTCATACGGCCCAAACATGCAATGTAGTTAAATTACGCTAGGTACACCCTAGGGTGTATCAAGTCCTAGGGTGTCAACCTCAGACACGAATCAAGTATGCGCAGTCTAGATCTACTGGTACCCGTGCCTGATTCTCCAACTCCGGACTATGTGCACGACCATAGTCCGCCTGGACCTACACCGGCGTACCTACTCAGCCGTCGTTTTGGTTGCTTACATGTCAGTCCAGTAATCGTGCCCCACACTAGCCTAGTCCTAGGGTCTTATGATACTATCAAGAGGGTTACTGCTGAAAAGGACAACGCAACTAGGGTTTCCTTAATGGGATAAATGTGGTTAACCCGATCCAAACGTGGATTAAATTGGTTAAGTATACCCAAGGTTCGTGACTTAACCCCGATTAACCCATCCAGCCCAAATTGATTAAGTATTAAGTGGACCATGACTTAACCCTAATCAGGAGGCATTAATTAACTTATTGTGCTTTAACCTCTCACATTAGACTTTGTTGTGGTTACTAGTTAAGCCGGGCGGGTCCGGGTAGCTTTACACCACAACTTGGTCTTACCTCGGGTTCGAGCACAACATGACCAACTTCTCACATTGGGTCCTATTGTTTGTAGCCACTAGTTAAGCTGGGCGGGTCCGGGTAGATTTATGCTACAAACTCAACCCAACCTCGAGTTGGCCACACTCATATTTTCTAAGTGTCATGTCCATTATGTTTCCAAAACAAAATTACAAGTTAACATATCACGTTATGTTATAAAAAATCATGTTCATGTCATAATTTTAACCAACCCCAACGTAATCCCATCGTTTACATAATCGCAACAACGCATAAAGGGTAAAATAGGGAACTTGGCATAATCATGACAAAAAGGTGTTGAAGCCACAAGTTTATCATGGTGGCAAATGAGATGTACATATATTCATATACTTGCATATTGCATTGTTAGGCTTCAAAAGCATGCATAAAACCAAACTTAGCATATGAGTGATACATGGTGATAAATGACATGTAGAAGTTGCTAGAAGTTCGCATTTAGCCTCACATGCAAGTTATCATAAGGGATATGATAACTTTCATGTTGCCAAAATGCAACCTTTGATATAAAGCTTGGAGCTTTATGCTCACAACATCAAGTTTAACTTGCATAACATTGCAATATGTGTCATACATAATGATTAAACCAACTTGCGTAGCATAATGATTAACCAAACTTGCATATCATAATAATCAATCAAACTTGCATATCATAATGATCAACCAAACTTGCATATCATAATGATCAACCCCAAACTTGCATCATTCATTTAACTTTAGAGTTCAATAAAAAGAAAGTAGAAAAGGGCTTACTACGCTATGAAGACACAAATGAATATTTATTATAAAGATTGAGATGAAGCCCTTATGCAAGCACCAAAATATGAAAGCCCCAATTGAAAAACCCTTGCGCCAAATCAATAAAAATCCTTGCTTTGAAATAGAAATGTTGCAACTTCACTTGAATGCAAACTAAGAACACTCATACAAGTTTGAAAGCACTTGTATGAACTCACAATCTCTCATAGAAATAGGCTTAGGAATTTTAGCATGAGAGTGGAGGCCATGAGAGGAACAAATTTAACATAGTTTAGTTGTAGGATTGAATAATGGTGATTTAGGCTAGGTTTAGGGGTCTTTTTAAAGAGGATTAGGATAGTATTAGCCATAGGTTTAACCCTAGATTCAATCCAAGCCATCAAAGCATGTCTTGGGGAAGAAGTCAAGTGTAGGAACCATCTAGGGCATTTAGATTAAAGCTGAACCATGAGAACCATTCAAATGCAAAATCTGCATTTGAGCGAATCGGTCCACGGGTTGACATCCAAACACCCTGGATTAACCCCTAGTCGACCCAGCGGGCTCGGGTGGACCTCAAAAATCGGCCGGTTTGGTTACTCCCCTCTCCCAATTCGCTGTTTTGAACATTTTTGCATATTTATTTATTTAATTTTCAATTATATATATTTATATATATCAATATATATATTTCTCTGCGCAACCCATTTCACTTAATTAAGTATACTTTAATTTTTGAATTTTTATGTTCAAATTACGGGGTGTTACATTCTCCATAATATTCCTAAACTAATATTTTAATTTCAGAATAGATCTGAGAAGAGAGAGAGAAAGATAGGAAGCCATGGCAGAGCTCCAGCATAGCCGCCGAATTGTGAGGTTTAGGATTAGGTCTAGGGGTTTATTTATAGGTGTGGTAGCAAGCTATGGGCCTTTAGATCTAATTTAAAACTCCATCAGAACTATCCATGTCATCCAACTAATAGGAAATGGCCATGTTGCAGCGTCCACCACCCAAAACAGTCCATGTGTGCTGTATGACGCGCAAGGGTGTCGACACCCCCGCTTGGGTGTCGACACAGGTGTTGACACCACCGCTTGGGTGTCGACACAGGTGTCGACACCCCTTTGTGGGTGTCATCCCATATATATATTATTACTTATTTTCTTATTTACTTAATTTTTTATTTGAAATTTGATTTATTTATTCGTGTATAAATCAAATTTCAAACATCCTTTCTTTGCTTGCTTCTTTGTTCGCACGTAACCTCTATTTTGAATTATGTTCATATGTAATCAACCCTTGCGCATATGCTAATCTTTTATATGCGAACAATTTCAAATTTCAAACCAATTAATATATATTTTTCCTCTTTTGAAATATTCTCTCAATTAAATCCCATTTTAACCCTTTTCATACTAAGTCACTTTTTAATCGCTTTCACACTAAGCCACTTTTTAGTCGTTCCCTAAAAAAACGTATGACGCTGGTGGGAATCGAACTCTCAACATCTTGCATACAAGTCACATGTTCTAACCAACTGAACTACTAAGTCTTTTGTTGACAAGACTTATGACAATGCTAGATATTATCCTTTTTCTCATTCCTCTTTTTCATGTTTTGTTACATCATTTAAATTAAAGATACCTCTTTCATTTTAAATCGGTTTTCTAGAAACCATAGGTCTAAATTGACCAGAAATTCGCCACCAACGTAATGACGCTAATTTCGTGACCAAATTCTGGAAGCTTTTCAAATTTTCCTTTTTATTTCTTTTTAAATGTTCGCATGCAACTTTAATTGCATTACATTGCATTTCTTCTCAATTCATACATTGCATGTAATTTCTTTCATTAGTCTTTTTCTTCATTTCACCGCATGAACTTATTACATGCAATTATTCATTATTTAATTTTTCCTTTAAATATGTCTATGCATACAATATATGCAAATATGCATCTTTTTTATTGTCATTAAAAATGCTGGGTATTACAATGCTTCTTGCAAGTTCCTCCAAAATTCACTGGTAATGATGGGGTCACGATCGCTCATGATGCTGGAAGGAACTCCGTGGAGACAAACTATCTCACGAACATAAGTTGTTGCCAACTATGGTACCTTCCTTTTACTTTTAAATGGAATAAAGTGAGCACTCTTAGAGAGTGTCTACTATCACCCAAATAATGGTATTGCCTTTCTTCAATCTAGGCAAACCATCTATGAAATCGATAGAGACGCAATCCATTTCCATTGTGGAAACTCCAACGGATGAAGTAATCCACCGGGCTTCTTTTGCTCAGCTTTGACTTGTTGGCAAACCAAACATTGAGAAACAAATTCGGCTACGTCCTTCTTCATCCCAGCCCGAAAGAAAACCCTCTTCATGTCTCTATACATCTTGTCACCGCCTGGATGAATGGTCATCCTAGAATGGTGGGCTTCTTCTAAGACTTCCTTTATCAAGCTTCCAGTTTGAGGAACACAAAGCCTTCTGTCTCGCCGCAACCACCCCTTTTATCTATGGCATACCTACTGAGGTGACTAGAAGTCTCCCTTCTTCTGAACTTATCCGTGATGTCTAGAATCTGTGGGTCAACTTGTTGTGAAGCTCTTATCTGATCCACAAGGGTCGGTCGTATCTCCAAGGGTGCAAATAAATCAGGAAAAACCTCGATGGAGGGTAAAAATTCAAAAGCTTATATGAACTTCAAATTCTTTCTTTCCACAAACAGAGGACTCAAGGCCACTCTATGCCTACTTAGTGCGTCTACCACCATATTTCCCTTACCAGGGGCATAAGAAATCTCGATTTTTTCTTTTTCAAAATTCCAATCTACCAAAACCCGAGTTGGTTTGCCCTGGTATCCTGCAGAAAAGATAGAGATATAAAATATATAAGAGCTTAGAAAAACATATCACGACAGAAGTGATAAAATATAATATAATCAAACATAGCCTTACCGTAGTAAGAATACTGCTTAGCCAGTATCCAAAGCTATAACATCTCTGCCATAAACCTAACCTGCGAATGTTATAAGGAGGGGGTCAGAACATAAGTTTTGTGTGACTAAATTTAAACTACATATCTTGGATAATCCTACATATAACATTCACTTACATTTTCCTATTTATTAGGTTAATTGTGTTAATAGCACTCAAGGCTTACATGCACGTCGTACCCATCTACCCCCTAATAGATTAACCTAATATAGTGTATATGAAGCTACCCCAAAATTAAGGTACACCCCATGGTACCTCACTCGCACGACCTTCACCGTATCATCGTAAGAATATACGTAGTCCCTCATCCTACATCCGAGTGATATACGGATCTCTGTATATAACGATGCTACGTCTGCATGGAACCACTATAAATATATTACGTAAGTGTAATGAATGCCATCATCGAATAATGCCCTCTAGTTTACGATACACCACCCAGAGCAGACTTTTGTGTACCTAGACTTTCCCATGTACGTACCGCCAAAGGAATTCGACGCCTAACACGCACACCTATCATGTGTGCGTGCCCGAGTTCCATGGCAGGGCTACACACGGAACTCGGTCGGGAGCTTTCCTTATATTTGTGCAGGCCCGCCTTTAAGAGCGTCTCACACAAATATCCCTAGGGTCTTTTTTTCTATTGTGGCTATGGCCCCACCTCGGCTCATCCCTTAACTAGTAAAGTCTACAAAAGCTAAGTGACATGCCCCTAAGAAAACAATCTAAACATCCATGTGGCTTCTCCCCTTAACCACCGTCCCACGATAGTGAATGGTTAATGGTTATCTAAGGTCTGGCTCTAGTCTTTCCGCATCCTACTTGCTGCCGATGACAGGCCCTCAACGACCTACTATACTTGTTGGTCCTGACCCTTCGCCTCCTTTGAGGCAGCCATCGAATCACCCTTAATGTCACCATGTCACAGCATTCTGACTGCCCCCTACTTGTGCAGTCAAGGCCCGCCCACCTGATAGTTACGCGCAAACCCAACCTCTACGAGCACAGTCCGAAACTACACCACCACAGAGGACTATCAGGAGCACCTTTAACGTCTTAGGAAGTCTGCGTGCTTCCCCTTCCAGTCCGTCGGAGCTGCCAGAATAATCAAATTAACGTGCGCTCCCATTGTGCCTTATGACGCCGTGATGATCTACCTTGTTGGGCTATTCATCCTATAATGTACGGACTGTTCCAAGCACCTCAGTTTAATATGTCGTTAGACCGTACGTCTAATCATTAATTAGGTGCTTGCTCCACCTCGTTAGTTTTCTTATTAACTTGGTTATTATCATACATAATGAATTCCATTTCAAGTTTACCAATTTACCCTTGCTTATTAATTCCATTTATAACTTAATCCATTTAAGTTCATTAATAAGCCAATAACATGTTATTCTTTTAATCTATTCATTATCCCATCTTACTATAACATGTTCTACTTAATTTATAATTAAGTATGTCTTAATTCATATATACCTTGGTAAGAGAACAACTCCATAAGTATCATCCCCGAAGACCGAAATCAACATCAGAGTGACACTCAGAGAATCACTCAACTAAACCAATCTCTTATTAGGTCCTAATCCCTTTTCATTCATATAACTTATGTTATCTTCATTCATAGATTTATTCTGGTTCTTACAGTTTACTTAACCTACAATTAAGTACAACTTACCATATTACATAAGTTATTTCATTTTCCTCTACCGTTCATTACAACTTACGTTAAAATTCTTACTTGTCCCTAGGACAAGTCTACCTATTATATAACATTCTCATTAATGTAATTTATTTATAATAGGTTATTATCATTCCCCATTTATTCACATTTTCTTCTTTACCGTTGTAATTATCTTTCATTCAATTTCATTTATTTTCGTTAATTACAATTAATGGTATTTATCGGTCCTACCTTTACCATATTTTCATATATATATTTGTGTGTGTGTGTGTGTGTATGTACTAGACCTCTCACATTAAGTCTACACTTGTGGATGCTAGATTTGCCGGGCTGGCCCGGCAGTCTTCTACCACAAGTTGACTTAGCCACGTGTCTTAGTACAACTACTTGTTTTATTTATGCACTTAGACCCCTCACGTTAGGTTCAACATTAGTCGCTGCTGGATATACCGGTCGGGTCAGGGCAGACTTCCACCACTAATGCAACCTAACCGCGTGCCTAGGAGCGGTTCAGTTTTAGGTATATTTAATTTTCTTAGAATTTTACTATATTCTTTTCTTACATATTATGCCTAACATTTATCACATGTTATATCCAGCACATAATTTCTTTTAAGGTTACATCAACCGAAAATGTTTTAATCTTCCCAATCTAGCTTTACCCATGTACATATAATTCAAGCCTATAATTTTAGGTCCACAATAAATATCTTCTTTTCATATTCCCTTATTCATTACCCAAGCATATCTAATTGTTCTAATTTAAATTGCACATATATCCATTAGTGTTTCAAATTAATATATATAATTATGTGCCAATTACCCAAAAATTTCCAATTTCAAGTTATACCCAAAATTCATCATAAGTTATGCTATAATTCCACAATCATAGATTATACTCAAATTACCCAAACATTTTTCCCACTATTTAAATGTTGTTTATACGCATGCTTTTTCATGAGATTTGGACTAGTTCAAAGGTAGCCTGGTCTTAAAAATAAAAGGAAAGGGGAAGAGGAATAGAATAGACATAAAATAAAAGCTATATTATTTATTATTTCATTAAATTGAACATTTTAATCGGGGAATTGCTAAATGATATGCATACTATCATTCAACAAATGTATTTTAAATCCACTCACCTTTCATGCTTTTCCCAAATTTTGGATCTGATCCGTTCTATCATCCATGGTTTTCCTTTCCTCTTTTAATTCGATTTACAACCTTGCTTTGAATAATCTTTTATTAACGTTGATCCTCTCCATAATTTTCCTAGATTAACATTTTAATTTTATAATAGATTTGAGAAGAGAGAGAGAGAGAGGAAGCCATGACAGAGCTCCAGCGTAGCCGCCAAATTGTGAGGTTTAGAGTTAGGTCTAGGGGTTTATTTATAGGTGTGGTAGCAAGCTATGGGCCTTTAGATCTAAATTAAAACTCCATCAGAACTATCCATGTCATTAAACAAATTGGAAATGGCTAGGTCGCAGCGTCCACCAACCAAAACAGTCCACGTGTGCAGTACGACACACAGGGGTGTCGACACCACCGCTTGGGTGTCGACACAGGTGTCGACACCCCTTTCTGGGTGTCGTCCCATATATATATTATTTTTTATTTTTTATTTACATATTTATTTATTTGAAATTTGGTGTATTTATTCGCGTATAAATCAAATTTCAAACATCCTTTCTTTGCTTGCTTCATTGTTCGCACACAACCACTATTTTGAATTATGTTCCTATGTATTCAACTCTTGCGTGTATGCTAATCTTTTATATGCGAACAATTTCAAATTTCAAACCAATTAATATATATTTTTCCTCTTTTAAAGTATTCTCTGAATTAAACCCCCTTTTAACCCTTTTCACACTAAGCCACTTTTTAATCGCTTTCAAACCAAGCCACTTTTTAGCCATTCCGTTAAAAAACATATGGCGCTGGATGGAATCGAACTCTCAACCTCTAGTATACAAGTCACATGTTCTAACCGACTGAGCTAATAAGTCTTTTGTTAACAAGACATATGACAGTGCTAGATATTATATTTTTTCTCATTCCTCTCTTTCATGTTTTGTTGCATTATTTAAATTAAAGATATCTCTTTCATTTTAAACCAGTTTTCTACAAACCATAGATCTAAATTGACCATAAAATCGCCACGAACGCAGTGACACTAATTTCATGACCGAATTCTGGAAGATTTTCAAATTTTCCTTTTTATTTCTTTTTAAATGTTCGCATGCAACTTTAATTGCATTGCATTGCATTTCCTCTCATTTCATATATTGCATGTAATTTCTTTTATTAATCTTTTTCTTCATTTCACCACATGAACTTATTACATGCAATTATATTCATTATTTAATTTTCCCTTTAAATATGTCAATGCATACAATATATGCAAATATGCATCTTTTTAATTATCATTAAAAATGCGGGGTGTTACAATGCTTCTTGCAAGCTCCTCCAAAATTTGCTTGTAAAGATTGGTTCACGATCGCTAACGATGCTGGAAGGAACTCCGTGGAGACGAACTATCTCACGAACATAAGTTGTTGCTAACCATAATAGTGTCCTTTTACTTTAAATGGAATAAAGTGAGCACTCTTAGTGAGTGTCTACTATCACCCAAATATTGGTATTGCCTTTCTTCAGTCTAGGCAAACCATCTGTGAAATCCATAGAGACGCTCTCCCATTTCCACTGTGGAATATCCAACGAATGGAATAATCCACCGGTCTTATTTTGCTCAGCTTTGACTAACTGGAAAAACCAAACATTGAGAAACAAATTCGGCTGCATCCTTGTAACATCCCGGATATTTGGTTAATTAATTTTAAATATTTAAAATGGTTTTAAATATATAGTTGGTAATATAAATTAATTTTTATATTGAATTATTGATTTAATAATCGAATATAATTTGATTTAGAATATATCGAATTATTTTAATTCGAAATATAGATGAAATCGAAGTTAAAAACTGAATCAAAATGATTCAGATGATAAGTAGGAATTTTATTTGGTATATACGATAATAAATACTAATTTATTATCAAAGAATTTATGGTTTACGAGTTTAAATTATATTATATTAATATGGTATATATTTGGAAATTAAATTTCAGAATATTTAACGTTGAGTTCAGAATAGGGTTATTACATTGAAATGTCGGTCAGTACGCTAGAATAGCGGTATGTGATTTAAATTAATGGATCCTGAGATATTTGATTGTGGATAGGTTCAAAATCAAATCAGAATCTGTTTAAAAAAGGTGAAAATCTCTTTATATCAAGTCGAATTAAATACCAAAATCAAATCACAATTCATATTATGTACCTTACCTACCATACTTTATGTACTAACGCGGACTTTAGTTCCTTCCTGCCTAAGTATTTACCACTTGTAAATATGCTGTTTAAACTCTTTCCATTTCCTTTTTTAATCTATACACTCCTCAGAATAATACAAGGAAGAAGCCGCCCCTTTTATAATTTGTTTCCTCAACTCCCAGTACTAATCGAAGCTTCGCTCCCCTAAAATTTCTTCAACAATCCTTTAGAAATCCAATCATTAATAAAATCACTAAATCTCGAATTTAGTTGCGATCGTCAGTTGATGAACATCATTCTGGTAACCTCGATTTGAGGTACGATACAATAAGTGGATGTTCGATTCCTTCCAACTATGGCTAGGCAATTCGATTTGAGTGTCGCGAGTGTAGTTGGGTGTTAGGGTGCGATGGCGATTCTCAGATTCGAAGCCAACATCATTTAAGGGTTTGTGATTTTTCTGGAGATCGTGTAATCCTTGCATCACTTTGCGAAGCGTATTTTGATGTCGCGAGTTTGGGTTTGATAAGTAGTACGATGGGTTCAAATCGGAAGTCGAGCAAAGAACATGGTGATGTAAAAGGCTTTGCTGTATGATGATTTAGGAAGGTCAGAGGAATCAAGGGTGTGGCATTGTTCCAGGAATGATGGAGCAACTATGGATGAGTTTCAGTGGATTTTTTGGGCAGTATGATTTGTTGAGTTGGGGGTCGACTAGGTAAATAGCTACCGCAGCGTCACTGCTGAAATGGGGGAGACCGCTTGTTTTCAACAAATAGGAGCGCGATAGTGGTACTTTGGGAAGTGAGTTATGTGTTGATATGGAGGAATGGGTCATGGTGGACGGATTAGAAGTGTTGCGATTTAACTGATGTTGATGGAAGAGTTAGTAGCTGGAAAAAAATTCTCAACAGGAGACGATAGTTGGATTTCTATTTGTTGAACTTCGTATTAGAGCGAGAATACCGATGTTGATCTGAAGTAGTTCGAAGTACCTATGGGAGAACTGTAAGAGTGCTAATTTATTGATAGTGTAGAGTAATTTTTGGATTGCTGAAAGGTGACGACAATGAGACTGATGATGGGAGAAAGAACTTGTCTAGTCAATATGAGGCTTGACACGACCCGAACTCCCCCGTGAAGGAAAGCGCAGATGGCGTTGAGGACAAGACAAATCGGAACGCAGACGGAAGAACATTTCATTGTTATTACAACAATTCCATCAGATACAAGAATATACAGAGTATAAATGAATAAATTACATTCAACAAATATCAGAGATTTAAATTACATTTAAATATATCGCAGCGGAAAATAATACAAAAGCACAACTAGATGTAATGCACGGATACAGAGCTTTCCGAGCATCGTTCCAGCTGTAAATCAGGACCCTGTGAATATAAATCTGCAAAACCAAAACTACTAGCTGCCCGTGTCGAAAATAGGGGCACACAGAGTTTAAGTTAAAACAATAAACTCCAGGTCAGTCATGTGACTGGTGTGAGAAATAAAACAGTTATTAATCTTTATTTTAAAGTTTGGTAAATCAAGGGACCACGCCGTATAACACGGAACGGGTTTCCTCCCAAGAATACCAGTGCATAGAACAAACAGCGCAATGCTAAATAAAGAAAAATGAAGCTGTTATAAGACCCAGGTCCTATCACACAATGCAACGTAAACCGGAGGATAGGGTTTTAACCTTATAACAGCCAAATCATGCTTGATACGTTTAAAACACATTATTTGATACTATTATAGGTGTATAGTGTCAAAACAATTTCAGTCATAAATATCAATCATAGGCGGCATGAATGACCCATACCACTATGTCGCCATACTAGGTTCTACAAATAAAACCGAAATACACGTATTGGAAATTGGATTTCCGTCATGAGTCGAGGCAAGGGGCAAGCTCCTCTCCGCGTTCGAGACACTCTAGCAAATGCCTCAGGACCCTACTATGATTCTTGGATCTTCAGGGTCGGTCCTCTCTTACTTTTGAGGATTAATTATTCCTGAACACACGTTTCCCGGTCCTTACAGACCTATATCCAAGGCGCCTCGTATCCAACAACCACACAGGTGAAAAGTATATAAATGTCAGGGCTGGTAGGTCACTGACACCACCCTAGCTAGAAAGAAACGTCGTGCTCTCCCTGCAGTCATTATCCCGTTTTTGACTCATACCGAGGTGTGAGGCTATTGAATTCACGTTATACACAAAGCTACGCCACACAGTCCGTGCTTTGATCATCAGCCACAAGACTTTGCTTTTCAACATAAGCCTTGATCAATTGCCACTTACGCGTGCCACACTGGCAATTTACTCTATGCGACTGATGTCCATCGATATACAACCTCTGAGCTCATACGTCTCAGAGAAGGGCGTTAAGCAAGAGAATATATTCTCAACCGCCAAACAGATGTATATTTAATAGAGATCAATCAACATAGAATAAAATCCAATGTTAGACACACAATCCATTTACAAGTTCGTTCTGGGTCTGAACGAAACCTGAGGCACTTTCCTCGCATATCCATCCATCTCTAACTACGCCTGGACGATCACCAACTGTTTCCCTCATCTTGGGTGTACAGCCCAATCGAGATCATCAGTAATCACCCAAACGATGTGAAGACTTCCGGTCTTCAACCACCGTCTTCATCTTCGACATCTCGTCGAATCGGTTATTCAGAATGGGTATAAACCCGGCCTTTCTTAATGACCCATGTATATGATAAACAAATGTTACACAAACACAACAAACGCCTCATTCCAATTCAGAATATTCTATTATTCACAAAATCACATTCTTTGGGAAAGGTTCCCATTAATTTTATCCAAGATAAATTCTTCTAAATTTATTCTTTAATCCTCCTTTGGATATCATTTCAAACTAGTCGGAATTAACGAACCACACCGAAGTAATTATTTATTTTATTTCCCAATCCCAACCTATATATCCCATGGAGAAAACTGGTAATACTCCACATCTAACACCACGGTGTTATCGGTAAAATTAATTACCATTTCACGTTCAAATCTAATTAAACATTTAACTATCGCTTTGGAGCAAAACTGGTGGTACTCCATTCTCGGTCACCTTTCAGATTTGATAATTTAAATTATAAATTCACCTTTTTTATCTAATTAAAGATTCATTAAAACTCCACTTAGTTTTAATCTTTTCAAAAATCAACATCCTGCCTTTAACTAGGTTAAAGAACCAATGTCATCTAAAACACGATTCACGATAAACCCAAATCATATTTGATATTAAATACGAGGCTCTGAATAGAAAATATATCGGCTTATATTCAATATCGAATTCTGGAACCAACAAATATAGTATTGGAAATAACGAGATAAAATATATCATTCAAATCCCCATAACAATATTTGTGTAGTCACGAAATCCAACATCGAAATATTCCGAAGATAATTTCGATTCAATTCTAGTTCAATTCACGTGTTGGGAATATTGATTATTTTTAAAATCACTTTCAAATTCAATTTATTTATTTCAAAAATAAATTGATTTTAATTCTAGTTCAAAACTAGTTCATTTCGATAAAAATCTATTTTTATCTTTTCAAATGTGGAGTTTTTCACCCCAGTTCTTTCCAATTCACATATTATGATTTTACACAAATTATTAATATTTTTAATAATTTTATCAAGGCCCGTACAGTCGATTTCCATCAACGGCCATCGAACTACACTTACAGCGACCTTTTTCAAATTTGATTTGGTCATGATTCCAAATCTAACCATTAGATTTCAAATTTCTAATATTTATTGGAAAGCTCTTTTCGATACGAACCCAACGGTTCCAGTTTTAGGAGAATCCGACGGTCGGATCTCCCGCAACGTCAATTCGAAGTCAATGGTCGAAATTCATGAACTGCCGCGGCGCGGCGCGTTCTATTCAGGCCATTATATATATATATATATATATATATATATATATATATATATATATATATATATATATATTATATATTATATATTTCGTCGATTTCCTTTTTAAAACGTATTTTATAAATCGTTTTAAATTCATTTCAAAAACAATTTCAACTTCATCTTCAATTTCAAATCGATTTGATTTCAATTCAATTCGAATTCATTTCAATTTTATTTAATTCGAATTCGTTTCAATTCAATTCAATTTGAATTTACCTTCTATTTAATTCAATTGGAATTCATTTCAAATTGATTTCAATACAATTTCAGTTCGTTTTAAATTTAATTCAAAACGATTTCAATTCGTTTTTAATTCAATTTAATTCAATTTGAATTCATTTCTATTTAATTCGAATTCAGATTCACTTTCTATTCAATTTGAATTCAAATTCACTTTCTATTCAATTTGAATTCAAATTCACTTTCTATTCAATTCGAATCGAATTCATTTTCTATTCGATTCGAATTCATTTCAAATTGATTCAATAAAAGTTCAATTTGAATTTTAATCTAATTTAATTTGAATTTCATTTCAAAATACTAAATTTTGAAATCACTTTTCAATATTCATTGTAAAACGAATAAAATCGATATAAATATCGTTCGCATCAAAATAACGCATCTCTAATCAACACGGCTTTATATATTTCAATAAATTCGTTATTCTACTCACAAATGATATTTATCTCATTCAACACATGAATCTATATCTCTTTCAACACACGACTAATCTCAACACATGAGTATTGTCAACACATCACTATTTTTGTTATGTAAAATATTTTATAAAACTACGGTATCTATCGTTTGATTTTTAATCAGATTCCACCGTAAAGTAGATTCTAATCTTAAATATGATAAAGATGTAAATTCTATTATTAAAATATTTTACTCAACAAATGAATAGTTTCAACACATGAATTTTCTTTTATAATATTCATTATTTCCCCGATTGGAATGAGGCCCAATTAATCACCATATAATGTTAGTTATATGGATTCCATACAACACATGTATATAATAGCAACGATAAACAATCAACCATCATCCATGGTGCACCACACAACTGCATAAGCATCAAATATAAATAATTAATGCTTACACAGCCTGTTGACCAATCGATCGACATACAATTAAATAATCGGGATTAGTGTACGCCAAATTTCATCCCAACACCCGTGTGGGGTTTCAAATCAACAAACACAGATTTTTATTTGTGCAGTTGGGCGATGTGTAAAATTTATTGACCCAATCAATATCAGTCAAATCAGTGTATATAAACAAATCGGCCGATTTGTTTATAAATATTTATTTATTCACATTCACGTTAAAAATTATATTTTTAACGATAATTAATTTATTTCAACACATTAATTTATATTATCGATTTCACATCAACAACACAAACATATTTTCACAACACATCAACTAAACAAACAAGCCATCCATGGTCTGTGGATGACGGGTGTCGGGTGCTACTAAGCACCGTCTGCATCCTAGTATATATATAACTAGAAAAAGGAAATTTGAGTGAGAAGTTCTCACCAAAGCTATCCAAACGCCACGACTCTTCTTAAGTAGAAGTCTTCGTCGTTCTCGCCTTTTGTCACTTTCGTTGCCCGTAGCCACTACATATATAAAAATCACGTTTTTATTTCGTTATTCAATGTATAAAAAACCGAATTTTTACATCGCTATTCAATATATAAAAATCGAATTTTTACTTCGCTATTCAATATATAAAAATCGAATTTTTACTTCGCTATTCAATATATAAAAATTGAATTTTTACTTTGCTATTCAATATATAAAAATCTTACTTTCTTCTATCATAAAATACAAACTTTCTACTAACCAAACTATGAACTTTTCTACTAACAAAACTATAATTTTCTACTAATAGAAATGGTATTTTTCTATTAACAAAAATTATATTTTTCTATCATTAATCTATACAAAAACTGAAATTAAAATTGACATTACTAACTACACTGTATAAATTAATGAACTAAGTAATTAAATTAATAAATTACCTTTTTTCCCATCGTTCGTCGGAGAGGGGAAAAATGGCGCTCGTTGGACTGGAAGAAGGGGGAAGCTTGGGGATTTTCAGTTAAGGGAGGGTGGAGGAGAAGAGGGAGGTCACAGCTTCAGGTGGCGGGTCTGGGAGGGGTGGCGCGGCTGTCTCGATGGAGGGAGGGTTACGATGTTTTAGGGTTCGAAGAAAAAGGGGCGAGAGGGCGATGGCGGAAAGAGGAGGGAGAGGAGAACGAGGGGAGGAGGTCTCGAGGTGGAGGAGAAGGGGGGAGAGTGGCGGAGCACCCCTGGGGGGTCGGCGCTAGGGCGCGGCGGCCCTGGTGGCAGCGGCGGCCTGCCCCCCCCCCCCCCCGTCGTTCGCTTTCTTCTTCTTCTTTTTTTCCGTTCGATATGAATAGAGGGGAGAGAGAGAGAAAGAGGGGTGAGGTGTTATTATATTTAATTATTTTTAATTCTCCTTTAAGTTGACTTTTTATTTCGACCTCGAAACGAGGCCCATCCCTTTCGTCCATAGCTAATTACCCCCAATCCGAACACAATGGGATATGTACCATAAGCTGATTCGACTGTTACGGTCAGTTTCCGTCAAAATCAACATATAACTCTATATATTGAATTTGAATGCGTATTTCAATTTACCAGGGTCACATACGAACTCTAAAAAATCCATAAAAATATTTTCTAGCTTCGTATTGATGATACGGTCCTAACAAAACTAGTTTCGTCGAATTCTGAGACCGTTCGAAAAATGGCCATTTTCCAGTCGATTAAAATCAATTGAAACTGGTCGAACGCGTTTTCCATTGCCACGCTCACATATTGGTTCGGAAAATTATGAAATTTGAAACCTAGCAATAATTTGACATCACGGACCCAACAAAAGTGGTTACGTTGAAATCCGAGGTCGTTTGCAAAATTCCCATTTTTAAGGGCCTAAATTCCATAGCGACTATTCAGAATTTTCAACTGGACATATCTTTTGATTCCCGCTATGAAATCTCGATTTTTCGGATTCGTTGGAAATATATTCTCAAATAGATCCTATTGTTTTTGGTTTCACTAAAATCCGGTTTATTTTGCACCCGGTACATTCAGTTGAAGTTTAAAATCGAATTATCGAACTACCGCACCATTTTTAATTCTATTTATAATTATATATATAATTATTTATATTCTAACGACGATGTATATAATATATATGTTCTAATCTATTCAAAATAAATTACTCGTCGATATTTTTTAAAATAATTCATTTTAAATGTTCAAAATTCGTTAAAATTACCAAAATAAAAATTTTAAACTGGCCCAGATTTTCGGGTTGTTACAATCTCCCCCACTTAAAACTTTTCGTCCTCGAAAAGGAACAAAGTCGAAAGTGGTTTGATTAATCAACTCTACGTTCGATCTGGCTTCCATTCTCCAACTTTTCAGTTTCTGAGAATTTTCAAATTCTTCAAAAATTTGGCTAACACCCTAAATTTTCAAAAAATTTCGCCATAACCTCCCCTGCACCTAGAGCCACGGGAAAATCCCGAAATTTCCATACAGGCCTTCTGATCTCAAAGAGAAAAAGAAAAAGCCAAGCGGCTTGCCAATCGGCTCATAAAATCATCATCACCCAAACAAAACAGTAAATTATGATAAACATGTACTTATTTGTCGGGCAAACAAATTTTATTCTCTGCTCTAGCCTCCTTGCTATAACCTGTTCAATGTAAGTATATGTATATGCAAGCAAATGCGACAAATTTTCAATACAATTCAATATTTGATTCCATTAGGCTAAATGGTTCATAATTATCAACAAATAAACAAACAACACAAACATCAATCAATTAGTGAATTAACGTTTCAAATTCATAAATTTTGATATATAGTCAAAAATCATGTTTTGATGCCAAATCACAACAATGTATTCTAGCTATATTAGATTTGGTTCTCACACCAGTCTAATGGAAATATATAGAAATCACACCTTCGAAACTTGAATATGAATACTGATGATGATGCACCATCATCAGAATCATCCCCGGGTGTCTAGAATGTGATTCTATATCTATCCAGTATATTAAAACTTCGACTATACGTTCATGACGCGTATACGCGAAATCTTTATATACTCGATTGTCCAAATTCAAAATAAATAAATATTCAAATACGTATAAAGCGATTTAAATTTTCAAAACAAAATTGTTTTCATTTGAAAAATATACTCTTCACACTTGTTCTAGGATACTACCGATCCTTTCTCTAACGAGTCATTCTAATTGGATATTACTAATCCAATATCTGATGAATTCTTTCGTATGGTTCTAATGTGTCTTGTTCTCGAGCTCTGTAAACCAAAGCTCTGATACCAAACTGACATGACCCGAACTCCCCCGTGAAGGAAAGCACGGATGGCGTTGAGGACAAGACAAATCGGAACGCAGACGGAAGAACATTTCATTGTTATTACAACAATTCCATCAGATACAAGAATATACAGAGTTTAAATGAATAAATTACATTCAACAAATATCAGAGATTTAAATTACATTTAAATATATCGCAGCGGAAAATAATACAAAAGCACTACTAGAAGTAATGCACGGATACAGAGCTTTCCGAGCATCGTTCCAGCTATAAATCAGGACCCTGTGAATATAAATCTGCAAAACCAAAACTATTAGCTGCCCGTGTCGAAAATAGGGGCACCCAGAGTTTAGGTTAAAACAATAAACTCCAGGTCAGTCATGTGACTGGTGTGAGAACTAAAACAGTTATTAATCTTTATTTTAAAGTTTGGTAAATCAAGGGACCACGCCGTATAACACGGAACGGGTTTCCTCCCAAGAATACCAGTGCATAGAACAAACAACGCAACGCTAAATAAAGAAAAATGAAGCTGTTATAAGACCGAGGTCCCATCACATAATGCAACGCAAGCCGGAGGATAGGGTTTTTACCTTATAACAGCCAAAGCATGCTTGATACGTTTAAAACACATTATTTGATACTATTATAGGTGTATAGTGTCAAAACAATTTCAATCATAAATATCAATCATAGGCGGCATGAATGACCCATACCACTATGTAGCCATACTAGGTTCTACAAATAAAACCGAAATACATGTATTGGAAATTGGATTTCCGTCATGAGTCGAGGCAAGGGGCAAGCTCCTCTCCGCGTTCGAGACACTCTAGCAAATGTCTCAGGACCCCACTATGATCCTTGGATCTTCAGGGCCGGTCCTCTCTTACTTTTGAGGATTAATTATTCCTGAACACACGTTTCCCGCTCCTTACAGACCTATATCCGAGGCGCCTCGTATCCAATAACCACACAGGTGAAAAGTATATAAATGCCAGGGCCGGTAGGTCACTGACACCACCCTAGCTAGAAAGAAACGTCGTGCTCTCCCTGTAGTCACTATTCCGTTTTTGAATCATACCGAGGTGTGAGGCTCGCGAATTCATGTTATACACAAAGCTACGCCACACAGGCCGTGCTTTAATCATCAACCACAAGACTTTGCTTTTCAACAGAAGCCTTGATCAATTTCCACTTACGCGTGCCACACTGGCAATTCACTCCATGCGACTGATGTCCATCGATATACAACCTCTGAGCTCGTACGTCTCAGAGAAGGGCGTTAAGCAAGAGAATAAATTCTCTGCCGCCAAACAGATGTATATTTAATAGAGATCAATCAACACAGATTAAAATCCAATGTCAGACACACAATCCATTTACAAGTTCGTTCTGGGTCTGAACGAAACCGGAGGCACTTTCCTCGCATATCCATCCATCTCCGAGTACGCCTGGACGATCACCAACTGTTTCCCTCATCTTGGGTGTACAGCCCAATCGAGATCATCAGTAATCACCCAAACGATGTGAGGACTTCCGGTCTTCAACCACCGTCTTCATCTTCGACATCTCGTCGAATCGGTTATTCAGAATGGGTATAAACCCGGCCTTTCTGAATGACCCACGTATATGATAAACAAATGTTACACAAACACAACAAACGCCTCATTCCAATTCAGAATATTCTTTTATTCACAAAATCACATTCTTTGGGAAAGGTTCCCATTAATTTTATCCAAGATAAATTCTTCTAAATTTATTCTTTAATCCTCCTTTGGATATCATTTCAAACTAGTCGGGATTAACGAACCACACCGAAGTAATTATTTATTTTATTTCCCAATCCCAACCTATATATCCCATGGAGAAAACTGGTAATACTCCACATCTAACACCACGGTGTTATCGGTAAAATTAATTACCATTTCACGTTCAAATCTAATTAAAGATTTAACTATCGCTTTGGAGCAAAACTGGTGGTACTCCATTCTTGATCACCTTTCAGATTTGATAATTTAAATTATCAATTTACCTTTTTTTTATCTAATTAAAGATTCATTAAAACTCCACTTAGTTTTAATCTTTTAAAAATTCAACATCTTGCCTTTAACTGGGTTAAAGAACCAACGTCATCTAAAACACGATTCACGATAAACCCAAATCACATTTGATATTAAATATGAGGCTCTGAATAGAAAATATACCGGCTTATATTCGATATCAAATTATGAAACCAACAAATATCGTATTGGAAATAACGATATAAAATATATCTTTCGAATTCCCATAACATTATCTGTATAGTCACGAAATCCAACATCGAAATATTCCGAAGATAATTTCGATTCAACTCCAGTTCAATTCACGTATTGGGAATATTGATTATTTTTAAAATCACTTTCAAATTCAATTTATTTATTTCAAAAATAAATTGATTTTAATTCTAATTCAAAACTGGTTCATTTCGATAAAAATCTTTTTTTATCTTTTCAAATGTGGAGTTTTTCAATCTAGTTCTTTCCAATTCACATATTATGATTTTACACAAATTAATAATATTTTTAATAATTTTACCAAGGGCCGTACAGTCAATTTCCGTCAATGGCCATCGAACTGCACTTACACCTACCTTTTTCAAATTTGATTTGGACATGATTCCAAATCCAACCGTTAGATTTCAAATTTCTAATATTCATTGGAAAGCTCTTTTCGATACGAACCCAACGGTTCCGGTTTTAGGAGAATCCGACAGTCGGATCTCCCGCAACGTCAATTCGAAGTCAGTGGTCAAAATTCACGAACTGCCGCGGCGCGGCGCGTTCTATTCAGGCCATTATATATATATATATATATATATATATATATATATATATATATATATTATATTTCATCGATTTCCTTTTTAAAACTTATTTTATAAATTGTTTTAAATTCATTTCAAAAACAATTTCAACTTCATCTTCAATTTCAAATCGATTTGATTTCAATTCAATTCGAATTCATTTCAATTTTATTTAATTCAAATTCGTTTCAATCCAATTCATTTTGAATTTACCTTCTATTTAATTCAATTCGAATTCATTTCAAATTGATTTCAATTCAATTTCAGTTCGTTTTAAATTTCATTCAAAACGATTTCAATTCGTTTTAAATTCAATTTCAATTTAATTCAATTTGAATTCATTTCTATTTAATTCGAATTCAGATTCACTTTCTATTCAATTTGAATTCAAATTCACTTTCTATTCAATTTGATTTCAAATTCACTTTCTATTCAATTCGAATCGAATTCAATTTCTATTCGATTCGAATTCATTTCAAATTGATTCAATAAAAGTTCAATTTGAATTTTAATCTAATTTAATTTGAATTTCATTTCAAAATACTAAATTTTGAAATCACTTTTCAATATTCATTGTAAAATGAATAAAATCGATATAAATATCGTTCGCGTCAAAATAACGCATCTCTTGTGATGACCCCTAACCTCCACGAAGTGAAAGCAAGGAGCAACCATATGGAATACAACATAATTATAATATAACAAGTCACAGGAAACAACATAGCACAGGAAATCCATAAAGTAACAACATCATAGCAGTAGATATATAACGTCATCAGCAATAGAAATCCACAGTCACAGAATCTAAGTTATTACAACAAGTTTTCAGAAAATGACATAAGTTCCAACTCCAAATTAAATAACATGAAATGGAAATAAGTCTGATGTCTGAAATAAAAGGAAAAATGCGATAAAGCAAAAGATAGAGGGTCTTCGAAGCTCCAAGTCATCACCTCTTCACCAAAGCAAATTCCAAGAGAGAAAATATAAGCTGTTCCAAAGAAAGCTCCAAGCAATGAGTAAACCTGTCTACTTGGCTGCCCGTGTGGAAGAGAGGGCACCCAAGTTTGCAAAAAGGTGAAACAAACGATGGGTCAGTCGTGGGACTGGTGTAAGAATTCTTAACTAACTTAACTCATACAAAATAAGGCAAATCCAAAGACCACGCCGCTAACGCGGAACGGGATGTACCAATGGATTGTTGTGCATAATTACAGTGTCAGTACAGATAAATAAAACGTATCACAACGCGATGTCTTTTCAAAAATGAAACCACCATAAGACTCAGGTCCCATCACACAATGCAACGCACACCAAGAGGATAGAGTTTTACCTTATGGTGGTTAAGCATGCTAAATACGCCAAATACGAAACTAATACTATTATTAGGGTGTATATGTTTTAAAACAATTCAAAGCAATGTATTAATCCTAGGAAGCATAGGTACCATATATTATGCCTCCAATATTAGTAATACAATCAAATTCTTCGGGACCGTATAGGAAATTTGGGTTTCCATCATGAGTCCAGGCTAGGGAGGAGCTCCTTACCGATTCGAGACACTCTAGTTAATGCCTCAGGATTACCCGAAGTTAACCCTTGGAAATGGCAGGGCCGGTCCTCAAATACAGCTTAGAGGATTGGCAATTCCTAAGCACACGTTCCCCGGTCCTATAGGACCTATCCGAGGCGCCTCATTTCATCATCCACAAAAGTAAAATGACTACTAACTAGAAAGAAACGTGCTACTTTCCCTGCGTTCCCTTCCCCCTTTTTAGACTCGGCCGGTGTGTGAGGCTCGTGAAGTCATGCATCCCATACCACAAGGTTCTGCTTTTCAACAAGAAACCTTGATCATTTCATCTTAGCATGCCACACCGTCACTCCATACCGTGCTGTCGACCGTCTATCAATATATATACGGGTGTTAAGTAGAGAATGAATTCTCTACCACCAACATCTTTATATCAACAGAAAACCGACAACATGATATTTAATGGGGTACGATGTCAGACACACCCTCCATTTACACCCATGCTCTGGGTCTGAGCGAGGGTCAAACCCGTGAAACCAACGCGTACGTTTGGGCAATTACCCCGACTCTTGAATCGGGAGCTACCCAATTCAGAGTCTTGGTCGTCGTCCATTCGAGGGAAGATTTACGGTCTTCATACGCCGTCTTCATATTTAGACACTTGAAATCGTACAATCATTTGGAATGGGATTAACCCGGACTTTCCAAATAATCTTGCATTCATAATTTTGGGAAAACACATTTCATGTCGTTGTGTTGTTTTATAACGATTTATCCTTGCCTTAATTATTTAATATAACTAATTTTTTTTTATTTAACGACTTTTCAGGTCAAGGGCGACTCTGGCGCTGTTTTCCATAAATTTTGATTTTCACTTTTCTCAAAATCTAACCGTTGGATTTTAACGTAGCTTATATCGTTGGAAAGATTTTTCCAAGACGGTCCTAGCGGTTTCAGTTTTGGGAAAATCCGATGGTCGGATCTTCCGGTATAATCGTTTAAAAGTTCGATTTCAAAACGCGAACTACCGCGCTAGATTCGTTATATTTTAATTATACATATATAAATATATATATATAAATAATTCTTTTAATTCATCGTCCTTACATACGCCTTCCTTCTTCTCTTATCTTTTACTTTGCTACTTACATGACAATGTAGTTTAGGATTAGATGATGAATCATTTCTTTTATTTTATTTTCTATAATTTACCTTAAAATTATAATTCACCGTTCTACCCATTCCATTTCATCTTCCACTTATATTTTAATCCCATTTACAAAGATGAAATATTCATTCACCTTTTTATTCAATTTCAATTTCATCTAAAATGTAATTCTATTTTACAATGAAATTTCATTTCTAATTACCGAAAAAAAAATGTAGTCTTTGTTCACATGACCCATCCTTATGTTATTTATAAATACTGTCACCTTCCTACAGTGTAAATTTCATTTTTTTTTTACATAAAAAAAAACTGTACATCTTTCCTATGGCGTAAATCCCTTTCTTTTTATATACATTATAACTAATGCACATTTTATCCTACGATGTATTTCTCTTTTCTACGATGAAAATTCTCTTTTACATATACATTAAAAATAACGTATTTTATTCCTACGATGAAAATCCCTTTTATTTAACATTGAAAATAATGTTAAATCATCCTATGGTGTAATTCTTAGTATATTACATACATAAAATGTAAACTATTTCCTACAGTGAGTTTTCTCTTTTTGTATACATTATAAAATAATGTAGAATAGCATACGGTGGATTTTCTTTTATATTACATTATTATAAAATGATGTCATACGGTGGAAATTCCTTTTCCCTTTATTAACATTGAAAATAAATGTCAATTATCATACAGTGTATTTTCTCAATATTAACATTAAGAATAAATGTCAATTTAACATATGATGAAAATTTTCTATTTTATCATTAGACAAAAAAAATGTCAATCTAACATTCGATGAAAATTTTCTATTTTATCATTAGACAAAAAATGTCAATCTAACATACGATGAAATTTTTTTATTTTATCATTAGTCAAAAAATGTCAATCTAACATACGATGAAAATTTTCTATTTTAACATTAGACAAAAAATGTCAATCTAACATACGATGAAAATTTTCTATTTTATCATTAGACAAAAAAATGTCAATCTAACATACGATGAAAATTTTCTATTTTATCATCAGACAAAAAATGTCAATCTAACGTACGATGAAAATTTTCTATTTTATCATTAGACAAAAAAATGTCAATCTAACGTACGATGAAAATTTTCTATTTTATCATTAGACAAAAAAATGTCAATCTAACATACGATGAAAATTTTCTATTTTATCATTAGACAAAAAATGTCAATCTAACGTACGATGAATTTTTTTTATTTTATCATTAGACAAAAATGTCAATCTAACGTACGATGAAAATTTTCTATTTTATCATTAGACAAATGTCAATCTAACGTACGATGAAAATTTTCTATTTTATCATTAGACAAAAAAATGTCAATCTAACATACGATGAAAATTTTCTATTTTATCATTAGACAAAAAATGTCAATCTAACATACGATGAAAATTTTCTATTTTATCATTAGACAAAAAAATGTCAATCTAACATACGATGAAAATTTTCTATTTTATCATTAGACAAAAAATGTCAATCTAGATCAATCCAACTCTAACACATGTGATAATCAACTTTTTATTGGAATTGATAATTAGAACAATTCACACTTGATCAAGGTGATGTCATATGATAATATGAACATAGATCTATACAGACTATGTAAACATAGAACAATCATCATCATGGACAAACAATCAGATCTGAACAACATGAACCGAATAATTCATTTTAATATTAAATTTAGATAAAGAACTCTCACCTTGTTTGGATAATAATAATAATAAATCCAAATAGTTTTCAGAATGCTCCAATCAATCACAGCAGATCCTAATCGTCGTCACGGTTCTAACGTTTCTCAAATTTTCAGAATCGGGGTTCATATGCATTAATTATCAATGTTTTTAACACACTGACTTTTAACAACTGCTGCAGTCACGCTTAAAAGCGTCGCAATTTCTGAAATAAAAATCACCTTTGAATTTCCAGTTTTGGTTCATAATTTCAAATCCGGATTTTGTGAGCTGTAGTTGATGGATTCGAGTGTCGTTTGTTGGACGAGGACCGGGAAGGAGAGGTCTATGCGCGCCGGGAAGGGGGAGGCGCTCGGCGGCTTCAGGTGGGCCCGGCGGGGGTGCGAGCGGCGGCCGTTCGAGTTCTCGGGGCGGGCGCGACGGTGGACGAGGACGGGTGAAACTGGTATGGGATCGAAGGCCTTGGTTTTCTCTTCGAAACGGGTATGGGTTTGCAGAATTTCGTGGAGTATTGAAAGAGAATTTGGAGTTTGAAAATTTGAGCAAGAAATGGGTTGCGGCGGCCAAAAATTGAACGGGGAAGAAGCAGTATACGTACCGTATACAGGGGTATTTATACTAGTATTTAGGGTTTTATTTTTATTAATTAATTAATTAATTAATTAATTCTAGAAATTACTGTTTTCACATACGATCTCCGATTCGCGCTCAACGACTGTCGAATTACAAAACACGAACTACCGCGCTCGATTCGTTATATTTTAATTATACATATATAAATATATATATAAAAATAATTCTTTTAATTCATCGTCCTTACATACGCCTTCCTTCTTCTCTTATCTTTTACTTTCCTACTTACATGACAATGTAGTTTAGGATTAGATGATGAATCATTTCTTTTATTTTATTTTCTATAATTTACCTTAAAATTATAATTCACCGTTCTACCCATTCCATTTCATCTTCCACTTATATTTTAATCCCATTTACAAAGATGAAATATTCATTCTCCTTTTTATTCAATTTCAATTTCATCTAAAATGTAATTCTATTTTACAATGAAATTTCATTTCTAATTATCGAAAAAAAATGTAGTCTTTGTTCACATGACCCATTCTTATGTTATTTATAAATATCGTCACCTTCCTACAGTGTAAATTTCAATTTTTTTTTACATAAAAAAAACTGTACATCTTTCCTATGGCGTAAATCCCTTTCTTTTTATATACATTATAACTAATGCACATTTTATCCTACGATGTATTTCTCTTTTCTACGATGAAAATTCTCTTTTACATATACATTAAAAATAACGTATTTTATTCCTACGATGAAAATCCCTTTTATTTAACATTGAAAATAATGTTAAATCATCCTATGGTGTAATTCTTAGTATATTACATACATAAAATGTAAACTATTTCCTACAGTGAGTTTTCTCTTTTTGTATACATTATAAAATAATGTAGAATAGCATACGGTGGATTTTCTTTTATATTACATTATTATAAAATAATGTCATACGGTGGAAATGCCTTTTCCCTTTATTAACATTGAAAGTAAATGTCAATTATCATACAGTGTATTTTCTCAATATTAACATTAAGAATAAATGTCAATTTAACATACGATGAAAATTTTCTATTTTATCATTAGACAAAAAAAATGTCAATCTAACATACGATGAAAATTTTCTATTTTATCATTAGACAAAAAATGTCAATCTAACATACGATGAAATTTTTTTATTTTATCATTAGACAAAAAAATGTCAATCTAACATACGATGAAAATTTTCTATTTTATCATTAGACAAAAAATGTCAATCTAACACACGATGAAAATTTTTTATTTTATCATTAGACAAAAAAATGTCAATCTAACATACGATGAAAATTTTCTATTTTATCATTAGACAAAAAATGTCAATCTAACATACGATGAAAATTTTCTATTTTATCATTAGACAAAAAAATGTCAATCTAACGTACGATGAAAATTTTCTATTTTATCATTAGACAAAAAAATGTCAATCTAACATACGATGAAAATTTTCTATTTTATCATTAGACAAAAAATGTCAATCTAACATACGATGAAAATTTTCTATTTTGTCATTAGACAAAAAAAATGTCAATCTAACGTACGATGAAAATTTTCTATTTTATCATTAGACAAAAAAATGTCAATCTAACATACGATGAAAATTTTCTATTTTATCATTAGACAAAAAAATGTCAATCTAACATACGATTAAAATTTTCTATTTTATCATTAGACAAAAAATGTCAATCTAACATACGATGAAAATTTTCTATTTTATCATTAGACAAAAAAATGTCAATCTAACATACGATGAAAATTTTCTATTTTATCATTAGACAAAAAATGTCAATCTAGATCAATCTAACTCTAACACATGTGATAATCAACTTTTTATTGGAATTGATAATTAGAACAATTCACACTTAATCAAGGTGATGTCATATGATAATATGAACATAGATCTATACAGACTATGTAAACATAGGACAATCATCATCATGGACAAACAATCAGATCTGAACCTTATATTTAAATAACAACATGAACCGAATAATTCATTTTAATATTAAATTTAGATAAAGAACTCTCACCTTGTTTGGATAATAATAATAATAAATCCAAATAGTTTTCAGAATGCTCCAATCAATCACAGCAGATCCTAATCGTCGTCACGGTTCTAACGGTTCTGAAATTTTCAGAATCGGGGTTCATATGCATTAGTTATCAATGTTTTTAACATACTGACTTTTAACAACTGCTGCAGTCACGCTTAAAAGCGTCGCAATTTCTGAAATAAAAATCACCTTTGAATTTCCAATTTTGGTTCAGAATTTCAAATCCGGATTTTGTGAGTTGTAGTTTACGGATTCGAGTGCCGTTTGTTGGACGAGGACCGGGAAGGAGAGTTCTATGCGCGCCGGGAAGGGGGTGGCGCTCGGCGGCTTCAGGTGGCCCCGGCGGAGGTGCGAGCGGCGGCCGTTCGAGGTCTCGGGGCGGGCGCGACGGTGGACGAGGACGGGTGAAATTGGTATGGGATCGAAGGCCTTGGTTTTCTCTTCGAAACGGGTATGGGTTTGCAGAATTTCGTGGAGTATTGAAAGAGAATTTGGAGTTTGAAAATTTGAGCAAGAAATGGGTTGCGGCGGCCAAAAATTGAACGGGGAAGAAGCAGTATACGTACCGTATACAGGGGTATTTATACTAGTATTTAGGGTTTTATTTTTATTATTTAATTAATTAATTAATTCTAGAAATTACTGTTTTCACATACGATCTCTGATTCGCGCTCAACGACTGTCGAACTTAATGTTTTGATGTCTTCTGAACGCGATGGCGCTATCGCCAAGGTCCAATTCTGAAGTTACAGTATGTTTTTCTTTTATTTTCAAATATAAATCATTTATTTTAAATTCGAACATACGATTTAATTACCTGCGGCCACATACGAACTCAGAAAAATCCAGAAAAATTATTTTTGGCGTTGTGATGTCGATACGGTTCTAACAAAGTCAATTTCGTCGAATTCTGAGACCGTTCGAAAAATGGCTATTTTCAAGTCGTTCAATTTCAACCGTATTTGACCAAACACAGTTTCTCCCGCCACGCCCACATATTAAATCGAAAAATTCTAAAAATTGAAACCTAGCCATATTATGACATTCCGAGTCCAACGAAAGTGGTTCGTCGAATTCCGAGTTCGTTTGCAAAATGGCCATTTTTAACTGTTTCAGAGTTACTTAAAATTGGAAAATTTTAAATTTGGACTCAAAATTCAGCAAAATTTCCAGAAATAAAATTTTCAAACTGGTTCAGATTTCCGGGTCATTACATCTCTAATCAACATGGCTTTATATATTTCAATAAATTCGTTATTCTATTCACAAATGAATATTTATCTCATTCAACACATGAATCTATATCTCTTTCAACACATGACTAATCTCAACACATGAGTACTGTCAACACATCACTACTTTTGTTATGTAAAATATTTTATAAAACTAAGTTATCTATCGTTTGATTTTTAATCAGATTCCACAGTAAAGTAGATTCTAATTTTAAATATTATAAAGATGTAAATTCTATTATTAAAATATTTTACTCAACACATAAATAGTTTCAACACATGAATTTTCTTTTATAATATTCATTATTTTCCCGATTGGAATGAGGCCCAATCAATCACCATATAATGTTAATTATATGAATTCCATACAACATATGTATATAATAGCAACGATAAACAATCAACCATCATCCAAGGTGCACCACACAATTGCATAAGCATCAAATATAAATAATTAATGCTTACACAGCCTGTCGACCAATCGATCGACATACAATTAAATAATCGGGATTAGTATACACCAAATTTCATCCCAACACCGTGTGGGGTTTCAAATCAACAAACACAGATTTTTATTTGTGCAGTTGGGCGATGTGTAAAATTTATCGACCCAATCAATATCAGTCAAATCAGTGTATATAAACAAGTCGGCCGATTTGTTTATAAATATTTATTTATTCACATTCACGTTAAAAATTATATTTTTAACGATAATTAATTTATTTCAACAAATTAATTTATATTATCGATTTCACATCAACAACACAAACAAATGTTCACAACACATCAACTAAACAAACAAGCAATCCATGGTCTGTGGATGATGGGTGTCGGGTGCTACTAAGCACCGTCTGCATCCTAGTATATATATATATATAACTAGAAAAAGGAAATTTGAGTGAGAAGTTCTCACCAAAGCTATCCAAACGCCACGACTCTTCTTAAGTAGAAGTCTTCGCCGTTCTCGCCTTTTGTCACTTTCGTTGCCCGTAGCCACTACAAATATAAAAATCACATTTTTATTTCGCTATTCAATGTATAAAAAACCGAATTTTTTACTTCGCTATTCAATATATAAAAATCGAATTTTTACTTCGCTATTCAATATTTAAAAATCGAATTTTTACTTCGCTATTAAATATATAAAAATCGAATTTTTACTTCGCTATTCAATATATAAATATCAAATTTTTACTTTGCTATTCAATATATAAAATGGCCATTTGGAAAAATTCAACTCCAGTCCAATCCACGTATTGGGAATATTGATTATTTTTAAAATCACTTTCAAATTCAATTTATTTATTTCTAAAATAAATTGATTTTAATTCTAGTTCAAAACTAGTTCATTTCGATAAAAATTTATTTTATCATTTCAAATGTGGAGTTTTTCCGCCTAATTTTTCCCAAATCATTTCTTATGATTTTACACAAATTATAGATATTTTTAATAATTTTATCAAGGCCCGTACAGTCGATTTCCATCAACAGCCATCGAACTGCACTTACAACGACCTTTTCCAAATTTGATTTGGACATGATTCCAAATCCAACCGTTAGATTTCAAATTTCTAATATTCATTGGAAAGCTCTTTTCGATACGAACCCAACGGTTCCGGTTTTAGGAGAATCCGACGGTCGGATCTCCCTCAACGTCAATTCGAAGTTAATGGTCGAAATTCACGAACTGCCGCGGCGCGGCGCATTCTATTCAGGCCATCATATATATATATATATATATATATATATATATATATATATATATATATATATTATATATTATATATTTCGTCGATTTCCTTTTAAACGTACTTTATAAATCGTTTTAAATTCGTTTTCAAAACCATTTCAACGATACATTCAATTTCAAATCGATTTGATTTCAATTCAATTCGAATTCATTTCAATTTTATTTAACTTGAATTCAAATTCGTTTCAATTCAATTCTAATTCTAATTCGTTTCAATTCAATTCAATTTGAATTTAACTTCTAATTAATTCAATTCGAATTCATTTCAAATTGATTTCTATTCAATTTCAGTTCGTTTTAAATTTCATTCGAAACGATTTCAATTCGTTTTTAATTCAATTTCAATTTAATTCAATTCGAATTCATTTCTATTCAATTCGAATTCAAATTCACTTTCTATTCAATTCGAATCGAATTCATTTTCTATTCGATTCGAATTCATTTCAAATTGATTCAATAAAATTTCAATTTGAATTTTAATCTAATTTAATTTGAACTTCATTTCAAAATATTAAATTTTTAAATCACTTTTCAATATTCATTATAAAACGAATAAAATCGATATAAATATCGTTCGCGTCAAAATAACGCATCTCTAATCAACACGACTTTATATATTTCAATAAATTCGTTATTCTATTCAAAAAATGAATATTTATTCTATTCAACACATGAATCTATATTTCTTTCAACACAAGACTAATCTCAACACAGGAGTACTGTCAACACATCACTATTTTTGTTATGTAAAATATTTTATAAAACTATGGTATCTATCGTTTGATTTTCGATTAGACTCCACCGTGAAGTAGTTCTAATTTTAAATATGATAAAGATGTAAATTTTATTATTAAAATATTTTACTCAACACACGAATATTTTCAACACATGAACACCGTTAACACATGACTATTTTTATATTCAACACATGAATTTTCTTTTATAATATTCATTATTTTCCCGATTGGAATGAGGCCCAATCAATCACCATATATTGTTAATTATATGGATTCCATACAACACATGTATATAATAGCAACGATAAACAATCAACAACCATCCAAAGTGCACCACACAACTGCATAAGCATCAAATTTAAATAATCAACGCTTACACACCCTGCCGACCAATCGATCGACATACAATTAAATAATTGGATTATTGTACGCCAAATATCATCCCAACACCCGTGTGGGGTTTCAAATCAACAAACACAGATTTTTATTTGTGCAGTTGGGCGACGTGTAAAATTTATCGACCCAATCAATATCAGTCAAATCAGTGTATATAAACAAATCGGCCGATTTGTTTATAAATATTTATTTATTCGCTTTCACGTTAAAAATTATATTTTTAACGATAAAATATTTAATTTCAACTATCTACATTTTTTTATCGATTTCACATCAACAACACAAACAAATTTCACAGCACATCAATTAAACAAACAAGCCATCCATGGTCTTTGGATGATGGGTGTCGGCTGCTGCTAAGCACCGTCTGCATCCTAGTATATATATATATATATATATATATAACTAGAAAAAGGAAATTTAGAGTGAGAAGTTCTCACCGATAGCTATCCCAACTCCACGACACTTCATTTATAAAAATCTTTGTCGTTCTCGCCTTTCGTCACTTTCGTTGCCCGTACTCACTACACATATAAAAGTCGCATTTTTATATTACTGCCATGTATATAAAAATCATATTTTTACATCGCTACTATATAGATAAAAATTCTATTTTTACACCGCTACTATAAAGATAAAAATTCTATTTTTACAAAGCTACTATATAGATAAAAATTCTATTTTTACAACGCTACTATATAGATAAAAATTCTATTTTTACAACGCTACTATATAGATAAAAATTCTATTTTTACAACGCTACTATATAGATAAAAATTCTATTTTTACATTGCTACTATATAGATAAAAATTCTATTTTTACAATGCTATTCTCTACATAAAGATTTCGCCTTTTTAATATTGAAGATTTCGCCTTTCTACCTATAAAAATATCGTCTTTTTATATCCTACCATATAAAGATCACATCTTTATTATCTATATAATATGAAAATTATATTTTCAACCTTTACATGCGATAAAAATTATATTTTTAACCTTTCTATATAATAAAAATTATATTTTTCTCCTATAAAAACCTATTTTTATTATCGCCATTCTATAAAAATTCCACCTTTTTAATTAAACTAGAATATTTTAAAATATATTAAAATGAATAAACAAGAAGGAAAAAGAAAATAAAAACTTACAGCGTGTAAATTAAAAGGGGGAGGCAGCGCTCGGGGTCACGGCGGTTTTGTCAGAAGATGGAGGAGGAGCACGGGGAGGTCGGAGGGGGAGTGCGGTTGGCTGAGTGGTGTCGTGGTGGGGCCATTGGTGGCTGCGATGGGTGGTCGGATTCTAGGGGGTACGGTGCGAGGTGGGGTGCGGTGCGAGGTTGAACGGCTGAAGGAGAAGAGGGAGGAAGCAGCGGAAGGGAAGAAGGCGACGGGGGTGGTGATCGCCAGGGGCGCGGCTGCGCCTCTTTCTTCTTCTTTTTTTTTAATTTTTGATTTTTGATTTGAAGAAACGGGGGGGGGGGGGGGAGGGGGGGCCTGAGAGAATAAAGATGTAATAACCCGGAAAATACGAGCCAATTTAAAATTTTTAAATTGGTTATTTCAAAGGAATTTGAACAATTGAAATAGAATATTTCAATAAAATAGTGAATTAGGAATAGGGAGTCAGTTTGAAAATTTGAATTCAAACTTTGACCGACCATGCAGGGTGGAAAATATAACTGATTTTAGCGAAACCGAAACTATTTAAATCTGTTAGTCAATACCTTTCTAACGAATCTGAAAAATCGAAGTTTCATAACGGGAATTAAAAGTTATGGCCGAATGAATTTTCAGAAGAGTCGGTATATAAAATATATAGCCCTGGAAAATTGATATTTTGCATACGACCTCGGAATTCAACGAAACCACTTTTGTTGGGTCCGGGATGTCAAACTATTGCTAGGTTTCAAATTTCATAATTTTTGAAGCTAGTATGTGAGCGTGGAAAAAGAAAATGTGTTTGGTCGATTTCTGTTAAATTGGATCCACCAGAAAATGGCATTTTTCAAACGACCTCAGAATTCGACGAAACTAGTTTTGTTGGGACCGTAGCGTCAAAACATAGCTAGATTTATTTTTCTGGAATTTTTCGAATCAGTTTGTGTCCCTGGCAAATTGAAATGTGCGTTCAGAGTTAAAATTAAATGTTTTATACTTTAATTTGAAAAATAACTGACTGTAACAGTCGAATTGGCCTACGAAACATATCCCATTGTGTCCGGAATGGGGGTGATTAGCTAGGGGTGACAGTCGTTGGGTTTAAAAAGGAGTTCGTTTGAGAAAACACTATTTAAAATTTTAATATAATCCTCGGCCAATCAGAATTTTCCATTCATAAATTAAAAAAAAAACAAAAGAAAACCCCCCCGATCAACGGCGAAACTGCTCCCTACCTTCTCCCCCAAATCGCCGCCGCCACAGGCGATTTCCGCCTGCGCCACCCCCCTACCTCGACGCGCCTCCTCCTCCTCTTCAAATCCGACCCAACCGCCGCCGCCACAGTCGCCTCCTCCGCCCGTATCGAAGCCAGGAAGTCGAGCACTTCCCGCCACCGACCACTGAACGCCACCAAACCACCACCGACTTGAAGCCCTCTCTTCCCTCTTCCATGTCCAACTCCCCGATAGTCCCCACGTGCCACTGATTTCGCGAAAACTGTAAACCTAGTTTTGAAGCTTTGTGAAAGTGAGTTTTTCTTTGATCTTCACACTTTGAAAAATCGTATCTTTTTGGTGTGTTGACGAAATTCGATGAAACAGGAAACATCGGGACCGCAAGGAAGCTCTCTACCCAATAGAAGAAGCCGCGGATTTTTCTGACATCGTATCGATTTTTAGCACTCCGAAAACCAATGTGAGAAATCTAAATTAACGTGAAATTGAATGGAAAATGTCATGTATAATTTATATAAGCGAAATATAAATTACATACGTGTTGTATATCTCATGTACATGCGTAGTGTAAGCTATATAAGCGAAGTATGAATTTTACATGCATTGAATAATTGACATATGTGTTGAAATGCTAGTGAAATATAGCAAATATATATTATATTATATATATATATATATACTCCCCTCGTCCACAAACCATGGACGATATTTATTGTGGTGAATTGGTGTGAAATATTGGATGAAAAATACGAATGGTTGAATAATTGGTTATGGTTGATATTGTTTGGTTGTGGTTGAAAAATTCCCATTGGTGATTGAAATGAATTGGAAATATTTGTGGAAATAAAAATAAACATGCCGCCTGCGTGCGAATTAGATGCATGAATCCCCATTGTCAAAAACCGCGAGGTTTTAAGGTAGAGCGAGGAGCCGTACTAGGGACGGTGCCGGTTTTAACTACCCTGCCGTTATGCTGCCGAATTTTTGAATAATCTTTGTGTGTTAGAATTATTTTCATACGTTGAAAATATTTTCTTGCGTTGAAATTAAAGTCATATATTGAAACTATATCCATGTGTGGAAATATTCATGTGTTGAAAAGTGTTGTGTGAAAATTAAATTCATTTGTGAATGAGTGAAGTGTTTAAACAATAAAAATCACATTTTTATATGTATATGAAGTATGAAAAATATTCGCCTTATATAAATAATTTCAACAATAAAAATCCCATCTTTCTAATATGAACAACATAAATAAAATGTCCATGTGTGGAGATGCTCATTTGTTGAGAAGTGTGAGTAGTGGAAAAGTTCATGTGTTGAATAAAAAGATCGAACGATAAAAATTACATTTTTATTGAAACTATGAAGTGCTGAAACATCTATTTGTCGAATAAATATTTTAAATGATAAAAATATCATTTTTATCATATTTGTGATATGCTAAAGATATGCGGACATTGAAATAAATATTTGTGAAAGGAATATATTTTTTTACATGCATAGGAACTAAATAAAATAGTCATGTGTTGAAATCTATTTTAGTTCGCCAAAATTATCATCTTTGAAATGTGAAGTGTTAAAAATAGCCACTTGTTCAAATAAACGTTCATGAGTTGAAATATACATTAACTAGCTAATGATATGATTTTAGCCTATGCATGCAACATTAGAATGAATGGTGTTTTTTTTAAACCAAAGCAAATCAAATATGAAATTGAATGGAAATTGATAAATGTTAGAAATTGTATATATGTACATGCATATCTATTGAACAGGTTAAAGCAAAAGGGGCTAGAGAAGAGAAATAAAAATTTGTGCCCGACAAATAGGTACACGTTTACTGCTTTGTTTGGGTGATGATTTTATGAGCCTGTTGGCTAGCCGCTTGGCTTTTTTTTCTTTTTCTTTTTGATATGAGACGCCCGTGTGGCTATTTCGGAATTTTCCCAGACCCTCCCGTACAAAGGAGGTTATGGCGAAATTTTCCAAAATTTAAAGGCGTTAGTGAAATAATTGAAGTGGAAACGATATAGGAATTTTTGAATGAACTATATTTATATAAATATATAAATATAAATAGAATTAAAACGAAACGTGGTCGTGCAGTTCATGTTTTGAAACCGTGATTTCAAACGACTAGTGCGGGAAATCTGACCATTGGATTTTCCCGAAACCGCAACCGTTGGGTTCGCCTTGGAAATATCTTTCCAACAGCACCAACTTTGTGAAGATCCGACGGTTGGATTGTCTGGAATGTTTAATTCCAAACTGAAGAAAAACAGCGCCAGAAACGATTATATCTATATATATATATATAATTAAATTAAATCGAATAACGACGCTGCAGTTCGTAAATTGAAATCGTAACTTCAAATGGTTAGTGTGGAAGATCCGACCGTCGGATTTTCCCAAAACTGAAACCGTTGGATTCGTTTTGAAATGACCTTCCTAATGATGTAAAATTTGTGAAGATCCAACGGTTAGATTTTCATATATGTGTAAAACAAAATTAATGAAAAGCAGCGCCAGTGCATCGACACGACCTGAAACGTCGTTTAATTAAATATGGCCGTTTTAAATTAAATAAAAATGGCGATATATCGTTATAAATTACTATAGACGATATAGAGTGAAAATAAACCAATTTTGTTGTGTTTGCTTGATATGTGATGGTTGAATGTATTTGACATGAAAATTATAAATAAATAACTGAAATGTGAATGTTGAATAGTCCAACCACGTGATTAATTGATTTGAAAATCTAAATATACGTGGGTTATTTGAAAAGGCCGAGTTTATCTCATTTCAAATAAGCGATCGATGTTGAGAAGTCGAAGAGTCGAAGACGACTGAAGACCGACGATCTCCACATTGGATGGATGGGCGCTACTGATGCTCGTGATTGGAGTAGCTACCATGAAGGAATTGAAGTAGTAGCCGTCCACACATACTATTGATTGTACGGATATGCGAGGAATTGGTGCCTCCGATTTCGTTAAGACCCAGAACGGACTTGTAAATGGACTGTGTGTCTGACATTGGATTTTGTTCTGTGTTGATTGATCTCTGTTAAATATATATCTGTTTGGCGGCGGAGAATTTATTCTCTTGCTTAACGCCCTTCTCTGAGACGTACGAGCTCAGAGGTTATGTATTGACAGAAATCAGTCGCATGGAGTGGATTGCCTGTGTGGCACGCCTAAGTGGCATATGATCAAGGCTTCTGTTGCAAAGCAAAGTCTTGTGGTTGATGATCAAAGCATGGTCTGTGTGACGTAGCTTTGTGTATAACGTGAATTCGCGAGCCTCACACCCCGGTATGAGTCAAAAACGGGAGAAGGACCCAAGGAGTGCACGACATTTCTTTCTAGCTATGGTGGTGTCAGCGACCTCCCAGCCCTGACATTTATATCTACTTTTCACCTGTGTGGTTGTTGGAATATGAGGCGCCTCGATTATAGGTCTGTAAGGACCGGGAAATGTGTGTTCAGGAATAACTAATCCTCAAAAGTAAGAGAGGACCGGCCTTGGAGGATCCAGGGGATTGCTGTGTGCGATCCCGAGGCATTTGCTAGAGTGTCTCGAAAGGAGAGGAGCTTGCCCCTTGCCTCGACTCATGAAGGAATCCAATTTCCAATACGATATATGCGGATGTGATTGTATTTCTAGTATGGAGACATGATATATGGTACCCATGCCGTCTTGGATTGATATTTATGATTGAATTTGCTTTTGAAATGTATATGCACTAGTAATAATATCAAACACTTTTGTTTTATACGTAGGAAGCATTTTTGGCCATTATAGGGGAAAACTCTACCCTCCGGCTTGCGTTGCATTGTGTGATGGGACCTGAGTCTTATAATGGCTTCATTTTATAAAAAGCATTGCGTTGATTTAATCATTTACTTTATTTCTTGCACTAGCACTCATTGGAGTAAACCCGTTCCGCGAAAGTGGAGTGGTCCTTTGATTTGCCTTATTATTGTTGTTAATAAGTTGAGTAGATCTGTCATACCAGTCCCATGACTGACTCGTAGTTTGTTTCACCTTGCAAACTCGGGTGCCCTCATTTTCACACGGGCAACCTAGTTACAGGTTTCTGACGCACCTTTTGGCTCATGGCGAGGCTTGACTACACTGTGCTGACTTGGATTTTCTCCGCCATTATTGTATCTATATTATGATTCCGCCATTGGCGATGTAGACTGATATTCCTTTTGTGTACTCTTTATGTATGATTCCGCCTAAGGCGATGGTGACTGATTATGTATCATTATGCACTAAGTTGTATCCTGTACTGTGCTTCTCTGATGTGATGATATCTATATGATTCTGCTGTCATATATGTGTAAATTATTCTATTTTCTGTTTATGCTATTATCTGTGATCTGCTAATGATGATTAATGTGTTATATTCCAATGATTATCCTTAACACCATGTCACGGGGTTTTGGGATCGTTACAGCTGGTATCAGAGCTTTGGTTAACCTTAGTTCTCGAGTCTAACACATTAAACACTTCATCAAAATAGAATTAGTAGTATGCTAAGGCGAGTCGCTCATTAGTGATAGGACTAGTAAGGTCCTAGAATGAGCTGAGCAGAATAGCAAAAACAATTGATCAGTCCATCGTTATCTTTCCTTAAATTTTCTGCTTAACTATGCAATAGACTATCATTTCTGTTAGCTGACTTTTTTCGTTGCTTATACAGAATTTGAAAAATGGCTACCAGAGCAGCCGCCGCTAGAGGAGGCCGTGCCGGCCGAGGCCGAGGAAGGGGAGAAATCCCAGCTCAAGAAGGACCTTTGATACAACCTCCGGCAGCTCAATACTTCAAGCTTGACCGTGTAGCTAAGAGATATAAGAACTTAGGAGGCAAGACTTCTCGGGAACTGGCACCGTGATAGAGGCCCTTGCATGGCTCAAAACATGCGAGAAAATTCTTGAAGGCCTAAGGCTAGGAGACGAAGACAAAGCTATTATGGGCGCCTGACTTATGTAGGAACAAGCTGAATTATGGTGGGAATCTCTTACCGCCGGGAATAGAGAAGCTGGAAGAACCTGGGATGGATTCAAAGAACTATTCAAGGAGATATATGTCCCAGAACAAGCTCTAGAAAGAATGCACGATGATTTCGCCAATCTCCAGCAAGGGGATCTTTCCGTGCAAGATTATCTGAACAAATTTACAATGTTGTCACCCTATGTTCCAGAGCTCGTTGCTACCGCAAAATCCAAAAATAAGAGGTTTATCCTTGGACTAAGACGACAATATCATGATAGAGCCATGGCCCATGTCAAGCTGGAATTGAACGAGCTGGTGGAAATGACATGAAACTATGAAGACCTTGATCAAAGGCATCTGGATCAGGATCGCGCTAGAAGCCAAGCCGAAAACAAGCGCAAGCCTGCTGTAAATCAAGGCGAGTCAAGCCAAGCAGCATCTTCAAAACCTCAGACTGGCAAGCCGCCAAGAGGAAATTGCTTTAACTGTGGTAAGCCAGGGCACTACTCAAATGTCTGCACAGCTCCGAAGAGGCAGAAAACGAATTCTCAAGGCTCGAGCCAAGGCTCTCAGAACCCTCGCTCGTGCTTCAATTGTCGCAAGACCGATCATCTAGTCAAAGACTGTCCTTTGCTGAAGAAAGCTACAGTAGTTCATGTCTATGACGGGTCTAGCCCGCCAGCTGCTTCCGATGGAGCAAGTAAACCTGATGTTTTGGGAGGTACCCTTACAATTAAAAATATTCTTGTTTCTGTATTGTTTGACATAGGTGCGTCGCGTAGTTTTATTGCTAAAAACACAGTGCACAAATTAAAGTTAAAACAGCGAAAGCTCAAAGAATCGGTTGAAGTTCATAACCCGATAGGGGGTCCTGTTACTCTCAATTCCTATTGTAAAGTGCCAATCTCTTATTCTTTCTACAAGTTTCCTTTCAATCTAGCCGTTATGGATTTTCCAGAATTCGATATTATTCTCGGGCTAGATTGGTTAACGAAATATGAATCCGAAGTGAATTGTGCGGAAAGAATCGTTAAAATTCGAACGGAGCTTGGATATATATATATATACCCTGTCATGGTTCGAATCCGAATAGAGAAGAATTTTGGTCAGCATTGGAACTTATCCCCACTTCCATGGAAAAGATTCCGATTGTTAGAAACTATGCGGATGTGTTTGAAGAAGTTGAAAACTTACCTCCGCAAAGAGAAATAGAATTCCGAATCGATCTAATTCCCAATGGCAGACCAGTGGTACATCCAATTCGCAGAATGACTCCAAAAGAGAAAGAAGAATTAGGCGATCAAACTCGTCAACTATTGTGGAAGTGTCTAATCAGACCTAGTTTTTCTAATTGGGGTGCAGCTGTTGTGTTTGTCCCAAAGTCAGACGGTACTCTTCGATTATGTGTTGATTACCGAGACCTCAACAAAAAAACGCTTAAAAATAAATATCCATTACCCCGCATTGATGATTTGCTAGACCAATTGAATGGGGCGAAAGTATTTTCCCGAATGGACCTAGCTACCTACAGGTTTTCATCAATTGAGAATACCAGAAGAGTGTGTTCCTTTGACAGCTTTCAGGGGTCCAGACATATTTTATGAATGGTTTGTAATGCTGTTTGGCCTATGCAACGCTCCAGCATACTTTGTCGATCTAATGAATAGAGTGTTCAGGGGAGTTCTGAATAAATTTGTCCTCGTATTTATCGATGATATTTTAATCTACTCCAAATCAAAACCCGAGCATGAAAAACACTTGGAACAAGTATTGGAGATTCTAAGGAAGAACGTCTTCAAAGCCAAATTCTCTAAATGTGTCTACTGGCAAGAAGAAGTCAAATTTCTTGGCCATGTCGTGTCAGAGAAAGGAATTTTTGTTGACCCAAGCAAAATAACAGCGATTCAGGACTGGAAACAACCCACTACTCCCACGGAAGTTAGAAGTTTCATGGGGTTGGCTAGTTATTATCGAAAGTTCGTTAAGGATTTTTCAAAGATATCCGGTCCGTTAACGAAGCTCACAAAGAAACACGAGAAGTTTAAGTGGACTTCCGACTGTGAAGAAGCTTTCCAGGAATTGAAATCGAAGCTGACCACCGCTCCAGTGTTAACTATTATTGATGGCAATCAGGATTTAACGGTTTGGATAGATGCTTCTATTAGAGGTCTTGGTGCAGTGTTAATGCAGAGAGGCCAAGTAGTCGCTTATGCAAGCCGCCAACTGAAACCGCATGAGAAGAATTATGTGACTCATGATCTTGAGCTGCTAGCCATCGTTTTTGCATTGAAAATCTGGAGGCATTATTTATTGGGCGAGAAATTTATACTGTACACGGATCATCAATCATTGAAGTATTTATATACCCAGAAAGATCTGAATCTGAGACAACAGCGTTGGCTAGAATTTCTTGCAGCGTATGATCTTGATATCCTGTATATGCCAGGGAAGGCTAACATTGTGGCGGATGCACTTAGTAGGAAAACCGCAATTGTTGCCCATCTTATAATTACACCTAGCTTGATCGATAAGATATGTGCTCTCCAGAAGAATGATTATTTCATTCAAAAGATCAAGGAAAGAATCCAGAAAGGAGAACCCTCAAGCTTTCAAGTAAATAAAGAAGGAGTTCTGAGGCTGAATGGGAGAATTTGTGTTCCCAACCTTACTGAGCTCAAAAGAGAAGTGCTGGATGAATGCCATAAATCCAAATTTTGCATCCACCTAGGTGTGAGTAAAATGTACAACGATATCAAACGCACTTTCTGGTGGAAGGCAATGAAAAGAGATATTTCCTTGTATGTTAGCAGATGCCCTACTTGTCAATTGGTCAAGAGTGACCAGCAGAAGCTAGCTGGACTGTTGCAACCGTTGGAAGTCCCAGGCTGGAAATGGGAACAGATTTCCATGGATTTCATAGATGGTTTTCCGCGAACCAAGAAAGGTAATGACATCATTTGGGTAATCGTAGATCGCTTCACGAAGACTGCCCATTTTATAACTGTCAGATCCAATAGAACCGCTCAAAGTCTAGCACAGATATATTTCAGAGAAATTGTTAAGCTGCATGGAATTCCCATCAGCATAGTCAGTGATAGAGATCCCCTATTTACTAGCAAGTTCTGGGAGGCTTTCCAGACAGAACTGGGAACAAAACTGAATATGAGCACCGCTTATCACCCTCAAACAGATGGCCAAACTGAAAGGGTGAATAGAATTCTAGAAGATTTATTGCGGGCTTGTATAATCGATTTTGGTGGGTCATGGGAAGATCATTTGCATTTGGCAGAATTCTCATATAACAATAGCTATCTAGCAAGTTTGAGAATGTCACCATTTGAAGCATTATATGGCAGACCCTGCAGATCTCCAGCATGTTGGGTAGAGCCTGGCAACAGACTTGTACTATGACCCGATATGATTAGAGAAGCATCTGATAAACTGGACTTCATCAAGAAGCGATTGAAAACCGCCCAAAGCCGACAGAAAAGTTATGCAGACTCTAGAAGGAGAGATTTGACATTTGCTGTTGGTGATCATGTTTATTTAAAGGTTTCTCCGATGAGAGGAGTAATCAGATTTGGAAAGACTGGGAAGTTGGCTCCGAGATTTATTGGTCCCTTTCCTATACTTGAGCGAATTGGAACTCTTGCTTATAGGGTTCAATTACCAGATTGGTTGCCTGGAGTGCACAATGTATTTCACGTATCTCAACTTAGGAGACATGTGCATGATCCGGATCTTGTTGTAGAAGAAGCAGCGCAACGGGATGTGGAGATAACTCCAGAATTAGCACTCAGAAGAGACCCATTAAAGATTGTTGGCAAAGAAACTAGAGAACTCAGAAGCAAAAAGGTTCATTTAGTTAAAGTGCAGTGGAGCAGTGATCCTAGAGACTGTACTTGGGAAACTGAGGAAAGCATTAAGCAAGCTTACCCCAAATGCAGAGTGGATATCTCTGACTAACTCCGGTGCAAGGTACCTTTACAATACTTCGCATTTACATTTTATTTCCTACTTTACTGTTGTTTCCTTTTCGAGGACGAAAAGTTTTAAGTAGGGGAGATTGTAATAACCCGGAAAATACGAGCCAATTTAAAAATTTTAAATTGGTTATTTCAAAGGAATTTGAACAATTGAAATAGAATATTTCAATAAAATAGTGAATTAGGAATAGTGAGTCAATTTGAAAATTTGAATTCAAACTTTGACCGACTATGCAGGGTGGAAAATATAACGGATTTTAGCGAAACCAAAAATATTTAAATCTGTTAGTTAATACCTTTCTAACGAATCTGAAAAATCGAAGTTTCATAACGGGAATTAAAAGTTATGGCCGAATGAATTTTCAGAAGAGTCGGTATATAGAATATATAGCCCTGGAAAATTGATATTTTGCATACGACCTCGGAATTCGACGAAACCACTTTTGTTGGGTCCGGGATGTCAAACTATTGCTAGGTTTCAAATTTCATAATTTTTGAAGCTAGTATGTGAGCGTGGCAAAAGAAAATGTGTTTGGTCGATTTCTGTTAAATTGGATCCACCAGAAAATGGCCATTTTTCAAACGACCTCAGAATTCGACGAAACTAGTTTTGTTGGGACCGTAGCGTCAAAACATAGCTAGATTTAATTTTCTAGAATTTTTCGAATCAGTTTGTGGCCCTGGCAAATTGAAATGTGCGTTAAGAGTTAAAAATTAAATGTTTTATACTTTAATTTGAAAAATAACTGACTGTAACAGTCGAATTGGCCTACGAAACATATCCCATTGTGTCCGGAATGGGGGTATTTAGCTAGGGGTGACAGTCGTTGGGTTTAAAAAGGAGTTCGTTTGAGAAAACACTATTTAAAAATTTAATATAACCCTCGGCCAATCAGAAATTTCCTTTCATAAATTAAAAAAAAAAAAAAGAAACCCCCCCCAATCAACGGCGAAACCGCTCCCTACCTTCTCCCCCAAATCGCCGCTGCCACAGGCGATTTCCACCTGCGCCACCCCCTACCTCGACGCGCCTCCTCCTCCTCTTCAAATCCGACCCCACCGCCGCCGCCATAGTCGCCTCCTCCGCCCGTATCGAAGCCAGGAAGTCGAGCACTTCCCGCCGCCGCCCTGAACGCCACCGACCACCGAACGCCACCAAACCACCACCGACTTGAAGCCCTCTCTTCCCTCTTCCACGTCCAACTCCCCGATCGTCCCCACGTGCCACTGATTTCGCGAAAACTGTAAACCTAGTTTTGAAGCTTCGTGAAAGTGAGTTTTTCTTTGATCTTTACACTTTGAAAAATCATATCTTTTTGGTGTGCTGACGAAATTCGATGAAACAGGAAACATCGGGACCGCAAGGAAGCTCTCTACCCAATAGAAGAAGCCGCGAATTTTTCTGACATCGTATCGATTTTTAGCACTCCGAAAACCAATGTGAGAAATCTAAATTAACGTGAAATTGAATGGAAAATGTCGTGTATAATTTATATAAGCGAAATATATATTACATACGTGTTGTATATCTCATGTACATTCGTATTGTAAGCTATATAAGCGAAGTATGAATTTTACATGCATTGAATAATGTACATATGTGTTGAAATGCTAGTGAAATATAGCAAATATATATTATATTATATATATACTCCCCTCGTCCACAAACCATGGACGATATTTATTGTGGTGAATTGGTGTGAAATATTGGATGAAAAATACGAATGGTTGAATAATTGGTTGTGGTTGATATTGTTTGGTTGTGGTTGAAAAATACCCATTGGTGATTGAAATGAATTGGAAATATTTGTGGAAATAAAAATAAACATGCCGCCTGCGTGCGAATTAGATGCATGAATCCCCATTGTCAAAAACCGCGAGGTTTTAAGGTAGAGCGAGGAGCCGTACTAGGGACGGTGCCGGTTTTAACTACCCTGCCGTTATGCTGCCGAAATTTTGAATAATCTTTGTGTGTTAGAATTATTTTCATATGTTGAAATTATTTTCTTGCGTTGAAATTAAAGTCGTATATTGAAACTATATCCATGTGTGGAAATATTCATGTGTTGAAAAGTGTTGTGTGAAAATTAAATTCATTTGTGAATGAGTGAAGTGTTTAAACAATAAAAATCACATTTTTATATGTATATGAAGTATGAAAAATATTCGCCTTATATAAATAATTTCAACAATAAAAATCCCATCTTTCTAATATGAACAACATAAATAAAATGTCCATGTGTGGAGATGCTCATTTGTTGAGAAGTGTGAACAGTGGAAAAGTTCATGTGTTGAATAAAAAGATCGAACGATAAAAATTACATTTTTATTGAAACTATGAAGTGCTGAAACATCTATTTGTCGAATAAATATTTTAAATGATAAAAATATCATTTTTATCATATTTGTGATATGCTAAAGATATGTGGACGTTGAAATAAATATTTGTGAAAGGAATATTTTTTTTTTTACATGCATAGGAACTAAATAAAATAGTCATGTGATGAAATCTATTTTAGTTCGCCAAAATTATCATCTTTGAAATGTGAAGTGTTAAAAATAGACACTTGTTCAAATAAACGTGCATGAGTTGAAATATACATTAACTAGCTAATGATATGATTTTAGCCTATGCATGCAACATTAGAATGAATGGTGTTTTTTTTAAACCAAAGCAAATCAAATATGAAATTGAATGGAAATTGATAAATGTTAGAAATTGTATATATGTACATGCATATCTATTGAACAGGTTAAAGCAAAAGGGGCTAGAGAAGAGAAATAAAATTTTGTGCCCGACAAATAGGTACACATTTACTGCTTTGTTTGGGTGATGATTTTATGAGCCTGTTGGCTAGCCGCTTGGCTTTTTTTCCGTTTTCTTTTTGATATGAGACGCCCGTGTGGCTATTTGGGAATTTTCCCAGACCCTCCCGTACAAAGGAGGTTATGGCGAAATTTTCCAAAATTTAAAGGCGTTAGTGAAATAATTGAAGCGGAAACGATATAGGATTTTTTGAATGAACTATATTTATATAAATATATAAATATAAATAGAATTAAAACGAAACGTGGCCGTGCAGTTCATGTTTTGAAACCGTGATTTCAAACGACTAGTGCGGGAAATCCGACCATTGGATTTTCCCGAAACTGCAACCGTTGGGTTCGCCTTGGAAATATCTTTCCAACGGCACCAACTTTATGAAGATCCGACGGTTGGATTGTCTGGAATGTTTAATTCAAAACTGAAGAAAAACACCGCCAGAAACGATTATATCTATATATATATATATATAAAAATATATATAAATATATGTATATAAATATAATTAAATTAAATCGAATAACGACGTTGCAGTTCGTAAATTGAAATCGTAACTTCAAATGGTTAGTGTGGAAGATCCGACCGTCGGATTTTCCCAAAACTGAAACCGTTGGATTCGTTTTGAAATGACCTTCCTAATGATGTAAAATTTGTGAAGATCCAACGGTTAGATTTTCATATATGTGTAAAACAAAATCAATGAAAAGCGGCGCCAGTGCATCGACACGACCTGAAACGTCGTTTAATTAAATATGGCCGTTTTAAATTAAATAAAAATGGCGATATATCGTTATAAAGTACTATAGACGATATAGAGTGAAAATAAACCAATTTTGTTGTGTTTTTTTGATATGTGATGGTTGAATGTATTTGACATGAAAATTATAACTAAATAACTGAAATGTGTATGTTGAATAGTCCAACCACGTGATTAATTGATTTGAAAATCTAAATATACGTGGGTTATTTGAAAAGGCCGAGTTTATCTCATTTCAAATAATCGATCGACGTTGAGAAGTCGAAAAGTCGAAGACGACCGAAGACCGACGATCTCCACATTGGATGGATGGGCGCTATTGATGCTCGTGATTGGAGTAGCTACCATGAAGGAATTGAAGTAGTAGCCGTCCACACATACTGTTGATTGTACGGATATGCGAGGAATTGGTGCCTCCGGTTTCGTTCAGACCCAGAACGGACTTGTAAATGGACTATGTGTCTGACATTGGATTTTGTTCTGTGTTGATTGATCTCTGTTAAATATATATCTGTTTGGCGGCGGAGAATTTATTCTCTTGCTTAACGCCCTTCTCTGAGACGTACGAGCTCAGAGGTTATGTATTGACAGAAATCAGTCGCATGGAGTGGATTGCCTGTGTGGCACGCCTAAGTGGCATATGATCAAGGCTTCTGTTGCAAAGCAAAGTCTTGTGGTTGATGATCAAAGCATGGTCTGTGTGACGTAGCTTTGTGTATAACGTGAATTCGCGAGCCTCACACCCCGGTATGAGTCAAAAACGGGAGAAGGACCCAAGGAGTGCACGACATTTCTTTCTAGCTATGGTGTGTCAGCGACCTCCCAGCCCTGACATTTATATCTACTTTTCACCTGTGTGGTTGTTGGAATATGAGGCGCCTCGATTATAGGTCTGTAAGGACCAGGAAACGTGTGTTCAGGAATAACTAATCCTCAAAAGTAAGAGAGGACCGGCCTTGGAGGATCCAGGATATTGCTGTGTGCGGTCCCGAGGCATTTGCTAGAGTGTCTCGAAAGGAGAGGAGCTTGCCCCTTGCCTCGACTCATGAAGGAATCCAATTTCCAATACGATATATGCGGATGTGATTGTATTACTAGTATGGCGACATGATATATGGTACCCATGCCGTCTAGGATTGATATTTATGATTGAATTTGCTTTTGAAACATATATGCACTAGTAATAATATCAAACACTTTTGTTTTGTACGTAGGAAGCATTTTTGGCCATTATAAGGGAAAACTCTATCCTCCGGCTTGCGTTGCATTGTGTGATGGGACCTGAGTCTTATAATGGCTTCATTTTATAAAAAGCATTGCGTTGATTTAATCATTTACTTTATTTCATGCACTAGCACTCATTGGAGTAAACCCGTTCCGCGAAAGTGGCATGGTCCTTTGATTTGCCTTATTATTGTTATTAATAAGTTGAGTAGATATCTCATACCAGTCCCATGACTGACTCTAGTTTGTTTCACCTTGCAAACTCGGGTGCCCTCATTTTCACACGGGCAGCCTAGTTACAGGTTTCTGACGCACCTTTTGGCTCATGGCGAGGCTTGACTACACTGTGCTGACTTGGATTTTCTCCGCCATTATTGTATCTATATTATGATTCCGCCATTGGCGATATAGACTGATATTCCTTTTGTGTACTCTTTATGTATGATCCCGCCTCAGGCGATGGTGACTGATTATGTATCATTATGCACTAAGTTGTATCATGTACTGTGCTTCTCTGATGTGATGATATCTATATAATTCCGCTGTCATATATGTGTAAATTATTCTATTTTCTGTTTATGCTATTATCTGTGATCTGCTAATGATGATTAATGTGTTATATTCCAATGATTATCCTTAACACCGTGTCACGGGGTTTTGGGATCGTCACAAAAGAGGGTGAGGAGAGAGAGTTTTATTATTATTTAATTTATTTTAATCCACTAAAAGTAACTTTTTCTATCGACTTCAGAATCGAACCCACCGCCTGTCGTCCATAGCGTTTTACCCCCATTCCGAACACAATGGGATATGTATCGTAACCCAGTTCGGCTGTTACGATAGGTTTCCATCAAAATTAAAATATACATTTATATATATTGAATTTGAACACGCATTTCATTTTACCTGGGTCACATACTAACTCGAAAAATTCCAGAAAAATATTTTCTAGCTTCGTATTGACGATACCATCCTAATAAAACTAGTTTCGTCGAATTCTGAGACCGTTGGAAAAATGGCCCTTTTCAAGTCGATTAAAATCAACTAAAACTGGTCAAACGCGTTTTACTTTGCCACGCTCACATAATGATTCGAAAAATTATGAAATTTGAAACCTAGCAATAACCTGACACTGCGGATCCAACAAAAATGGTTTCGTTGAAATCCGAGGTTGTTTGCAAAATTTCCATTTTTAAGTGCCTGAATTCCATAGCGACTATTCAGAATTTTCAACTGGGCATATCTTTTGATTCCCGCTATGAAATTTCAATTTTCGGATTCGTCGGAATGATATCATCAATTAGATCCTATTATTTTTGGTTTCACTAAAATCCGGATTGTTTTGCACCCGGTACATTCAATTGAAGTTTGAAATCAAATTATCGAACTACCGCACCATTTTAATTCCTTTTATAATTATATATAATTATTTATATTCTAACGACGACGTATATAACATATACGTTCAAATTCTATTCAAATTAAATTTCTCGTCGATATTATTTAAATTAATCTATTTTAAATGTTCAAAATTTGCTAAGATTGCCAAAATAAAAATTTTAAACTGGCTCGCACTTCCGGGTTATTACAATCTCCCCCACTTAAAACTTTTCGTCCCCGAAAAGGAACAAAGTCAAAAGTGGTTTGATTAACCAACTCTACGTTCGGTCTGGCTTCCATTCTCCAACTTTTCAGTTTCTAAGAATTTTCAAATTCTTTAAAAATTTGGCTAACACCCTAAATTTTCGAAAAATTTCGCCATAACCTCCCCTGCACAGGGAGCCAGGGGAAAATCCCGAAATTGCCATATAGGCCTTCTGATCTCAAAAAGAAAAAGAAAAAGCCAAGCGGCTAGCCAATCGGCTCATAAAATCATCATCACCCAAACAAAACAGTAAATTATAGTAAACATGTACCTATTTGTTGGGCAAACAAATTTCATTCTCTGCTCTAGCCTCCTTGCTATGACCTGTTCAATGTAAGTACATGTATATGCATGCAAATGCGACCAATTTCTAATACAATTCAATATTTGATTCAACTAGGCTAAATGGTTCAAAATTATCAAACAAATAAACAACCACACAACCATCAATCAATTAGTGGATTAGAGTTTCAAATTGATAATTTTGATATATATACAAAAATCATGTTTTTGATGCCAATCTCAACAAATAAATTTATCTATATAAGTTTTGGTTTTCACACAAGTCTAATGGAAATATATAGATATCACACCTTCGAAACACGAACATAAATATTGGTGATGGAGCTCCATCATCAAAATCATCTCCGAGCGACTAGAGTGTGATTCTATATCTATCCAGTATATTAAAACTTCGAATATACGTTCATGACGCATATATGCAAAATAATCATATACTAGATTGTCCAAATTCAATATAAATAAATATTCAAATACGTATAAAACGATTTAAATTTTTAAAACAATATTGTTTTCATTTGAAAAATATACTCTTCACACTCGTTCTAGGATACTACTGATCCTATCTCTAACGAGTCATTCTAATTGGATATTACTAATCCAATATCTGATGAATTCTTTCGTATGGTTCTAATGTGTCTTGTTCTCGAGCTCTGTAAACCAAAGCTGTGATACCAACTGTAAGAACCCATAACTTCCCCGTGAAGGAAAGAGCGGATACTTTGAGAACAACACACAAATGAACGCAGATGGAAGAACATTTCATTGTTATTACGACAATTCCATCAGATACAAGAATATACAGAGTATAAATGAATAAATTACATTCAATAATATCAGAGATTACAATAAATTACATAGCAGCGGAAAAATATACAAAACACAACTAGAAGAGATACACGGATACAGAGCTTTACGGATATCGTTCCAGCTGTAAATCAGGACCCTGTGAATATAAATCTGCAAAACCAAAACTACTAGCTGCCCGTGTCGAAAATAGGGGCACCCAGAGTTTAGGTTAAAACAATAAACTCCAGGTCAGTCATGTGACTAGTGTGAGAACTAAAACAGTTATCAATATTGGTTTTAAAGCTAGGAAAATCAAGGGACCACGCCGTATAACACGTAACGGGTTTCCTCCCAAGAATACCAGTGCATAAAACAAGCAGCGCAATGCTAAATAAAGAAAAATGAAGCTGTTATAAGACCCAGGTCTCATCACACAATGCAACGAAAGCCGGAGGATAGGGTTTTTACCTTATAATAGCCAAAGCATGCTTGATACGTTTAAAACACATTATTTGATACTATTATAAGTGTATAGGTTCAAAACAATTTCAATCATAAATATCAATCATAGGCGGCATGAATGACCCATACCACTATGTCTCCATACTAGGTTCTACAAATAAAACCGAATTATCACGTATAGTAAATTGGATTCCATCATGAGTCGAGGCAAGGGGCAAGCTCCTCTCCGCGTTCGAGACACTCTAGCAAATGTCCCATGACCCCACTTTGATCCTTGGAATCGGCTGGGCCGGTCCTCTCTTACTTTTGAGGATTGGCAATTCCTGAACACACGTTTCCCGGTCCTTACAGACCTATATCCGAGGTGCCTCGCATTCCAACAACCACACAGGTGAAAAGTATATAAATGTCAGGGCTGGTAGGTCATTGACACCAACCTAGCTAGAAAGAAACGTCGTGCTCTCCCAGCGGTCCGTCTCCCGTTTTTGACTCATACTGAGGTGTGAGGCTCGCGAATTCACGTTATACACAAAGCTACGCCACACAGGCCGTGCTTTGATCATCAACCACAAGACTTTGATTTTCAACAGAAGCCCTGATGAATTGCCACTTACGCGTGCCACACTGGCAATTCACTCCATGCGACTGATGTCCATCGATATACAACCTCTGAGCTCGTACGTCTCAGAGAAGGGCGTTAAGCAAGAGAATAAATTCTCCGCCGCCAAACAGATGTATATTTAATGGAGATCAATCAACACAGAATAAAATCCAATGTCAGACACACAATCCATTTACAAGTTTGTTCTGGGTCTGAACGAAACCGGAGGCACTTTCCTCGCATATCCATCCATCTCCAAGTACGTCTAGACGATCACCAACCGTTTCCCTCATCTTGGATGTACAGCCCAATCGAGATCATCAGTAATCACCCAAACGATGTGAAGACTTCCGGTCTTCAACCACCGTCTTCATCTTCGACATCTCGTCGAATCGGTTATTCAGAATGGGTATAAACCCGGCCTTTCTGAATAACCCACGTATATAATAAACAAATGTTACACAAACACAACAAACGCCTCATTCCAATTCAGAATATTCTTTTATTCACAAAATCACATTTTTAGGGAAAGGTTCCCATTAATTTTATCCAAGATAAATTCATCTAAATTTATTCTTTAATCTTCCTTTGGATATCATTTCAAACTAGTCGGGATTAGCGAACCACACCGAAGTAATTATTTATTTTATTTCCCAATCCCAACCTATATCCCATGGAGAAAAACTGGTTATACTCCATATCTAACACCACGGTGTCATCGGTAAAATTAATTACTATTTCACGTTCAAATCTAATTAAGGATTTAACTATCGCTTTGGAGCAAAACTGGTGATACTCCACTCTTGATCACTTTTCAGATTTGACAATATAAATTATCAATTCACGTTTTAATCTAATTAAAGATTCGTTAAAACTCCACTTAGTTTTAATCTTTTCAAAAATCAATATCCTGCCTTCAACTGGGTTAAAGAACCAATGTCTTCTAAAACACGATTCACGATAAACCCAAATCACATTTGATATTAAATACAAGGCTCTGAATAGAAAATATACCAGCTTATATTCAATATCAAATTCTGAAACCAACAAATATCATATTGGAAATAACGATATAAAATATATCTTTCAAATTCCCATAACAATATCTGTATAGTCACGAAATCCAACATCGAAATATTCCGAAGATAATTTCGATTCAACTCCAGTCCAATCCACGTATTTTGAATACTGATTATTTTTAAAATCACTTTCAAATCCAATTTATTTATTTCTAAAATAAATTGATTTTAATTCTAGTTCAAAACTAGTTCATTTCGATAAAAATTTATTTTTATCATTTCAAATGTGGAGTTTTTCAGCCAAATTTTTCCCAAATCATTTCTTATGATTTTACACAAATTATAGATATTTTTAATAATTTTATCAAGGCCCGTATAGTCGATTTCCATCAACGGCCATCGAACTGCACTTACAGCGACCTTTTCCAAATTTGATTTGGACATGATTCCAAATCCAACTGTTAGATTTCAAATTTATAATATTCATTGGAAAGCTCTTTTCGATACGAACCCAACGGTTCCGGTTTTAGGAGAATCCGACGGTCGGATCTCCCGCAACGTCAATTCGAAGTTAATGGTTGAAATTCACGAACTGCCGCGGCACCGTGCGTTCTATTCAGGCCATTATATATATAATATATATTATATATATTTCGTCAATTTCCTTTTAAACGTATTTTATAAATCGTTTTAAATTCGTTTTCAAAACCATTTCAACGCTACATTCAATTTCAAATCGATTTGATTTCAATTCAATTCGAATTCATTTCAATTTTATTTAACTCGAATTCAAATTCGTTTCAATTCAATTCAAATTATAATTCGTTTCAATTCAATTCAATTAGAATTTACCTTCTATTTAATTCAATTCGAATTCATTTCAAATTGATTTCAATTCAATTTTTGTTCGTTTTAAATTTCATTCAAAACGATTTCAATTCGTTTTTAACTCAATTTCAATTTAATTCAATTCGAATTCATATCTATTCAATTCGAATTCAAATTCACTTTCTATTCAATTCGAATCGAATTCATTTTCTATTCGATTTGAATTCATTTCAAATTGATTCAATAAAATTTCAATTTGAATTTTAATCTAATTTAGTTTGAATTTCATTTCAAAATATTAAATTTTGAAATCACTTTTCAATATTCATTATAAAACGAATAAAATCGATATAAATATCGTTCACGTCAAAATAACGCATCTCTAATCAACACGGCTTTATATATTTCAATTAATTCGTTATTCTATTCAACAAATGAATATTTACTCTATTCAACACATGAATCTATATTTCTTTAAACACACGACTAATCTCAACACAGGAGTACTGTCAACACATCACTATTTTTGTTATGTAAAATATTATATAAAACTATGGTATCTATCGTTTGATTTTCGATTAGACTCCACCGTGAAGTAGTTCTAATTTTAAATATGATAAATATGTAAATTTTATTATTAAAATATTTTATTCAACCCACGAATATTTTCAACACATGAACACCGTCAACACATGACTATTTTTATATTCAACACATGAATTTTCTTTTATAATATTCATTATTTTCCCGATTGGGATGAGGCCCAATCAATCACCATATAATGTTAATTATATGGATTCCATAAAACACATGTATATAATAGCAACGATAAACAATCAACAATCATCCAAAGTGCACCACACAACTGCATAAGCATCAAATATAAATAATCAACGCTTACACAGCCTATCGACCAATCGATCGACATACAATTAAATAATTGGGATTTGTGTACGCCAAATATCATCCCAACACCCGTGTGGGGTTGCAAATCAACAAACACAGAATTTTATTTGTGCAGTTGGGCGACGTGTAAAATTTATTGACCCAATCAATATCAGTCAAATCAGTGTATATAAACAAATCGGCCGATTTGTTTAAAAATATTTTTTTATTCACTTTCACGTTAAAAATTATATTTTTAACGATAAAATATTTAATTTCAACTATCTACATTTTTTTATCGATTTCACATCAACAACACAAACAAATTTCACAGCACATCAATTAATCAAACAAGCCATCCATGGTCTATGGATGACGGGTGTCCGGTGCTGCTAAGCACCGTCTACATCGTAGTATATATATATAACTAGAAAAAGGAAATTTAGAGTGAGAAGTTCTCGCCGATAGCTATCCCAACTCCATGACACTTCATTTATAGAAATCTTCGTCGTTCTCGCCTTTCGTCACTTTCGTCACTTTCGTTGCCCGTATTCACTACATATATAAAAATCACATTTTTACATTGCTACTATATAGATAAAAATTTTATTTTTACACCGCTACTATATAGATAAAAATTCTATTTTTACAACGCTACTATATAGATAAAAATTCTATTTTTACAACGCTACTGTATAGATAAAAATTCTATTTTTACAACGCTACTGTATAGATAAAAATTCTATTTTTACAACGCTACTGTATAGATAAAAATTCTATTTTTACAATGCTACTATATAGATAAAAATTCTATTTTTACATTGCTACTATATAGATAAAAATTCTATTTTTACAATGCTATTCTCTACATAAAGATTTCGCCTTTTTAATATTGAAGATTTCGCCTTTCTACCTATAAAAATATCGTCTTTTTATATCCTACCATATAAAGATCACATCTTTATTATCTATATAATATGAAAATTATATTTTCAACCTTTACATGCGATAAAAATTATATTTTTAACCTTTCTATATAATAAAAATTATATTTTTCTCCTATAAAAATCCTATTTTTATTATCGCCATTCTATAAAAATTCCACCTTTTTAATTAAACTAGAATATTTTAAAATATATTAAAATGAATAAACAAGAAGGAAAAAGAAAAGAAAAACTTACAGCGTGTAAATTAAAAGGGGGAGGCGGCGCTCAGGGTCACAGCGGTTTTGTCAGAAGATGGAGGAGGAGCACGGGGAGGTCGGAGGGGGAGTGCGGTTGGTTGAGGGGTGTCGTGGTGGGGTCATTGGTGGCCGCGATGGGTGGTCGGCTTCTAGAGGGTGCGGTGCGAGGTGGGGCGCGGTGCGAGGTTGAACGGGTGAAGGAGAAGAGGGAGGAAGCAGCGGAGGGGAAGAAGGCGACGGGGGTGGTGATCGCCAGGGGCGCGGCTGCGCCTCTTTCTTTTTTTTTTTTTTTTAATTTTTGATTTCTGATTTGAAGAAACGAGGGGGGGGGGGCTGAGAGAATAAAGAGGGTGAGGAGTGAGAGTTTTATTATTATTTAATTTATTTTAATCCACTAAAAGTAACTTTTTCTATCGACTTCAGAATCGAACCCACCGCCTGTCGTCCATAGCGTTTTACCCCCATTCCGAACACAATGGGATATGTATCGTAACCGAGTTCGACTGTTACGATAGGTTTCCGTCAAAATTAAAATATACATTTATATATATTGAATTTGAACGCGCATTTCATTTTACCTAGGTCACATACTAACTTGAAAAATTCCAGGAAAATATTTTCTAGCTTAGTATTGACGATACGGTCCTAACAAAACTAGTTTCGTCGAATTCTGAAACCGTTGGAAAAATGGCCATTTTCCAGTCGATTAAAATCAACTGAAACTGGTCAAACGCGTTTTCCTTTGCCACGCTCACATATTGATTCAAAAAATTATGAAATTTGAAACCTAGCAATAACCTGACACTGCAGATCCAACAAAAGTGGTTTCGTCGAAATCCGAGGTCGTTTGCAAATTTTCCATTTTTAAAGGCATGAATTCCATAGCGACTATTCAGAACTTTCAACTGGGCATATCTTTTGATTCCCGCTATGAAATTTCAATTTTTCGGATTCGTTGGTGTAACACTCCACGTCCATTAATGTCACTCACCAGGGGAATGCATTAACTTCCATGGAGGTCATAAGTGAATATAGAACAGAGAAATTACAACAAGACAGATAATAAATAGCACTTGAAAATCTAAAACTTCATTTTATTGCAGCGGAAATTAAATATGTATGTTCCATCATAAAACCATAGATCATAACCAAGTACAATATTCATCTTCACAAAAACAAAATACATAATCCCATTACAATAAATAGCCATTAAAAAGAAAGATAACAAGCTGGACTTTACTTCTGCAGTCCAAGCTTTCCAAGAGATAAGCGATCCAACTAGACTCCACTAGAACTTGGCCCAACCTGAGGACCTGAGGGGAAAAAAAGATGGAAAAGAGGGGGTCAGACATAAAGTCTGGCGAGTATGATAATTCTACAATACTATTATCAAAATAACTGGAATAAGGCATAAGTTGGAAAACAAGGAAATGTCTATGAAAGAGCAGATTAAGGACATAGACAATCGCTAAAGGAAATGTTATAGGCGCTCCTAAATACTAAAGGATAAACACTATACTGCACCACACCAGTCACCCTAAAGATTGATCCCACTTAGCTTCACTTAGAAACTTTCTTAATGGCTTTACGTACTCCTAGCTGACTACATAGGTGCCGCCTTCCCCTATCTCCACTAGGTGTACCCCACTTTCCATTTTTCGATCGGCTCCCTACTCGTAGATACCCGTGCTGGCCCCACAGTGGGGTGTATCATTCCCCTAAAGTGGCAACCCGATATAACGGAGATGCACGGCTTATACCTACACGATGCAACAACGTCTTACCTCCCAGCCCGGGTCCATACACGCATATGAAACCCGTTGGACTTGCGTTGCCACCGCTCCCTGTTTTGGCCTCTTATAGTCAAACCCAGTATGCGTGTCCCGTCCTCGACTTGGGTCGAGCCCACAATGATACGTTTTGGGATACTGGTTGAAATGGGCCCCCATTATTTCCCACAAGCATTCCACCTAAGCTTGTTCCATTAGTCCATCCACTTAACCCACTTAGTCATGTTTATTTACATGTGTATTTGGTTAAGTCTAATCGTATTTCAAATGCCTCTAAAGGAAACCACTAGATTCCTCATGCCACCCAAGGCACCTACTTAACCCCCATGTCCCACCTTACATGATTATCTGGTTAAGTATTTCTTAATTCATTAAGGCCATAACCTCATAAAGACCTCTCACATTAGACTGGCATTTATGGCAGCTGGATTTGCCGGGCGGGTCCGGGCAGTCTTATACCATAAAAGAGTCTAACCTCGTGTCTTTACAACTGTTATTCTTTAGTTTGGGCCTAGGACCTCTCACATTGGGCCGACATTTTTGACTACTGGATTTGTCGGGCGGGTCCGGGCAGGTTTACGTCACAAACGGGTCCAACCTCGTGTCCTAAGCATTGATTATTATTAATAATCCACTTTCCCCAATTTTAATAATTCCCTACTTGAATTATTAATTAATTCCAAATTCAACAATGTCCATAATTGACTCAATTATGCACATCCATTCAAGGCGTGCAAAATCATATAAAATTGCACCTAATTTATTAATTCTTAATATCACCCCTACCCCACGGTTGAACGTTTATTCGCAAAATATATATTAGACTCGAATAGTCTAACTCATAGCATAAAAGAGATTATCACAATAACAACATGTATATATGACTAAATGAATCATAATAAGGGGTGAAACTTGCATATGTACAACTTGCATAGGATTATACATGTCATGGATCTAAAGATGTCAACTTGTTCATAATTCACATAATATGATCTCAATCAAATTTCATAAACTTGCATAGGAACATGTGTGAATCAACATCATCGAATCTAACAATATGGGTTTATATGGGTAGACCTAACTCAATAGGCAAATTCCCATAATAAAAATTCATTTAGTCATAGATTCATGCATATGGGTACACCTAACTTAATAGACAAATTCCCATATTCAAGATCCAATTTAAATTGTGGATTCATGTATATGGGTACACCTAACTCAATAGGCAAATTCCCATAATCATGATCCATTTAATTTTTAGAAAAAAAACATAAACTTTAAAACATGATCCAATTTGCATAAATAACAACATCATGATTTTACAACTTGTACGATTCAACACAACTTAACATGATATCATAATCATATAACTTATGGATTTCCAACATATGTGTTAACATGAGATCTACAACATATATAAGATTTATGACATAACATAGCATGATTTACACATAGCATAGCATGATAGCATAACATAGCATAGCATGATTTTCATCATAGCTTGGCATAGCATAGGAGAATTTACAACATATAATTTACAACATATGACAACGTAATAAAATAACAAGAGATCCACAATATAGAATTTACAATTCACATCACTTTCTTGTGATCCATTCATAACTTAGTCGAATTATTTTATAATAACATTGTGAGAATCAGCATACTCACCATTTAAAGAAGAGAAATAGAAAGAGTCTTTGATTTAATTTGTTTGTTGAGTAGATTTAGTTGTAGGCTAGGCTTTCTCCTTCTTCTTTAGTTTGTGACGGCTATGCTGAACTCCATGGCAACGGCATGTCGGTAGCACTCCAATTTTTCAAGTGATTTAGGGTTAGAGTCTACCCACTTATTTATAGATGTTAGGATCCATTTAGGCCATTAGATTTACCCTAGAATAGATTAGAACCATTAGATTTCGTCAAGCCTTCAAAACACAGCCCGAAAATCCAACCAGATGCACCCAGGTCACTTGAGCTCGACCAGGGATGTCGACACCCAGGTCGACTCCCCAGTCGACCTGCCCCCCCCCCTCCCCAGGTCAACTCCCAAGTCGACCCCCAGGTCGACCTGGTCTGGGCGGGTGTTTTCCTGCCTGCCTCCATTTCTGTGTTTTTGAAATCTGTTCTAAAATTTGAATTTTTGGTGAAACTTCTCGACGCCATATCTCGGTCATACGAACTCCGATTCACAAAATTTCGGACTCTATTTCGCGTATTTTTCCAAGACGAACACAATGGCGCAGCCCGTTTCCCAATATTCTTATATTTGAAATTAATTATTCTTTCATATGTGAATATTAGTATTAACTGATTTACGGGGTGTTACATTCTCCCCTCCTTAAAGGATTTCGACCCCGAAATCTTCAAGTCAAGAAGAATGTTTAACCTAACATCCAATCAACCATCTACTCAATCATCAAACACTGGCATCCACTGTCCTTATAGACTTCTAATGCTTTTATGTTTAAATGCATAGTGTGTGTATATGTCCGTATCTAATGCAAAATCAGGCGGTCCACTGATTCAGTTGACCTCCTTGATGCAATTCATGATAGTGCCATGCATCCATTATGTATGCAAAAGATCCTAATTGCTTACATACTACTTCTATATGCGTGCACATCCATTCAACCGAATGCAGCATCTATATGATGGTACAACCATTATACATCCATTATACTAAATACATTCATTTATGCAATATGAAATATGTAGTGACTGAGCCGATCTAGTGCCTCAAGTGTGTGTATATATGCATCCACGAGCAACCACTAGCAAACACTTGCATCCATTTTGCATCCATCATACATAACATGTCTCAAACACATGTTTCAACCATAGGATTATCCTAACTAAAGATCAAAGATACTAATGAGAGGACATACTAAAGATAAGATAAGATAAGCTAAGCGATAAAGGAGAAATTAAAAGACATACCCTCAAAAAGAAAAGGGTACAACGAACGCATCTTCTCTTCTGTCTCCCGAGTAACGTTGCTCTCATCATCTCCCCATTGCACTTTAACTAGTCTGACCTCTCGATTCCTCAACTTTTTGATCTCCGACCCAAGAATGCATGTAGGAGCTCATCTAATTATTGTGTCACGCTCTATTTCCACCTCTTTAAGCAAGCTCGGCTCTACCACCTCCGTGGTCTTGTGCAAACACTTCCTCAAATGTGATACATGGAATACGTCATGTACTCCACTAAGTTTCTCAGGCAACTCCACCCTATACGCCGTCTTCCCAATCCTGTCTTTTATAGGAAATGGCCCTACAAACCTTGGCGCTAATTTCCCAACGGACCCAAAGCGAACAACATTCCGTAACGGAGATACTTTGATAAAAACCATGTCCCCAATGTCAAACTCAAGATCTATCCTCCTCTTATCAGCATACGATTTCTGCCTATCTTGTGCTGCTTTCATCCTCCTTCGAATCAAATCAATCTTCTTCGAGGTTTCCCTAACCATATCGGGCCCAAGTAGGATTTTATCAGTAGATTCCCACCAACATGTAGGCGAACGACAAGGCCTTCCATAAAGAGCTTCGAAAGGTGCCATGCCAATACTAGACTGAAAGCTATTATTATATGCGAATTCTACCAAAGGAAGGTGCTCTTCCCATGTACCCCCAAAGTCTAGGATACAAAGCCTTAAAAGATCCTATAGAATACGATTCACCCTCTCGGTCTGGCCATCCGTCTGAGGATGATATGCGGTGCTCAAACATAGCTGAGTCCCTACCGCCTCTTGTAAACTCTTCCAAAATTCACTAGTGAAGATGGGATCACGGTCGCTTACTATACTAGAAGGAATACCATGCAAACGAACTATCTCTTTAATGTATACAGAAGCCAACCACGGAGCAGTCCTCCTATTTTCACGGGAATAAAATGGGCGCTCTTAGTAAGTCTATCTACTATAACCCAAATCCCCGTATTACCCTTCCTTGATCTTGGTAATCCATCCACAAAATCCATTGAGACGCTTTCCCATTTCCATAGTGGAACTTCCAATGGGTGAAGCAACCCACCGGGTTTCTTTTGTTCCGCTTTTACTCATTGGCACACCAAGCATCTAGCGACGTACTCGGCCACATCCTTTTTCATACCGGCCCAAAAGAAAACCCGCTTCATATCTTTGTACATCTTGTCTCCGCCGGGATGAATGGTCATCTTTGAGCGATGAGCATCATCAAGAATGGCCTTCCTTAAGTCTTCGTCTTGTGGTACACAAAGTATATTATCCCTTCGTAACCAACCCTTATCGTCTAGGGTATACCTACGAAGATGGCTAGACGACTCCCCTCCTTTGAGCTTTTCTACTATCTCAACCAACTGTGGGTCGTCTTGCTGTGCCTCACCAACTCGTCCTAGAAGTGTAGGTCTAACCTCCAAGGATGCTAACAAATCAGGTACTAGGTCAACGGAAGGTCTAAAGTCAAATATGGACATGAATTCTAAGCTTCGTCGTTCAACAAACAACGGACTCAAGGACAACCTTTTCCTACTTAAGGCGTCTGCTACCACGTTACCCTTGCCCGGGGTATATGCTATTTCAAAATCGTAGGAGGCTAAGAACTCCATCCACCGTTGCTGCCTTAAATTCAAATCCTTCTGAGAGAATAAGTATTTTGATGATTTGTGGTCAGTGAACAGTTCTAATTTCTCACCAAGAAGATAGTGACGCCAAGACTTAAGCGTGAAAACAATTGCGGCTAACTCAAGGTCATGCGTAGGGTAATTCTTTTCATGAACCCTCAACTGCCTTCCACCATAGGCTATTACTCTTCCCTCTTGCATGAGGACCGCGCCAAGTGCCGTCCCACAAGCATCAGTATAGACGGTAAACGGTTTATTCCCGTCTGGCAGCACTAAGACTGGGGCTGAAGTTAAGGCTCTCTTTAAACGTTGGAACGCATCATCACAATCTTCGTCCCACGTAAAAACCAGGTTCTTCTTCGTTAACCGTGTTAATGGAGATGATATTTTTGCGAAGTCGTTGATAAACTTCCTATAAAAGCCAGCCAACCCCAAGAAACTTCTTACTTCGGTTACACTTTTAGGGAACTTCCAATCTTGGATGGCCACCACCTTTGCGGGATCCACTACTATCCCTTCCTTGGAAACCACGTGCCCTAAGAACCGTACTTCTTTCCTCCAGAAGTGACACTTAGAAAATTTTGCCTTAAGGTTATGCGCTTGAAGGGTTTCCAACACTTCCCTAAGATGTAGGGCATGCTCTTCTTCATTCTTAGAAAAGACTAAGATGTCATCCACAAAGACTACCACGAATTTGTTAAGGTACTCCCTAAACACCCTACTCATCAAATCAACAAAATATGCAGGGGCGTTTGTCAAACCAAAGGGCATCACTAGCCATTCATAAAATCCGTCAGGAGTCCTAAAAGCAGTCTTATATATACTATCCTCAGCCACTCTCAGTTGATGAAAGCCAGTGGCTAAATCCAACTACGAAAACACTGAGGCGCCAACTAACTGATCAAAGAGATCGTCAATCCTCGGCAGTGGGTGTCGGTTCTTTTTAGTAAGCTTGTTTAGTTCTCTATAGTCCACACAAAGTCTAAGGGACCCATCCGCCTTTGTGGCAAATACTACTGGAGCACCCCACTCCGATATACTACGTCTTATGAACCCCTTCTCAAGCAACTCCTTCACTTGCTTATTGAGTTCCCTCCTTTCACGAGGATACATGTGGCGCACTGGCAAAGATACGGGTTTAGCATTATCCACAAGATAAATTCGAAAGTCTATCTCCCGCTTTGGAGGTAAGCCCTTCACCTCCTCAAACACATCCGGATATTCCCGGACCACCTCTACCGATCGCAGATTCTCTACAGACGCGTCAAGCGATTCAAGATAACTCAGCATAACGGAATCTATGGGATTACAAAAGATGTCGAGAGTGTTACCAAGGCAAGTCACAAGCCTAACTACTCTCCTTTCACAATCAAGAATGGCCCCATTTCTAGATAACCAATCCATTCCTAAAATTAGCCCATAGCCCGTGAAGCCCAATACATAAGCATCACATCTAAATTCAACGCTAAGTATAGAGATTTTCAAATCCAAACATATCATGGTCAAATGAGCCGAACCCCCAATTGGATCTGAAACAACCAAGGGATCCTCTACTAAACTGGTGTTCAAGTGCAGTAATTCAACTAATGATGCAGAGATAAACGAATGAGATGCGCCAGAATCGAATAAGGTAAGGACAGGATGATCAAACAGAAAAACTAAGCTTTCAACAAAAAGTGTTCTACCTCTTTCTTGCAGCGGTGGGTCCGCAATAGCCTGAACTTGCCCCCTTGCCTGCCCTGGTGCCATAAGAGCCTGCACCTGTCCTCCCGAGGTAGACCCTGCCCTCTGCCCCTTCTTTGGTCAGTCCTTCACCAAATGTCCCGCATCTCCACAATGAAAACAACCAGTCTTCTTTTTCTTTCTACAATCTTTACTGAGATGGCCAGGCGTCCCACAATTGAAGCATCTCTTCTTCCCTTTTCCATTATTGTTTTTACCACCCTTCTTATTTTGATGTTGGGGTTTCTTCTGATCCCCTTTCTTTTCAACTGCCTTATCCTCATGCATAAGTGCCATTTCTACTAGCCTTTCAAAGGTGGCTCCCATAGGGATGTGGGTCATAGCCAACCGTTGCAACGGTTCATTCAAGCCTCTAACGAACCTCAAAGCTTTCTTCTCTGGCGTGTTCACCAACTCCAAGCCAAACCTTGCTAACTGATTAAATTTATTGACATATTCCTTCACTGATAAGCTCCCTTGCTTTAATGTCAGGAATTTTTCCATATTTAAATTCTCCTCTGCCCTTGAAAGAAACTTTGCCTCAAACCTTCGTCTGAAATCCGCCCATGAATCAACTGGACGTTCCCCGTTAGTGACCTCCCACCAAAACTAGGCCTCTCCCTTCATTAACCAAGCAGCTAAACGGACTTTCCTCCCATCTTCCACTTCAAAGACATCCGACAATTCCTCAGTCTCCTTAAGCCAGTCTCTGGCCTCCACAAACGTCTCAGTCCCTTGAAAAGTTTTCCTCCCATAGCCTTAAATTCCTTGCACGTTTTTGCAAAAGTGTCAACATGAGGAGGAGGAGGAGGAATGGGTGCAACTGGGGGTGGAGGAACATCTGCTGGGCCTGCAGTGGTGGCCCTAGCCTCCAAATATCTCCTAAACCACCCTGGAACCGTCACACCTTCTGGGAGATTAAGAACTTCAGCCATGCTGAAACGAAAAAGGAAAGATTCAAAATGGAGAATTCGAAAGATAAAGATAAGGATATGGCTATTTGAGATTATGTTTTTCATAAAAACTCTCTCTAAATAACACGTTTTTGAAAGCACTTCTTCCAAAAATACTTTAGAAAAATATTTTTCTAAAATTTTTATCTGCTCTGGTAACCTTATGCTCCGATACCACGTGTAACACTCCACGTCCATTAATGTCACTCACCAGGGGAATGCATTAACTTCCATGGAGGTCATAAGTAAATATAGAACCGAGAAATTACCACAAGACAGATAATAAATAGCACTTGAAAATCTAAAACTTCATTTTATTGCAGCGGAAATTAAATATGTCTGTTCCATCATAAAACCATATATCATAACCAAGTACAATATCCGTCTTCACAAAAACAAAATACATAATCCCATTACAATAAATAGCCATTAAAAAGAAAGATAACAAGCTGGACTTTACTTCTGCAGTCCAAGCTTTCCAAGAGATAAGCGATCCAACTAGACTCCACTAGAACTTGGCCCAACCTGAGGACCTGAAGGAAAAAAAAGATGGAAAAGAGGGGGTCAGACATAAAGTCTTGCGAGTATGATAATTCTACAATACTATTATCAAAATAACTGGACTAAGGCATAAGCTGGAAAACAAGGAAATGTCTATGAAAGAGCAGATTAAGGACATAGACAATCGCTAAAGGAAACGTTATAGGCGCTCCTAAATACTAAAGGATAAACACTATACTGCACCACACCAGTCACCCTAAAGATTGATCCTACTTAGCTTCACTTAGAAACTTTCTTAATGGCTTTACGTACTCCTAGCTGACAACATAGGTGCCGCATGCCCCTATCTCCACTAGGTGTACCCCACTTTCCATTTTTCGATCGGCTCCCTGCTCGTAGATACCCGTGCTGGCCCCACAGTGGGGTGTATCATTCCCCTAAAGTGGCAACCCGATATAACGGAGATGCACGGCTTATACCTACACGATGCAACAACGTCTTACCTACCAGCCCGGGTCCATACACGCATATGAAACCCGTTGGACTTGCGTTGCCACCGCTCCTTGTTTTGGCCTCTTATAGTCAAACCCAGTATGCGTGTCCTGTCCTCGACTTGGGTCGAGCCCACAAAGATACGTTTTGGGATACTGGTTGAAATGGGTCCCCGTTATTTCCCACAAGCATTCCACCTAAGCTTGTCCCATTAGTCCATCCACTTAACCCACTTAGTCATGTTCATTTACATGTGTATTTGCTTAAGTCTAATCGTATTTCAAATGCCTCTAAAGGCAACCACTAGATTCCGCATGCCACCCAAGGCACCTACTTAACCCCCATGTCCCACCTTACATGATTATCTGGTTAAGTATTTCTTAATTCATTAAGGCCATAACCTCATAAAGACCTCTCACATTAGACTGGCATTTATGGTAGCTGGATTTGTCGGGCGGGTCCGGGCAGTCTTATACCATAAAAGAGTCTAACCTCGTGTCTTTACAACTGTTATGCTTTAGTTTGGGCCTAGGACCTCTCACATTGGGCCGACATTTGTGACTACTGGATTTGCCGGGCGGGTCCGGGCAGGTTTACGTCACAAACGGGTCCAACCTCGTGTCCTAAGCATTGATTATTATTAATAATCCACTTTCCCCAATTTTAATAATTCCCTACTTGAATTATTAATTAATTCCAAATTCAACAATGTCCATAATTGACTCAATTATGGACATCCATTCAAGGCGTGCAAAATCATACAAAATTGCACCCAATTTATTAATTCCTAATATCACCCCTACCCCACGGTTGAACGTTTATTCGCAAAATATATATTAGAATCGAATAGTCTAACTCATAGCATAAAAGAGATTATCACAATAACAACATGTATATATGACTAAATGAATCATAATAAGGGGTGAAACTTGCATATGTACAACTTACATAGGATTATACATGTCATGGATCTAAAGATGTCAACTTGTTCATAATTCACATAATATGATCTCAATCAAATTTCATAAACTTGCATAGGAACATGTGTGAATCAACATCATCTAATTTAACAATATGGGTTTATATGGGTACACCTCACTCAATAGGCAAATTCCCATAATAAAAATTCATTTAGTCATAGATTCATGCATATGGGTACACCTAACTTAATAGGCAAATTCCCATATTCAAGATCCAATTTAAATTGTGGATTCATGTATATGGGTACACCTAACTCAATAGGCAAAATTCCATAATCATGATCCATTTAATTTTTAGAAAAAAAAACATAAACAGTAAAACATGATCCAATTTGCATAAATAACAACATCATGATTTTACAACTTGTACGATTCAACACAACTTAACATGATATCATAATCATATAACTTATGGATTTCCAACATATGTGTTAACATGAGATCTACAACATATATAAGATTTATGACATAACATAGCATGATTTACACATAGCATAGCATGATAGCATAACATAGCATAGCATAGCATGATTTTCATCATAGCATGGCATAGCATAGGAGAATTTACAACATATGATAACGTAATAACATAACAAGAGATCCACAATATAGAATTTACAATTACAATTCACATCACTTTCTTGTGATCCATTCATAACTTAATCGAATTATTTTATAATAACATTCTGAGAATCAGCATACTCACTATTTGTAATAACTCGGAAAATCTGGGCCAGTTTAAAATTTTTATTTTGGCCATTTTAGCGAATTTTTGAATATTTAAAATAGATTATTTTAAATAATATTGATGAGAAATTTATTTTGAATGTAATTCGAACGTATATTTTTATATACGTCGTCGTTAGAATATAAATAATTATATATAATTATAAATAGAATTGAAAATGGCGCGGTAGTTTGATAATTCGATTTCAAACTTCAATTGGATGTACCGGGTGCAAAACAATCCGGATTTTAGTGAAACCAAAAACATTAGGATCTAATTGATAATATCTTTACAACAAATCCGAAAAATCAAAATTTCATAGAGGGGATAAAAAGATATGCCCAGTTGAAAATTCTGAATAGTCGTTATGGAATTCAGGCCCTTAAAAATGGGAATTTTGCAAACGACCTCGGATTTCGACGAAACCACTTTTGTTGGGTCCGTGGTGTAAAGTTATTGCTAGATTTCAAATTTCATAATTTTTCAAATCAATATGTGAGCGTGGCAAAGGAAAATGTGTTTGGTCGATTTCTATAAAATTGGATCGACCAGAAAAGGGCCATTTTTCAAACGGTCTCAGAATTCGACGAAACTAGTTTTGTTAGGACTGTATCGTCAATACGAAGCTAGAAAATATTTTTCGGGAATATTTCTAGTTAGTGTGTGGCCCCGGTAAATTGAAATGTGCATTCAAATTAAATATATACAGATTTATATTTTAATTTTGATGAAAACCCATCGTAACAGTCGAATCAGCTTGTGATACATATCTTATTGTGTTCGAAATGCGGGTAATTAGCTAGGGGCGACAGTCGTTGAAGTTCGTTTGGAGTCCGGACGTAAAATTTCCTTAAGAAGCAAAATTAGCGAAATAAAATAATTATTAAATATTATAAATATATCTCTCCTTATCCATAACCCTAATTTAATTCCCAATTCCTTGAGCCGCCACCATCAGGTCTCGAACGATAGAAATACTCCGATTTCTTCTTCCCATTTTCGAAAAATCCAATCAGTGATTCAACAAATTCCAATTATAGATCTCCTTAGCTCGGCGAGATCCTTCGTTTCAACGGCCACGATCGTCTCAGGTGACCTACATTTCTCGAAAGAGGCGCTAAAAGTCATCACGTTGAGCTGCAATTTCAGAGCTCCAGGGGCGTTCGAGCTCGACGTTGTTCCGGACGTTGGATACGGCTTAGAGAGGGCTTCAAGGAGGAGTTGTCGGATCTGGGTCCGATTGCGTGAGGAGGCGGTGTTGGGTGCCCTACAGGTCGAAGGTTGTTCGGGTATACCAGCTGAGAAGAACGACGGCTATAACGGTGAGCATCATTTTATTTTCTTTATTTCTTTTTCAGATTTCAAATGCAAATATCATCGAATATTCTTCAAATTTCAAGGTAAATGGCATTATGAAAAAAAAGTGTTATTTTTTTTATAATAAATAACATATATAAAAATGTGATCTTTTAGGAATAAATAGCAATATTAAAATATATATGAAGTTGTTTGAAATTAAAATACATATGAAGTTGTTTGAAATTAAAATATATAAATTAGTATAGATAGAAAAATATAGAATTTTTTTTAGTAATGTATATAGATTTTTTTTAGAAATGTATATAGATTTTTTTTTAGAAATGAATATAGAATTTGTTTTAGAAATGTATATAGAATTTTTTTTAGAAATGTATATAGAATTTGTTTTAGAAATGTATATATAATTTTGTTTGTTAAATGAAAGTATGATTTTTGTTTGTTTAAAAATTGAAATAGAAGTAGAAATACAATTGGTGAAATATATAGAACAGTATAGAAAAATATACTTTGTTTTGAAAATATAAAAATTCGATTTTTATATATTGAATAGCGAAGTAAAAATTCGATTTTTATATAATGAATAGCGAAGTAAAAATTCGATTTTTATATATTGAATAGCAAAGTAAAAATTCGATTTTTATATATTGAACAACGAAGTAAAAATTCGATTTTTATATATGTAGTGGCTATGGTCAACGAAGGTGACAAAAAGGCGAGAACGATGAAGACTTCTGCAAAAGAAGAGTCGAGATGGTTGGATAGCTATTGGTGAGAATTTCTCACTCTTCAATTTCTTTTCTTGTTATATATACATACTAGGATGCAGACGGTGTTTAGTAGCACCCGACACAATCGTCCACAGACCATGGACTTGTTTGTTTGGTTGTGTAGTTGGTTAGATTATTTGGTTTGAATTGAATTGTTTGGTGAATTGAATGGATTTGATTGATGTGTGAATGGCGTGGGCCTTCACTAGACCGGGGATAAGGCTAGGCCTCGTCCCGTTTCTAGTATCGTGCCGTTATGCCGCCGAAATTTTCTAAAATAAGTTAGAAAAATAAAAATATCGTTTTATTTAAAGAATGAACTGAATAGAAATTCATATGTTAAAATAAAATATTCATTTACAAACCGGACGGTTTGTTTATGTACACGTATTTGAAGGACATTGATTGGGACGATAAATTTTACACATCGCCCAACTGCACAAATAAAATCTGTGTTTGATTGTTTGAAACCCCACACGGGTGTTGGGATGAAATATGAAGTTCACTCATCCTGATTGATTAAATATGTCGATCGATTGATTGACAGACTGTTATAAGCGTTAGATATCTATATTTGATGCTTATACAGTGTAGTGCACTTTGGGTGATGGTTGATTATTTTTCAATGCTATTATATACATGTGTTGTATGAAAATCCATATAATTAATTTTATATGGTGATTGATTGGGCCTCATTCCAATTTTGAGAATAAAGAATATTATAAAGTAAAGGTTCATGTGTTGATTGTACTCATTCGTGAGATTAGTCATGTGTTGAACGTAATATTTTAACAATAAATTTTATATCTTTATCACTATTAAATAAAGGTTCATGTGTTGACTGTAGTCATTCGTGAGATTAGTCATGTGTTGAACGTAATATTTTAACAATAAATTTTATATCTTTATCACTATTAAATAAAGGTTCATGTGTTGACTGTACTCATCCGTTGAGATTAGTCATGTGTTGAACGAAATACTTTAACAAAAATAGTCACACGTGGACAGTACTCATCCGTTGAGATTAGTCGTGTGTTGACAAAAATAAATATTCATTTGTTGAATAGAATAAAGGAATATATGAAGCCGTGTTGATTAAGATTGACGCCATTTTGACGTGAACGATATTTATATCGATTTTATTCATTTTAAAATGAATAATGAAATGAATTGAAAACGATTTCGAAATGAAATGAATTGAAAACGATTTCGAAATGAAATGAATTGAAAACGATTTCGAAATGAAATGAATATAAAATGATTTCGAAACGAATTGAATATAAAACGATTTCGAAACGAATTGAATATAAAACGATTTCGAAATGAATTGAATAGAAAACCAAATTGTATTGAAAACGAATTGAATTCAAATTAAATAGAAAACGAAATGAATTTGATTCAAATAGAAAACCACTTTGAATTGAATCGAATAGAAAATCAATTTGACTTGAATCGAATAGAAAACCAAAATGAATTGAATTTGATTTGATTTGAAAATGAATTGAATTTGAATTGAATAGAGAATGAATTGAATTTGATTTGATTAGAAAATGAATTGAATTTGAATTGAATAGAGAATGAATTGAATTTGAATTGAATAGGAAAACGAATTCGAATTGAGTTGAAAAGAAAACGAATTCGAATTGAATTGAATTGAAAAGAAAATGAATTCGAATCGAATTAAAATCGATTTGAATTAAAATCAAATAGAAATGAAAGTAAAAAGGATTTATAATAGAAAATTCGATTTCGATTTGAATTTGAAATAAAGGTTGAAATTGTTTTTGAAACGAATTCAAAACTATTTATAAAATTCGTTTTAAATAGTAATCGACGAAATATATATTATATATGTTATATATATAATATAATGGCCTGAATACAACGCGCCGCGCCATGGCAAATCGGAAATTTTGACCATTTATTGCAAACGGACATTACGGGAGATCCGACCGTCGGATTCTCCTAAAACCGGAACCGTTGGGTTCGTATCGAAAAGAGCTTTCTAACGAATATTAGAAATTCAAAATCTAACGGTTGGATTTGGAGATACGTCCAAATCAAATTTGAAAAAGGTCGATGTAAGTGTAGTTCGATGGCCGTTGATGGAAATCGACTGTACGGGCCTTGATAAAATTATTAAAAATAGTAATAATTTGTGTAAAATCATAAGAAATGATTTGGGAAAAACTGGGGTGAAAAACTCCATATTTGAAAGGATAAAAATGGATTTTTATCGAAATAAACTAGTTTTGAACTAAATTTAATACCCAATTATTTTTAAATAAATAAATTAGATTTAAAAAGGGGTTTTAAATAATCGGAATTTCTAATATATTTGATTGGATTTGAAATGGGTTTAAATAGAATTGATTCATGGGTTTATCGTGAACTGTGTTTTAAATAACACTAGTTCTTTAACCCGATGATAAATAGAGTGTGATTTGGGTTTATCGTGAACTGTGTTTTAAATGACACTAGTTATTTAACCTAGTAAAAAGAGTTTTAATGGATCTTCAATTAAATTGAAATGTGGATTGATAATTTAAATTATCAACTTTAGAAAAGATCGAGAATGGAGTATTACCAGTTTTGCTCCAGGCGATAGTTAAATCTTTAATTAGATTTGAACGTGAAATGGTAATTGAATTTGCCGATAACACCGTGGTGTTAGATATGAAGTATTACCAGTTTTGCTTCATGGGATGAATAGGTTGGGATTGGGAAATAAAATAAATAATTACTTCGGTGTGGTTCGCTAATCCGGACTAGTTTGGAAAACCATAATTTGGTTTGAAATGACATCCAAAGGAAGATTAAAGGATAGATTTTAAAGAATTTATCTTGGATAAAATTAATGGGAACCTTTCCCAAAAGATGTGAATATTTAAATAACAGAATATTCAGAATTGGAATGAGGCGTATGTTGTGTTTATGTAACATTTGTTTTAATATACGCGGGTTGTTCGGAAAGGCCGGGTTTATACCCATTCTGAATAACCGATTCGACGATATGTCGAAGATGAAGACGGTGGCTGAAGACCGGAAGTCTTCACATCGTTTGGGTAATTATTGACGATCCTGATTGGGCTGTACACCCAAGAGGATGGAAATAGTTGGTGGTCGTCCTGACGTACTTGGAGATGGATGGATATGTGTGGAAAGTGCCTCCGGTTTCGTTCAGACCCAGAACGGACTTGTAAATGGATAGTGTGTCTGACGTTGTATTCCTTTATACTGTATTTGGTGATCCCTGCTAAATATATATCTGTTTGGTGGCAGAGAATTTATTCTCTTGTTATACACCATTCTCTGAGACGTACGAGCCTAGAGGTTATATATTGGCAGAAATCAGTGGTACAGTATGGACTGACAATGTGGCATGCTGAGTTGCATGGATCAAGGCTTTTGTTGAAAAGCAAAGTCTTGTGGTTGATGATCAAAGCACGGCCTTTGTGGCATAGCTTTGTGTAACGTTTATTCGCGTGTATCACACCCGGTATGAACCAAAAACGGGATACAGACATCAGGGAGGACATGCGTTTTCTTCTAGTTAGGAGTGGCGTCAGTGCTTGAACTGGCTGACGAGTTTGACTCATGTGGATGTTGCTTATTATTACTTGCTGAAAAGCGAGGCGCCTCGTGATATCGGTTTCGGCCGATGCTTCTGGTCGGCTGACGGGCCAGGCTTACGCCCCAATGGGCAGGGAAACGTAGTGTTCAGGCATAATAATCCACATCGGTGGACCGGCCCTGACGATCCAAGGCTTGTCTGCGCGCTTGCCTGAGACACGGGCTAGAGCATCTCGAATCGGTGAGGATCTTGCCCCTAGCCTCGGTTCATACCATAAATGATAACCCAACTTCCAATACGACATTGCGGTTTTGATTGTAAACTTATATATGGCGACATAGTGGTATGGGTCATTCATGCCGTCTATGATTGATACTTATGATTTGAAATTGTTTTGGCACTATGCACTTATAGTATATCAAAATGATTTGTTTTAAAACGTATCAAGCATTCTTGGCTATTATAAGGTAAAAACCCTATCCTCCGGCTTGCGTTGCATTGTGTGATGGGAACTGGGTCTTATAATAGCTTCATTTTTCCTTATTTAGCATTGCGCTGTTTGTTTTATGCACTGGTGTTCTTGGGAGGAAACCCGTTCCGTGTTATACGGCGTGGTCCCTTGATTTACCTAACTTTAAAATAAAGATTTATAACTGTTTTAGTTATCACACCAGTCACATGACTGACCTGGAGTTTATTGTTTTAACCTAAACTCTGGGTGCCCTTATTTTCCGCACGGGCAGCTAGTAGTTTTGGTTTTGCAGATTTATATTCACAGGATCCTGGTTTACAGCTGGAATGATATCCGGAAAGCTCTGTATCCGTATATCACCTTCAGTTGTGCTTTGTATTATTTTCCGCTGCTATGTAATTTATTGTAATCTATGATATTTATCGAATGTAATTTATTCATTTATACTCTGTATATTCTTGTATCTGATGGGTTTGTTGTAATAACAATGAAATGTTCTTCTGTATGTGTTCTGTTGTGGCTTGTTCTCGAACTATCCGCGCTTTCCTTAACGGGGAAGTTACTGGTTTTCACAGTTGGTATCAGAGCTTTGGTTTACAAAGCTCAGAGAACAAGACACATTAGAACCATACGAAAGAATTCATCAGAAATTGGATTAGTAATATCCAACGAGAATGACTCGTTAGAGATGGGATCAGTAGTATCCTAGAACGAGTGTGAAGAGTATATTTTTGAAAGTGAAAACAAATTTTTGTTTTGAAAATTTAAATCAATTTTTCGTATTTGATTATCTATTTATATTGAGTTGGACAGTCCAGTATATAAAGATTTTGCGTATACGTCTGATCCACGTGTATTTGAAATTTTAATATACTGGATAGATATAGAATTACACTCTAATCGCCCGGAGATGATTTTGATGATGGAGCTCCATCATTAGAATTAATGTTCGAGTGACGAAAGTGGGCTTTCTATATATTTCCTATTGACTGGTGTGAGAACCAAAATTAGATAGGGCCTATTGTTGTGAATTGGCATCAAAAACATGATTTTTGTACATGTATCAGAATTATGAATTTGAAACTCTAATTCACTAATAGATTGATGTTTGTGTTGTTTGTTTATTTGTTTGACAATTTTGAACCATTTAGCCTAATTGAATCAAATATTGAATTGTTTTGAAAATTTGGTCGCATTTGCTTGCATATACATGTACTTACATTGAATAGGTCATAGCAAGGAGGCTAGAGCAGAAGAATAAAATTTGTTTGCCCGACAAATAGGTACATGTTAATCATAATTTACTGCTTTGTTTGGGTGATGATGATTTTATGAGACGATTGGCTAGCCGCTTGGCTTTTTCTTTTTCTTTTTGAGATCAGAAGGCCTATATGGCAATTTCGGGATTTTCCCGTGGCTCCCGGTGCAGGGGAGGTTATGGCGAAATTTTTCGAAAATTTAGGGTGTTAGACAAATTTTTGAAAATTTGAAAATTCTCAGAAACTGAAAGGTTGGAGAATGGAAGCCATATCGAACGTAGAGTTGATTGATCAAACCACTTTCGACTTTGTTCCTTTTCGGGGACGAAAAGTTTTAAGCGGGGGAGATTGTAATAACCCGGAAAATCTGGGCCAGTTTAAAATTTTTATTTTGGCAATTTTAGCGAATTTTTGAATATTTAAAATAGATTATTTTAAATAATATTGACGAGAAATTTATTTTGAATGTAATTCGAACGTATATTTTTATATACGTCGTCGTTAGAATATAAATAATTATATATAATTATAAATAGAATTGAAAATGGCGTGGTAGTTCGATAATTCGATTTCAAACTTCAATTGGATGTACCGGGTGCAAAACAATCCGGATTTTAGTGAAACCAAAAACATTAGAATCTAATTGATAATATCTTTCCAACGAATCCGAAAAATCAAAATTTCATAGCGGGGATAAAAAGATATACCCAGTTGAAAATTCTGAATAGTCGCTATGGAATTCAGGCCCTTAAAAATGGGAATTTTGCAAACGACCTCGGATTTCGACGAAACCACTTTTGTTGGGTCCGTGGTGTAAAGTTATTGCTAGGTTTCAAATTTCGTAATTTTTCGAATCAATATGTGAGCGTGGCAAAGGAAAATGTGTTTGGTCGATTTCTATAAAATTGGATCGACCAGAAAAGGGCCATTTTTCACACGGTCTCAGAATTCGACGAAACTAGTTTTGTTAGGATCGTATCGTCAATACGAAGCCAGAAAATATTTTTCGGAAATTTTTCTAGTTAGTGTGTGGCCCCGGTAAATTGAAATGTGCGTTCAAATTAAATATATACAGATTTATATTTTAATTTTGATGAAAACCTATCATAACAGTCGAATCAGCTTGTGATACATATCCCATTGTGTTCGAAATGCGGGTAATTAGCTAGGGGCGACAGTCGTTGAAGTTCGTTTGGAGTCCGGACGTAAAATTTCCTTAAGAAGCAAAATTAGCGAAATAAAATAATTATTAAATATTATAAATATACTCTCTCCTTATCCATAACCCTAATTTAATTCCCACTTCCTTGAGCCGCCACCATCAGGTCTCGAACGACAGAAATACTCCGATTTCTTCCTCCCATTTTCGAAAAATCCAATCAGTGATTCAACAAATTCCAATTACAGATCTCCTTAGCTCCGCGAGATCCTTCTTTTCAACGGCCACGATCATCTCAGGTGACGTACATTTCTCGAAAGAGGCGCTAAAAGTCATCACGTTGAGTTGCGATTTCAGAGCTCCTGGGGCGTTCGAGCTCGACGTTGTTCCCGGCGTTGGGTACGGCTTAGAGAGGGCTTCAAGGAGGAGTTGTCGGATCTGGGTCCGATTGCGTGAGGGGGCGGTGTTGGGTGCCCTACAGGTCGAAGGTGGTTCGGGTATACCAGCTGAGAAGAACGACGGCTATAACGGTGAGCATCATTTTATTTTCTTTATTTCTTTTTCAGATTTCAAATGTAAATATCATCGAATATTCTTCAAATTTCAAGGTAAATGGCATTTTGAAAAAAAAGTGTTATTTTTTTTATAATAAATAACATATATAAAAATGTGATTTTTAGGAATAAATAGCAATATTAAAATATATATGAAGTTGTTTGAAATTAAAATACATATGAAGTTGTTTGAAATTAAAATATATAAATTAGTATAGATAGAAAAATATAGAATTTTTTTTAGAAATGTATATAGGTTTTTTTTAGAAATGTATATAGATTTTTTTTTTTAGAAATGAATATAGAATTTGTTTTAGAAATGTATATAGAATTTTTTTTTAGAAATGTATATAGAATTTGTTTTAGAAATGTATATATAATTTGGTTTGTTAAATGAAAGTATGATTTTTGTTTGTTTAAAAATTGAAATAGAAGTAGAAATACAATTGGTGAAATATATAGAACAGTATAGAAAAATAAACTTTGTTTTGAAAATATAAAAATTCGATTTTTATATATTGAATAGCGAAGTAAAAATTCGATTTTTATATATTGAATAGCGAAATAAAAATTCGATTTTTATATATTGAATAGCAAAGTAAAAATTCGATTTTTATATATTGAATAGCAAAGTAAAAATTCGATTTTTATATATTGAACAACGAAGTAAAAATTCGATTTTTATATATGTAGTGGCTACGGTCAACGAAGGTGACAAAAAGGCGAGAACGATGAAGACTTCTGCAAAAGAAGAGTCGAGATGGTTGGATAGCTATTGGTGAGAATTTCTCACTCTTCAATTTCTTTTCTAGTTATATATATATACTAGGATGCAGATGGTGTTTAGTAGCACCCGACACAATCGTCCACAGACCATGGACTTGTTTGTTTGGTTGTGTAGTTGGTTAGATTATTTGGTTTGAATTGAATTGTTTGGTGAATTGAATGGATTTGATTGATGTGTGAATGGCGTGGACCTTCACTAGACCGGGGATAAGGCTAGGCCTCGTCCCGTTTCTAGTATCGTGCCGTTATGCCGCCGAAATTTTCTAAAATAAGTTAGAAAAATAAAAATATCGTTTTATTTAAAGAATGAACTGAATAGAAATCCATATGTTAAAATAAAATATTCATTTACAAACCGGACGGTTTGTTTATGTACACCTATTTGAAGGACATTGATTGGGACGATAAATTTTACACATCGCCCAACTGCACAAATAAAATCTGTGTTTGATTGTTTGAAACCCCACACGGGTGTTGGGATGAAATATGAAGTTCACTCATCCTGATTGATTAAATATGTCGATCGATTGATTGACAGGCTGTTATAAGCGTTAGATATCTATATTTGATGCTTATACAGTGTAGTGCACTTTGGGTGATGGTTGATTATTTTTCAATGCTATTATATACATGTGTTGTATGAAAATCCATATAATTAATTTTATATGGTGATTGATTGGGCCTCATTCCAATTTAGAGAATAAAGAATATTATAAAGTAAAGGTTCATGTGTTGATTGTACTCATTCGTGAGATTAGTCATGTGTTGAACGTAATATTTTAACAATAAATTTTATATCTTTATCACTACTAAATAAAGGTTCATGTGTTGACTGTACTCATTCGTGAGATTAGTCATGTGTTGAACGTAATATTTTAACAATAAATTTTATATCTTTATCACTATTAAATAAAGGTTCATGTGTTGACTGTACTCATCCGTTGAGATTAGTCATGTGTTGAACGAAATAATTTAACAAAAATAGTCACACGTGGACAGTACTCATCCGTTGAGATTAGTCGTGTGTTGACAAAAATAAATATTCATTTGTTGAATAGAATAAAGGAATATATGAAGCCGTGTTGATTATGATTGACGCCATTTTGACGTGAACGATATTTATATCGATTTTATTCATTTTAAAATGAATAATGAAATGAATTGAAAAGGATTTCGAAATGAAATGAATTGAAAACGATTTTGAAATGAAATGAATTGAAAACGATTTCGAAATGAAATGAATTGAAAACGATTTCGAAATGAAATGAATTGAAAACGATTTCGAAATGAAATGAATTGAAAACGATTTCGAAATAAAATGAATATAAAATGATTTCGAAACGAATTGTATATAAAACGATTTCGAAACGAATTGAATATAAAACGATTTCGAAACGAATTGAATATAAAACGATTTCGAAATGAATTGAATAGAAAACCAAATTGAATTGAAAACGAATTGAATTCAAATTAAATAGAAAACGAAATGAATTTGATTCAAATAGAAAACCAATTTGAATTGAATCGAATAGAAAATCAATTTGACTTGAATCGAGTAGAAAACCAAAATGAATTGAATTTGATTTGATTTGAAAATGAATTGAATTTGAATTGAACAGAGAATGAATTGAATTTGATTTGATTAGAAAATGAATTGAATTTGAATTGAATAGAGAATGAATTGAATTTGAATTGAATAGGAAAACGAATTCGAATTGAATTGGAATGAAAACGAATTCGAATTGAATTGAATTGAAAAGAAAATGAATTCGAATCGAATTAAAATCGATTTGAATTAAAATCAAGTAGAAATGAAAGTAAAAAGGATTTATAATAGAAAATTCGATTTCGATTTGAATTTTAAATAAAGGTTGAAATTGTTTTTGAAACGAATTCAAAACTATTTATAAAATTCATTTTAAATAGTAATCGACGAAATATATATTATATATATAATATAATGGCCTGAATAGAACGCGCCGCGCCGCGGCGGTTCGTAAATTTCGACCATTTATTTCAAACGGACATTACAAGAGATCCGACCGTCGGATTCTCCTAAAACCGGAACCGTTGGGTTCGTATCGAAAAGATCTTTCTAACGAATATTAGAAATTCAAAATCTAACGGTTGGATTTGGAGATACGTCCAAATCAAATTTGAAAAAGGTCGCTGTAAGTGCAGTTCGATGGCCGTTGATGGAAATCGACTGTACGGGCCTTGATAAAATTATTAAAAATAGTAATAATTTGTGTAAAATCATAAGAAATGATTTGGGAAAAACTGGGGTGAAAAACTCCATATTTGAAAGGATAAAAATTGATTTTTATCGAAATGAACTAGTTTTGAACTAAATTTAAAACCCAATTATTTTTAAATAAATAAATTAGATTTAAAAAGGGGTTTCAAATAATCGGAATTTCTAATATATTTGATTGGATTTGAAATGGGTTTAAATAGAATTGATTCATGGGTTTATCGTGAACTGTGTTTTAAATAACACTAGTTCTTTAACCCGATGATAAATAGAGTGTGATTTGGGTTTATCGTGAACTGTGTTTTAAATGACACTAGTTCTTTAACCCAGTAAAAAGAGTTTTAATGAATCTTCAATTAAATTGAAATGTGGATTGATAATTTAAATTATCAACTTTAGAAAAGATCGAGAATGGAGTATTACCAGTTTGGTGGCAGAGAATTTATTCTCTTGTTATACACCATTCTCTGAGACGTACGAGCCTAGAGGTTATATATTGGCAGAAATCAGTGGTACAGTATGGACTGACAATGTGGCATGCTGAGTTGCATGGATCAAGGCTTTTGTTGAAAAGCAAAGTCTTGTGGTTGATGATCAAAGCACGGACTTTGTGGCGTAGCTTTGTGTAACGTTTATTCGCGTGTATCACACCCGGTATGAACCAAAAACGGGATACAGACATCAGGGAGGACATGCGTTTTCTTCTAGTTAGGAGTGGCATCAGTGCTTGAACTGGCTGACGAGTTTGACTCATGTGGATGTTGCTTATTATTACTTGCTGAAAAGAGAGGCGCCTCGTGATATCGGTTTCGGCCGATGCTTCTGGTCGGCTGACGGGCCAGGCTTACGCCCCAAAGGGCGGGGAAACGCAGTGTTCAGTCATAATAATCCACATCGGTGGACCGGCCCTGACGATCCAAGGCTTGTCTGCGCGCTTGCCTGAGACACGGGCTAGAGCGTCTCGAATCGGTGAGGATCTTGCCCCTAGCCTCGGTTCATACCATAAATGATAACCCAACTTCCAATACGACATTGCGGTTTTGATTGTAAACTTATATATGGCGACATAGTGGTATGGGTCATTCATGCCGTCTATGATTGGTACTTATGATTTGAAATTGTTTTGGCACTATGCACTTATAGTATATCAAAATGATTTGTTTTAAAACGTATCAAGCATTCTTGGCTATTATAAGGTAAAAACCCTATCCTCCGGCTTGCGTTCCATTGTGTGATGGGAACTGGGTCTTATAATAGCTTCATTTTTCCTTATTTAGCATTGCGCTGTTTGTTTTATGCACTGGTGTTCTTGGGAGGAAACCCGTTCCGTGTTATACGGCGTGGTCCCTTGATTTACCTAACTTTAAAATAAAGATTTATAACTGTTTTAGTTCTCACACCAGTCACATGACTGACCTGGAGTTTATTGTTTTAACCTAAACTCTGGGTGCCCTTATTTTCCGCACGGGCAGCTAGTAGTTTTGGTTTTGCAGATTTATATTCACAGGATCCTGGTTTACAGCTGGAATGATATCCGGAAAGCTCTGTATCCGTATATCACCTTCAGTTGTGCTTTGTATTATTTTTCGCTGCTATGTAATTTATTGTAATCTCTGATATTTATCGAATGTAATTTATTCATTTATACTCTGTATATTCTTGTATCTGGTGGGTTTGTTGTAATAACAATGAAATGTTCTTCTGTATGTGTTCTGTTGTGGCTTGTTCTCGAACTATCCGCGCTTTCCTTAACGGGGAAGTTACGGGTTTTCACAGTTGGTATCAGAGCTTTGGTTTACAAAGCTCAGAGAATAAGACACATTAGAACCATACGAAAGAATTCATCAGAAATTGGATTAGTAATATCCAACGAGAATGACTCGTTAGAGATGGGATCAGTAGTATCCTAGAACGAGTGTGAAGAGTATATTTTTGAAAGTGAAAACAAATTTTTGTTTTGAAAATTTAAATCAATTTTTCGTATTTGATTATCTATTTATATTGAGTTGGACAGTCCAGTATATAAAGATTTTGCGTATACGTCTGATCCACGTGTATTTGAAATTTTAATATACTGGATAGATATAGAATTACAATCTAATCGCCCGGAGATGATTTTGATGATGGAGCTCCATCATTAGAATTAATGTTCGAGTGACGAAAGTGGGCTTTCTATATATTTCCTATTGACTGGTGTGAGAACCAAAATTAGATAGGGCCTATTGTTGTGAATTGGCATCAAAAACATGATTTTTGTACATGTATCAGAATTATGAATTTGAAACTCTAATTCACTAATAGATTGATGTTTGTGTTGTTTGTTTATTTGTTTGACAATTTTGAACCATTTAGCCTAATTGAATCAAATATTGAATTGTATTGAAAATTTGGTCGCATTTGCTTGCATATACATGTACTTACATTGAATAGGTCATAGCAAGGAGGCTAGAGCAGAAGAATAAAATTTGTTTGCCCGACAAATAGGTACATGTTTATCATAATTTACTGCTTTGTTTGGGTGATGATGATTTTATGAGACGATTGGCTAGCCGCTTGGCGTTTTCTTTTTCTTTTTGAGATCAGAAGGCCTATATGGCAATTTCAGGATTTTCCCGTGGCTCCCGGTGCAGGGGAGGTTATGGCGAAATTTTTCGAAAATTTAGGGTGTTAGACAAATTTTTGAAAATTTGAAAATTCTCAGAAACTGAAAGGTTGGAGAATGGAAGCCATATCGAACGTAGAGTTGATTGATCAAACCACTTTCGACTTTGTTCCTTTTCGGGGACGAAAAGTTTTAAGCGGGGGAGATTGTAATAACCCGGAAAATCTGGGCCAGTTTAAAATTTTTATTTTGGCAATTTTAGCGAATTTTTGAATATTTAAAATAGATTATTTTAAATAATATTGACGAGAAATTTATTTTGAATGTAATTCGAACGTATATTTTTATATACGTCGTCGTTAGAATATAAATAATTATATATAATTATAAATAGAATTGAAAATGGCGTGGTAGTTCGATAATTCGATTTCAAACTTCAATTGGATGTACCGGGTGCAAAACAATCCGGATTTTAGTGAAACCAAAAACATTAGAATCTAATTGATAATATCTTTCCAACGAATCCGAAAAATCAAAATTTCATAGCGGGGATAAAAAGATATACCCAGTTGAAAATTCTGAATAGTCGCTATGGAATTCAGGCCCTTAAAAATGGGAATTTTGCAAACGACCTCGGATTTCGACGAAACCACTTTTGTTGGGTCCGTGGTGTAAAGTTATTGCTAGGTTTCAAATTTCGTTATTTTTCGAATCAATATGTGAGCGTGGCAAAGGAAAATGTGTTTGGTCGATTTCTATAAAATTGGATCGACCAGAAAAGGGCCATTTTTCGCACGGTCTCAGAATTCGACGAAACTAGTTTTGTTAGGATCGTATCGTCAATACGAAGCTAGAAAATATTTTTCGGAAATTTTTCTAGTTAGTGTGTGGCCCCGGTAAATTGAAATGTGCGTTCAAATTAAATATATACAGATTTATATTTTAATTTTGATGAAAACCTATCATAACAGTCGAATCAGCTTGTGATACATATCCCATTGTGTTCGAAATGCGGGTAATTAGCTAGGGGCGATAGTCGTTGAAGTTCGTTTGGAGTCCGGACGTAAAATTTCCTTAAGAAGCAAAATTAGCGAAATAAAATAATTATTAAATATTATAAATATACTCTCTCCTTATCCATAACCCTAATTTAATTCCCAATTCCTTGAGCCGCCACCATCAGGTCTCGAACGACAGAAATACTCCGATTTCTTCCTCCCATTTTCGAAAAATCCAATCAGTGATTCAACAAATTCCAATTACAGATCTCCTTAGCTCCGCGAGATCCTTCTTTTCAACGGCCACGATCATCTCAGGTGACCTACATTTCTCGAAAGAGGCGCTAAAAGTCATCACGTTGAGCTGCGATTTCAGAGCTCCTGGGGCGTTCGAGCTCGACGTTGTTCCCGGCGTTGGGTACGGCTTAAAGAGGGCTTCAAGGAGGAGTTGTCGGATCTGGGTCCGATTGCGTGAGGGGGCGGTGTTGGGTGCCCTACAGGTCGAAGGTGGTTCGGGTATACCAGCTGAGAAGAACGACGGCTATAACGGTGAGCATCATTTTATTTTCTTTATTTCTTTTTCAGATTTCAAATGTAAATATCATCGAATATTCTTCAAATTTCAAGGTAAATGGCATTATGAAAAAAAAAGTGTTATTTTTTTTATAATAAATAACATATATAAAAATGTGATTTTTAGGAATAAATAGCAATATTAAAATATATATGAAGTTGTTTGAAATTAAAATACATATGAAGTTGTTTGAAATTAAAATATATAAATTAGTATAGATAGAAAAATATAGAATTTTTTTTAGAAATGTATATAGGTTTTTTTTTTAGAAATGTATATAGATTTTTTTTTAGAAATGAATATAGAAATTGTTTTAGAAATGTATATAGAATTTTTTTTTAGAAATGTATATAGAATTTGTTTTAGAAATGTATATATAATTTGGTTTGTTAAATGAAAGTATGATTTTTGTTTGTTTAAAAATTGAAATAGAAGTAGAAATACAATTGGTGAAATATATAGAACAGTATAGAAAAATAAACTTTGTTTTGAAAATATAAAAATTCGATTTTTATATATTGAATAGCGAAGTAAAAATTCGATTTTTATATATTGAATAGCGAAGTAAAAATTCGATTTTTATATATTGAATAGCAAAGTAAAAATTCGATTTTTATATATTGAATAGCAAAGTAAAAATTCGATTTTTATATATTGAACAACGAAGTAAAAATTCGATTTTTATATATGTAGTGGCTACGGTCAACGAAGGTGACAAAAAGGCGAGAACGATGAAGACTTCTGCAAAAGAAGAGTCGAGATGGTTGGATAGCTATTGGTGAGAATTTCTCACTCTTTAATTTCTTTTCTAGTTATATATATATACTAGGATGCAGACGGTGTTTAGTAGCACCCGACACAACCGTCCACAGACCATGGACTTGTTTGTTTGGTTGTGTAGTTGGTTAGATTATTTGGTTTGAATTGAATTGTTTGGTGAATTGAATGGATTTGATTGATGTGTGAATGGCGTGGACCTTCACTAGACCGGGGATAAGGCTAGGCCTCGTCCCGTTTCTAGTATCGTGCCGTTATGCCGCCGAAATTTTCTAAAATAAGTTAGAAAAATAAAAATATCGTTTTATTTAAAGAATGAACTGAATAGAAATTCATATGTTAAAATAAAATATTCATTTACAAACCGGACGGTTTGTTTATGTACACCTATTTGAAGGACATTGATTGGGACCATAAATTTTACACATCGCCCAACTGCACAAATAAAATCTGTGTTTGATTGTTTGAAACCCCACACGGGTGTTGGGATGAAATATGAAGTTCACTCATCCTGATTGATTAAATATGTCGATCGATTGATTGACAAGCTGTTATAAGCGTTAGATATCTATATTTGATGCTTATACAGTGTAGTGCACTTTGGGTGATGGTTGATTATTTTTCAATGCTATTATATACATGTGTTGTATGAAAATCCATATAATTAATTTTATATGGTGATTGATTGGGCCTCATTCCAATTTAGAGAATAAAGAATATTATAAAGTAAAGGTTCATGTGTTGATTGTACTCATTCGTGAGATTAGTCATGTGTTGAACGTAATATTTTAACAATAAATTTTATATCTTTATCACTACTAAATAAAGGTTCATGTGTTGACTGTACTCATTCGTGAGATTAGTCATGTGTTGAACGTAATATTTTAACAATAAATTTTATATCTTTATCACTATTAAATAAAGGTTCATGTGTTGACTATACTCATCCGTTGAGATTAGTCATGTGTTGAACGAAATAATTTAACAAAAATAGTCACACGTGGACAGTACTCATCCGTTGAGATTAGTCGTGTGTTGACAAAAATAAATATTCATTTATTGAATAGAATAAAGGAATATATGAAGCTGTGTTGATTATGATTGACGCCATTTTGACGTCAACGATATTTATATCGATTTTATTCATTTTAAAATGAATAATGAAATGAATTGAAAACGATTTCGAAATGAAATGAATTGAAAACGATTTCGAAATGAATTGAATTGAAAACGATTTCGAAATGAAATGAATTGAAAACGATTTCGAAATGAAATGAATTGAAAACGATTTCGAAATAAAATGAATATAAAATGATTTCGAAACGAATTGAATATAAAACGATTTCGAAACGAATTGAATATAAAACGATTTCGAAATGAATTGAATAGAAAACCAAATTGAATTGAAAACGAATTGAATTCAAATTAAATAGAAAACGAAATGAATTTGATTCAAATAGAAAACCAATTTGAATTGAATCAAATAGAAAATCAATTTGACTTGAATCGAATAGAAAACCAAAATGAATTGAATTTGATTTGATTTGAAAATGAATTGAATTTGAATTGAACAGAGAATGAATTGAATTTGATTTGATTAGAAAATGAATTGAATTTGAATTTGAATTGAATAGAGAATGAATTGAATTTGAATTGAATAGGAAAACGAATTCGAATTGAATTGAAATGAAAACGAATTCGAATTGAATTGAATTGAAAAGAAAATGAATTCGAATCGAATTAAAATCGATTTGAATTAAAATCAAGTAGAAATGAAAGTAAAAAGGATTTATAATAGAAAATTCGATTTCGATTTGAATTTTAAATGAAGGTTGAAATTGTTTTTGAAACGAATTCAAAACTATTTATAAAATTCCTTTTAAATAGTAATCGATGAAATATATATTATATATGTTATATATATAATATAATGGCCTGAATAGAACGCGCCGCGCCACGGCAGTTTGTAAATTTCGACTATTTATTTCAAACGGACATTACAGGAGATCCGACCGTCGGATTCTCCTAAAACTGGAACCGTTGGGTTCGTATCGAAAAGAGCTTTCTAACGAATATTAGAAATTCAAAATCTAACGGTTGGATTTGGAGATACGTCCAAATAAAATTTGAAAAAGGTCGCTGTAAGTGCAGTTCGATGGCCGTTGATGGAAATCGACTATACGGGCCTTGATAAAATTATTAAAAATAGTAATAATTTGTGTAAAATCATAAGAAATGATTTGGGAAAAACTGGGGTGAAAAACTCCATATTTGAAAGGATAAAAATGGATTTTTATCGAAATGAACTAGTTTTGAACTAAATTTAAAACCCAATTATTTTTAAATAAATAAATTAGATTTAAAACGGGGTTTTAAATAATCGGAATTTCTAATATATTTGATTGGATTTGAAATGGGTTTAAATAGAATTGATTCATGGGTGTATCGTGAACTGTGTTTTAAATAACACTAGTTCTTTAACCCGATGATAAATAGAGTGTGATTTGGGTTTATCGTGAACTGTGTTTTAAATGACACTAGTTCTTTAACCCAGTAAAAAGAGTTTTAATGAATCTTCAATTAAATTGAAATGTGGATTGATAATTTAAATTATCAACTTTAGAAAAGATCGAGAATGGAGTATTACCAGTTTGGTGGCAGAGAATTTATTCTCTTGTTATACACCATTCTCTGAGACGTATGAGCCTAGAGGTTATATATTGGCAGAAATCAGTGGTACAGTATGGACTGACAATGTGGCATGCTGAGTTGCATGGATCAAGGCTTTTGTTGAAAAGCAAAGTCTTGTGGTTGATGATCAAAGCACGACCTTTGTGGCGTAGCTTTGTGTAACGTTTATTCGCGTGTATCACACCCGGTATGAACCAAAAACGGGATACAGACATCAGGGAGGACATGCGTTTTCTTCTAGTTAGGAGTGGCGTCAGTGCTTGAACTGGCTGACGAGTTTGACTCATGTGGATGTTGCTTATTATTACTTGCTGAAAAGCGAGGCGCCTCGTGATATCGGTTTCGGCCGATGCTTCTGGTCGGCTGACGGACCAGGCTTACGCCCCAAAGGGCGGGGAAACGCAGTGTTCAGTCATAATAATCCACATCGGTGGACCGGCCCTGACGATCCAAGGCTTGTCTGCGCGCTTGCCTGAGACACGGGCTAGTGCGTCTCGAATCGGTGAGGATCTTGCCTCTAGCCTCGGTTCATACCATAAATGATAACCCAACTTCCAATACGACATTGCGGTTTTGATTGTAAACTTATATATGGTGACATAGTGGTATGGGTCATTCATGCCGTCTATGATTGATACTTATGATTTGAAATTGTTTTGGCACTATGCACTTATAGTATATCAAAATGATTTGTTTTAAAACGTATCAAGCATTCTTGGCTATTATAAGGTAAAAACCCTATCCTCCGGCTTGCGTTGCATTGTGTGATGGGAACTGGGTCTTATAATAGCTTCATTTTTCCTTATTTAGCATTGCGCTGTTTGTTTTATGCACTGGTGTTCTTGGGAGGAAACCCGTTCCGTGTTATACGGCGTGGTCCCTTGATTTACCTAACTTTAAAATAAAGATTTATAACTGTTTTAGTTCTCACACCAGTCACATGACTGACCTGGAGTTTATTGTTTTAACCTAAACTCTGGGTGCCCTTATTTTCCGCACGGGCAGCTAGTAGTTTTGGTTTTGCAGATTTATATTCACAGGATCCTGGTTTACAGCTAGAATGATATCCGGAAAGTTCTGTATCCGTATATCACCATCAGTTGTGCTTTGTATTATTTTCCGCTGCTATGTAATTTATTGTAATCTTTGATATTTGTCGAATGTAATTTATTCATTTATACTTTGTATATTCTTGTATCTGATGGGATTGTTGTAATAACAATGAAATGTTCTTCTGTTTGTGTTCTATTGTGGCTTGTTCTCGAACTATCCGCGCTTTCCTTGACGGGGAAGTTACGGGTTTTCACACTATTTAAAGAAGAGAAATAGAAAGAGTCTTTGATTTAATTTGTTTGTTGAGTAGATTTAGTTGTAGGCTAGGCTTTCTCCTTCTTCTTTAGTTTGTGACGGCTATGCTGAACTCCATGGCAACGGCATGTCGGTAGCTCTCCAATTTTTCAAGTGATTTAGGGTTAGAGTCTACCCACTTATTTATAGATGTTAGGATGCATTTAGGCCATTAGATTTACCCTAGAATAGATTAGAGCCATTAGATTTCGTCCAGCCTTCAAAACACAGCCCGAAAATCCAACCAGATGCACCCAGGTCACCTGGGCTCGACCAGGGAGGTCGAAACCCAGGTCGACTCCCCAGTCGACCTGCCCCCCCCCCCCCCCAGGTCGACTCCCAAGTCGACCCCCAGGTCGACCTGGTCTGGGCGGGAGTTTTCCCGCCTGCCTCCATTTCTGTGTTTTTGAAATCTGTTTTAAAATTTGAATTTTTCGTGAAACTTCTCGAGGCCATATCTCGGTCATACGAACTCCGATTCACAAAATTTCAGACTCTATTTCGCGTATTTTTCCGAGTCGAACATTATGGCACAGCCCGTTTCCCAATATTCTTATATTTGAAATTAATTATTCTTTCATTTGTGAATATTAGTATTAACTGATTTACGGGGTGTTACAATTGGAAAGATATCATTAATTAGATCCTATTATTTATGGTTTCACTAAAATCCGGATTGTTTTGCACCCGGCACATTCAATTGAAGCTTGAAATCGAATTATCGAACTACCGCGCCATTTTAATTCCTTTTATAATTATATATAATTATTTATATTCTAACGACGACGTATATAACATATACGTTTGAATTCTATTCAAATTAAATTTCTCGTCGATATTATTTAAAATAATCTATTTTAAATGTTCAAAATTCGCTAAAATTGCCAAAATAAAAATTTTAAACTGGCTCGCACTTCCGGGTTATTACAGTTTATTTGAGGTAAGTGATCTTGTCTGTTTTGAAGTTAAGGATGTTTTCAGTCAAGGTCTGAGAGTTAATTATACCCCAACTTGATTGATTTCATTTTTGACCGATAAATAGCAAGATCCAGTCTCGAAGAGAAATGTTTGAATAAGAGTTAGTTGAATGCAGTATTCTGGATTGTTGTAATGATGTTTTACATAACATTTTTTTTAACCCGATAAGTGAAAATTTTGGAAATATAATAGTAAATATTTCTTAAGTCTACAAATGAATGGTCGTGAAAGAGATAAGTAATTGGAATGTTTTCCAACTGCAAATAAAGGATATTTTCTAAATATAGAAAATAAAAGAAGTCGATATTTGGAAATGTCTTCCAAATAGCGTAAAAGGCCAAGATGATTATCAAAAATATCGTGTTAACGAATATGGATAAGAAAATTGAGAAGTGTTTAATAAATAAAATATTAATTAAAGGCCCAGTGATTTGTTTGATGGATGAATGTTTGTTTATTTTTATTTGATAGTTAAATAACCGACTATCGAAGTATTTGCCAATATCGTTGTCAATATGGAGAGACCGGTTGCATTATTGTGCTAGAACCACTCTGTATTGGCAGTAGCATTGCAAATCAGATTATATGAAGATAATCGAAGACGGAATAAAGTGCAATGACTTTTTCTATTAATAGAAATTGTGCCTTCGGTTTCGTTCAGTCACAGAACGAACGTGTATGGATGAGTGTGTGATAGAGTATTTCCAATGATCGCATATGTTGGTCTATATAAATATAAATGGTGGCGGAGAACTTATTCTCTTAGCATAATATCCAGAATATATTTGTGCAAATCAATTACTGATTAACGGATTAGGCAATGTGGCATTCAAAGTGATTGTGCTATCAATGAATGAATAGAAATCATAGCCTCAGGCCTCAACAACTGGGAAATGACAAAATTCGGGATGGCAGCATGGCTATGTGGGTCGCTCCCATTAGGGTGTATAATCGCCTATCTAGAGAAATTCCTTTTACTTCTTTAATCTATCGATGTTGTCCTTTTTAGGGAAATGATTGCTGATCCCAACCGTTAGGGATATACATTTGATACACTCAAGCGAAATGAGTGGTCGGTCATGTGTGGCCCGGGTTGCAAGATGTTCTTGTTGAACCCAGTGTATTCCCCTTTAGATATACATTGTCGGCAGGTGGTTCCATACCTTGTCATGTTAGAAATCCAATCTCCAATAAGCGCCCTACGGGTTTTCATTTTATATTATATATGGAGCGTGAGATGCAAGCATTCTGCTAGATTGTTATTTATTTGATTTAGACACTATTATAAAATCACTAGATTTTCGTATCAAAGCATTTTGGGTTATAGTAAGATAAAAACCATCCATGTATATGTGTGGGCTGGCCTTACAATTATCCTTTATTTCGAAAGGATTTTGGAAGTTAAACAAACGGTTGGAGTTTACTCACACCACTTCGATGACTGACCCATAATTTATTTTTGTTTGTTTTCCCTAAACTCTTGGGTGCCCAAATTTGTACGGGCAGTCAAGTAGTTGGGATTTTTCAGATTCTCTTAGAAGAGCTAGATGCAGGAGGCTTCATCTGTTAGCTATAGACTATCATATTTCCGCTGTGTACTATGTGGTATCTGGAAACAGGTGTTTATAATTGTCCCAGAAATAGCTGTTGTGCACTGATGATGGTATGTACATAAAGTTACCGAATTTTATTTCAAAGTTTATGTTACCTAATATATTTTATTAGTTCCACTGTGAGTTTGTGATCTTCGTTTTCTTCTATTCTAGTATTTCTTTCTTTCTATTTCTCATCCTCTAACTTCTTTCTAATAATGTTTCGTATTTATGTGCAATTTGGGTTGGATGTGTGGTGTTATTAGTCAACTCAGATAGTTCGGATTTGCGGGCCGTTACAGTTGGTGTCAAAACCAGGTTGCTTAATTGGAACGCATGGTAGGTGTTCTCGCTTCAAGTTTGGTGGCGGATACATATCCTGGCAATGAGGGTTGGTCGGGTCGAGAGGCTGACCGTAAAAGCAGTCCTGACGTATGATTTTAAAACCGCGGTGGCAGTGTTGGCCACTGGTTGATGGTTGAAAAGCCTAGACCCGTTATAGTTTGTATCAGAGCTTAGGTCGAGCGAATACCTAAGCTTTGGTGGGATGTGCTCATTAGAGATAGGGTCAGTAGTACCCTAGATTGAGTGAGTGTATATATACGAGAGCGCGTATTTGTAAATTAATATATAGTATTTTATATTATGTTGGCTAGTCTGTTGAGTAGTTTATGAATTTTGATCGAATCGTGGGACGCCACGACGTCGATAGGAATTTCTAAACACTTGAATGGAGAAATCTTACACGATACTGTTTTAAAATGGGTAAATGAAATAATTCTACCCAAAATTCTATTTTGATATAGAAAGAATAATTTCCTAAAATTATTATAAGATATGGATGTGTTGGTTGATTATAATCCAACTAGATTATAAAAATTGGAGTGGTTATCTATAACCAAATAGAATTTGTATAAGAATAAAATAAACAAATGAGATGAACTAAAATTGAATTCAAACCAAAATTTGGAATTTGAAATCCTGGGAAGTTAGAAAATATTTTTGAAGTATATTAAAATAATATAGCTTTGTTTTGAAAGGGATTTTAAATAAAAATCGTTTTTAGATGGATTTTGCAATTGTTAAAGCACTGAACTTAATTCAGTGGCTGGAAAATGATTCTGATGGTGACTGCAGCATCATCGATGTTCATTTTCGAGTTTTTAAGTAATGGATTGCTACCTTACGAAAGTTTTTAAAGAAAATTTGTTTGAAAGAAACAAGTTAGCTAGAAAATTCAAATGTTTTGAATTTGAAATGGAAATAAATATATATGTATATATTTATGGGATTTCAAAAGACTGGAAATGACAACCCCGGAATTTGAATTCTCGAATTTAAATTAACTTAAGCAAGTTAAATGGATTGAAGAGAATCAATTGATCAACTTCAATTTGAATGAATATGAATGGTATATGAATTCGATATGAATGTATTGATTGTAAATCATTCAAATTAAATGATTGTGAGCATATATGATGTTTTACGTAAATGGAAACCGTAAGTTTTGGTAGAATTAAAGTTATTGAAATATGAAGAGTTGAGTTCAACATAAGTGGATGCTGAAAGTTAATGGGTTTGTTCCATTTTTCCTACCTTAGTAATTTCGAGGAAGAAATTCTTAAGGGGGAAAGAATATAATGACCCGGATTTTTGGTTGATTAATTTTAAATATTTAATATGGTTTTAAATATATAGTTGGTAATACAAATTAATTTTTATATTGAATTATCGATTTAATAATCGAATATAATTTAATTTAGAATATATCGAATTATTTTAATTCGAAATATAATTTAAATCGAAGTTAAAAACTGAATCAAAATGATTCAGATGATAAGTAGGAATTTTATTTGGTATATAGATGATAAATAATAATTTATTATCAAAGAATTTTTAGTTTTTGAATTTAAATTAAATTATATTAATATGGTATATATTTTGAAATTAAATTTCAGAATATTTAATGTTGAGTTAAGTATAGGGTTATTACATTGAAATGTCGGTCGGTACGCTAGAATAGCGGTTCGTGATTTAAATTAATGGACCCCGAGATATTTAATTGTGGATAGGTTCGAAATCAAATCAGAATCTGTTTAAAAAAGGTGAAAACCTCTTTATATCAAGTCGAATTGAATACGAAATCAAATCACATTTAATATTTTGTACCTTACCTACACTAGTTTATGTACTAACGCGGACTTTAGTTCCTTCCTGCCAAACTATTTACCACTTATAAATACGCAGTTTAAACTCTTTCCATTTCCTTTGTTAATTTCTACACTCCTCAGAATAATACAAGGAAGAAGCCGCCCCTTTTATAATTTGTTTCCTCAACTCCCAGTACTATTCGAAGCTTCCCTCCCCTAAAATTTCTTCAACAATCCTTTATAAATCCAATCGTTAATGAAATCACTAAATATCGAATTTAGTTGCGATCGTGAGTTAATGAACATCACTCTGGTATCCTCGATTTGAGGTACGATACAACCAGTGGATGTTCGATTCCTTCCAGCGACAGCTAAGGTAGTTTGATTTTGAGCATCGCGAGTGTAGCTGGGTGTCAGGGAGCGATGGTGATTCACAGATTCGAAGCCAACATCATTTAGGGGTTCGTGATTTTTCTGGAGATCGTGTAATCCTTTTATCACTGTGCGAAGCGGATTTCAATGTCGCGAGTTTGGGTTCGATAAGAAGTACGATGGGTTCAAATCGAAAGATGAGCAAAGAACATGGTGATATAAAAGGCTTCGCTGTATGATGATTTAGGAAGGTCAGAGGAATCAAGGGTGCGGTATTATTCCAGGAACGATGGAGCAACTATCGACGAGTTTCAGTGTATTTTTTTGGGTAGTACGATTTGTTGATTTGGGGGTCGACTAGGTAAATAGCTACATCAGTGTCACTGCTGAAATAGGGGAGACCGCTTGTTTTCAACAAATAGGAGTGCGATAATGGTAATTTGGGAAGTGCGGTATGTGTTGATATGGAGGAATAGGTCATGGTGGATGGACTGGAAGTGTTGTGATTTAACTGATGTTGATGGAGGAGTTAGTAGCTGGAAATAAAGGCTCAAGAGGAGACTATAGTTGGATTTCCTATTTGTCGATCTTGGTATTAGTGCGAGAGTACCGATGTTGATCTGAAGTAGTTCGAAGTATCTATGGGAGAACTGAAAGAGTGCAAATTACCATGAGGCTGTTCGATTGAGACTGTTGATGGGAGAAAGAACTTGTCTAGTCAACATGAGGCTGTTCGATTGAGGTAGTAATAATAAGGTATGCGCTATTTATTATTTAAAATTTAATACTCATTCATTTGTTAAGTTGTGTAACTTAAATAAATAGTTAATCGATAATTAAAAATAAATAATTGTTGGAGCTTGATAAATTCAGTTCAGACTATTCAAGATGATTCATGGACACAACAATATGGAAATAAATTGGATATTCAACAAATGAAAATTTTAGGTGAGTAATTCTCACTCAAAAATTTTATTTAAATTATTTTTATCATTAAAAATAATTTATTGGTTGTTTGGTTGCATTTAAATATTATGGTGGCTATTATTTAAATATATTAGTTATATAGGTTTGGTGTTTGTGGTTATTATATATGTGGGTGTGTGTGTATATATATATATATATATATATATATATATATATATATATATATAGATTGGTGATTGGATAGTTCCCGCAGTACCATTAGTGTATGCCCGTAGTATCATTAGCGGATGACCGTATACGCCCCACGCTATGATAGTGGATGACCTTCTATACCGTGATATCCTGCCTCGAAGCAGAATGGGTATTATTTATGTGACTAACATCTGTGGATGCAGGAAAACAGGTTGGAGGGATCCGACTAGATTCGTCAAAAATATTATTATTGTTGTTTTCATATATATCATCATATTGAGGTGTTAGAAAACCAATGATTGATAATTGGTTGGTTTGGATGTTTAATTATCACTGGGCCTAAACGGTAATTTATAGAAATATCGTAAATAGGATTTTGAAATTTAAAAAGGAAATTTCTATTTTTCTAAAATAGAATTTGAATTTACAATGGGCTAAAGATATTTACTTGTTTTGAAAATAATAAAAACAAGTATTGCATTTATAAACAATGTTTATAAATTAAATAACCAGGGAATTGAAGTAAATTTATAAACGGTATATATAAATAAAATGGAGTGATTTTGATTGGATAATCAGGGCACCGAATTGAATTTATAAACGATGTTTATAAATGAAGGGAAATAAATTATCATTGGATGATATGAATATTTTAAATTCTAATGTGAATTTAAAGATATGAATTGGAAATCATTTTAAGTAGAAAATGATGAAATCTATTCCAATGCTCGGAATAGAAATTTAATTGGATAATTAAGTTAGATTATAATGAATTAAAAAAATTATCAAGAAGGAATATTAGAATTAAATTAATTAGAGACTAATATTTAAATTAAATATTTAAATAGAATATATGTTATATATAGATAAGTTATAATAAATAAAATATTCTAAAATAAGGTTTGGTTTTCAAATAAATTCTGAAATGGGACTTGTTTTATTTTAAAACAAGGAAGTTGGATTTATAAATGATATTTACAAATCTATTAAATTAAATTATCATTAGATAATTAAAAGATTTAAATTCAAGTATGAATTTAAAAATAGAATTGGAAAATAGAATTTGAAAATAGTATTCGAAATGGAATCGAAATAGGAACTTATTTTATTTTAAAACAAGGAAATTAACTTCATGAATAATGTTTATAAATTAAATATAAATAAATTATAATTTGATAATTTAGAAATTTAAATTCAAATATGGATTTAACCGTGAATTGGAAATTTGTTTCAGAAAAGGCGACGATGGGTTTATTTCTGGAATTCGGAATATAAACTAAGATGAGATAAATCAGAAGAAGTAATAATTTTAAATTTGATTATGTTGAATTTTATAAATAAATTTATATATAATGGGAATTAGAATTTAATATAGCAAATTTAGTATAAGTAAATTTATAACTTAGTAACTGAAAAATCAACGATTATAAATAATTGAAATGTTAAGTTGTATTTGAAAACTGGATTAAATTTATATATCAAGATATATATATATTAGAACGAGATGGAAATTTATTTATAAACAAAGTTTATAATGTTTATATTTAAATATTATTAAAACTCACTCGGCGAAGCGCGATAGTTCGTAATTTGGCGTTTTGAACTTCAATTGAGTATATAGAACTCAAATTAAGTCGGAATTGTTTGAAACAAGGATCGTCGGGACCGGTTGAATAGTTTTCTAGTAAAAGAGAAAAATATGGATTTCGTCTGATAGATTTTGAATTGTGTCAAAATCAAATTTTCAAAAAAGCAGCGCCAAAATCGTTTAAAAACCATAATGGTTTATATAAATGAATATAAGGATTTTTAAGCAAATAAAATCTGAAATTCCACTAGAAAAATCTGGAATTCAGTTATAAAATTAATATGAACTCGAGTGGAGTAAATGGATTGATTTTTGAAACAAAATCAGTTATTTATTTTTTAATAGAATTAACTAAGTGGAAGAATAATTTGTTAATCGAATTTGAGATCGAGATATTTCTTTTGATAAGTAAGTGAGACTTGTGAATTTCATATTCGAAATCGAATATGAAACCTGAAATGAAAATGGGATTCAATTGATTTATAAGCAAACTAAAATACATACGAACATGATACATTCAAATAACAAGTGAAATAGGCTAAGAAGCTAATTAAAGGATAAATGGGAGAAACTGAATTCAAACGATTGGATTGAGTTGAATTGAACTGAAAATAGGTGAACATGTGTTAAACAGGTATGGAATGAAGAGAACGAAGTTTATAAATTTAGTGCCCGACAATAAGGCACATGTTTAAATTCCATATGAGGTTTTATGCACTGAATGGGCAAGCCACTTGGCTTTTTGATTTTCTTTTTGAATGGAAAGGTCCTAGAGAGACGAGTTGAGGTTTGAACTATTGACCGGTACAAAGCAGGTTATGGCAAAATTTTCCGAAAATTTAAGGAGTTAGAATATTTTTAAGAAAATTGGATAACTAGAAATCGATGTATCGATAAATATAGAATTCGATAAGGAAACAAAATTAAAGAATATAATTTTGTAAACAAAATGGAAATCTATAAATTAGAAATAGAAAGTGAACCATATACATGCTTTAAAAATGAATAATTGGTTTTTATGGTGTGTTTATTCGAGGTAAGTGGTCTTGTCCGTTTTGAAGTTAAGGATGTTTTCAGTCAAGGTCTTAGAGGTAATTATACCCCAACCTGATTGATTTCATTTTTGACCGATAAATAGCTACATCCAGTCTCGAAGAGAAATGTTTGAATAAGAGTTAGTTGAATGCAGTATTTTGGGTTGTTGTAATAATGTTTTACATAACATTTGTTTTAACCCAATAAGTGAAAATTTTGGAAATATAATAGTAAATATTTCCTAAGTCTAAAAATGAATGGTCGTGAAAGAGATTAGTAATTGGAATGTTTTCCAACTACAAATAAAGGATATTTTCTAAATATAGAAAATAAAAGAAGTTGATATTTGGAAATGTCTTCGAAATAGCGTAAGAGCCCAAGATGATTATTGAAAATATCGTGTTAACCAATATGGATAAGAAAATCAAGATGTGTTTAATTAATAAAATATTAATTAAAGGCCTAGTGATTTGTTTGATGGATGAATATTTGTTTATTTTTCTTCGATGGTTAAAAAACCGACTATCGTAGTACTTGCCAATACCGTTTTCAATATGGAGAGACCGGTTGGATTATTGTCCTAGAACCACTCCGTATTGGCAGTAGCGTTGCAAATCATATTATATGAAGATAATCGAAGATAGAGTAAAGTGCAAGGACTTTTTCTATTAATAGAAATGGTGCCTTCGGTTTCGTTCAGTCCCAGAACGAACGTGTATGGACGAGTGTCTGACAGAGTATTTCTAATGATCGCATATGTTGGTCCGTATAAATATATACGGTGGCGGATAACTTATTGTCTTAGCATAATATCCAGAATATATTTGTGCAAATCAATTACTTATTAATGGATCTGACAATGTGGCATTCAAAGTGATTGTGCTATCAATGAATGATTAGAAATCGTAGCCTGAGGCCTCAACAACCGGGAAATGACAAAAATCGGGCTGGCAGCATGGCTATGTTGTTCGCTCCCATTAGGGTGTATAATCGCCTATCTAGAGAAATTCCTTTTACTTCTTTAATCTATCGATGTTATCCTTTTTTGGGAAACGGTTGTTGATCCCAACCGTTGGTGATATACATTTGATACACTCAAGCGAAATGAGCCGTCGGTCATGTGTGGGCCGGGTTGCAAGATGTTCTTGTTGAACCCAATGTATTCCCCTCTAGAGATACACTATCGGTAGATGGTTCCATACCTTGTCATGTTGGAAATCCAATCTCCAATAAACACCCTGCGAGTTTTGATTATATATTATATATGGAGCGTGAGATGCAAGCGTTCCGCTAGATTGTTATTTATTTGATTTGGACACTATTATAATATCACTAGATTTTCGTATCAAAGTGTTTTGTGTTATAGTAAGATAAAATCCGTCCATGTTTATGTGTGGGTTGGTCTTGCTATTATACTTTCTTTCGAAAGGATTTTGGAAGTTAAACAAATGGTTGGGGTTTACGCACACCACTCCCATGACTAACACAGAGTTTATTTTTGTTTGTTTTCTGTAAACTCTTGGGTTCCCAAATTTGTACGGGCTGTCAAGTAGTTGGGATTTTTCAGATTTGCTTGGAAGAGCTAGAAGCAGGAGGCTTGACCTCTTAGCTATAGACTATCATATTTCCACTGTGTACTATGTGGTATCTAGAAACAGGTGTTTATAACTGTTCTATAAAAAGCTGTTGTGCACTGATGATGGTATGTATATAAAGTTACCGAATTGTATTTCAAAGTTTATGTTACCTAATATGTTTTATTAGTTCCGCTGTGAGTTTGTCATCTTCATTTTCTTCTATTCTTATATTTCTTTCTTTCTATTTCTCATCCTCTAACTTATTTATAATAATGATTCGTATTTCTGTGCAATTTGGGTTGGATGTGTGGTGTTATTAGTCAACTCAGATAGTTCGGATTTGCGGGCCGTTATAGTAGGTGTCAGAGCCAGGTTGCTTAATTGGTACAAAAGATAGGTGGTTCTCACTTTGCGTTTGGTGGCGGACGGTAGACTCTTACCCCTACATGTCCAGACAATGAGGGTTGGTCAAGTCGAGAGGCTGACCGTAAAAGCAATTCTGAGGTATCATTGTAAAACCGCGGTGGCAGTGTAGGCCACTAGTTGATGGTTGAAAAGCCTAGACCCATTACAGTTGGTATCAGAGCTTAGGTTGAGCGAATACCTAAGCTTTGGTGGGATGTGCTCATTAGAGATAGGGTCAGTAGTACCCTAGATGTAGTGAGTGTATATATACGAGAGCGTGCATTTGTAAATTAGTATAAAGTATTTTATATTGTGTTAGCTAGTCTGTTGAGTAGTTTATGAATTTTGATTGAATCGTGGGATGCCACGACGTCGATAGGAATTTCTAAACACTAGAATGGAAATATTTGACACAATATTGTTTTGAAATGGGTAAATGAAATGATTTTACCCAAAATTTTATTTTGATATAGAAAGAATAATTTCCCGAAATTATTATAAGATATGGATGTGTTGGTTGATTGTAATCCAATGAGATTATAAAAATTGGGGTGGTTATCTATAACCAAATAGAATTTGTATAAGAATAAAATATACAAATGAGATGAACTAAAATTGAATTCAAACCAGAACTTGGAATTTAAAATCCTGGGAAGTTAGAAAATATTTTTGAAGTATATTAAAATAATATAGCTTTGTTTTGAAAGGGGATTTTAAATAAAAATCAATTTAGATGGATTTTGCAATTGGTAAAGCGCTGAACTCACTTCAGTGGCTGGAAAATAATTCTGATGATGACTACATCATCATTGGTGTTCATTTTCGACTTTCTAAGTGATGGATTGCTACCTTAGGAAAGTTTTTAAAGAAAATTTGTTCGAAAGAAACAAGTTAGTTGGAAAATTCAAATGTTTTGGATTTGAAATGGAAATAAATATATAGGTATATATTTATGGGATTTCAAAAGATTTGAAATGATAACCTGAGAATTTGAATTCTGAAATTTAAATTAACTTAAGCAAGTTAAATGGATTGAAGTGAATCAATTGATCCAATTCAATTTGAATGAATACGAATAGTATATGAGTTGGATATGAATGTATTGATTGTAAATCATTCAAATTAAATGAATGTGAGCATATATGATGTGTTATGTAAATGGAAACCGAAAGTTTTGGTAGAATTAAAGTTGTTGAAACATGATGTGACGGCAAGGAATTTCGCTCGGTCCGAACCAGTCGCTAAACCGACCCAGACCGTTCGAAACGCCCTATTGTTGAGAACACGACAAAACAGAACGCATACAGAAGAACATTTCATTGCATATTACAACAATACATCAGATTACCAGAATATACAGAGTACGAATAAATATTACACAGAAATATCAGAGATTTAAACTACATTTAAATACATAGCAGCGGAAAATAATACAATACACAACTAGAAGAGATATACGGATACAAAGCTTTCCGGATATCGTTCCAACTGTAAACCAGGATCCTGTGAATTTAAATCTGCAAAACCAAAACTACTAGCTGCCCGTGTCAAAATAAGGGCACCCAGAGTTTAGGTTAAAACAATAAACTCCAGGTCAGTCATGGGACTGGTGTGAGAACTAAAACAGTTAATAATCTTTATTTTAAAGCTAGGTAAATCAAGGGACCACGCCGTATAACACGGAACGGGTTTCCTCCCATGAATACCAGTGCATAAAACAAACAGCGCAATGCTAAATAAAGAAAAATGAAGCTATTATAAGACCCAGTTCCCATCACAAAATGCAACGCAAGCCGGAGGATAGGGTTTTTACCTTATAATAGCCAAGAATGCTTGATACGTTTAAAACAAATCGTTTGATACTATTATAAGTGCATAGTGTATAAAACAACTTCAAATCATAAGTATCAATCATAGACGACATAAGTGCCCCATCCCACTATGTCGCCATACTAGGCTCTACAAATGAAACCGCAAATGTCACGTATTTGGAAATTGGATTTCCATCTATGAACCGAGGCAAAAGATAGTCCTCAACCGATTCGAGACGCTCTAGCCCGCCCCTCAGGAACAGCCGCAACTGCCCCTTGGATCGTCAGGGCCGGTCCACCGATGTGGATTATTATGCCTGAACAATACGTCTCCCCACCTTATGGGGTGTAAGTCTTGTCCGTCTGCCGACCAGAATGCATCGGCCGAAACCGATATAACCGAGGCGCCTCGCAAAAGCAACAACCACATAAGTCAAACTCGTCAGGGCGTGTAAAACCACTGACGCCACTTCTAGCTAGAAAGAAACGCAAGTCCTCCCTGAGGTCCGTCTCCCGTTTTTGGTTCATACCGGGTGTGAAACTCGCGAAGTAAACGTTACACAAAGCTACGCCACAAAGGCCGTGCTTTGATCATCACCACAAGACTTTGCTTTTCAACAGAAGCCTCGATCATTTGCCACTTAGGCATGCCACACAGGCAATTCACTCCATGCGTTTGATATCCATCAATATATAACCCCTGAGCTCGTACGTCTCAGAGAAGGGCGTTAAGCAAGAGAATAAATTCTCCGCCGCCAAACAGATATATATTTAATAGAGATCAATCACACAGACTAAAATCCAATGTCAGACACACAGTCCATTTACAAGTCCGTTCTGGGTCTGAACGAAACCGGAGGCACCTAGTACCCCGCATATCCATCGATCTCCAAGTACGTCAGGACGATCACTAACTGTTTCCATCTTCTTGGGTGTACAGCCCAATCAAGATCATCAGTAATCACCCAAACGACGTGAAAACCTCCGGTCTTCGACCACCGTCTTCATCTTCGACTTATCGTCGTATCAGTTATTCAGAATGGGATAAACCCGGTCTTCCCGAATAACTCGCGTATATTTTAAATAAGTGTTACACAAACACAACATACGCCTCATTCCAATTCATCAGTCACTAACCGTAAATTAATCAAGAGAATAATTCCCCAAACATTAACCCCGAAGGCCGAAACCAACATCAGATCAATATCCAGAAAACCATTCTGCTTGGCTAACCGACAGTTAGTTTCTAAATTTCACGTTCATAGGGAAAGGTTCCCATTAATTTTTATCAAAGATAAATTCTTGAATTTATGCTTTAATCTACTTTTGAATATCAATTCAAACTAGTCGGGATTAGCGAACCTTACCGAAGTAATCATTTGTTTTAATTTCCCAATCCCCACCTATTCATCCCATGAAGTAAAACTGGTAGTACTTCATATCTAACACCACAGTGTTATCGGTAAATTCAATTACCATTTCACGTTCAAATCTAATCAAAGATTTAACTATCGCCTGGAGCAAAACTGGTGATACTCCATTTCGATTATTTCAATCTAATTAAAGATTCATTAAAACCCCACTTAGTTTTAATCTTCAACTGGGTTAAAGAATCAGCGTCATTTAAAACACGGTTCACGATAAACCCAAAATCACATTCCATTAATTATCGGGTTAAAGAACGAGTGTTATTTAAAACACTGTCCACGATAAACCCAAAAATCAATATCAATTCAATTTCAATTAAATATCACTTAATTGGTACACTTCATTAAATCCAAATAAAAAGATTTAATCCTTTCTCAACTGGGTTCAAGAACAGTGTTAGTGAAGACACCATTCACGACAAACCCAATTCACATTCGATACTCAATACAAGGCTCTGAATAGAAAATATATCGGCTTATATTCAATATCGAATTCTACGACTAACAAATGTCGTATTGGAAATAACGATATAAATATATATCTTTCAAATTTCCATAACAACACCTGTATAATCACGAATTTCAACATCGAAATATTCCGACGACAATTTCGATTCAAATCCACTCCAATGCAATCATTGGAAATTCTGGTTATTTTAAAACCATTTTTAAATTCAATTTATTTATTTAAAAATAAATAGAATTATAATTCTAGTTCAAAACTAGTTCATTTCGATAAAAATCTATTTTTATCTTTTCAAATATGGAGTTTTTCATCCCAATTCTTTCTAAATCATTTCTTATGATTTTACACAAATTATTACTATTTTTAATAATTTTATCAAGGCCCGTACAGTCGATTTCCATCAACGGCCATCGAACTGCACTTACAGCGACCTTTTTCGAATTTGATTTGGACATAATTCCAAATCCAACCGTTAGATTTCAAATTTCTAATATTCCTTAGAAATCTCTTTTCGATACGAACCCAACGGTTCTGATTTTAGGAAAATCCGACGGTCGGATCTCCCGTAATGTCCGTTTGAAATAAATGGTTGAAATTCACGAACGACCGCGACGCGGCGCGTTCTATTCAGGACATTATATTATATATAATATATATAATATATATTTCGTCGATTTTCTATTCAAAACGAATTATATAAATAGTTTTAAAATTCATTTCAAAATCTATTTCAACTTCCATTTCAATTCAAAGTAAAATTGAATTCTTCTTTATAAATTCGTTTCAAAATTCATTTCTATTCAATTCAAATTTCAATTCAATTTGAATTCATTTCAATTTACTTTCAATTCAATTTGAATTCGTTTTCAATTCAATTCATTTCGAAATCGTTTTCAATTCAATTCATTTCGAAATCGTTTTCAATTCAATTCATTTCGAAATCGTTTTCAATTCAGTTCATTTCGAAATCGTTTTCAATTCAATTCATTTCGAAATCGTTTTCAATTCAATTCATTTCGAAATCGTTTTCAATTCAATTCATTTCGAAATCGTTTTCAATTCATTTCGAAATCGTTATATATTCAATTCATTTCGAAATCGTTATATATTCAATTCATTTCGAAATCGTTATATATTCAATTCATTTCGAAATCGTTTTCAATTCAATTCATTTCGAAATCGTTATATATTCAATTCATTTCAAAATCGTTTTATATTCAATTCATTTCGAAATCGTTATATATTCAATTCATTTCGAAATCGTTATATATTCAATTCATTTCGAAATCGTTATATATTCAATTCATTTCGAAATCGTTATATATTGAATTCATTTCGAAATCGTTATATATTCAATTCATTTCGAAATCGTTATATATTCAATTCATTTCGAAATCGTTTTATATTCAATTCATTTCGAAATCGTTATATATTCAATTCATTTCGAAATCATTATATATTCAATTCATTTCGAAATCGTTATATATTCAATTCATTTCGAAATCGTTTTCAATTAAATTCATTTCGAAATCGTTTTCAATTAAATTCATTTCGAAATCGTTTTCAATTCAATTCATTTCAAAATCGTTTTCAATTCAATTCATTTCGAAATTGTTTTCAATTAAATTCATTTCGAAATCGTTTTCAATTCAATTCATTTCGAAATCGTTTTCTATTCAATTCATTTCGAAATCGTTTTCAATTCAATTCATTTCGAAATCGTTTTCAATTAAATTCATTTCGAAATCGTTTTCTATTCAATTCATTTCGAAATCGTTTTCAATTAAATTCATTTCGAAATTGTTTTCAATTCAATTCATTTCGAAATCGTTTTCTATTCAATTCATTTCGAAATCGTTTTCAATTAAATTCATTTCGAAATCGTTTTCTATTCAATTCATTTCGAAATCGTTTTCAATCGATATGAATATCGTTCACGTCAAAATGGCGTCAATCTAGTCAACACGGCTTCAAAAATTTCTATCTTCGAATATTCTATTTCAAATATTTCTTTTTCAGAATGGTTGTTATTATCAAAATATTTCGTTCAACACATGACCAATCTCAATGGATGAGTACTGTCAACACATGAACTTTTATTTTATATTGATAAAGATGTAAATTTTATTACTAAAATATTTCGTTCAACACATGACCAATCTCAATGGATGAGTACTGTCAACACATGAACCTTTATTTTATATTGATCTTTATTTTTCAAATTGGAATGAGGCCCAATCAATTACCATATAAAGTTAATTATATGGATTTTCATACATTATACACATATAATAGAATTGAAAAATAATCAACCATCAACCAAAGTGCACTACACTGTATAAGCATCAAATATGGATATCTAACGCTTATAACAGCCTGTCAATCAATCGATCGACATATTTAATCAATCAGGATGAGTGAACTTCAAATTTCATCCCAACACCCGTGTGGGGTTTCAAACAATCAAACACATATTTTATTTGTGCAGTTGGGCGATGTGTAAAATTTATCGACCCAATCAATGTCCTTCAAATAGGTGTACATAAACAAACCGTCCGGTTTGTAAATGAATATTTATTTATTCACATTCACTATATTCATTCTCACGTTAAAAATTATATTTTTAACGATAAAACATTTTATTCCAACATATGAATTTCTATTATTCATTTACACAATAAAATGATATTTTTATTTTCTAACTTATTTTAGAAAATTTCGGCGGCATAACGGCACGATACTAGAAACGGGACGAGGCCTAGCCTTATCCCCGGTCTAGTGAAGGCCCACGCCATTCACACATCAATCAAAATCACCAAACAACCAATTCAAATCACATCATATAACTAATCTATGCAACCAAACAAACAAGTCCATGGTCTGTGGACGATTGTGTCGGGTGCTACTAAGCACCGTTTGCATCCTAGTATATATATATAACTAGAAAAATTAAATTGAAAGGTGAGAAGTTCTCACCAATAGCTATCCTAGCTCCACGGCACTTCATTGATATAAATCTTCTTCGTTTTCCCATCTTCGCCATCTTCGTTGCCCGTAGTCACTATATATATAAAAATCACATTTTATATTTTGATGTCTTTAAAACAAAAATTGCATTTTTACTTATTCACTTTCAATTTAAAAATCATATTTTTATAATTACTTCATATATTTAAAAATCGAATTTTCACTACGATGTTCAATATATATAAAAATCATATTTTTACTAATTTAAAAATCTCGCCTTTTCTAATTTAAAGATCTCGCCTTTATAAAACATAGATTTCGCCCTTTCAAAAATATATATTTCCTCGTTATGAAAATCACCACTTTATTTCAATGTATATAAAATAAAAATCAGATTTTTATTTCACTACATATACAAAGATGATATTTTTATATTCTCTATCCCATAAAGATTATATTTTTAATACTTTAAAAATATAAAAATCATATTTTGATTATCTTCCTTATATAAAAATTATATTTTTACTTCACTACTCATCTCAAAATATCGTCTTTCATGTTTTAAAAATCAAATCTTTTATGTTTTAAAAACCAAATCTTTTATGTTTTTAAAAATCAAATCTTTTATGTTTTAAAAACCAAATCTTTTATGTTTTAAAAATCAAAACTTTTTCTAAATAAAAATCTAAACTTCATGCTAAATACAAATCAGTTTTAATGTAAATAGAAATCGGTTTTTAATGTAAATAGAAAATCATAGAAACTCACATTGTTTTCTGCGGAAGAAGGGGAGGTTAGAGTTCGTCGGAGGTCATCAGAGGGGGGGAATTGACGGTTGCGGCAGGGAACGGGGGTCATTGGAGCTGGGCGGTGGCGATCCTATTGGCTGGAGCGACGGATTAGGGTTTGCTCGAGGGGAGAGAGGCGCGAGCGTGAAGGAGGGCTCGTGGGTTGATCGGAGAAGGGAGGCGGATGGGTGGCTTGACGGCGGTGGGAGGTGGCAGTGCGATCGAGCGTTAGGTTTTTTTTCTTTTTTTTTTTTTCTTTATTGATTTCTGAAAATAACGGGGGGATGAGGAGAGATAAAGGGGAGTGAGGGCTTGTTTTAATTTTATATTATATTATATTTCATTTCAAAAGTTGACTTTTAATTCGAACACTAAATGAGGCCCAACGACTGTCGCCCCTAGCTAATCAACCCCATTCCGAACACAATGGGATATGTTTCGTAGGTTGATTCGACTCTTTGAATCAGTTTCCGTTAAATTTACATTTAAATCACTTTATTGAATTTTAAACGTACATTTCAAATTACCGGGGTCACATACTAACTCTAAAAATTCTCAAAAAATATTTTCTAGCTTCGTATTGACGATACAGTCCTAATAAAACTAGTTTCGTCGAATTCTGAGACCGTTTGAAAAATGGCCAATTTCCAGTCGATTAAAATCAACTGAAACTGGTCAAACGCGTTTTCTTTTGCCACGCTCACATATTGATTCGAAAAATTATGAAATTTGAAACCTAGCAATAACTTGACACTGCGGATCTAACAAAAGTGGTTTCATCGAAATCCGAGGTCGTTTGCAAAATGTCTATTTTTAAGGGCCTGAATTCCATAGCGACTATTCAGAATTTTCAACTGGACATATCTTTTGATTCCCGCTATCAAATTTCGATTTGTCGGATTCGTTAGAAAGATATTCACTAACAGATTTAAATATTTTTGGTTTCACTAAAATCCGGATTGTTTTGCACCCGGTACATTCAAATGAAGTTAGAAATTGAATTATCGAACTAACGCGCCATTTTCAATTCTATTTATAATTATATATAAATATTTATATTCTAACGACGACGTATATAAATATATACGTTCTAATTCCATTCAAAATAAATTTCTCGACAATATTATTTAAAATAATCTATTTTAAATATTCAAAATTCGCTAAAATTGCCAAAATAAAAATTTTAAACTGGCCCAGAATTTGCGGGTTATTACACATGAAGAGTTGAGTTCAGCATAAGTCGATTTTGAAAGTTAATGGGTTTGTACCATTTTCCCTACCTTAGTAATTTCGGGGACGAAATTCTTTTAAGGGGGAAAGAATGTAACGACCCGGATTTTTGGTTGATTAATTTTAAATATTTAATATGGTTTTAAATATGTAGTTGATAATATAAATTAAATTTTATATTGAATTATCGATTTAATAATAGAATATACATTAACTTAGAATATATCGAATTATTTTAATTTGAAATATAATTGAAATCGAAGTTAAAAACTTGATCAAAATGATTCAGATGTTAGTTAGGAATTTTATTTGGTATATACGATAATAAATAATAATTTATTATCGAAGAATTTGTGGTTTTTGAATTTAAATTATATTATATTAATATGGTATATATGTTGAAATTAAATTTCAGAATATTTAACTTTGAGTTAAGAATAGGGTTATTACATTGAAATACCGGTCGGTACGCTAGAATAGCAGTTCGTGATGTAAATTAAATATTTGATTGTGGATAGGTTCGAAATCAAATCAGAATCTGTTTAAAAAAGGTGAAAATCTCATTATATCAAGTCGAATTAAATACGAAATCAAATCACATTTAATATTTTGTACCTTGCCTACCCTACTTTATGTACTAACACGGACTTTAGTTCCTTCCTGCCTAAGTATTTACCACTTATAAATACGCAGTATAAACTCTTTTCATTTCCTTTGTTAACTTCTACACTCCTCGGAATAATACAAGGAAGAAGCCGCCCCTTTTATAATTTGTTTCCTCAACTCCCAGTACTAATCGAAGCTTCCCTCCCCTAAAATTTCTTCAACAGTCCTTTATAAACCCAATCGTCAATGAAATCACTAAATCTCGAATTTAGTTGCGATCGTGAGTTGATGAACATCACTCTAGTAACCTCGATTTGAGGTACGATACAATAAGTGGATGTTCGATTCCTTCCAGCGACGACTAGGGCAGTTTGATTTTGAGCATTGCGAGTGTGGCTGGGTGTCAGGGTGCGATGGCGATTCTCAGATTCGAAGCCAACATCATTTAGGGGTTCGTGATTTTTCTGGAGATTGTGTAATCCTTTAATCGCTGTGAGAAGCGGATTTCGATGTCGCGAGCTTGGGTTCGATAAGAAGTACGATGGGTTCAAATCGAAAGTCGAGCAAAGAACATGGTGATGTAAAAGGCTTTGTTGTATGATGATTTAGAAAGGTCAGAGGAATCAAGTGTGCGGTATTATTCCAGGAACGATGGAGCAACTATCGACGAGTTTTAGTGGATTTTTTGGGTAGTACGATTTGTTGATTTGGGGGTTGACTAGGTAAATAGTTACAGCAGCGTCACTACTGAAATAGGGGAGACCGCTTGTTTTCAACAAATAGGAGTGCGATAATGGTACTTTGGGAAGTGTGGTATGTGTTGATATGGAGGAATGGGTCATGGTGGATGGACTAGAAGTGTTGTGATTTAACTGATGTTGATGGAGGGGTCAGTAGCTTGAAATAAAGGCTCAAGAGGAAGCTATAGTGGAATTTCCTATTTGTCGATCTTGGTACTAGTGCGAGAGTGCCGATGTTTATTTGATGTAGTTTGAAGTATCTGTGGGATAACTGGAAGAGTGCTAATTTTTGATAGTGTAGAGTGATTTTTGGATTGCCAAAAGGTGACGACAATGAGACTGTTGATAGGAGAAAGAACTTGTCTAGTCAACATGAGGCTGATCGATTGAGGCAATAATAATAAGGTATACGCTATTTTAGTATTTAAAATTTCTTACTCATTCATTTGTTAAGTTTATTTAAATTAAATAAATAGTTAATCGATAATTAAAAATAAATAATCGTAGGAGCTTGATAAATTTAGTTCAGACGATTCAAGATGATTCATGGACACAACAATATGGAAATAAAATGGATATTCAGCAAAGGAAAAATTTAGGTGAGTAATTCTCACTCAAAAATTTTATTCAAATTATTTTTATCATTAAAAATAATTTATTGGTTGTTTGGTTGCATTTAAATATTATGGTGGCTATTATTTAAATATATTAGTTATATAGGCTTGGTGTTTGTGGTTATTATATATATATATATATATTGGTGATTGGATAGTTCCCGCAGTACCATTAGCGGATGCTCGCAGTATCATTAGCGGGTGACCCTATACGCCCCACACTATGATAGTGGATGACCGTCTATACCGCGATATCCTGCCTCGAAGCAGGATATGTATTATTTATGTGACTAACATCTGTGGATGCAGGAAAACAGGTTGGAGGGATCCGACTGGTTTCCTTAAAAATATTATTATTGTTGTTTTCATATATATCATCATATTGAGGTGTTAGAAAACCAATGATTGATAATTGGTTTGTTTGGATGTTTAAATTATCACTGGGCCTAAACGGTAATTTATAGAAATATCGTAAATAGGATTTTGAAATTTAAAAACGAAATTTCTATTTTTCTAAAATAGAATTTGAATTTAGAATGGGCTAAAGATATTTACTTGTTTTGAAAATAAACAAAAACAAGTATTGCATTTATAAACGATGTTTATAAATTAAATAACCAAGGAATTGAAGTAAATTTATAAACGGTGTTTATAAATAAAATGGAGTGATTTTGATTGGATAATCAGGGCACTGAATTGAATTTATAAACGATGTTTATAAATGAAGGGAAATAAATTATCATTGGATGATATGAATATTTTAAATTCTAATGTGAATTTAAGGATATGAATTGGAAATCGTTTTATGTAGAAAACGATGAAATCTATTCCAATGCTCGGAATGGAAGTTTAATTGGATAATTAAGTTAGATTATATGAATTAAAAAAATTATATCAAGAAGGAATATTAGAATTGAATTAATTAGTGACTAATATTTAAATTATATATTTAAATAGATTATATGTTATATATAGATTAGTTATAATAATTAATATAATCCAAAATAAGGTTTGGTTTTCAAACATATTTTGAAATGGGACTTGTTTTAAGTTTGATTTATAAATGATATTTATAAATCTAGTAAATTAAATTATCATTAGATAATTTACAGACTTAAATTTAAGTATGAATTTAAAAATAGAATTTGAAAATATAATTTGAAAATAGAATTTGAAATGGAATCTAAATGGGAACTTGTTTTGTTTTAAAACAAGGAAATTAAATTCGTAAACAATGTTTATAAATTAAAGATAAATAAATTGTCATTTGATAATTTTGAAATTTGAATACAAATATGGATTTAACCGTGAATTGGAAATTTGTTTCAGAAAAGGCGACGATGGGTTTATTTCTGGAATTCGGAATATAAACTGAGATGAGATAAATCAGAAGGAGTTATAATTTGAAATTCAATTATATCGAATTTTATAAATAAATTTATATATAAAGGGATTTGGAATTTAATATAGCAAATTTAGTATAAGTAAATTTATAACTGAGTAAATGAAAAATCAACGATTATAAATAATTGTAATGTTAAGTTGGATTTGAAAACTGGATTAAATTTATATATTAAGATATATACAAATATATATTAGAACGAGATGGAAATTTATTTATAAAAAAATTTTATAATGTTTATATTTAAATATAATTAAAACGTACTCGCTCAAGCGCGATAGTTCGTAATTTGGCATTTCGAACTTCAATTGAGTATATAGAACCTCAAATTAAGTCGGAATTCTTTGAAACAAGGATCGTCAGGACCGGTTGAATAATAGTTTTCTAATAAAAGAGAAAAATCTGGATTTCACCTAACAGATTTTGAGTTGTGTCAAAATCAAATTTTCAGAAAAGCAGCGCCAAAATCGTTTAAAAACCATAATGGTTTATATAAATAAATATAAGGATTTTTGAGCAAATAAAATCTGAATTTCCACTTGAAAAAGTTGGACTTCAGTTATAAAATAATATGAACTAGAGTGGAGTAAATGGATTGATATTTGAAACAAAATCAGTTATTTATGTTTTAATAGAATTAACTAAGTAGAAGAATAATTTGTTAATAGAATTTTAGATCGAGATATTTCTTTTGATAAGTAAATGAGACTTGTGAATTTCATATTCGAAATCGAATGTGAAACCTGAAACGAAAATAGGATTTAATTGATTTATAAGAAAACTAAAATACATACGAACATGATACGTTCAAATAACAAGTGATATAGGCTAAGAAGCTAATTAAAGGTTAAATGGGCGAAACTGAATTCAAACGATTGGATTGAGTTGAATTGAACTGAAAACAGTTGAACATGTGTTAAACAGGTATGGAATGAAGAGAATGAAGTTTATAAATTTAGTGCCCGACAATAAGGTACATGTTTAAATTCCATATGAGGTTTTATGCACCGAATTGGCAAGCCACTTGGCTTTTTGATTTTCTTTTTTGAATGGAAAGGGCCTAGAGAGACGAGTTGAGGTTTGAAATATTGACCGGTACAAAGGAGGTTATTGTAACAACCCGAAAATCTGGGCCAGTTTAAAATTTTTATTTTGGCAATTTTAGCGAATTTTTAATATTTAAAATAGATTATTTTAAATAATATCGACGAGAAATTTATTTTGAATATAATTCGAACGTATATATTTATACGTGTCATCGTTAGAATATAAATATTTATATATAATTATAAATAGAATTGAAAATGGCGCGGTAGTTCGATAATTCGATTTCAAACTTCAATTGAACATACCGGGTGCAAAACAATCCGGATTTTAGTGAAACCAAAAACATTAGGATCTAATTGGGAATATCTTTCCAAAGAATCTGGAAAATCAAAATTTCATAGCGGGAATCAAAAGATATGTCCAGTTGAAAATTCTGAATAGTCGCTATGGAATTCAGGCCCTTAAAAATGGAGATTTTGCAAACGACCTCGGATTTCGACGAAACCACTTTTGTTGGATCCGTGATATCAAATTATTGCTAGGTTTCAAATTTCATGATTTTTCAAATCAATATGTGAGCGTGGCAAAGGAAAACGCGTTTGACCAGTTTAAGTTGATTTTAATCGACTGGAAAATGGCCATTTTTCTAACGGTCTCAGAATTTGACGAAATTAGTTTTATTAGGACCGTATCGTCAATACGAAGCTAGAAAATATTTTTCTGGGATTTTTCTAGTTAGTATGTGGCCCCGGTAAATTGAAATGTACGTTTAAAATTGAATATATAGAGTTATATTTGAATTTCAACAGAAACTGATCGTAATGGCCGAATTGGCTTACCAGACATATCCCATTGTGTTCGGAATGGGGGTTATTAGCTAGGGGCGACAGTTGTTCGGTTTGATTTGGGGTTCGTTTGTGATTTTGACTTAAAAATTGATTAAATTAATAATATATTTTTTTCTATTAAAGGCCATGGTCAAAACCCAGTCAAAGGAAACCCTAATTCCCAAATAAAGCCGCCGCCCTCTTCAATTCAACGTCCAGAAAAGATCGAAATTTCTACAGCCAAATTCTTTCAATCCCTAGCGAATTACTTCAAGCCCCAAACCAAAAATCGTCGTGCTTCTTCACATCTTCAAATTGATACCGCATAGATCGATTTTCATTTCAAGAATCGGGAGAACTTCGTCCTCAAACAGGCCGACTTCGCGACGGTTTTGTTGGCCCTGGGGTGCGTCGAGTTGCAGGCGGTGGTCAGGGGAGGGAGGTGGCGCTCCGGCGCAGCTGGTGGAGGATGGCGATCAACCTCTGGTCAAGCGTGGCGGTGGTGGCATCGAACCCTAGGGGCTGAGCACGAGACTGGAACGAGACTTGAAGGTTTTGTTTCTTTTTTTTATTTTTATTTTATATAATAAAATATATACATTGTTTTTATAATAAAATATATACATTGTTAAAAATCAGTTTTATATAAAATAAAATAAAAATAGCTTTGATTTTTAGAAATAAAAATGGTGATGTTTTTACATAATAAATTAGAATTACTTTTAAAATGTAAAAAGAATTGTTTTGAATATAAAAATCCTTGTTTTTAAAATGTAAAAAGAATTGTTTTGAATATAAAAATCCTTGTTTTTAAAATGTAAAAAGAATTGTTTTGAATATAAAAATCCTTGTTTTTAAAATGTAAAAAGAATTGTTTTGAATATAAAAATCCTTGTTTTTAAAATGTGAAAAGAATTGTTTGAATATAGAAATATGTTTTAAAAAAAAAGATAAGGAAAAAAAAGATAAGGAAAAAAAAGATAAGGAAAAAAAAGATAAGAAAAAAAAGATAAGGAAAAAAAGAAAAAGAAAAGGAAAATATACATATGCATTGAAAAGTTAAAATTCGATTTTTATATATTGAATAGCGAAGTAAAAATTCGATTTTTCTATATTGAATAGCGAAGTACAAATTCGATTGTTATATATTGAATAACAAAGTAAAAATTCGATTTTTACATATGTAGAGAATACGGGCGAAGAAAGTGACGAAAGGCGAGAACGACGAAGACTTCTACAAAAGAAGAGTCAAGATGTTTGGATAGCTCTCGGTGAGAATTTCTCACTCTTCAATTTCTTTTCTAGATATATATATATATACTAGGATGCAGACGGTGCTTAGTAGCACCCGACACAATCGTCCACAGACCATGGACTTGTTTGTTTGGTTGTGTAGTTGGTTAGATTATTTGGTTTGAATTGAATTGTTTGGTGAAATGAATGGATTTGATTGATGTGTGAATGGCGTGGGCCTTCACTAGACCGGGGATAAGGCTAGGCCTTGTCCCGTTTCTAATATCGTGCCGTTATGCCACCGAAATTTTCTAAAATAATTTAGAAAAATAAAGAAATCATTTTATTTAATAAATGAACCGAATAGAATATTCATAGGTTGAATAAAATGTTTTATCGTTAAAAATATAATTTTTAACGTGAAAGTGAATAAATAAATATTTATAAACAAATCGGCTGATTTGTTTATATACACTGATTTGACTGATATTGATTGGGACGATAAATTTTACACATCGCCCAACTGCACAAATAAAATCTGTGTTTGATTGTTTGAAACTTCACACGGGTGTTGGGATGGAATATGAAGTTCACTCATCCTGATTGATTAAATATGTCGATCGATTGATTGACAGGCTGTTATAAGCGTTAGATATCTATATTTGATGCTTATACAGTGTAGTGCACTTTGGGTGATGGTTGATTATTTTTCAATGCTATTATATACATGTGTTGTATGAAAATCCATATAATTAATTTTATATGGTGATTGATTGGGCCTCATTCCAATTTAGAAAATAAAGAATATTATAAAATAAAGGTTCATGTGTTGACAGTACTCACCCGTTGAGATTAGTCATGTGTTGAACGAAATATTTTGATAATAACATCTATTTTGAAATAAAAATATTTGAAATAGAATATTTGAAAATAGGAATATATGAAGCCGTATTGGTTAGATTGACGCCATTTTGACGTGAACGATATTTATATCGATTTTATTCATTTTAAAATGAATATTGAAAAGTGATTTCGAAATGAATTGAATATAAAGTGATTTCGAAATGAATTGAATATAAAGCGATTTCCAAATGAATTGAATAGAAAACGAATTTGATTTCAATTGAATATATAACGAATTTGATTTGAATAGAAAACGAATTTGATTTCAATTGAATATATAACGAATTTGATTTGAATAGTAAACGAATTTGATCTCAATTGAATATATAACGAATTTGATTTGAATCGAATAGAAAACCAATTTGAATTGAATCGAATAGAAAACCAATTTGAATTGAATCAAATAGAAAACCAATTTGAATTGAATCGAATAGAAAACCAATTAGAATTGAATCGAATGGAAAACAACTTTGAAATTGAATTGAACTGAAAACGAATTCAAATTGAATTGAAAGCGAATTGAATTGAATTCAAATTGAATTGAAATTTGAATTGAATAGAAATGAATTTTAAAACGAATTTATAAAGAAGAATTCAATTTTGCTTTGGATTGAAATGGAAGTTGAAATTGTTTCTGAAACGAATTTAAAACTATCTATATAATTCGTTTTAAATAGAAATCGACGAAATATATATTATATATATTATATATATAATATAATGGCCTGAATAGAACGCGCCGCGCCGCAGCAGTTCGTGAATTTCGACCATTTATTTCAAACGGACATTACGGGAGATCCGACCGTCGGATTCTCCTAAAACCGGAACCGTTGGGTTCGTATCAAAAAGAGCTTTCTAACGAATGTGAGAAATTAGAAATCTAACGGTTGGATTTGGAATTATGTCCAAATCAAATTTGAAAAAGGTCGCTGTAAGTGCAGTTCGATGGCCGTTGATGGAAATCGACTGTACGGGCCTTGATAAAATTATTAAAAATAGTAATAATTTGTGTGAAATCATAAGAAATGATTTAGAAAGAATTGGGGTGAAAAACTCCATATTTGAAAAGATTAAAATAGATTTTTATCGGAATGAACTAGTTTGAACTAGAATTATAATTCTATTTATTTTTTTTAAATAAATAAATTGAATTTGAAAAGGGTTTTAAAAATAACCAGAATTTCCAACGATTGCATTGGAGTGGAATTGAATCGAAATTGTCTTCGGAATATTTCGATGTTGGAATTCAGGATTATACAGACGTTGTTATGAAAATTTGAAAGATATATATATTTATATCGTTATTTCCAATACGACATTTGTTAATCGTAGAATTCGATATTGAATATAACCCGATATATTTTCTATTCAGAGCCTTGTATTGAATATCAAACGTGATTTGGGTTTGTCGTGAATGATGTCTTCACTAACACTGCTCTTGAACCCAGTTGAGAAAAGATTAAATCTTTTTATTTAGATTTAATGAAGTGTACCAATTAAATGATATTTAATTGGAATTGAATTGATATTAATTTTTGGGTTTATCGTGGACAGTGTTTTAAATAACACTCGTCCTTTAACCCGATAATTAATGGAATATGATTTTGGGTTTATCGTGAACCGTGTTTTAAATAACACTGATTCTTTAACCCAGTTAACGATTAAAACTAAGTGGAGTTTTAATGAATCTTTAATTAGATTGTAAAGATCGAGAATGGAGTGTCACCAGTTTTGCTCCAGGCGTTAGTTAAATCTTTAATTAGATTTGAACGTGAAATGGAAATTGAATTTACCGATAACACCGTGGTGTTAGATATGAAGTATTACCAGTTTTACTTCATGGGATGAATAGGTTGGGATTGGGAAATTAAAACAAATGATTATTTTGGTAAGGTTCGTTAATCCCGACTAGTTTGAATTGATATTCAAAAGTAGATTAAAGAATAAATTCCATAAATTTATCTTGGATAAAATTAATGGGAACCTTTCCCTATGAATGTGAAAATTAGAAACTAACTGTCGGTTAGCCAAGCAGAATGGTTTTCTGGATATTGATCTGATGTTGGTTACGGCCTTCGGGGTTAATATTTGGGGAATTATTCTCTTGATTAATTTACGGTTAGTGACTGATGAATTGGAATGAGGCGTATGTTGTGTTTGTGTAACACTTATTTAAAATATACGCGAGTTATTCAGAAAGACCGGGTTTATCCCATTCTGAATAACTGATACGACGATAAGTCGAAGATGAAGACGGTGGTCGAAGACCGGAAGTCTTCACGTCGTTTGGGTGATTACTGATGATCTTGATTGGGTTGTACACCCAAGAAGATGGAAACAATTGGTGATCGTCCAGACATACTTGGAGATCGATGGATATGCGGGGTACTAGGTGCCTCCGGTTTCGTTCAGACCCAGAAAGGACTTGTAAATGGACTGTGTGTCTGACATTGGATTTTAGTCCGTGCGATTGATCTCTATTAAATATATATCTGTTTGGCGGCGGAGAATTTATTCTCTTGCTTAACGCCCTTCTCTGAGACGTATGAGCTCAGGGGTTATATATTGATGGATATCAAACGCATGGAGTGAATTGCCTGTGTGGCATGCCTAAGTGGCAATTGATCGAGGCTTCTGTTGAAAAGCAAAGTCTTGTGGTGATGATCAAAGCATGACCTTTGTGGCGTAGCTTTCTGTAACGTTTACTTCGCGAGTTTCACACCCCGGTTGTGAACCAAAAACGGGAGAGGACCTCAGGGAGGGCATGCGTTTCTTTCTAGCTAGGGTGGTGTCAGTGACCTACCAGCCCTGACATTTATATACTTTTCACCTATGTGGTTGTTGCTGTTGCGAGGCGCCTAGGTTAGATCGGACGATCCGGGTCCGAGAGCCATTCGTTGGCTCATTTACGCCCCAAAGGGCGGAGAAACGTATTGTTCAGGCACTATAATCCACATCGGTGGACCGGCTCTGTCGCTCCAAGGGGCAGTTGCGGCTGTTCCGGAGACATGGGCTAGATTGTCTCGAAGACGGTGAGGACGATCCCTGGCCTCGGTTCATAGATGGAAACCCAATTTCCAAATACGTGACTTTGCTATTTTGATTGCATAACCTATATATGGCGACATAGTGGTATGGGGCATTCATGCCGCCTATGATTGATACTTATGATTTGAAGTTGTTTTATACACTATACACTTATAATAGTATCAAATGATTTCTTTTAAACGTATCAAGCATTCTTGGCTATTATAAGGTAAAAACCCTATCCCCCGGCTTGCGTTGCATTGTGTGATAGGACCTGGGTCTTATAATAGCTTCATTTTCTTTATTTAGCATTGCGCTGTTGTTTTATGCACTGGTATTCTTGGGAGGAAACCCGTTCCGTGTTATACGGCGTGGTCCCTTGATTTACTTAACTTTAAAAATAAAGATTAACTGCTTTAGTTCTCACACCAGTCACATGACTGACCTGGAGTTTATTGTTTTGACCTAAACTCTGGGTGCCCTTATTTTGACACGGGCAGCTAGTAGTTTTGGTTTTGCAGATTTATATTCACAGGATTCTGGTTTACAGCTGGAATGATTTCCGGAAAGCTTTGTATCCGTATATCTCTTCTAGTTGTGTATTGTATTATTTTCCGCTGCGATGTATTTAAATGTAATTTAAATCTCTGTTATTTCTTTGTAATATTCATGTATACTCTGTATATTCTTGTAATCTGATGCATTGTTGTAATATACAATGAAATGTTCTTCCGTATGCATTCTGATTTGTCTTGTTCTCAAACGATAGGGCGTTTCGAACGGTCTGGGTCGGTTTAGCGACTGGTTCGGACCGAGCGAAATTCCTTGCCGTCACATTTGGTATCAGAGCTTTGGTTTACAAAGCTCAGAGAACAAGACACATTAGAACCATACAAAAGAATTCATCATATATTGGATTTGTAATATCCAATGAGAATGACTCGTTAGAGATGGGATCAGTAGTATCATAGAACGAGTGTGAAGAGTGTATTTTTAAAGTGAAAACAAATTTTTGTTTTGAAGATTTAAATCAATTATTCGTATTTGATTATCTATTTATATTGAGTTGGACAGTCCAGTATATAAAGATTTTGCGTATACGTCTGATCCACGTGTATTTGAAATTTTAATATACTGGATAGATATAGCATTGCACTGTAGTCGTTCGGGGATAATTCTGATGATAGCGATCGCATCATCAGTATTTATGTTCGAGTGACGAAGGTGGGACGTCTATATATTTCCTATTGACTGGTGTGAGAACAAAAATTAGATAGGGCTTATTGTTGTGATTTGGCATCAAAAATCTTATTTTTAGAATATGTATTAAAATTATGAATTAGAAACGTTAAATTCACTAATGATTGATGTTTGTGTTGTTTGTTTATTTGTTTGATAATTTTGAACCATTATGCCTAATTGAACCAAATATTGAATTGTATTGAAAATTAGTTGCATTTGCTTGCATATACATATACTTACATTGAACAGGTCATAGCAAGGAGGCTAGAGCAGAGAATAAAATTTATTTGCCCGACAAATAGGTACATGTTTACTACATAATTTACTGTTTTGTTTGGGTGATGATGATTTTATGAGCCGATTGGCTTTTTCTTTTTCTTTTTGAGATTAGAAGGACCGGGGAAGCTATTTGAAATTCCCCGATGCTCCCGTTGCAGGGGAGGTGTGAAGACCCGCAACTTCCCCGTAAAGGAAAGCGTCGGATAGTTCGAGAACAAGCCACACCAGAACGCATACAGAAGAACATTTCATTGTACATTACAACAATGCATCAGGTTACAAGAATATACAGAGTATAAATGAATATTACACAGAAATATCAGAGATTTAAATTACATTTAAATACATAGCAGCGGAAAATAATACAATACACAACTAGAAGTAGATATACGGACACAAAGCTTTCCGGATATCGTTCCAGCTGTAAACCAGGATCCTGTGAATATAAATCTGCAAAACCAAAACTACTAGCTGCCCGTGTCAAAATAGGGGCACCCAGAGTTTAGGTTAAAACAATAAACTCCAGGTCAGTCATGTGACTGGTGTGAGAACTAAAACAGTTAATCTTTATTTTCAAAGTTAGGTAAATCAAGGGACCACGCCGTATAACACGGAACGGGTTTCCTCCCAAGAATACCAGTGCATAAAACAAACAGCGCAATGCTAAATAAAGAAAAATGAAGCTGTTATAAGACCCAGGTCCCATCACACAATGCAACGCAGTCGAGGATAGGGTTTTCCCTTATAACAGCCAAAGAATGCTTGATACGTTTTAAAACAAATCATTTGATACTATTATAAGTGTATAAAACAACTTCAAATCATAAGTATCAATCATAGGCGGCATAAGCGCCCCATCCCACTATGTCGCCATATATAGGGTTACAATTAAAACCGCAAATGTCACGTATTTGGAAATTGGATTTCCATCTATGAACCGAGGCAAAAGATAGTCCTCAACCTATTCGTGACTCTCTAGCCCGAGCCACCGGCAAGTACTCAGTCAAGCCTTGGAGCGACAGGGCCGGTCCACCGATGTGGATTAAAATGCCTGAACACTACGTCTCCCCACCCTATGGGGTGTAAGTCTGGTCCGTCAGCCGACCAGAATGCATTCGGCCGAAACCGATATAACCGAGGCGCCTCGCAACCGCAACAACCACATAAGTCAAACTCGTCAGGGCGTGTAAAACCACTGACGCCACTTCTAGCTAGAAAGAAACGCAAGTCCTCCCTGAGGTCCGTCTCCCGTTTTTGGTTCATACCGGGTGTGAAACACGCGAGGTAAACGTTACACAAAGCTACGCCACAAAGGCCGTGCTTTGATCATCACCACAAGACTTTGCTTTTCAACAGAAGCCTTGATCATTTGCATCTTAGCATGCCACACAGGCAAGCCATCCTATGCAACCGATATCAGTCACACAGAATGAAATCCGATGTCAGACACACAGTCCATTTACAAGTCCGTTCTGGGTCTGAACGAAACCGGAGGCACCTAGTACCCCGCATATCCATCGATCTCCAAGCACGTCTGGACGATCACTAACTGTTTCCATCTTCTTGGGTGTACAGCCCAATCAAGATCATCAGTTATCACCCAAACGACGTGAAGACTTCCGGTCTTCGACCATCGTCTTCATCTTCGACTTATCGTCGTATCAGTTATTCAGAATGGGATAAACCCGGTCTTCCCGAATAACTCGCGTATATTTTATAAAAGTGTTACACAAACACAACATACGCCTCATTCCAATTCATTAGTCACTAACCGTAAATTAATCAAGAGAATAATTCCCCAAATATTAACCCCGAAGGCCGAAACCAACATCAGATCAATATCCAGAAAACCATTCTGCTTGGCTAACCGACAGGTAGTTTCTAAATTTCACATTCATAGGGAAAGATTCCCATTAATTTTATAAAAGATAAATTCCTTGAATTTATTCTTTAATCCATTTTTGAATATCAATTCAAACTAGTCGGGATTAGCGAACCTTACCGAAGTAATCATTTGTTTTAATTTCCCAATCCCAACCTATTCATCCCATGAAGTAAAACTGGTAATACTTCATATCTAACACCACAGTGTTATCGGTAAATTCAATTACCATTTCACGTTCAAATCTAATTAAAGATTTAACTATCGCCTGGAGCAAAACTGGTGATACTCCACTTTCGATCATTTCAATCTAATTAAAGATTCATTAAAACTCCACTTAGTTTTAATCTTCGACTGGGTTAAAGAATCAGTGTCATTTAAAACACGGTTCACGATAAACCCAAAATCACATTCATTAATTATCGGGTTAAAGAACGAGTGTTATTTAAAACACTGCTCACGATAAACCCAAAAATCAATATCAATTCAATTCCAATTAAATATTATTTAATTGGTACACTTCATTAAATCTAAATAAAAAGATTTAATCTTTTCTCAACTGGGTTCAAGAATAGTGTTAGTGAAGACACCATTCACGACAAACCCAAATCACATTCGATATTCAATACAAGGCTCTGAATAGAAAATATATCAGCTTATATTCAATATCGAATTCTACGACTAACAAATGTCGTATTGGAAATAACGATATCAATATATATCTTTCAAATTTCCATAACAACACCTGTATAATCACGAATTCCAACATCGAAATATTCCGAAGACAATTTCGATTCAAATCCACTCCAATGCAATCATTGGAAATTTTGGTTATTTTTAAAACCCTTTTCGAATTCAATTTATTTATTTAAAAATAAATAGAATTATAATTCTAGTTCAAAACTAGTTCATTTCGATAAAAATCCATTTTTATCTTTTCAAATATGGAGTTTTTCATCCCAATTCTTTCTAAATCATTTCTTATGATTTTACACAAATTATTGCTATTTTTAATAATTTTATCAAGGCCCATACAGTCGATTTCCATTAACGGCCATCGAACTGCACTTACAGCGACCTTTTTCGAATTTGATTTGGACGTATCTCCAAATCCAACCGTTAGATTTCAAATTTCTAACATTCATTAGAAAGCTCTTTTCGATACGAACCCAACGGTTCCGGTTTTAGGAGAATCCGACGGTCGGATCTCCCGTAATGTCCGTTCGAAATAAATGGTCGAAATTCGCGAACTGCCGCGACGCGGCGCGTTCTATTCAGGCCATTATATTATATATAATATATATAATATATATTTCGTCGATTTCTATTTAAAACAAATTATATAAATAGTTTTGAATTCGTTTCAAAAACATTTTCAACTTCCATTTCAATTCAAATCAAAATTGAATTCTTCTTTATAAATTCGTTTCAAAATCCATTTCCATTCAATTCAAATTTCAATTCAATTTGAATTTATTTCACTTCGCTTTCAATTCAATTCGAATTCGTTTTCAATTCAATTCATTTCGAAATCGTTTTCAATTCAATTCATTTCGAAATCGTTTTCAGTTCAATTCATTTCGAAATCGTTTTCAGTTCAATTCATTTCGAAATCGTTTTCAATTCAATTCATTTCGAAATCGTTTTCAATTCAATTCATTTCGAAATCGTTTTCAATTCAATTCATTTCGAAATCGTTTTCAATTCAATTCATTTCGAAATCGTTTTCAATTCAATTCATTTCGAAATCGTTTTCAATTCAATTCATTTCGAAATCGTTTTCAATTCAATTCATTTCGAAATCGTTTTCAATTCAATTCATTTCGAAATCGTTTTCAATTCAATTCATTTCGAAATCGTTTTCAATTCAATTCATTTCGAAATCGTTTTCAATTCAATTCATTTCGAAATCGTTTTCAATTCAATTCATTTCAAAATATTCGATTTCGAAATCACGTTTCAATATTCATTTTAAAATGAATAAAATCGATATAAATATCGTTCACGTCAAAATGGCGTCAATCTAATCCTCACGGCTTCACATATTTCTATTTTCAAATATTCTATTTCAAATATTTCTATTTCAAATATTTCTATTTCAAATATTTCTATTTCAAATATTTCTATTTCAAATATTTCTTTTTTTCTCGAAACTGGAATGAGGCCCAATCAATTACCATATAATGTTAATTATATGGATTTTCTACAACACATGTATATATCAACAACGATGAATAATCAACCATCAACCAAAGTGCACTACACTGTATAAGCATCAAATATAGACATTTAACGCTTATAGCAGCTTGTCAATCAATCGATCGACATATTTAATAAATCAGGATGAGTGAACTTCAAATTTCATCCTAACACCCGTGTGGGGTTTCAAACAATCAAACACATATTTTATTTGTGCAGTTAGGCGATGTGTAAAATTTATCGACCCAATCAACGTCATTCAAATAGGTGTACATAAACAAACCGTCTGGTTTGTAAATGAATATTTATTTATTCACATTCACGTTAAAAATTATATTTTTAACGATAACACATTTTATTTTAACATATGAATTTATATTCAGTTCATTCGTTAAATAAAATGCTATTTTTATTTTTCTAACTTATTTTAGAAAATTTCGGCGGCATAACGGCACGATACTAGAAACGGGACAAGGCCTAGCCTTATCCCCGGTCTAGTGAAGGCCCACGCCATTCACACATCAATCAAATCAATTCGTTATGCAAACCACAAACTTTGGAGTAAGGGTCTAACCTAGCCTTACTCCTTCGCCTTATAACGGCGCACGTCTAATCCTAACCAATTTATCGATTCGATTTTTCACACCACAAACCACATTCAAACCAATATCACAATCAATCACCAAACAGTCAAACAAACAAGTCCATGGTCTGTGGACGGGTGTCGGGTGCTACTAAGCACCGTCTGCATCCTAGTATATATATAACTAGAAAAATAAATTGAAAGGTGAGATATTCTCACCTTTAGCTATCCAACCATCTCGACTCTTCTTTTGCAGAAGTCTTCGTCGTTTCGCCTTTTTGTTACCTTCGTTGCTGCTTTCACTACATACGTAAAAATCACATTTTTACTTCGCTATTTAATATATAAAAATCGAATTTTTAGTTCGAAGTTCAATATATAAAAATCGAATTTTTATTTCAAAGTTCAATATATAAAAATCGAATTTTTATTTCAAAGTTCAATATATAAAAATCGAATTTTTAGTTCGAAGTTCAATATATAAAAATCGAATTTTTATTTCAACATTCAATATATAAAAATCGAATTTTTAGTTCAAAGTTCAATATATAAAAATCGAATTTTTAGTTCGAAGTTCAATATATAAAAATCGAATTTTTATTTCGCCATTCAATATAAAAAAACTAATTTTTATTCTTCGCTTTCATATATAAAGATCTAAATTTTCTCCTATGTAAACAATATAAAGATCATATTTTTATTTCGATTTAAACAATACAAAAATTATATTTTCAAAGCAAATTCATTTTTAAAAACCATAAAGTAAAATCAGTTATAAACCATAAAGTAAAATCAGTTTTTTTATTTTTCTACAAATATAAAGATCTGGTTTTTCCTAATACAAAAATCTGAACTTTTATAAATTAAAAATCTAAATTTTTATAACTTAAAAATCCTAACTTTTCAGCTTTTGAAGTTTAAATCTTTTCACTTTAAAATCTAAAAATAAAAATCAGTTTTAAAAATAAATAAAAACAGTTTTAAAAATAAATAAAATCAGAAAAAGTAAATAAAATAAAAATAAAATAGCAGGGAACTTACAGGGGGGCTTTGGCGGTCGGAGAGGGTGGCAGATGGCCAGAGGCGGCGGAATAGGGTTGTGGAGGCAGGAGCTGGGCGGCGCGTCGATCGAACTGGGGGGGGGTCTCCCGCGCGTCGATCGAAAGGGGGGGGTCTCTCGCGCGAGGCGCTCCGACGTTGGGGCTCGCCAGAGGCGGCGGCGCCACCCCTCGGAGGAGCGACGGCTCCTCCGTCTTTCGCTTCCTCTTTTTTTTTTTTTTTTTTGTTTTCTGATTTGAAATGAAACGTGAAAGGGGGGGGGGGCCAATGATAAAGGGGGGAAATATATTTTCTTTTTTTTTATTATTATTTTAATCGGAAAAGTTGACTTTCATAAACGACCTCGAAACGAGGCCCACCGCCTGTCGCCCATAGCGTTCTACCCCCATTCCGAGCACAATGGGATATGTGTCGTAGGCTGATTCGACTATTTGAATCAGTTTCCGTTAAATTTACATTTAAATCACTATATTGAATTTTAAACGTACATTTCGAATTACCGGGGTCACATACTAACTTTAAAAATTCCCGAAAAATATTTTCTAGCTTCGTATTGACGATACGATCCTAACAAAACTAGTTTCGTCAAATTCTGAGACCGTTTGAAAAATGGCCAATTTCCAGTCGATTAAAATCAACTGAAATGGTCAAAACACGTTTTCCTTTGCTACACTCACATATTGATTCGAAAAATTATGAAATTTGAAACCTAGCAATAACTTGACCCTGCGGACCCAACAAAACTAGTTTCATCGAAATCCGAGGTCATTTGCAAAATGTCCATTTTTAAGGGCCTGAATTCCATAGCGACTATTCAGAATTTTCAACTGGACATATCTTATCATTTATAAAGTGAAATCTCAGTTTGTTAACTTCGTTACAAAGATATAGTTATACAGATTCAAATATTTCTTGTTTCGTTCAATTTTGACTTATATTGAATCCTGTATATTCATTTGAAATTAGAAATCGAATTTTCGAACTACCGCGCCATTTTCAATTCCTTTTATAATTATATATAATTATTATATATTCTAACGACGACGTATATAATATATACGTTCTAATTATATTCGAAATAAATTTCTCGTCGATTTTATTTAAAATAATTCATTTTAAATAATCAAAATTCGCTAAAACTGCCAAAATAAAAATTTTAAACTGGCCCAGATTTTACGGGTTGTTACAATCTCCCCCACTTAAAACTTTTCGTCCCCGAAAAGGAACAAAGTCGAAAGTGGTTTGATTATTCAGCTCTACGCTCGATCTGGCTTCTATTCTCCAACTCTTTAGTTTCTGAGAATTTCTAAAATTTCAAAAATTTGGCTAACACCCTAAATTTTCGAAAAATTTCGCCATAACCTCCCCTGCACCGGGAGCATCGGGGAATTTCAAATAGCTTCCCCGGTCCTTCAGATCTCAAAAAGAAAAAGAAAAAGCCAAGCGGCTAGCCAATAGGCTCACAAAATCATCATCACCCAAACAAAACAGGAAATTATGTAGTAAACATGTACCTATTTGTCGGGCAAACAAATTTTATTCTCTGCTCTAGCCTCCTTGCTATGACCTGTTCAATGATATATATGTATATGCAAGCAAACGCAACCAATCTTCGATATAATTCAATATTTGGTTCTGTTAGGCTAAACGGCTAAAAATTAGCAAACAAATAAACAAACAGCACAAACATCAATCCATTAGTTGATTTATCATTTGAAATTCATAACTTTGATACATAGTCAAAAATCAGATTTTTGATGCCAAATCACAACAATGTGTTCTATCTATATAAGTTTTGGTTCTCACACCAGTCTAATGGAAATATATAGAAAATCACACCTTCGAAACTCGAACATAAATGTTGATGATGCGATCGCTATCATCAATAATATCTCCGGGCGACTAGAGTGTGATGCTATATCTATCCAATATATTACAACTTCGAATATACGTTCATGACGCGTATACGCGAAGTCTATATATACTCGATTGTCCACATCCATATAAATAATCAAATACGAATAATTGATTTAAATTTTCAAAACAAAATTTGTTTTCACTTTAAAAATATACTCTTCACACTCGTTCTAGGATACTACTGATCCTATCTCTAACGAGTCATTCTAATTGGATATTACTAATCCAATATCTGATGAATTCTTTCGTATGTTTCTAATGTGCCTTGTTCTCTGCTTTGTAAACCAAAGCTCTGATACCAAATGTGAAGACCCGCAACTTCCCCGTAAAGGAAAGCGTCGGATAGTTCGAGAACAAGCCACACCAGAACGCATACAGAAGAACATTTCATTGTACATTACAACAATGCATCAGGTTACAAGAATATACAGAGTATAAATGAATATTACACAGAAATATCAGAGATTTAAATTACATTTAAATACATAGCAGCGGAAAATAATACAATACACAACTAGAAGTAGATATACGGACACAAAGCTTTCCGGATATCGTTCCAGCTGTAAACCAGGATCCTGTGAATATAAATCTGCAAAACCAAAACTACTAGCTGCCCGTGTCAAAATAGGGGCACCCAGAGTTTAGGTTAAAACAATAAACTCCAGGTCAGTCATGTGACTGGTGTGAGAACTAAAACAGTTAATCTTTATTTTCAAAGTTAGGTAAATCAAGGGACCACGCCGTATAACACGGAACGGGTTTCCTCCCAAGAATACCAGTGCATAAAACAAACAGCGCAATGCTAAATAAAGAAAAATGAAGCTGTTATAAGACCCAGGTCCCATCACACAATGCAACGCAGTCGAGGATAGGGTTTTCCCTTATAACAGCCAAAGAATGCTTGATACGTTTTAAAACAAATCATTTGATACTATTATAAGTGTATAAAACAACTTCAAATCATAAGTATCAATCATAGGCGGCATAAGCGCCCCATCCCACTATGTCGCCATATATAGGGTTACAATTAAAACCGCAAATGTCACGTATTTGGAAATTGGATTTCCATCTATGAACCGAGGCAAAAGATAGTCCTCAACCTATTCGTGACTCTCTAGCCCGAGCCACCGGCAAGTACTCAGTCAAGCCTTGGAGCGACAGGGCCGGTCCACCGATGTGGATTAAAATGCCTGAACACTACGTCTCCCCACCCTATGGGGTGTAAGTCTGGTCCGTCAGCCGACCAGAATGCATTCGGCCGAAACCGATATAACCGAGGCGCCTCGCAACCGCAACAACCACATAAGTCAAACTCGTCAGGGCGTGTAAAACCACTGACGCCACTTCTAGCTAGAAAGAAACGCAAGTCCTCCCTGAGGTCCGTCTCCCGTTTTTGGTTCATACCGGGTGTGAAACACGCGAGGTAAACGTTACACAAAGCTACGCCACAAAGGCCGTGCTTTGATCATCACCACAAGACTTTGCTTTTCAACAGAAGCCTTGATCATTTGCATCTTAGCATGCCACACAGGCAAGCCATCCTATGCAACCGATATCAGTCACACAGAATGAAATCCGATGTCAGACACACAGTCCATTTACAAGTCCGTTCTGGGTCTGAACGAAACCGGAGGCACCTAGTACCCCGCATATCCATCGATCTCCAAGCACGTCTGGACGATCACTAACTGTTTCCATCTTCTTGGGTGTACAGCCCAATCAAGATCATCAGTTATCACCCAAACGACGTGAAGACTTCCGGTCTTCGACCATCGTCTTCATCTTCGACTTATCGTCGTATCAGTTATTCAGAATGGGATAAACCCGGTCTTCCCGAATAACTCGCGTATATTTTATAAAAGTGTTACACAAACACAACATACGCCTCATTCCAATTCATTAGTCACTAACCGTAAATTAATCAAGAGAATAATTCCCCAAATATTAACCCCGAAGGCCGAAACCAACATCAGATCAATATCCAGAAAACCATTCTGCTTGGCTAACCGACAGGTAGTTTCTAAATTTCACATTCATAGGGAAAGATTCCCATTAATTTTATAAAAGATAAATTCCTTGAATTTATTCTTTAATCCATTTTTGAATATCAATTCAAACTAGTCGGGATTAGCGAACCTTACCGAAGTAATCATTTGTTTTAATTTCCCAATCCCAACCTATTCATCCCATGAAGTAAAACTGGTAATACTTCATATCTAACACCACAGTGTTATCGGTAAATTCAATTACCATTTCACGTTCAAATCTAATTAAAGATTTAACTATCGCCTGGAGCAAAACTGGTGATACTCCACTTTCGATCATTTCAATCTAATTAAAGATTCATTAAAACTCCACTTAGTTTTAATCTTCGACTGGGTTAAAGAATCAGTGTCATTTAAAACACGGTTCACGATAAACCCAAAATCACATTCATTAATTATCGGGTTAAAGAACGAGTGTTATTTAAAACACTGCTCACGATAAACCCAAAAATCAATATCAATTCAATTCCAATTAAATATTATTTAATTGGTACACTTCATTAAATCTAAATAAAAAGATTTAATCTTTTCTCAACTGGGTTCAAGAATAGTGTTAGTGAAGACACCATTCACGACAAACCCAAATCACATTCGATATTCAATACAAGGCTCTGAATAGAAAATATATCAGCTTATATTCAATATCGAATTCTACGACTAACAAATGTCGTATTGGAAATAACGATATCAATATATATCTTTCAAATTTCCATAACAACACCTGTATAATCACGAATTCCAACATCGAAATATTCCGAAGACAATTTCGATTCAAATCCACTCCAATGCAATCATTGGAAATTTTGGTTATTTTTAAAACCCTTTTCGAATTCAATTTATTTATTTAAAAATAAATAGAATTATAATTCTAGTTCAAAACTAGTTCATTTCGATAAAAATCCATTTTTATCTTTTCAAATATGGAGTTTTTCATCCCAATTCTTTCTAAATCATTTCTTATGATTTTACACAAATTATTGCTATTTTTAATAATTTTATCAAGGCCCATACAGTCGATTTCCATTAACGGCCATCGAACTGCACTTACAGCGACCTTTTTCGAATTTGATTTGGACGTATCTCCAAATCCAACCGTTAGATTTCAAATTTCTAACATTCATTAGAAAGCTCTTTTCGATACGAACCCAACGGTTCCGGTTTTAGGAGAATCCGACGGTCGGATCTCCCGTAATGTCCGTTCGAAATAAATGGTCGAAATTCGCGAACTGCCGCGACGCGGCGCGTTCTATTCAGGCCATTATATTATATATAATATATATAATATATATTTCGTCGATTTCTATTTAAAACAAATTATATAAATAGTTTTGAATTCGTTTCAAAAACATTTTCAACTTCCATTTCAATTCAAATCAAAATTGAATTCTTCTTTATAAATTCGTTTCAAAATCCATTTCCATTCAATTCAAATTTCAATTCAATTTGAATTTATTTCACTTCGCTTTCAATTCAATTCGAATTCGTTTTCAATTCAATTCATTTCGAAATCGTTTTCAATTCAATTCATTTCGAAATCGTTTTCAGTTCAATTCATTTCGAAATCGTTTTCAGTTCAATTCATTTCGAAATCGTTTTCAATTCAATTCATTTCGAAATCGTTTTCAATTCAATTCATTTCGAAATCGTTTTCAATTCAATTCATTTCGAAATCGTTTTCAATTCAATTCATTTCGAAATCGTTTTCAATTCAATTCATTTCGAAATCGTTTTCAATTCAATTCATTTCGAAATCGTTTTCAATTCAATTCATTTCGAAATCGTTTTCAATTCAATTCATTTCGAAATCGTTTTCAATTCAATTCATTTCGAAATCGTTTTCAATTCAATTCATTTCGAAATCGTTTTCAATTCAATTCATTTCGAAATCGTTTTCAATTCAATTCATTTCAAAATATTCGATTTCGAAATCACGTTTCAATATTCATTTTAAAATGAATAAAATCGATATAAATATCGTTCACGTCAAAATGGCGTCAATCTAATCCTCACGGCTTCACATATTTCTATTTTCAAATATTCTATTTCAAATATTTCTATTTCAAATATTTCTATTTCAAATATTTCTATTTCAAATATTTCTATTTCAAATATTTCTTTTTTTCTCGAAACTGGAATGAGGCCCAATCAATTACCATATAATGTTAATTATATGGATTTTCTACAACACATGTATATATCAACAACGATGAATAATCAACCATCAACCAAAGTGCACTACACTGTATAAGCATCAAATATAGACATTTAACGCTTATAGCAGCTTGTCAATCAATCGATCGACATATTTAATAAATCAGGATGAGTGAACTTCAAATTTCATCCTAACACCCGTGTGGGGTTTCAAACAATCAAACACATATTTTATTTGTGCAGTTAGGCGATGTGTAAAATTTATCGACCCAATCAACGTCATTCAAATAGGTGTACATAAACAAACCGTCTGGTTTGTAAATGAATATTTATTTATTCACATTCACGTTAAAAATTATATTTTTAACGATAACACATTTTATTTTAACATATGAATTTATATTCAGTTCATTCGTTAAATAAAATGCTATTTTTATTTTTCTAACTTATTTTAGAAAATTTCGGCGGCATAACGGCACGATACTAGAAACGGGACAAGGCCTAGCCTTATCCCCGGTCTAGTGAAGGCCCACGCCATTCACACATCAATCAAATCAATTCGTTATGCAAACCACAAACTTTGGAGTAAGGGTCTAACCTAGCCTTACTCCTTCGCCTTATAACGGCGCACGTCTAATCCTAACCAATTTATCGATTCGATTTTTCACACCACAAACCACATTCAAACCAATATCACAATCAATCACCAAACAGTCAAACAAACAAGTCCATGGTCTGTGGACGGGTGTCGGGTGCTACTAAGCACCGTCTGCATCCTAGTATATATATAACTAGAAAAATAAATTGAAAGGTGAGATATTCTCACCTTTAGCTATCCAACCATCTCGACTCTTCTTTTGCAGAAGTCTTCGTCGTTTCGCCTTTTTGTTACCTTCGTTGCTGCTTTCACTACATACGTAAAAATCACATTTTTACTTCGCTATTTAATATATAAAAATCGAATTTTTAGTTCGAAGTTCAATATATAAAAATCGAATTTTTATTTCAAAGTTCAATATATAAAAATCGAATTTTTATTTCAAAGTTCAATATATAAAAATCGAATTTTTAGTTCGAAGTTCAATATATAAAAATCGAATTTTTATTTCAACATTCAATATATAAAAATCGAATTTTTAGTTCAAAGTTCAATATATAAAAATCGAATTTTTAGTTCGAAGTTCAATATATAAAAATCGAATTTTTATTTCGCCATTCAATATAAAAAAACTAATTTTTATTCTTCGCTTTCATATATAAAGATCTAAATTTTCTCCTATGTAAACAATATAAAGATCATATTTTTATTTCGATTTAAACAATACAAAAATTATATTTTCAAAGCAAATTCATTTTTAAAAACCATAAAGTAAAATCAGTTATAAACCATAAAGTAAAATCAGTTTTTTTATTTTTCTACAAATATAAAGATCTGGTTTTTCCTAATACAAAAATCTGAACTTTTATAAATTAAAAATCTAAATTTTTATAACTTAAAAATCCTAACTTTTCAGCTTTTGAAGTTTAAATCTTTTCACTTTAAAATCTAAAAATAAAAATCAGTTTTAAAAATAAATAAAAACAGTTTTAAAAATAAATAAAATCAGAAAAAGTAAATAAAATAAAAATAAAATAGCAGGGAACTTACAGGGGGGCTTTGGCGGTCGGAGAGGGTGGCAGATGGCCAGAGGCGGCGGAATAGGGTTGTGGAGGCAGGAGCTGGGCGGCGCGTCGATCGAACTGGGGGGGGGGTCTCCCGCGCGTCGATCGAAAGGGGGGGGTCTCTCGCGCGAGGCGCTCCGACGTTGGGGCTCGCCAGAGGCGGCGGCGCCACCCCTCGGAGGAGCGACGGCTCCTCCGTCTTTCGCTTCCTCTTTTTTTTTTTTTTATTTGTTTTCTGATTTGAAATGAAACGTGAAAGGGGGGGGGGCCAATGATAAAGGGGGGAAATATATTTTCTTTTTTTTTATTATTATTTTAATCGGAAAAGTTGACTTTCATAAACGACCTCGAAACGAGGCCCACCGCCTGTCGCCCATAGCGTTCTACCCCCATTCCGAGCACAATGGGATATGTGTCGTAGGCTGATTCGACTATTTGAATCAGTTTCCGTTAAATTTACATTTAAATCACTATATTGAATTTTAAACGTACATTTCGAATTACCGGGGTCACATACTAACTTTAAAAATTCCCGAAAAATATTTTCTAGCTTCGTATTGACGATACGATCCTAACAAAACTAGTTTCGTCAAATTCTGAGACCGTTTGAAAAATGGCCAATTTCCAGTCGATTAAAATCAACTGAAATGGTCAAAACACGTTTTCCTTTGCTACACTCACATATTGATTCGAAAAATTATGAAATTTGAAACCTAGCAATAACTTGACCCTGCGGACCCAACAAAACTAGTTTCGTCGAAATCCGAGGTCATTTGCAAAATGTCCATTTTTAAGGGCCTGAATTCCATAGCGACTATTCAGAATTTTCAACTGGACATATCTTATCATTTATAAAGTGAAATCTCAGTTTGTTAACTTCGTTACAAAGATATAGTTATACAGATTCAAATATTTCTTGTTTCGTTCAATTTTGACTTATATTGAATCCTGTATATTCATTTGAAATTAGAAATCGAATTTTCGAACTACCGCGCCATTTTCAATTCCTTTTATAATTATATATAATTATTATATATTCTAACGACGACGTATATAATATATACGTTCTAATTATATTCGAAATAAATTTCTCGTCGATTTTATTTAAAATAATTCATTTTAAATAATCAAAATTCGCTAAAACTGCCAAAATAAAAATTTTAAACTGGCCCAGATTTTACGGGTTGTTACAGGAGGTTATGGCGAAATTTTTCGAAAATTTAGGGTGTTAGCCAAATTTTTGAATTTTTGAAAATTCTCAGAAATTGAAAAGTTGGAGAATGCAAGCCAGATCGAACATAGAGTTGATTGATCAAACCACTTTCGACTTTGTTCCTTTTCGGGGACGAAAAGTTTTAAGTGGGGGAGATTGTAACAACCCGAAAATCTGGGCCAGTTTAAAATTTTTATTTTGGCATTTTTAGCGAATTTTGAATATTTAAAATAGATTATTTTAAATAATATCGACGAGAAATTTATTTTGAATATAATTCGAACGTATATATTTATACGCGTCGTCGTTAGAATATAAATATTTATATATAATTATAAATAGAATTGAAAATGGCGCGGTAGTTCGATAATTCGATTTCAAACTTCAATTGAACATACCGAGTGGAAAACAATCCAGATTTTAGTGAAACCAAAAACATTAGGATCTAATTGGGAATATCTTTCCAAAGAATATGGAAAATCAAAATTTCATAGAGGGAATCAAAAGATATGTCCAGTTGAAAATTCTGAATAGTCGCTATGGAATTCAGGCCCTTAAAAATGGAGATTTTGCAAACGACCTCGGATTTCGACGAAACCACTTTTGTTGGATCCGCGATGTCAAATTATTGCTAGGTTTCAAATTTCATAATTTTTCAAATCAATATGTGAGCGTGGCAAAGGAAAATGCGTTTGACCAGTTTTAGTTGATTTTAATCGATTGGAAAATGGCCATTTTTCTAACGGTCTCAGAATTTGACGAAATTAGTTTTATTAGGACCGTATCGTCAATACGAAGCTAGAAAATATTTATCTGGGATTTTTCTAGTTGGTATGTGGCCCCGGTAAATTGAAATGTACTTTTAAAATTGAATATATAGAGTTATATTTGAATTTCAACGGAAACTGATCGTAATGGCCGAATTGGCTTACCAGACATATCCCATTGTGTTCGGAATGGGGGTTATTAGCTAGGGGCGACAGTTGTTCGGTTTGATTTGGGGTTCGTTTGTGATTTTGACTTAAAAATTGATTAAATTAATAATATATATTTTTCTATTAAAGGTCATTGTCAAAACCCAGTCAAAGGAAACCCTAATTCCCAAATAAAGCCGCCGCCCTCTTCAATTCAACGTCCAGAAAAGATCAAAATTTCTACAGCCAAATTCTTTCAATCCCTAGCGAATTACTTCAAGCCCCAAACCAAAAATCGTCGTGCTTCTTCACATCTTCAAATTGATACCGCATAGATCGATTTTCATTTCAAGAATCGGGAGAACTTCGTCCTCAAACAGGCCGACTTCGCGGCGGTTTTGTTGGCCCTGGGGTGCGTCGAGTTGCAGGCGGTGGTCAGGGGAGGGAGGTGGCGCTCCGGCGCGGCTGGTGGAGGACGGCGATCAACCTCTGGTCAAGCGTGGCGGTGGTGGCATCGAGCCCTAGGGGCTGAGCACGAGACTGGAACGAGACATGAAGGTTTTGTTTCTTTTTTTTTATTTTTATTTTATATAATAAAATATATACATTGTTTTTATAATAAAATATATACATTGTTAAAAATCAGTTTTATATAAAATAAAATAAAAATAGCTTTGATTTTTAGAAATAAAAATGGCGATGTTTTTACATAATAAATTAGAATTACTTTTAAAATGTAAAAAGAATTGTTTTGAATATAAAAATCCTTGTTTTTAAAATGTAAAAAGAATTGTTTTGAATATAAAAATCCTTGTTTTTAAAATGTAAAAAGAATTGTTTTGAATATAAAAATCCTTGTTTTTAAAATGTAAAAAGAATTGTTTTGAATATAAAAATCCTTGTTTTTAAAATGTAAAAAGAATTGTTTTGAATATAAAAATCCTTGTTTTTAAAATGTGAAAAGAATTGTTTGAATATAGAAATATGTTTAAAAAAAAAGAAAAGGAAAAAAAAAGATAAGGAAAAAAAAGATAAGGAAAAAAAAGATAAGAAAAAAAAAGATAAGGAAAAAAAGAAAAAGAAAAGGAAAATATACATATGCATTGAAAAGTTAAAATTCGATTTTTATATATTGAATAGCGAAGTTAAAATTCGATTTTTATATATTGAATAGCGAAGTAAAAATTCGATTTTTTATATATTGAATAGCGAAGTAAAAATTCGATTTTTCTATATTGAATAGTGAAGTACAAATTCGATTTTTATATATTGAATAACAAATTAAAAATTCGATTTTTACATATGTAGAGAATACGGGCGAAGAAAGTGACGAAAGGCGAGAACGACGAAGACTTCTACAAAAGAAGAGTCAAGATGTTTGGATAGCTATCGGTGAGAATTTCTCACTCTTCAATTTCTTTTCTAGATATATATATACTAGGATGCAGACGGTGCTTAGTAGCACCCGACACAATTGTCCACAGACCATGGACTTGTTTGTTCGGTTGTGTAGTTGGTTAGATTATTTGGTTTGAATTGAATTGTTTGGTGAAATGAATGGATTTGATTGATGTGTGAATGGCGTGGGCCTTCACTAGACCGGGTTTAAGGCTAGGCCTTGTCCCGTTTCTAGTATCGTGCCGTTATGCCACCGAAATTTTCTAAAATAATTTAGAAAAATAAAGAAATCATTTTATTTAATAAATGAACCGAATAGAATATTCATAGGTTGAATAAAATGTTTTATCGTAATTTTTAACGTGAAAGTGAATAAATAAATATTTATAAACAAATCGGCCGATTTGTTTATATACACTGATTTGACTGATATTGATTGGGACGATAAATTTTACACATCGCCCAACTGCACAAATAAAATCTGTGTTTGATTGTTTGAAACCCCACACGGGTGTTGGGATGGAATATGAAGTTCACTCATCCTGATTGATTAAATATGTCGATCGATTGATTGACAGGCTGTTATAAGCGGTAGATATCTATATTTGATGCTTATACAGTGTAGTGAACTTTGGGTGATGGTTGATTATTTTTCAATGCTATTATATACATGTGTTGTATGAAAATCCATATAATTAATTTTATATGGTGATTGATTGGGCCTCATTCCAATTTAGAAAATAAAGAATATTATAAAATAAAGGTTCATGTGTTGACAGTGCTCACCCGTTGAGATTAGTCATGTGTTGAACGAAATATTTTGATAATAACAACTATTTTGAAATAAAAATATTTGAAATAGAATATTTGAAAATAGGAATATATGAAGCCGTATTGGTTAGATTGATGCCATTTTGACGTGAACGATATTTATATCGATTTTATTCATTTTAAAATGAATATTGAAAAGTGATTTCGAAATGAATTGAATATAAAGTGATTTCGAAATGAATTGAATATAAAGCGATTTCCAAATGAATTGAATAGAAAACGAATTTGATTTCAATTGAATATATAACGAATTTGATTTGAATAGAAAACGAATTTGATTTCAATTGAATATATAACGAATTTGATTTGAATAGAAAACGAATTTGATCTCAATTGAATATATAACGAATTTGATTTGAATCGAATAGAAAACCAATTTGAATTGAATCGAATAGAAAACCAATTTGAACTGAATCAAATAGAAAACCAATTTGAATTGAATCGAATAGAAAACCAATTTGAATTGAATCGAATGGAAAACGACTTTGAAATTGAATTGAACTGAAAACGAATTCAAATTGAATTGAAAGCAAATTGAATTGAATTCAAATTGAATTGAAATTTGAATTGAATAGAAATGAATTTTAAAACGAATTTATAAAGAAGAATTCAATTTTGCTTTGGATTGAAATGGAAGTTGAAATTGTTTTTGAAACAAATTTAAAACTATCTATATAATTCGTTTTAAATAGAAATCGACGAAATATATATTATATATATTATATATATAATATAATGGCCTGAATAGAACGCGCCGTGCCGCGGCAGTTCGTGAATTTCGACCATTTATTTCAAACGGACATTACGGGAGATCCGACCGTCGGATTCTCCTAAAACCGGAACCGTTGGGTTCGTATCGAAAAGAGCTTTCTAACGAATGTGAGAAATTAGAAATCTAACGGTTGGATTTGGAATTATGTCCAAATCAAATTTGAAAAAGGTCGCTGTAAGTGCAGTTCGATGGCCGTTGATGGAAATCGACTGTACGGGCCTTGATAAAATTATTAAAAATAGTAATAATTTGTGTAAAATCATAAGAAATGATTTAGAAAGAATTGGGGTGAAAAACTCCATATTTGAAAAGATAAAAATAGATTTTTATCGGAATGAACTAGTTTGAACTAGAATTATAATTCTATTTATTTTTTTTAAATAAATAAATTGAATTTGAAAAGGATTTTAAAAATAACCAGAATTTCCAATGATTGCATTGGAGTGGAATTGAATCGAAATTGTCTTCGGAATATTTCGATGTTGGAATTCGGGATTATACAGATGTTGTTATGGAAATTTGAAAGATATATATATATATTTATATCGTTATTTCCAATACAACATTTGTAATCGTAGAATTCGATATTGAATATAAGCCGATATATTTTCTATTCAGAGCCTTGTATTGAATATCAAACGTGATTTGGGTTTGTCGTGAATGGTGTCTTCACTAACACTGCTCTTGAACCCAGTTGAGAAAAGATTAAATCTTTTTATTTAGATTTAATGAAGTGTACCAATTAAATGATATTTAATTGGAATTGAATTGATATTGATTTTTGGGTTTATCGTGGACAGTGTTTTAAATAACACTCGTCCTTTAACCCGATAATTAATGGAATATGATTTTGGGTTTATCGTGAACCGTGTTTTAAATGACACTGATTCTTTAACCCAGTTAACGATTAAAACTAAGTGGAGTTTTAATGAATCTTTAATTAGATTGAAAAGATCGAGAATGGAGTGTCACCAGTTTTGCTCCAGGCGTTAGTTAAATCTTTAATTAGATTTGAACGTGAAATGGTAATTGAATTTACCGATAACACTGTGGTGTTAGATATGAAGTATTACCAGTTTTACTTCATGGGATGAATAGGTTGGGATTGGGAAATTAAAACAAATGATTATTTCGGTAAGGTTCGTTAATCCCGACTAGTTTGAATTGATATTCAAAAGTAGATTAAAGAATAAATTCCAGAAATTTATCTTGGATAAAATTAATGGGAACCTTTCCTTATGAATGTGAAATTTAGAAACTAACTGTCGGTTAGCCAAGCAGAATGGTTTTCTGGATATTGATCTGATGTTGGTTACGGCCTTCGGGGTTAATATTTGGGGAATTATTCTCTTGATTAATTTACGGTTAGTGACTGATGAATTGGAATAAGGCGTATGTTGTGTTTGTGTAACAATTATTTAAAATATACGCGAGTTATTCAGAAAGACCGGGTTTATCCCATTCTGAATAACTGATACGACGATAAGTCGAAGATGAAGACGGTGGTCGAAGACCGGAAGTCTTCACGTCGTTTGGGTGATTACTGATGATCTTGATTGGGTTGTACACCCAAGAAGATGGAAACAATTGGTGATCGTCCAGACGTACTTGGAGATCGATGGATATGCGGGGTACTAGGTGCCTCCAGTTTCGTTCAGACCCAGAACGGACTTGTAAATGGACTGTGTGTCTGACATTGGATTTTAGTCCGTGCGATTGATCTCTATTAAATGTATATCTGTTTGGCGGCGGAGAATTTATTCTCTTGCTTAACGCCCTTCTCTGAGACGTACGAGCTCAGGGGTTATATATTGATGGATATCAAACGCATGGAGTGAATTGCCTGTGTGGCATGCCTAAATGGCAATTGATCGAGGCTTCTGTTGAAAAGCAAAGTCTTGTGGTGATGATCAAAGCACGATCTTTGTGGCGTAGCTTTGTGTAACGTTTACTTCGCGAGTTTCGCACCCCGGTTGTGAACCAAAAACGGGAGAGGACCTCAGGGAGGGCATGCGTTTCTTTCTAGCTAGGGTGGTGTCAGTGACCTACCAGCCCTAACATTTATATACTTTTCACCTATGTGGTTGTTGCTGTTGTGAGGCGCCTCGGTTAGATCGGATGATCCGGGTCCGATGGAGCCATTCGTTGGCTCATTTACGCCCCAAAGGGCGGAGAAACGTATTGTTCAGGCACTGTAACACCCCGAAAATTCTATAACTGTGAAATTAGCAAATTAAAGTATAATTAATCTAAAATCAAAGAACAAAGGGAAACGGGATACGCCATTGCGTTCGTCTCGGAAAAATACGCGAAATAGAGTCCGAGTTTTCGAAAAACGAAGTCCGTTTGAAGAAGATATGGCCTTCGGAAGTTTTGAATTAAATTTAAAATTCAAACAGAATAAAATAAGCTCAGAAAATCAAATTTGAATTCGAAAATCGGGCCCAATGGGCCAGGGCGGATAAACACCCGCCTAGGCCACCCAGGTCGACTGGGCTGTCGACCTGGGCTACCCATGTCGACAGGGCTGTCGACAGCCCTGTCGACAGGGGTGTCGACCTGGTCGAGCCCAGTCAACCTGGCTGGCCAGGTCTGTGTTTGGCCGATTCTCTGTGGTCTGCTTTGTCATTAGGGCTAGGTGGCGGGTTCTAATTGGTCTCTCTTCCTAATGAATGGCTATGATCAATCCAAGCAACATCAATGGTCCTAATCAGTTCCTAACCTCTATATAAACAACCCTAGACTAAACCCTAATCTATTCATTCAAAATTAAGAACATAGCCGCCATGTTGCTGAGGAACGACTAAGAGTAGCCGCCAACTAGAGAGAGAATTAGGAAGAAAGTTCTAAAGCCTAAAGCAATTCAAGCAACCTAAAGCCAATCAATTCAACAAAGGAATCATATCTCTTAATTAGAGAATTCGCCGCAACCATTGTAAGTAGAGTATTACTTTGGTATGAATAAACAACTGTATTGATTTGTATGCTTGAATTGGGATAATAAAGTAGTTCATATTTGTGAAAAATTATGTTATTCATTATAAAGAACTACATGCGGTAGTTCTATGCAAGTATACGTTTGGAATATTGCGCAAATTATGTAATCTATGTTGAAGCTACATGTATGTAGTTAATTGAAATTCATGCAAGTTTGGGGCTTTGTTATTATGCCATCATGATGTATATTTTTGTGCATAAATCATTTTGCAAGTAATTGAAACAAGTTTGGTTGTTATAGTTCATAAGAAACTATGTTGGAATTTTGACACCATAATCCATGTATTAAGTCATGCTTTTGCAAACTTATGAATATGGCTAGGCTATGAATGATATTTGGCATAATTGAAATCCATGATTAAGTCTATCTTGTTTACAAGAATTATATGATGACATATGTGAGACATGGCTAGGTTAGACTCAAAAATCCCTTTTTGCAAGTTTAAAGCAAACACCATGTTTAGGAATATTTATGCATAAGTATGTTTATACCATCGTTATGTGATTAGACTTAAACCATGATTAAGTTGAACTATGCTTTTGTGTTAGTAACAAAGTATCCCCTTTGTAAACATGTAGAAACCTTATGAACATGACTTGTTTATGTTTATGCCTAAATGAGAACATAGGTCTATGTTGTAGTTAAGACTATGTGACACCTAATTTAGATTCTTATCTTAAGTTCACATGGTTTGGTTCATGTCACCTATGCTTTATGACCAAAGTATATATATGCAAGTACACCAGTTTCTATTATGTATTTCCAACGTCATATTGCAAGTTCATGCGCTCACCTTCCCCTCTTTGTGTATGTAATCACGCTTTAAGCCTCCCCTTTTCGCATGGCTAATTTGGGCTTTAAAAGGCTAAGCCCAAAATATATAAACGAACGTGTTAAACGGGGGAAAATAACGTTGGGTTAAAATGACTAATGAATGAAAATATAAAATAGAAGGGCCCAAATTCAAGTATGGGTTGGGCCCATGATTGGTGTAACCTTTACACCATTAACTTAATAATGGGCCGCAAATATTTACATATAAGAAATAAAGAAGAATGACAAAATATGTAAATGTAGAACATACGATGTGTTTAACCCGAGGTTGGATTGAGTTGTGATGTAAACCTGCCCGGAACTGCCCGGCTGTCCAGTAGTCACAACAATACCTATCCAATGTGGGAGGTTAAACATGGAGCCCAGCAAGGACCCGAGGTTAGACTGAGTTGTGGCGTAAGACTGCCCGGAACCAACCGGCAACAGGCAGCCACAACAATACCTGCCTAATGTGAGAGGTCAGGGCCTTAATAAGACAATTAAGGCTGAGTCAGGATTGTTAGGATTAAGTGAACTAAAGACTTAATCAAAATGGAACATGCTAAACTAAACGGACTGGTGGGGGTTAGGTTAGGAAACACTTAACCAACTTAGCATGTTGGCTAGAGATAGAAAACCTAGTAACGGGGGACCCTTTTCAGCAGTAACCCTAGAAGGTGTATCAGGATACCCTGAAACTAGGCAGGGTGGGGCACGATTACTGGGCTGATTGTAAGAGGTCAAAGCGACGGCGGTGGTGTAGCAGTGTAGGTTCTAACGGAGTGCGGGCGTGCACACACTCCGGTGCAGAAAAATAAGGCACTGGACACCAGTAGCATACCTGTGCATTCTAAGGTTGTGTCGGGCCGCCACTATGGGACTTGATACACCCCATGGTGGGACCAGCATAGGTAACTACAACATCGGGGGCCATAAGACACATGTAACTATGCGAGTAGGAGCCGATCATCATAGAATGGATCACATCACCCTGATTATGGGGTGCCAGTTGGAAACTAGTTTATATGGGTTCAGAGATCAACATGGGGTACGATAGTATATTCGACCCTAGACAACATAACCAATTTTATAGTGCATGCCCACTTCTTGTTTATACTTATCATACCCAGTTCTTGATTCATAGACAAAATAGTACTAGACTTACTCAGGCTTTATGTCTGACTCTACTTTTCTTTCGTCTTCTTTCTTCCGTTTCCCCCCCCCCCCAGGTCCTCAGGGAGGGAACACAGCAGCTTGACCAACCTCAACATCCAGCTTGATGAAGAGAAATGTATTGCTTGGACTTTCCTGTTTTGAACTATGGCTTTGGACAATCCACTATGGGGGCTTTTGCAGTTTATCTATGTTTTATTTATGCATCTTTAAATAATGTACTCAAGACAGATTATGAAAGTGTTATGTTATGTTTTTGGAAAGGATGTTGTTGTAACACGTATTTGACTTTGTGAAACAAAAGTTTGTTATTCTTCCGCTGTTTACAAATATGTGTTCTTATATCTGTCTTGTATATCTGTGACTTGTACTTATAAACCTCCACCAAAATTAGGGCATTCCCTTTGAGAGTGACCCTAACGGAGGTGGGGTGTTTCACTTGGTATCAGAGCATAGGTTTACCAGATAAGATAAAAAGTTTTGAAAAATTATTTTCAAAAAGGAAATTTAAAGAAGCATTTTTAAAAGAAAAATATTATTTTATTTTAAAAAGGCAAAGCCCACACCCCAAAGCCATAGGTACTATCTCTTATCCTTCGTTTTGAATCTATCCTTTTTTTTTTCAGCATGTCGGAAGATCTTAACTTGCCAGAAGGGGTACCAATACCTGGTTGGTTTAGACGGTTCTTAGAAGCAAGGGCCACTCAGCCAGGTCCTACCATTCCTCCTCCCCCAGCAGAAGGAAATCATCCAGCCGCAGCGGCACCTTTTCCTCCACCTCCTCCTCGGGGAAACACGTTTGCTAAGATATGTAAAGATTTTAAAGCTATGGGAGGAAGGGATTTCCATGGAACTGAGTCCTTCGTAGCAGCTAGAAATTGGCTGAAAGAGACGGAGGACCTATTCATCATCTTTGAGGTAGAAGATAGACAAAAAGTACAACTGGCGGTATGGCTATTGAAGGGCGAGGCTTCCTACTGGTGGGAAGTCACTAATGCTGAAAGACCAGTGGAGACATGGGAGGACTTTAGGGCAAGGTTTGAGACCAAATTTCTCTCAGATGCGGAAAGAAGTTTGCAGTTGGAAAAATTCTTATTTCTTAAGCATGGGGACAAGACGGTCAGAGAGTATGTGAATCAGTTCGATGAGCTGGCTAGGTTTGGGCTTGACCTAGTCAACACCCCGCACAAGAAGGCTCTCCGTTTCGTCAAAGGGTTGAATGAGCCATTACACAGTTTGGCCATGACCCATATACCCATGGGAGCCACGTATGAAAGATTGGTGCAAATGGCATTGCTGAATGAAGAGGATAAGGGCAAGAAGAAAGAGGGTTTGCAGCCCAAGAAGACAGACTTTAAGAAGGGCGGGAAAGGCAACAAAGAGAAGAGGAAGTGTAATTTCTGTGGCAAAGTGGGGCACTTAGTAAAGGACTGCCGGAAAAAGAAGGCCAAGGACAATGGTGGGTGCTTTTCTTGCGGTGAGACGGGCCATAGGGCTAAGGACTGCCCAAAGAAACGAGGACAGGGGCAGAGGGCTGGATCCACCCCAGGGGCACAGGTCCATGTGCTAGAAGCGCCACCTCTGCAACAGCGAGGTATAAATACTTCTGTAGAAAGTGTAGTTTATCTTTATGATCACCCCGTTCGCACTTTATTTGATTCTGGTGCATCACACTCCTTTATCTCGTCTGCTTTAGTAGAATCTCTGCACCTAAAAACTAGTATGGTAGAGGACCCCTTAATTGTTTCAAACCCAATTGGGGGCCCAGCTCATTTGTCTATGATCTGTGTGGGATTGAAAATTTCTATTCTAAGTGTAGAATTTCAATGTAGTGCCTTTGTTTTGGGCTTTTCGGGTTATGGTTTGATTTTGGGTATGGATTGGCTATCCAGTAATGGGGCCATCCTTGATTGCGAGAAAAGGGTTGTTAGGCTCCTAACCCAGCTTGGTAATACTTTGGAAATTTCTTGTAATCCCTCATCCGCGGTTATGCTTAGTTATCTTGAATCGCTAGATGCCTCTGTTGAAAATTTGCAATCAGTTAGAGTGGTCCGGGAATATCCGGATGTCTTCGAAGAGGTGAAGGGCTTGCCTCCAAAGCGGGAAATAGACTTCCGCATATATCTTGTAGATAATGCAAAGCCCGTTGCGTTGCCCGTTAGACATATGGCTCCACGAGAAAGGAAAGAGCTCAGTAAACAGATTAAAGAGCTTCTAGAAAAGGGGTTCATTAGGAGGAGCATTTCAGAATGGGGCGCTCCAGTGGTGTTCGCTACGAAGGCGGATGGTTCACTCCGTCTATGTGTTAACTATAGGGAGCTCAACAAGCTAACGAAAAAGAATAGGCACCCTCTCCCTAGAATTGACGATTTGTTTGACCAGTTTGTAGGAGCGTCTGTTTTCTCCCAACTCGATTTAGCAACCGGTTTTCATCAGCTAAGGGTGGCTGAAGATAGCATCGATAAAACGGCGTTCAGAACCCCAGACGGTTTCTTTGAATGGCTTGTCATGCCTTTCGGCTTGACAAATGCACCTGCTTACTTCGTGGACCTGATGAGTAGGGTATTTAGAGATTTCCTCAACAAATTCGTAGTGGTCTTCGTAGATGATATCCTTATCTTCTCAAAGAGTGAAGAGGAACATGCTCAGCACTTAAGGGCAATCATGGAAACTTTGCGAGTCCATCAACTAAAAGCCAAATTCTCCAAATGCCACTTTTGGAGAGAAGAAGTGAGGTTCCTTGGGCACATAGTATCCAAACAAGGGTTAGCGGTGGACCCTGCTAAGGTAGTGGCGGTACAGGATTGGAAGACACCAAGGAATGCGACTGAGGTCCGAAGCTTCCTAGGACTAGCAGGTTTCTATCGAAAGTTCATAAGGGATTTTGCAAAAATCTCAGCTCCGCTCACGAAATTGACTAAGAAGAACCTAGCGTTCAATTGGAACTTGGATTGCGAGTTTGCTTTCCAACGACTAAAAAGGGCTCTCACAACAGCCCCAGTTTTGACGCTGCCAGATGGGAGCAAGATGTTCACTGTTTATACGGATGCATGTGGGACAGGGTTAGGCGCCGTCTTAATGCAAGAAGGAAGGGTAGTAGCTTATGGCGGGAGGCAATTGAAGGTGCACGAAAAGAACTACCCAACCCACGATCTTGAGTTAGCCGCCATCGTCTTTGCACTCAAGTCTTGGCGACACTATCTCCTAGGTGAGAAGTTCGAACTTCACACTGACCATAAATCGTTGACATATCTTTTCTCGCAGAAGGATCTTAACTTGAGGCAACAAAGATGGATGGAATTTCTTGCCTCGTACGATTTCGAAATCTCCTATACTCCGGGCAAAGGCAACGTAGTGGCAGACGCGTTGAGCCGAAAGAAATTGACCCTAAGCCCGTTGTTTGTTGAAAGACAAAGCCTAGAGTTTATAGCCAGCTTCGACTTTAGGCCTTCCTCCGATTTCGTACCAGGCTTGCTAGCATCTCTCGAAGTGCACCCAACTTTAGTGGATTCAGTAGGGACAGCACAACGCGAAGACCCTCAGCTTGTGGAAATAATTGATAGGTTAATTAGGGGTGAGACTTCAAGTCACCTCAACAGATACTCCATCGACGATAAGGGTTTGCTAAGGCGAGACGGAAGACTATGCGTCCCACAGACAAAAGATTTAGTAAAGAAGGTTCTCGAGGAAGCGCATCATTCCAAGATGACGATACACCCAGGCGTAGATAAAATGTACAAAGATATAAAAAGGACTTTCTTTTGGAACGGCATGAAAAAGGACGTGGCAGAGTTCGTTTCTAAGTGTATGGTGTGCCAACAGGTTAAAGCGGAACAGAAAAAGCCTGGCGGACTACTACATCCTCTGGAGGTCCCGCAGTGGAAGTGGGATAGCATCTCAATGGACTTCATCGATGGGCTGCCTAGGTCTAGGAGAGGCAACACTAGCATTTGGGTAATAGTGGATAGGCTTACTAAAAGCGCCCACTTTTTACCTGTCAAAAGTAAAAGGACTGCCTCATCCCTAGCATCACTTTACCTTAAGGAAATCGTTCGACTCCATGGAATACCATCTAGCATTGTTAGTGACCGAGACCCCATCTTCACCAGTGAGTTTTGGCGGAGTCTGCAAGAAGCAGTAGGAACGCAGTTATGCTTGAGCACAGCCTATCATCCCCAAACCAACGGCCAAACAGAGAGAGTGAATAGAGCTTTGGAAGACCTCTTAAGACTATGCGTCCTTGACTTCGGAGGGACATGGGAAGACCACCTTCCTTTGGTGGAATTTGCCTACAACAACAGCTATCAAGCAACCATCGGAATGGCGCCCTTCGAAGCTTTATATGGAAGACCGTGCCGATCGCCCACTTGTTGGTGGGAATCCACGGATAAGCTCATACTTGGACCAGACATGATCCGAGAGACTTCAGAGAAAGTAGACTTAATACGAAGAAGGATGAAGACGGCCCAAGACAGACAAAAGTCCTATGCCGACAAGAGGAGGACCGACCTTGAATTCGAGGTTGGAGACAGAGTTTTTCTCAAGGTATCACCACTAAGAAACGTTGTTCGTTTTGGAACCACAGGAAAGCTAGCACCAAGGTTCGTAGGGCCATTCCCTATTATCGAGAAAATTGGGAAAATGGCCTATAGATTAGAGCTACCCGAGAAGTTGGCTGGAGTCCACAACGTTTTTCACGTTTCACATCTCAGAAAATGTCTACATGAGTCAGCTGAAGTGGTGGAGCCAAATATCCTCGAAGAGGCCGAAGTGGAACGCGAAGCAACCATAAGAAAATTTCCAACCCGCATCTTAGGAACGGAAGTGAAGAAGCTACGCAACCGCGAAGTCAAGCTCGTCAAAGTTCAGTGGAGCGACGCCGAGGGAGACGCGACTTGGGAAACTGAAGGTAGAATACGTACTGCCTACCCTTTTCTGTTCGAGGGTACATCCTTGATCTTTCCTTTTTCCTTAAGTTGCGCTTTTATCTATCTTTTTAGGTATATTTCCTCGACCTTATCCTTTAGGTAGAATCTTTTTGGATGAAAACATGTAGTTGAAACATGTTATGGATGATGGTTGCAAGTGGTTGCAAGTGATTACTAGTGGTTGCTCGTGGTTGCATATACACACACAATCTAGGTTTTAGATCGGCTCAATCACTTCATATTGCATATGCATATATGTTTGCATTCGTATATGGTTGAACTTTAATGTGTTGACATATGGATGTTGCATCTGTATTGAATGATTGTGCACTCATGTAGAATCAAGAATAGGAAAATTTGCATACATAATGGATTCATGGCACTTACATAATTCGCATTAAGGAGGTCAACTGAATCAGTAGACCGCCTGATTTTGCATTAGATAAGTTCATGTACACACACACTTCGCATATGATCATGAAGCATTAGAAGTCTTTTAAGGACAATGGATGCTCGTGTTTGATGGATGAGTAGATGGATGATTGGATGTTAGGATATACATTCCTCCTAACTTGAAGATTTCGGGGACGAAATCCTTTTAAGTGGGGGAGAATGTAACACCCCGAAAATTCTATAACTGTGAAATTAGCAAACTAAAGTATAATTAATCTGAAATCAAAGAACTAAGGGAAACGGGATACGCCATTGCGTTCGTCTCGGAAAAATACGCGAAATAGAGTCCGAGTTTTCGAAAAACGGAGTCCGTATGAAGAAGATATGGCCTTCGGAAGTTTTGAATTAAATTTAAAATTCAAACAGAATAAAATAAGCTCAGAAAATCAAATTTGAATTCGAAAATCGGGCCCAATGGGCCAGGGCGGATAAACACCCGCCTAGGCCACCCAGGTCGACTGGGCTGTCGACCTGGGCTACCCATGTCGACAGGGCTGTCGACAGCCCTGTCGACAGGGGTGTCGACCTGGTCGAGCCCAGTCAACCTGGCTGGCCAGGTCTGTGTTTGGCCGATTCTCTGTGGTCTGCTTTGTCATTAGGGCTAGGTGGCGGGTTCTAATTGGTCTCTCTTCCTAATGAATGGCTATGATCAATCCAAGCAACATCAATGGTCCTAATCAGTTCCTAACCTCTATATAAACAACCCTAGACTAAACCCTAATCTATTCATTCAAAATTAAGAACATAGCCGCCATGTTGCTGAGGAACGACTAAGAGTAGCCGCCAACTAGAGAGAGAATTAGGAAGAAAGTTCTAAAGCCTAAAGCAATTCAAGCAACCTAAAGCCAATCAATTCAACAAAGGAATCATATCTCTTAATTAGAGAATTCGCCGCAACCATTGTAAGTAGAGTATTACTTTGGTATGAATAAACAACTGTATTGATTTGTATGCTTGAATTAGGATAATAAAGTAGTTCATATTTGAGCAAAATTATGTTATTCATTATAAAGAACTACATGCGGTAGTTCTATGCAAGTATACGTTTGGAATATTGCGCAAATTATGTAATCTATGTTGAAGCTACATGTATGTAGTTGATTGAAATTCATGCAAGTTTGGGGCTTTGTTATTATGCCATCATGATTTATATTTTTGTGCATAAATCATTTTGCAAGTAATTGAAACAAGTTTGGTTGTTATAGTTCATAAGAAACTATGTTGGAATTTTGACACCATAATCCATGTATTAAGTCATGCTTTTGCAAACTTATGAATATGGCTAGGCTATGAATGATATTTGGCATAATTGAAATCCATGATTAAGTCTATCTTGTTTACAAGAATTATATGATGACATATGTGAGACATGGCTAGGTTAGACTCAAAAATCCCTTTTTGCAAGTTTAAAGCAAACACCATGTTTAGGAATATTTATGCATAAGTATGTTTATACCATCGTTATGTGATTAGACTTAAACCATGATTAAGTTGAACTATGCTTTTGTGTTAGTAACAAAGTATCCCCTTTGTAAACATGTAGAAACCTTATGAACATGACTTGTTTATGTTTATGCCTAAATGAGAACATAGGTCTATGTTGTAGTTAAGACTATGTGACACCTAATTTAGATTCTTATCTTAAGTTCACATGGTTTGGTTCATGTCACCTATGCTTTATGACCAAAGTATATATATGCAAGTACACCAGTTTCTATTATGTATTTCCAACGTCATATTGCAAGTTCATGCGCTCACCTTCCCCTCTTTGTGTATGTAATCACGCTTTAAGCCTCCCCTTTTCGCATGGCTAATTTGGGCTTTAAAAGGCTAAGCCCAAAATATATAAACGGACGTGTTAAACGGGGGAAAATAACGTTGGGTTAAAATGACTAATGAATGAAAATATAAAATAGAAGGGCCCAAATTCAAGTATGGGTTGGGCCCATGATTGGTGTAACCTTTACACCATTAACTTAATAATGGGCCGCAAATATTTACATATAAGAAATAAAGAAGAATGACAAAATATGTAAATGTAGAACATACGATGTGTTTAACCCGAGGTTGGATTGAGTTGTGATGTAAACCTGCCCGGAACCGCCCGGCTGTCCAGTAGTCACAACAATACCTATCCAATGTGGGAGGTTAAACATGGAGCCCAGCAAGGACCCGAGGTTAGACTGAGTTGTGGCGTAAGACTGCCCGGAACCAACCGGCAACAGGCAGCCACAACAATACCTGCCTAATGTGAGAGGTCAGGGCCTTAATAAGACAATTAAGGCTGAGTCAGGATTGTTAGGATTAAGTGAACTAAAGACTTAATCAAAATGGAACATGCTAAACTAAACGGACTGGTGGGGGTTAGGTTAGGAAACACTTAACCAACTTAGCATGTTGGCTAGAGATAGAAAACCTAGTAACGGGGGACCCTTTTCAGCAGTAACCCTAGAAGGTGTATCAGGATACCCTGAAACTAGGCAGGGTGGGGCACGATTACTGGGCTGATTGTAAGAGGTCAAAGCGACGGCGGTGGTGTAGCAGTGTAGGTTCTAACGGAGTGCGGGCGTGCACACACTCCGGTGCAGAAAAATAAGGCACTGGACACCAGTAGCATACCTGTGCATTCTAAGGTTGTGTCGGGCCGCCACTATGGGACTTGATACACCCCATGGTGGGACCAGCATAGGTAACTACAACATCGGGGGCCGTAAGACACATGTAACTATGCAAGTAGGAGCCGATCATCATAGAATGGATCACATCACCCTGATTATGGGGTGCCAGTTGGAAACTAGTTTATATGGGTTCAGAGATCAACATGGGGTACGATAGTATATTCGACCCTAGACAACTTAACCAAGTTTTATAGTGCATGCCCACTTCTTGTTTATACTTATCATACCCAGTTCTTTATTCATAGACAAAATAGTACTAGACTTACTCAGGCTTTATGTCCGACTCTACTTTTCTTTCGTCTTCTTTCTTCCGTTTCCCCCCCCCCCCCCCCCCAGGTCCTCAGGGAGGGAACACAGCAGCTTGACCAACCTCAACATCCAGCTTGAAGAAGAGAAATGTATTGCTTGGACTTTCCTGTTTTGAACTATGGCTTTGGACAATCCACTATGGGGTCTTTTGCAGTTTATCTATGTTTTATTTATGCTTCTTTAAATAATGTACTCAAGACAGATTATGAAAGTGTTATGTTATGTTTTTGGAAAGGATGTTGTTGTAACACGTATTTGACTTTGTGAAACAAAAGTTTGTTATTCTTCCGCTGTTTACAAATATGTGTTCTTATATCTGTCTTGTATATCTGTGACTTGTACTTATAAACCTCCACCAAAATTAGGGCATTCCCTTTGAGAGTGACCCTAACGGAGGTGGGGTGTTTCAGGCACTATAATCCACATCGGTGGACCAGCCCTGTCGCTCCAAGGGGCAGTTGCGGCTGTTCCGGAGACATGGGCTAGATTGTCTCGAAGACGGTGAGTACGATCCCTGGCCTCGGTTCATAGATGGAAACCCAATTTCCAAATACATGACTTTGCGATTTTGATTGTATAACCTATATATGGCGACATAGTGGTATGGGGCATTCATGCCGCCTATGATTGATACTTATGATTTGAAGTTGTTTTATACACTATACACTTATAATAGTATCAAATGATTTCTTTTAAACGTATCAAGCATTCTTGGCTATTATAAGGTAAAAACCCTATCCCCCGGCTTGCGTTGCATTGTGTGATAGGACCTGGGTCTTATAATAGCTTCATTTTCTTTATTTAGCATTGCGCTGTTGTTTTATGCACTGGTATTCATGGGAGGAAACCCGTTCCGTGTTATACGGCGTGGTCCCTTGATTTACTTAACTTTAAAAATAAAGATTAACTTCTTTAGTTCTCACACCAGTCACATGACTGACCTGGAGTTTATTGTTTTGACCTAAACTCTGGGTCCCCTTATTTTGACACGGGCAGCTAGTAGTTTTGGTTTTGCAGATTTATATTCACAGGATTCTGGTTTACAGCTGGAATGATATCCGGAAAGCTTTGTATCCGTATATCTCTTCTAGTTGTGTATTGTATTATTTTCCGCTGCGATGTATTTAAATGTAATTTAAATCTCTGTGTAATATTCATGTATACTCTGTATATTCTTGTAATCTGATGCATTGTTGTAATATACAATGAAATGTTCTTTCGTATGCATTCTGATTTGTCTTGTTCTCAAACGATAGGGCGTTTCGAACGGTCTGGGTCGGCTTAGCGACTGGTTCGGACCGAGCGAAATTCCTTGCCGTCACAGTTATGGCAAAATTTTCCGGAAATATAAGGAGTTAGAATATTTTTAAGAAAATTGGATAACTTGAAATCAGTGTATCGATAAATCTTGAATTCGATGAGGAAACGAAACTAAAGAATAGAGTATTGTAAACAAAAAGGAAATCTATAAATTAGAAATAGAAAGTGAACCATATACATGTTTTAAAAATGAATAATTGGTTTTTATGATGTGTTTATTCGAGGTAAGTGGTCTTGTCCGTTTTGAAGTTAAGGATGTTTTCAGTCATGGTCTGAGAGGTAATTATACCCCAACTTGATTGATTTCATTTTTGACCAATAAATAGCAAGATCTAGTTTCGAAGAGAAATGTTTGAATAAGAGTTAGTTGAATGCAGTATTTTTGGTTGTTGTAACGATGTTTTACATAACATTTGTTTTAACCCAATAAGTGAAAATTTTGGAAATATAGTAGTAAATATTTCCTAAGTCTAAAAATGAATGGTCGTGAAAGAGATAAGTAATTGGAATGTTTTCCAACTGCAAATAAAGGATATTTACTAAATATAGAAAATAAAAGAAGTTGATATTTGGAAATGTCTTCCAAATAGCGTAAGAGGCTTAGATGATTATCGAAAATATCATGTTAACGAATATGGATAAGAAAATTGAGAAGTGTTTAATTAATAAAATATTAATTAAAGGCCCAATTATTTGTTTGATGGATGAATGTTCATTTATTTATCTTCTATAGTTAAATAACCGACTATCGAAGTATTTGCCAATATCATTGTCAATATGGAGAGACCAATTGGATTATTATTCGGGAACCACTCCGTATTGCCAATAGCATTGCAAATCAGATTATATGAAGATAATCGAAGATGGAGTAAAGTGCAAGGACTTTTTCTATTAGTAGAAATGGTGCCTTCGGTTTCATTTAGTCCCAGAACGAATGTGTATGGACGACTGTCTGATAGAGTATTTCCAATGATCGCATATGTTGGTCTGTATAAATATATATGGTGGCGGAGAATTTATTCTCTTAGCATAATATCCAAAATATATTTGTGCAAATCAATTACTGATTAATGGATCTGATAATGTGGCATTCAAAGTGATTGTGCTATCAATGAATGATAAGAAATCGTAGCCTCAGGCCTCAACAACCGGGAAATGACAAAAATCGGGCAGGCAGCATCGCTATGTGGGTCGCTCCCATTTGGGTGTATAATCACCTATCTAGAGAAATTCCTTTTACTTCTTTAATCTGTCGATGTTGTCCCTTTTCAAGAAATGGTTGCTGATCACAACCGTTGGTGATATACGTTAGATACACTTAAGCGAAATGAGTGGTCGGTCATGTGTGGGTCGAGTTGCAATATGTTCTTGTTGAATCCAGTGTATTCCTCTCTAGAGATACACTATCGGCAGGTGGTTCCATACCTTGTCATGTTGGAAATCCAATCTCCAATAAGCGCCCTGCGGGTTTTGATTTTATATTATATATGGAGCGTGAGATGCAAGCGTTCCGCTAGATTGTTATTTATTTGATTTAGACACTATTATAATATCACTGGATTTTCGTATCAAAGTGTTTTGGGTTATAGTAAGATAAAAACCATCCATTTTTACGTGTGGGCTGGCCTTACTATTATCGTTTCTTTCGAAAGGATTTTGGAAGTTAAACAAATGGTTGGAGTTTACTCACACCAGTCCCATGACTGACCCAGGGTTTATTTTTGTTTATTTTCCCTAAATTCGTGGGTGCCCAAATTTGTACGGGAAGTCAAGTAGTCGGGATTTTTTAGATTCGCTTGGAAGAGCTGGAAGCAGGAGGCTTCACCTGTTAGCTATAGACTATCATATTTCCGCTGTGTACTATTCGGTATTTGGGAACAAGTGTTTATAACTGTTCCAGAAATAGTTGTTGTGCTCTAATGATGGTATGTATATAAAGTTACCGAGTTGTATTTCAAAATTTATGTTACCTTATATATTTTATTCGTTTCACTATGAGTTTGTGATCTTTGTTTTCTTCTATTCTAATATTTCTTTATTTCTATTTATCATCCTCTAACTTCTTTCTAATATTGATTCATATTTCTGTGCAATTTGGGTTGGGCGTGTGGTGTTATTAGTCAACTCAGATAGTGCGGATTTGCGGGCCGTTATAGTCCTTCTTCATCCCAGCCCAAAAGAAAACCCTCTTCAAGTCTCTGTACATCTTGTCACCGCCTGGATGAATGGTTATCTTAGAATGGTGGGCTTCTTCTAAGACAACCTTTATCAAGCTTCTAGTTTAAGGAACACAAAGCCTTCCGTCTCGTCGCAACCACCCCTTTTTATCTATGGCACCCTACTGAGGTGACTAGAAGTCTCCCCTCTTCTGAACTTATCTGTGATCTAGAATCTGTGGGTCACCTTGTTACGAAGCTCCTATCTGATCCACAAGAGTCGGTCATATCTCCAAGGATGCAAATAAATCAGGAAAAACCTCGATGGAGGGTCAAAAATCAAAAGCTTATATGAACTCCAAATTCTTTCTTTCCACAAACAGAGGACTCAAGGCCACTCTTTGCTTACTTAGTGCGCCTACCACCATATTTCCCTTGCCATGGGTATAAGCAATCTCAAAATCATATGAAGCTAAGAACTCCATCCACCATTGTTGCCTCATGTTGAGATCCTTCTGTGAGACTAGATAATTGAGAGATTTATGATCAGTGTATAAATCAAACTTTTCTCCAAGTAAATAATGACGCCACGTATTTAACCCCAATACTACGGCAACTAGCTCTAGTTCATGGGTGTGGTAGTTCTTCTCATGAACTCTCAACTGTCTACCGCCATAACATATTACTGTTCCTTCTTGCATCAGAACCGCACCAAGCCCTATACCGCAACATCAGTGTAAACAGTAAACATTTTACTCCCATCGGCCAAGGTCAAGACCGGGGTTTTTGCCAAAGCCCTTTTTAATCATTGGAAAGCAACGTCACAGTCTATGTCCCATGAAAACGTCAAATTCTTATTTGTCAGCCTGGTGAGAGGGGCTGATATCTTCGCGAAGTCCTTAATGAACATTCTGTAATAACCTGCCAACCCAAGAAAGCTTCTCATCAAAGTTGCATTTTTAGGAATCTGCTAATCTTGTACTGCAACCACCTTCGCGGGATGTACAGCTGTCCCTTCTTTGGAGACTACATGCCTTAAGAATCTTACCTCCTTTCTCCAGAAATGGCATTTGGAGAACTTTGCTTTTAGTTGATGGTTACAGAGAGTTTGCAGAACTTCTCCTAGATGCTGGGCATGCTCTTCTTCACTCTTGGAGAAGATCAAAATATCATCAACAAAGACTACGACGAATTTGTTTAGGAACTCCCGAAACACCCAACTCATCAAATCAAAAAAATAAGCGAGTGAATTTGTCAACCTAAAAGGCATAACTAGCCATTCAAAGAAACCATTTGGAGTTCTAAAAGAAGTCTTATCTATGTTGTCCTCAGCCACCCTCAGCTGATGGAAAACCATAACCAAGTCCAACTGAGAAAATACCGAGGCACCAACAAGCTGATTAAATAAATCATCAATCCTTGGAAGTGGGTGCCTATTCTTCTTGGTTCGCTTATTTAACTCTCTATAGTCAACACACTAACGAAGAGAACCATCCACTTTAGTTGCGAATATTACTGGAGCACCCCACTTAGATATGCTTCTTCCGATAAACCCTTTTTCAAGTAGCTCCCCTACTTGCTTGCTCAGCTCCGACCTTTCTCTTGGAGCCATGTGGCGCACTGGTAATGCAACTGGCTTTGCATTGTCCACCAGATATAAGCGGAAGTCGATATCACGCCTTGGAAGTAAACCCCGTACCTCATCAAAAACATCGGGATAAATGTCGAACCACCGGAACAAATTGCAAATCATCAATGGATGCATCTAGAGACTCTAGGAAGCTAAGCATAACAGACCCTTGGGGGTCACAAGAAACTTCGAGGGTCTTTCCACGACAAGTCAGGAGTCTAACATCCCTCCTCTCACAATCCAGAATGGCCCCATACGTGGGAAGCGAATACATTCCTAGAATCAACCCATAGCCCATAAACCGGAGCACATACGCGTCGCATTCAAATTCGACGCCCAACATAGTTATTTTCAAACCCCAACAAATCATCGATAAACGAGCCAAACCAGAAATGGGGTTTGAAACAACTACGGGATCTACTACCATACTAGTAACTAAATGTAGAGATTCAACAACAGAACTAGATACAAACGAGTGTGAAGCACTAGAATCAAAAAGTGTTATAACTTGATAGTTTGAAAGAGAAACTAAACTTTCTACAGAAATTTTTCTACCTCTTTCTGGAACAATGATCGCGAGAGCAAACACCTGCCCTCCAGAAGTCCATGCTCTTTGCCCTTGTCCCTGCGATCCTTGTTTCTTTGGGCACTCCTTAGAGAATTGTCCGACCTCTCTGCAATTAAAGAAACTGGCCTTCCATCTTTTGCAATCTTTGATCAGGTGGCCTTCCTTTCCACAATTGTGACATTTTCTCTTATCCTTGCCTTTACCATCTTTTCCCCCTTTCTTCTGTTGTTGTTGTTGTTGCTGCCCCTTACCTTCTTATTCTGCGATGTCCCCTTAGTCTTTGTTTCCTTCTTTTCTCCCTTGTCCTCCTCATACATTAGAGCCATATCAACAAGATTTTCAAAGGTGGCCCCCGTTGGAAGATGGGACATTACTAAACCTTGTAGAGGATCATTCATCCCCTTAGCAAATCGAAAAGCCCTTTTGTGAGGTGTGTCTACCAACTCAAGCCCGAACCTTGCCAGCTGGTTGAACATATTCACATACTCCTTCACCATCAAATCTCCTTGTTTGAGTGTTAAGAACCTCTCCGTCTGTATGCTTTGCTCTGCTTGGGAAATAAATTTCATTTCAAACCTTTGTTTAAAGTCTTCCCAAGTTTATGTCGGACGTCCAGCTTGGGTGACTTCCCACCAAAATGAGACTTCGTCCTTTAATAGCAAGCACCTAATTGAATTTTTCTTCGATCCTCCACTTCAAAGATTTCGAATAAGTCGTCGGTCTCCTTAAGCCAATTCTGAGCTTCTGTGAATGTCTCCTTCCCATGGAATGGCCTTCTCCCATAGCCCGGAAGTATTTGTAGATCTTGGCAAAGTTATCATCTATTGGAGGGGGAGGAGGAGAAGGAATGACATGTGCAGCTGGGGAGGAATGTTTTCTTGGCCTTCAGCAGGCGTGATGGCCTCCAAATACCTATGGAACCATCCGGGTATTGTGTCGCCCTCCGGGATATTAAGATTGTTTTGTTCCCCAGATATGCTAAAAAAAGGAAAAGGAAGAAATTTAGATAAGGACCGAAGGATACTACATATGGCTCTTTTGGGGAATGTTTTCAAAATAGACTTTCCTTTTGAAAAATGCTTTTCTTTAAAACCGTTTTGAAAATAATTTCCAAAAGCTTTTATCTAATCTGGTAACCTTCCGCTCTGATACCTAGTGAAACATTCCACGTCCGTTAATGTCACTCACTAAGGGAATGCATCTAGTTTCGTGAAGTGCTATAGGTAAACAAACGCAAAATAATTACAAGATAGAGACAAATAAGGCAACATCAGAAAATTTAAACATTTATTTCAAACATAAGTCATAATACCATGGTCCACAATTTCATAAGTCACAAAAACCATTACAACAAAAATACTTCTGTCTTGCACCATCAGAGCACATAAGTAAATAAAAATCATCATTCCCCCAATAAAAAGAGTTAAGCCATAATAGAGTGAAGAACTTGAGCCATACTTCATAAGTATCTCCTAGCAAGATAATATCTGATTCCTGATTAAGTCTGAGTGTTTCCTCCCTCAGAAACTGGGGCGGGGGAGGGGGAAGAAAGAAGGAGAAACAACAGGGTTAGACATAAAGTCTGGCGAGTCTAGTTATTTTTGGCCAGCAGATAATTAAAAGCAACATGATAGGCATATAAAGTGGATAAGAGAGAGATCACAACATAAATGGTAGGTGTGACAAGGTAAAAAATTTAAGCTATATATGCCCCATAATGATTACTCTGCATTATTACTAGTATAACTGAAATGATCCCTTCCGCTATAAGCTGGTAGGCTTAGGTCAAACGTCCAAGTATAGCTTAACCACTACCCTAATCGATAGTATAGCCTAAGCACTACCCTAATCGATCGGCTCCCTACAGATATCCCGTGTTGGCCCCACAGTAGGAGGTATCACTTCCTAAAGTGGCAATCTATGGTGTGCAAAATCATATCAACTGGAGTCACAGTCGTCTTAGCCCCCTCTGCCCAGCCTATGCATGCACATATCCCCGGTCGGTGTGACAAACCAGGTTCTGAGAGACCGATTTTTTTTCAAAAATCCCAATCCATCGAAACCCAAGTTGGTTTGCTCTGGTATCCTACAGAAAAGACAGAGACATAAAACATGTCAGAACTCAAAAAAATATCTAGTGTCCAAAGCTATCATTTCTCTGCCACAATCTAACCTGTGAGTGAGTTATGAGGAGGGGGTCAGAACACAAGTTCTGGTGACTGGATTTAAACTATACACTTTGGATAATCTTACATATACCGTTCAATCATATTTTCTTATTTATTAGGTTACTTGGGTTAACTGTACTCAAGGCTTACACACACAACGTACCCATTTACTCCCCAGTCAATTAACCTAATACAGTATATGTAGCTATCTCTCAATATTGAGATACACCCCATGGTAACCCACTCGCACGGTCTCCACCATATCATCGTAGGAATATAGTAGTCCTTAATCCTACGCCCGAATGTCGTACGTGTTTCTGTATATATGTCAAAGCTACTTCTGCAAAGAACCACTACTTCTATATTATGTAAGTGTTCGGACTGCCATCTTTGAACCATTCAATCGAATTAGGTTCCATCCTCGAGTAATGCCCTCTAGTCTTATGATACACCACCCAGAGCGACATGAGTGTACCTAGACTTTCCCACGTATGTATTGTGAATCGTTCTCGATGTCTATTGCACATGTTCTCAATATGTGCGCCCGAGTCCCATGGTAGGGCTAATCAAGAAACACAGAACTCGGTCGGGAGCTTTCAGATTTCTGCCGGTTGCAGATGCTATGGTCTGCTTTTACAGTGGCTATGTTCCTACTAGACCCCTCCCTCAACTAATGAAAGGCACCAAAGAATATCAAGAATGAGAACTTAACCCCGGCCTCCTATGCCCTTCAAACCTATTGGCCTACCTCACCCATAACTATGTAGCAAAGTATATGGTCTTTTGGAGTTCTCTGCCTTTTCGCTTTACCTACTGACTGAAGATGGTAGGTAGACGACGAGTTGCTATCACAGGGCACTAACTGGTCTCACCGAATCACGCTGGTCCATCTTAGTCTTTTGATTGCCCCTTATTATTGCAATCAAGCTATACTCATTGGTTCGCCCACGCAGACCTAACCTCTGTAAGCACAGGTGGATCATCTGCCACTCACAGAGGAATACCAAGAGTACCCTACGTCCCCGGAAGCCGTGTGCTTCTTAAACCAGTCCGTTGGGGCTTACAAGAATTTCTAGATGGACATGCCTCCTCTTTGTGTCTTTTGACATCTCGATGATCTATCCCTTAGGGTTAATCATCCTCTAATGTATGGACTGGGCCAAGCACCTCAGTTTTATATGTCATTAGACCCTACGTCTAACCATTAACTATGAGCTTGCCTCAACTCACAGGTTTCCAGTTAAATTGGTTATTCGAATTCATATGGAATTCTTATTCAAATTACCAAGTTTCTCCTGCTTATTAATTGCAGTCATGCAACTTAATTCATTTAAGTTTATTAATAAGATTATAACATGTTATTCTCTAGATTGTGGCCCAAGGTCTGTGATCCACAATCGCTTTTATATTCTTGTTTGATTTCAATAACATTTTTTTACTAATATGTAATTAAGTATATCCAATTCACATGTTTCCAATTAACATGTCACTTACCAATTACAATTAAACATAACTTACTTATTTCATAAGTTTTCCTCATCCTTTATCATTTGATCATAATTCCACTTTACGTCGTCAATAAGACTTACCGTTGTTTACTTATTAATTTCTTTATCATTTGATCATAATTCCACTTTACGTCGTCTATACGACTTACCGTTGTTTACTTATTAATTTAATTCTATTTACTAAGGCCCATTAATAAGTTTCTCTATCCATTTATTATAACCTATGTTATAATTTCCCCCTTTCCCTAGGACAAGTCTAAACATGTTATTCTTACCAACGGGTTTCAGACTCCCAAACTACTGAATATATAATTAAGTACAATATATTTTCCCCCTTTTCTTAACTGGTTTTAGGTTTTCCCCATTTCTGATTACTTAATTTACAATTGAGTGTCACTTAACTTAATTCACCAGCTATCCCATTCCCTTACTGGTTTATTATAACCTATGTTATAATATTCACTTGTCCCTAGGACAAGTCTACTTATTGTACATCATTTTCATTAATGTTATTTATTTATAATAGCTTATTATCATTCCACTTTTAAACCATTTACTGTTGTAAACCATTATTCTTCAATCTCCGTAATATATGTTCCTTATTATATTAAGGAAAACACTTCATGCAACTTATCATTTTGATAGAAGGAATCAATGATTTATTTTCACAACGTTTTCTCATCTAAATCTGTGGTAGCAAGTAATCTCTTTACTTTTCTATATTTATTGTGGCTTGCTTGTTACAACATTTTCAGAAATAAGTCATTTAGGGAAATACATCATTTTTCCCTCTTATCACACTAACTCAGTTCATTACATCCCTTCCTTTCTTATTTTCTGAGTTAGACATTTAATTACCATCCTTTCCATTTATTCATATCTTGTTATATATACACATATGTATATATATATAAGCATTAAACCTCTAACATTAAGCCTACACTTGTGGACGTTGCATTTGCCCGGCGGGTCCGGGCAGACTTATACCACAAGCTGACTTAACCTCGTGTCTTAGCACATGTTGTTAATTCTTTCACTTAGGCCTCTCGCATTAGGTTCAACATTAGTGGCTGCTGGATATGCTGGTCGGGTCCGTGCGGACTTTCGCCACTAATGCAACCTAACCTCGAGCTATAAGTGTATTTACAATTTCTAATTGTAATCCTGGGCCTATTCATTTTCATTTAATCACTTATGTTCATATCAAATTGCGCTTCCAAATTAAAATCTCAATACATAATAAATGTTATGTTCATTACATGAAAATTTTAGATACATTATCCTTTTTACTGTAATATAGTTTACAGTAATCTAATTTACATCTCGTCCAATTTTTACCTATATTTTGTCGCATGTCATTTTAAACATATGTTCATTTAACATCCCATAATTTCTATATATTTAAATTCTAATTTAAAATAAATAAATGGGATAATATTGGATAAAAATCAATTTTTGTCGATTTAAAATAATAATGATTGTCTGAGTTGAGTATTTTTTTCTTCAAATTTAGCTTTATTTGTAAATATTATGACTGGGATTTAATATTTAAAGTGATTAAATAAAACTTGAGTTGTTAAGTTAAGTTTGGAATTTTGTTGGTTATAACGAGGATGATTATTTGAATTAGGTATAAATAGATATTTTTTTCAAATTTAGTTATATAAAAATGTTGTAATTGGAATTATATATTTTTTTGTATAGCAAATTTATTTTTTAGTTGTTTGAGTCAAAATTTGAATTCAAATTTAATTTGATAAATGGTGAAGTTCTGAGTTATGTAATATTAAATGAAATTCAAAATTTAAATTCAAATAATCAAATTAAGATTTAAAATGTGTGAAATTTATTTATAAAATTTGTTTGTGTCATAATTGGATTAAACGGAAATTTATAAATATTTAAATTTTAATTTAAACAGATAATCGGATAATTAATTATTTTATTTATTTAATTAACTGTGGAATTTAAAAATAAAATTTAAATGTCTTGAAATTCGATGAAACTGGCATCAGCAGAATCGGAACGGTAAATTATGGTAGGACTCCAATTTGTGTTACGATCTGACTTGCCATTTCGTCGTACGAGAGAAATTGTGAAAGAGAGCATGTAAATGGATAATTAGGTGTTTTAATAATTGGGTCTCCCATATTTATATAAATAAAACCCAATTAACACTTTATCAGTTCATTCTCAACATATGTACACTTTCACCTTCATAATCCTCTTTAATGGCTGGAGAAAATTTAAAACCCTAGCTCAAAGTCAAAATAAAACTTCAAAAAAAAATCTCTCCAAAACCTATCGTATTGTACACCAAATTGAAGCTGTGGACGAGAAGAAGCCACTGGTACGATTTATTCTGACATGCAGTGGTCAGAGTTGCTAGAAAATCTTAGTCAAAGTTCTGGAAATCGAAACCCTAAGCATGGTTTTGGGGTTTTTTTAATTTAAGTAACAATCAGAGAATTGGGGATATGGTTTTCGAAGAGAAGGAGCATACGAGTGTTTTGATGGTTGTAACAACCCGAAAAAAATGAGGCAATTAAATTTTTTTAAATTGGTCATTTCAAAGGAATTTGAACCATTGAAATAGAATATTTCAATAAAATAGTGAATTAGAAATAGTGAGTCAGTTTGAAAATTTGAATTCAAACTTTGAATGACTGTGCAGGGTGGAAAATATAACGGATTTTAGCGAAACCAAAAATATTTAAATCTGTTAGTCAATACCTTTCTAACGAATCTGAAAAATCAAAGTTTCATAACGGAAATCAAAAGTTATGGCCGAATGAATTTTCAGAAATGTCGCTATATAGAATATATAGCCTTGAGAAATTGATATTTTGCAAACGACCTCGGAATTCGACGAAACCACTTTTGTTTGGTCCGGGATGTCAAACTATTGCTAGGTTTCAAATTTGATAATTTTTGAAGCTAGTATGTGAGCGTGGCAAAGGAAAATGTGTTTGGTTAATTTCTGTTAAATTGGATCGACCAGAAAATGGCCATTTTTCAAACGATCTCAGAATTCGATGAAACTAGTTTTGTTGGGACCGTAGCGTCAAAACATAGCTAGATTTATTTTTCTAGAATTTTTCGAATCAGTTTGTGGCCCGGGCAAATTGAAATGTACGTTCAAAGTTAAAATTAAATGTTTTATACTTTAATTTGAAGAATAACTGACTCTAACAGTCGAATTGGCCAACGAAACATATCCCATTATGTCCGGGATGGGGGTATTTAGCTAGGGACGACAATCGTTGGATTTGAAAAGGAGTTCGTTGGAGAAAACACTATTTAAAAATTTAATAAAACCCTAGGCCAAACCGAATTTTTCTTTCATGAATTAAAATAAAAAAAAGCCCCCCGCTTCTTTCTGAAATGAACAGCGAAACCCATTCGAAACTTCCCTGACCGATCGCCGCCGCCTCAGCCCCCTATCGCCGTAGCCACCTACCCCCGTCGACGCGCCTCCTCCTCCTCTTCAAATCCGACCAACCCTCACCCCCCCCCTCGACCACGGTATCGCCTGAATCGGGCCCAGGAAGTCGCCGACTTCCCAGCGCCGCCCTGATCGCCACCGACCACCTCGCCACCCTAAACCGCCACTGATCGACTCCCCTCTCCTTCCTCTTCCACGTCAGCACCTCCGATCGTCCCCTCGTGCCTCGATTTTCGCGAAAACCGCAACCCTAGTTTCGAACCATCGTGAAAGGTGAGTTCTTTTTTATGTTCGCACTTTGAAAAATCCTATCTTTATGCTGTGTTGACGAAATTCGATGAAACAGGAAACATCGGGACCGCAAGGAAGCTCTCTACCACATATAAGAGACCGCGGATTTTTCTGAGTCATCTACGATTTTTAGCACTCCGAAAACCAATGTGAGAAATCTAAATTAGTTGAATTTGAATGGAAAATGTCGTGTATAAATTGTATAATAAATTGTATAAGCGAAATATAAATTACACACGTGTTGTGTACCTCATGTACATGCGATGTGTAAGCTATATAAGCGAAGTATGAATTATACATGCATAGAATAATTGATATATGTGTTGAAATGCAAGTGAAATATAGCAATAATATATATATATATATATACTCCCCTCATCCACAAACCATGGACGATATTTATTGTTGTGAATTGGTGTGAAATATTGGATGAAAATGCGAATGGTTGAATAATTGTTTGTGGTTGATATTGTATGGTTGTGGTTGAAAAATACCCATCGGTGATTGAAATGAATTGGAAAACTTGTGGATATAAAAATAAAACATGTCGCCTGCGTGCGAATTAGATGCATGAATCCCCATTGTCAAAAACCGCGAGGTTTTAAGGTAGAGCGAGGAGTCGTACTAGGGATGGTGCCGGTTTTAACTACCCTGCCGTTTTGCTTTCGAAATTTTGAATAATATTTATGTGTTAGAATTATTTTCATATGTTGAAATTATCTTCATGCGTTGAAATTAAAGTCATATGTTGAAACTATATCCATGTGTGGAAATGTTCATGTGTTGAAAAGTGATGGGTGAAAATTAAATTCATTTGTGAATGAATGAAGTGTTTAAACAATAAAAATCACATTTTTATAATATATATGAAGTATGTAAAATATTCGCCTTATATATAAATAGTTTCAACAATAAAAATCACATCTTTCTTATATGAACAACATATATAAAATATCCATGTGTGGGGGTGCTCATGTGTTGAGAAGTGTGTGTATTGGAAAAGTTCATGTTTTGAATAAAAAGATCGAACAATAAAAAGCACATTTTTATTGAAATTATGAAGTGTTGAAAACATTCATTTGTCGAATAAATATTTTAAATGATAAAAATATCATTTTTATCATATTTGTGATATGCTAAAGATATGCGAACGTTGAAATAAATAGTTGTGAATGAAATATTATTTTTAACATGCATAGGAACTAAATAAAATAGCCATGTGTTGAAATATATTTTAGTTCGCCAAAATTATCAATTTTGAAATGTGAAGTGTTAAAAATAGCCACTTGTTCAAATGAATATGCATGAGTTGAAATATTCATTAATTAGCTAATGATATGATTTTTGCCTATGCATGGAACATTAGAATGAATGGTATTTTTAAAACCAAATTGAGTCAAATATGAAGTTGAATGGAAAATGATAAGTGACAAGAACTGTATATATGTACATGCATATTTATTGAACATGTTATAGCAAAGGGGCTAGAGAAGAGGAATAAAATTTTGTGCCTGACAAATAGGTACACATTTACTGTCTTGTTTGGGTGATGATTTTATGAGCCTGTTGGCTAGCCGCTTGGCTTTCTCTTTTTCTTTTTGACATGAGACGCCCGTGTGGCTATTTGGGAATTTTCCCAGCCCCTCCCGTACAAAGGAGGTTATGGCGAAATTTTCCAAAATTTAAAGGCGTTAGTGAAATATTTGAAGTGAAAATGATATAGGAATTTTTGAATGAACTATATTTATATAAATATATAAATATAAATAAATTTAAAACGAAACGTGGCCGTGTAGTTCGTGTTTTGAAACCGTGATTTCAAACGACTAGTGCGGGAAATCCGTCCATTGGATTTTCCCGAAATTGCAACCATTGGGTTCGCCTTGGAAATATCTTTCCAACGACACCAACTTTGTAGAGATCCGACGGTTGGATTGTCTGGAAAGTTTAATTCAAATCTAAAGAAAAACAGTGCTAGAAATGATTATATATATATATATATATATATATATATATATATATATATGTAATTAAATTAAATCGAATAACGACGCTGCAGTTCGTAAATTGAAATCTTAACTTCAAATGGCTAGTGTGGAAGATCCGACCGTCGGATTTTCCCAAAACTGGAACCATTGGATTCGTTTTGAAATGATCTTTCTAATGATATAAAATTTGTGAAGATCCAACGGATAGATTTTCAGATATATGTAAAACAAATTTAGTGAAAAATAGCGCCAGTGCATCGGCACGACCTGAATCGTCGTTAAATTAAATATGGCCATTTTAAATAAATAAAAATGGCGATATATCGTTATAAAATATTATAGACGATATAGAGTGGAAGTAAACAAATTTTGTTGTGTTTGCTTGATATGTGATGGTTGAAGATATCTAACATGAAAATTATAACTAAAGAACTGAAATGTGAATGTTGAATAGTCCAACCATGTGGTAAAATGATTTGAAAATCTAAATATACGTGGGTTATTTGAAAAGGCCGAGTTCATCTCATTTCAAATAATCGATCGACGTTGAGAAGTCGAAGAGTCGAAGATGATTGAAGACCGACGATCTTCACATTGGATGGATGGGCGCTACTGATGCTCGTGATTGGAGTAGCAACCATGAAGGAGCTGAAGTAGTAGCCGTCCAGACATACGGTTGATTGTACGGATATGCGAGGAATTTGGTGCCTCCGGTTTCGTTCAAACCCAGAACGGACTTGTAAATGGACTGTGTGTCTGACATTGAATTTTGTTCTGTGCTGATTGATCTCTGTTAAATATATATCTGTTTGGCGGCGGAGAATTTATTCTCTTGCTTAACGCCCTTCTCTGAGACGTACGAGCTCAGAGGTTATGTATTGATAGAAATCAGTCGCATGGAGTGGATTGCCTGTGTGGAACGCCTAAGTGGCATATGATCAAGGCTTCTGTTGCAAAGCAAAGTCTTGTGGTTGATGATCAAAACATGGTCTGTGTGACGTAGCTTTGTGTATAACGTGAATTCACGAGCCTCACACCCCGGTATGAGTCAAAAACGGGAGAAGGGCCCAAGGAGTGCACGACGTTTCGTTCTAGCTATGGTGGTGTCAGTGACCTCCTAGCCCTGACATTTATATCTACTTTACACCTGTGTGGTTGTTGGAATATGAGGTGCCTCGGTTATAGGTCTGTAAGGACAAGGAAACGTGTGTTCAGGAATTACCAATCCTCAAAAGTAAGAGAGGACCGGCCTTGGAGGATCCAGGGATTAATGTGTGTGGTCCCGAGGCATTTGCTAGAGTGTCTCGAACGGAGAGGAGCTTTCCCCTTGCCTCGACTCATGAAGGAATCCAATTTCCAATACGAAATATGCGGATGTGATTGTATTACTAGTATGGCGACATAGTAGATGGTAGCTATGCCGCCTAGGATTGATATTTATGATTGAATTTGCTTTTGAAACATATATGCACTAGCAATAATATCAAATACTTTTGTTTTATTCGTATGAAACATTTTTGGCCATTATAAGGTAAAACTCTATCCTCCGGCTTGCGTTGCATTGTGTGATGGGACCTGAGTCTTATAATGGCTTCATTTTATAAAAAACATTGCGATGATTTAATCATTTACTTTATTTCATGCACTAGCACTCATTGGAGTAAACCCGTTCCGCGAAAGTGGCATGGTCTTTTGATTTGCCTTATTATTGTTGTTAATAAGTTAAGTAGATTACTCATACCAGTCCCATGACTGACTCGTAGTTTGTTTCACCTTGCAAACTCGGGTGCCCTCATTTTCACACGGGCAGCCTAGTTACAGGTATCTGGCACTTTTGGCTCATGGCGAGGCTTGACCACACCATGCTGACTTCGACTCTTTCCGCCATTATTGTATCTATATTATGATTCCGCCATTGGCGATGTAGACTGATATTTATTTTGCATACTCTTTATGTATGATTCCGCCTCTGGCGATGGTAACTGATTATGTATCATTATGCACTGAGTTGTATCCTGTACTGTGCTCTCTGATGTGATGATATCTATATGATTCCGCTGTTATATGTTTGTAAATTATTCCATTTTATGTTTATGCTATTATATGTGATCTGCTAATGATGATTAATGTGTTATATTCCAATGATTATCCTTAACACCGTGTCACGGGGTTTTGGGGTCGTCACAGCTGGTATCAGAGCTTTGGTTAACCTTAGTTCTGGAGACTAACACATTAAACACTTCGTCAAAATATAATCAGTAGTATTCTAAGGCGAGTAGCTCATTAGAGATAGGACTAGTAAAGTCCTAGAATGAGCCGAGCAGAATAGCAAAAACAATTTGATCATTCCATCGTTATCTTTCTTTGAAGTTTCTGCTTAACTATGCAATAAATTATCGTTTCTGTAAGCTGACTCTTTTCTTGCTTATACAGAATTTCATAAATGGCTACCAGAGCAGCCGCCGCAAGAGGAGGCCGTGCCGGCCGTGGTCGAGGACGGGGAGAAGCCCCAGTTGAAGAAGGACCTTTGATACAACCCCTGGCAGCTCAATACTTCGAGCTGGACCGTGTAGCTAAGAGATACAAAAACCTAGGAGGCAAGACCTTCTCGGGAACTGGTACAGTGATAAAGGCCCTTGCATGGCTCAAAACGTGCGCGAAAATACTAGAAGGCCTAAGGCTTGGAGATCAAGATAATGATATTATGGGTGCCTGGCTTATGCAAGAACAAGCTGAACTATGGTGGGAATCTCTCACCGCCAGAAATAGGGAAGTTGGAAGAATATGAGACGGATTCAAAGAACTCTTCAAAGAGAAATATGTCCCGGAACAAGCCCTAGAAGGAATGCACAATGACTTCGCCAACCTCCAGCAAGGGGATCTTTCAGTGCAGGATTATCTGAATAAATTTACATAGTTGTACCCCTATGCTCCGGAGGTCGTCGCTACTGCAAAGTCCAAAAATAAGAGGTTTATCCTTAGGCTAAAGCGACAGTATCATGATAGAGCCATGGCCCACGTCAAGCTGGAATTTAATGAATTGGTGGAAATGACATGCAACTACGAAGACCTTGACCAAAGGCATCTGGAGCAGGATCGCGCTAGAAGCCAAGCCGGGAACAAACGCAAGTCTGTTGTGAATCAAGCTGAGTCAAGCCAAGCAGCATCCTCGAAACCTCAGACTAGCAAGCCGCCAAGAGGAAGCTGCTATAACTGTGGCAAAATGGGGCACTTCTGTAACACCCCGTAGTTCTGTTAATATTAATATTCACAAATTGAAGAATAACTAATATCAGACGTGAGAATTGTGGAAAACAGGGTGCGCCATTGTGTTCGTCTCGGAATTCTTGTTGAAATAGAGTCCAAGTTTGTGTGAATTGGACTTCGTATGAAGAAGTTATGTCCATCGGAAGTTTCAGAAAATTCAAAACAGATTTCAGAAAAATTTAAAATTCAAATTCGGAGTCAAAACAGGCAGGCGGGAATATTCCCGCCAGGCCCAGGTCGACCCTAGTGTCGACTGGGCAGTCGACCTGCCACACCCAGGTCGACTATATAGTCGACCTTGGGGTTGACCTGGCAGTCGACCTGCCCCCCCAACCCCCCCCCTCCCCCCAGCAGTTTTTGTTCTGAGCCTATTTTTGACTGAGTGATGACCCATTAGGGTTTTGACCTAATCTGGTTGGCTGAGATTAGTCCTGAGTTGATCTGACGGTCTAAATAGACCCTAAACTCTATAAATAACTAGGTAGTCTCTCACTCTAACTCACATGAAAAATAGAATAGCTACCGTCATACCGCCGCCATGGAACTCAGTCTAGCCGCCGCCAACTAAGAAGGAAGAAAAGCTTATCAAAACCCTAATTCTACTCAACTCTAAAGCAAATCAAGACTCTCTTTCTCTTCTTAAATTGTGAGTATGATGATCTTAACAAGATTATTGTTAAACTAATTCGATTAAGTCATGAATGGATTATAAGTGAATGATGTGGATTATCATATATGTTGTTGTAAACCCTTTGCTATCATGTATGTTGTAAATCCTATGTTATGTGATGATGATATCCTATATGTTGTAAATCATGCTATGATGATGTTATATATGTTGAAAGTTTCTATGCTAAGTTGAGATGAATCATACATGTTATAAAGTCATGATGTTATTGTCTATGTTAGTTAGTTCATGTTAATCAAATCATAATGTTTGGGCTATGTTGATCTATATGACAAACCATGTATGCAAGTTTAGATTGATTAGTAAAGATGATGAACATATGCCATGACATCTATTTAGATCTAGAATTATGAAATCTAGAATTATGTTATGACATATGTGAATCCTATGTATTAGATGCTAGTTCACACCGTCATTATGTTGCATAAAACCCCATATGCAAGTTTATACATAAATTTGGATTATGATCATATCATGTAAATTGTGACATTTAACAAGTTGACACCTTTAGATCCTTAACATGTGTAGTTTATGCAAGTTTCACCCCTATTATGGTTGGATTATTTTATTTGTTTATATGTTGTGATAATTTATCTTTGTGCTATGAGTTAGACTATTCGAGTCTAACGTATATTCTGCGTTGAATAAGCAAACGTATAAACGTGGGGTAGGGGTAATATTAAGGATTTAATAATAAGAAGTTGGGGTGCAATTGATATGATTTTGCATGCCATGAGTGGATGACCATAATTGAGTCAATCATGGGTATCATTAAAATTGGAGTTTAAATTAATAATTTAAATAGGGAATTAGTAAAACTGGGGTAAAAGATTATAAGTGATAATCAATGCTTAGGACACAAGGTTGAACTCGTTTGTGACATAAACCTGCCCGGACCCGCCCGGCAAATCCAGTGGTCACAAATGTCAGCCCAATGTGAGAGGTCCTAGGCCTAAACTAAAGCATAACAGTTGTAAAGACACGAGGTTAGACTCTTTTATGGTGTAAGACTGCCCGGACCCGCCCGGCAAATCCAGCTGCCATAAATGGCAATCTAATGTGAGAGTTCTTTATGAGGTTATAGCCTGAATGAATTAAGAAACACTTAACCAAATAAACATGTAAAGTGGGACATGGGGGTTAAGTAGGTGCCTTATGTGGTATGAGGAATCTAGTGGGTGCCCTTAGTGGCATGTGAAATACGATTATTAAGACTTAACCAAACACACATGTAAATGAACATGACTAAGAGGGTTAAGTGGGATACACTAGTAGTGACAAGCTTAGGTGGGTAGCTTGTGGGGGCCCATTTCAACCAGTATCCCAAACGTATCTTTGTGGGCTCGACCCAAGTCGAGGACAGGACACGCATGCTGGGCTTGACTATAAGAGACCAAAATGGGGTAGCGGTGGCAACGCAAATCCAACGGGTTTCATATGCATGTGTGGACCCGGGCTGGTAGGTAAGACGTTGTTGCATCGTGTAGGTATATGTCGTGCATTCTCAAGTTGTATCGGCTTGCCACTTTAGGGGTGTGATACACCCCACTGTGGGGCCAACACGGGAATCTACGAGTAGGGAGCCGATCGAAAGTGGGTAGTGGGATACACCTAGTGGAGATAGGGGCAGACGGCACCTATGTAGTCAGCTGGGGGTACGCAAGGCTATTTATATAGTTTCTGTGTGAAGCAAGCGGGATCAACCTTTAGGGTGACTGGTGCGGTGCAGTGTAATAATGTGCGGTGCAGTGTAGTAATTATTCGTTAGTAATTAGGTATGCCTTTAACGTTATCTTCAATGTTATATTTATCTGCTCTTCCATACCTAATAGTTTATAGTCATTTCCTTATTCTCTAGCTTATGCCTTTGTAATGACCCGCATTGGCAGAGGTATTATCATTAATTTATTTAATTATATAAATGGTGGTTTAGAGTATTTAATGGTCGTGGAATTAAATAATGGTGAATATTTAATTAAAATAATAAATTAAATAATATACTTAATTCTGAATTAATCAGAATTGGCTGAAATGACGATATGGTGTGAACCAGATCGTCTGTGATATTTAATTCAGCTTGGAATTGAATTTGAATAACGAATATATTCAATCGTCGACAGTTGAACGTATAGTTTATAATATAATTATAAACGAGCTCGAAATGGCGCCGCAGTTCGTAAATTGGCGATTCGAACTTCAGCTGAATGTACAGGATTCGTTTTAAGCCGGATTCTGTGAAACAAGAAACGTGTGGAGCTGGTAAAGTATATCTTTCTAGTGGAAGAGAAAAATCAGGATTTCGTCGTGTAGATTTTGATTTATGTCCAAATCAAATTTTAGAAAAGTCGCCGTGGAATTCCTTTATAATTTATAAAGGAATTATATATATTTTAAAATGGAATTTCAATATAAAACGAATATCGGGTTAACCCAGATTGAAATATCGAGTTAGAAATCAATATAGTATTTTTCTGAAGTTGTATGGTATTCCACTGTGAATATTTATACGATAATATTAATTTATTAATATTTTATTTAATTATATTTAAATATTTATATATTTAAATGGGTCATCCAGAGCTTTAAAAATAGTTGTTAGATTTCAATTTTTGTGATTTTTAGAGTTAATATGTGGCCGTACCGATTTTTAAAGTGAAAAACAGTCAGTATTTTGACGGTTAAAAATACGCTGTGTGAGTAAACGGAGTCGGAACTCGACGAAACCAGTTTCGTTTGGACCAGAATGTTGAACTCTAGCTGCATGTCAATTTTCGTGATTTTTAGATATCATGGGTGACCACACGAATTTTTAGAAGACTAAAACGAGAATAAAATAAAATAAGAAAATATCCTACCTAATTTCTAAGATCAAAACAAAGGCCACACGCCAATTCTTTTCAACCACAACTCCCAACAACGTTCCCTTATAAATCAAACTCTCAGCCGTCACTTCTTTTTACTCCTCAAACCCAAATCGCAATTTTAGAAAATCGAAATAAAATCATAGAAAAATCCTAAAATCATGGAATATTTGTGTATGGATTTATGGAGGTGTTCTCTTCAACCCAGTATAAGTTTTACAAAGACCGACGGCCATTCACGTTCACTGTTTTTCACGAACGTCAGTTAGGGTTTTGGTATTTTTCGAAATGGAGCATCGATTCTGGTTTCTGATAGTGTTGATGGGTTCTGGTGATCGAATGGAGTTTGATGTGATTTTTTTTGGGTTATTCGAATCAAAAGATGTCGCAACTTTTATGGGGGTTCAGGCATTCTACTGTTCAAACACGAATCAAATGAGGGGTTCGGATTTCTTGTTTGGGGTACGGTTTAGTAGAGAATGAGATGAGAAGGTTAATGCTAATTTTGGGGTGAAGATACAGGAAGTATTCAAGTGAGAAATGGAATGGGAAGTTGGGATAATGGCGTGATTTTCTGGTTCGAGGCTGGTAGAAGACGGAGCAAGAAGGGGACTGTTCATAGTGGGTTTCAAAAGGGGATGGGCCGACAAGGAAAAAGGTTGGGCCCAATATTTTTAAATAATAAGGAATGATTGTTTAATTTAAATCTAAATTGTATGTTTGAACTTGTAAAATGAATTTCTTATCCATACGATATCAGAATCACGAACGATCGGATCCGTTGGGACCGTATGGATCAACACTACATGATGGAACTGACTGGAAGTCCATCCGAGCTCGTTACAATTTATGGAGAAATAAATTGTCCGCCTGAATCAAATCGAGCGATGGTTATCGTTATCAACGATGATCGTCCAATGTGAGTAAATCTCACTAACTTTGAACAGTTTATAATTTCATGTTGTATTCTTAGAACTGTTAGATATTGGCTGATTGACTGTGTGTTGACTGTTTCATTGAACTGCTAGTCAGTTAGTTAAATTTTCTATATTGATTCTGTTTAACAAAATATATCATATGGAACTGAAAGTGATGTTATCTATATTGTTTAACATCTGTGATGCAGGGAAACAGGTTGGAGGAATCCAACTGGATTCCTCAACATTTATTTTACTGTGATTCATATATTGTGATATATGATGTGATATATAATCTATTGTTGATTATGTGTGTTTGAACGATATTTTATCGTTGTTATATGGTATGATAAATACCATAAGAAATACTGGATATGGGGAAGGGGATTTTCAAAGTGTATTTTGAAAATGAATTATTTATATAAAATCGATGGATTTTATATAGTAAAGGAAAAGAATTTTTATAAAAGAAATATTTATAAAATCAAAGGATAAGTTAGAATAAAAGGAAATCATTTGTAAAGTGAAGAACCGTTACTAAAAGTAAATCTTTATAAATGAATAGTTTATTCGAGAGGAGTTAATCGATGTTAGTTAATCGATTAGAGTTAAAGTTAAAAGGAGTTAATCGATGTTAGTTAATCGATTAGAGTTAAAGTTAAAAGGAGTTAATCGATGTTAGTTATTCGATTAAAGTTAAAGTTAAAAGGAGTTAATCGATGTTAGTTAATCGATTAAAATTAAAGTTAAAAGGAGTTAATCGATGTTAGTTAATCGATTAGAGTTAAAGTTAAAAGGAGTTAATCGATGTTAGTTAATCGATTACAGTTAAAGTTAAAAGGAGTTAATCGATGTTAGTTAATCGATTAGAGTTAAAGTTAAAAGGAGTTAATCGATGTTAGTTAATCGATTAAAGTTAAATTTAAAAGGAGTTAATCGATGTTAGTTAATCGATTAAAGATAAAGTTAAAAGGAGTTAATCGATGTTAGTTAATCAATTAAAGTTAAAGTTAAAAGGAGTTAATCGATGTTAATTAATCGATTAGAGTTAAAGTAAAAGGAGTTAATCGATGTTAGTTAATCGATTAGTGTTAAAGTTAAAAGGAGTTAATCGATGTAAATTAATCGATTAGAGAATAAAGTAAAAGGAGTTAATCGATGTTAGTTAATCGATTTGAGTTAAAGTAATAAGGAGTTAATCGAATATAGTTTATTTGAAGAAAGTAAAAGGAGTTATCGAATATAATTTATTTGAAAGGAGTTATGCAAATGAGTAAATCAATAGCGTTAGTCAAATAGAGTTAATCCAATAGTGTTAGTCCAATAGAGTTAATTGATAAGGGTTAATCGAATATAGTTAAGTGAAAAGAGTCAATCGAATATAGCTATTCGAAGGAGGGTTAAGTAAGGAAGTTAATAAAAGGAATATAAAGTGAACTTTGCCTATTTCAAAGTTAGAAATGTTGTTCAGTTAAGGCCTGAGAGGTAATTCTACCCCAACTTGATTGGCTTCGTTTTTAACTAAGGAATAGTTAAGGTTCGACAGTAAAGGAAATGGTTTGAGTTGGCATAGCGATGTTTGTTTAAACATCTGTCTAAGTCCAATGAACAAGCTTTGGAAATGTTTTCCAAATAAGAAACCAGAAATGTTTTGTAATAAAGAAAACAAGAAATGGAAATGTTTTCCATTGTTAATAACGTATATTTTCCAAATTTAGAAAATAAGAAATATTGAACATAGGGAAATAGGAGATAAGTAAATTTATGAAATAAAGAGATGATTGATGATTGATTGATAGAATTTCCATCTGGAAATAGATGCCGTTGTTTGCACACCTGTATTCTTCGATAATTAAATCACAGACTATCAAAGTTTTGACCATTTTAACGTTGTTAATATGGAGAGACCGGTTGGATTATTATCCAAAGAACCACTCTGTATTGGCATAAGCGTTGCGAATCATATATGCCAAAGGAAATTGAAGATGGAATTATGCAAGGGCTATCCTGTTTACAGAATAGTGCCTTCGGTTCATCCTGTTCCTGGATGACTTGTATGGACGGATGTCTGACAAAGTATTTCCAGACAAACACGTATATTGATTTCTCCAGCCGTACCAAGAGTGGAAGCGGAGAAGGAAACTTCTTTTAGCTAACACATAATGTATGGTTGAGGACGTCAATCGGTGATTTGATGGATTTGACGATGTGACATTCAATGTGAGTCTGATGTGATGATAAAGCGTAGCTTTTAGCCTCACATCCGGTAACTGACAGAAATCGGGCAGGCAGCATGGCTAAGTCGGTCGCACCGAAGTAGGATGTATAATCACCTGATCTAGAGTTTCATTTACTTCTAAAAATCTATTGTTGATGCTGTCCCATTCGGGAAACGGTTGCTGATCCCAACCGTTGGTGATATACATTCGATACACTCAAGCGAAATGAGTGGTCGGTCATGTGTGGCCAGGTTGCAAGATGTTCTTGTTGAACCCAGTGTATTCCTCTCTAGAGGTACACTAGCGAAAGGTGGTTCCATACCTTGTCATAGTTGGAAATCCATTACCCAATACGTGCTTGCGGTTTTGATTGTATACTATATAGGTAGAACGTGAGATGAAAGCGTTTCTGCTAGATGATTATTATATATTGTGGTTGATAGACATTATTATAATATCAAAAGGTTTTTGATACAAAGATAATTTGGATTCTCATAAGGGAAAAACCAGTTCCGTTATACGGTGTGGTCTTATGAGATATCGTTTACTTGTTCAACCTGTTTTAAACTGTTTTACTCGTACTAGTGCCATGACTGACCCAGAGTTTATTTTGTTTTGTTTTCCCTAAACTCTTGGGTGCCTAAATTTGTACGGGCAGTCAAGTAGTCGAGATTTTACAGATACACTTGAAGAGCTAGAGCAGGAGGCTTCAGGATCATATAGCTATAGTTATTTCCGTTGTGTTGTAAGTACTGTACTTTGATAATGATATGTATATTCAAGTACAGATTTGTATTTCAAAGTTATGTTATGAAATATATTTATTCGTTCCGCTATGAGATTCGTGTTACTCTGATGTTGTGTTCTTCTTCTTCTTCTATTCTAATTTTCTATCTTATCTTTCCTCACCCTCTAATTTCTTTCACTAATTACCAGGATTTTTTTGTGTTTTGGTTATTTACATCGTGTTTATGTCGATAACCAAAGTCGCTCGAAATCCGGGTCATTACAGTTGGTATCCGAGCAGAAGGTTAATTGATTAACTTGGCTCTATGGCGTGACTCGGTAGAGATAGGGTTAGTAATACCCTAGATTGAGTTGAGTGTATATATACGAGTGAATGTATTTGTTATTGATATAAAAATTTGTTTTATATTGTGGATATTCATTGGTTGAGCTGTTTATGGGTTCTGGTCGATCATTTTGATCCACTGTATCGGTAGGAGTTGATAAACACTCGAATACGATGGGTCGACACGATATGTTTTGAAAAGAGGGTAAATGAAAATAAGTTTACCCAAGGTATATTTTGATATATAGTGGATATATTGGTTGTTATTATAATCGAGTAAGATTATAAATTAAATGGTTATGTAAATAACCAATTAGAATTCATATAAGTGAAATACGTGAAATCAGATGAGTTAAATCTGGAATTTAAACCAGAAATTTGATTTAAAATTCTGGAAAATTGGATAAGTGTTTGTAAATGATTTGGATTGAAAATAAGGAAAATTTAAGATCCTGGGAGATTTTAAATTGTTTTACAAGCAGTGTGAATTATATTTTGAAATGAATTTCAAAGTGGAAATGTTTAGAAATTGTTTTATAGTATTGAACTCGCTTCGATCGCTGGAAAATAGATTCTGATGATGACAGCTGCATCATTAGTATTCATTTTCGAGTTGTAAGTGACGAATTACTAACAGAGATACTGTTTTGAATTTGTTTTGGGAAAGTCAAGTGTGTTGAATTTCAAAATGGGATTTATAATATAGAATTTGAATTTTTAAATAGATTTGAAATATTAACTTGTTTTAAAAGAAATAAAACGAGAAGTTCCTTTATAAACGAAGTTTATAAATGGTTCTTTTATAAACGAAGTTTATAAATGAAGTGAAGAGAATTATCATTGGATAATTCAGAAATAAAAATACAAGTGTGAAATTGAAAGGGAAATCTATTTTCCAAAGGTAGAAATATTGATTTCAAAAGGAATTGAAATCGAGACTTATGTAAAGAATGAATAAAGAAAGTTTGAAAGGGAATTTGAAAAAAGGAAGTTCAAACATAGAATATAAATAAGAAAATTCAAAGGGGATTTGAATATAGAAAATTCAAATGTAGAATTTGAATATAGAAAATATAAAGGGATTCAAATATAGGATTTGAATATTGAAAGTGAAATGGAATTTGAATATAAAAAATTCAAAGGGGATTTGAATATAGAAATTCAAATGAGATTTGAATAAAGATGATTTGAATAATGGAAATTTGAATATAAAATTCAAATAGATTTAAATAGAATTTGAATAGATGGAATTTGAATATAGAAATTCAAATGGAATTCAAACTATAGAATTTGATATATAGATTTGAATAATAGAAGTGATATAAAAATTTGAATAGAAATTGAATAGAATTAACTAAGTCGAAGAGGAATTAGTTAATCGAGTTTTGAATTTGAAGTTGAACTTTGAAATGTGAATTGGATTTGTAAATGGATATTCGAAATCGAATATAGAACTTAAATTTGAAATTTGTATTCAAATTAGTTAATAAGCAAGTTAAAATATATTTGAACATGGCATGTTCAAATATAAAAGTGAAATAGACTAAAGAGTTAATTAACAAATTAATTAACGAATTGAGTTAAAGCGATCAGGCATAGTTAAAATAGATTGGGCAGGTATAAATATACATGAGATAGGTATGAAGGTATATAAATAGAATGCTCGACAGAAAGGTATGTATTTAATTCATATATGAGATTTTATGTGCTATATCGGCTAGCCGCTTGGCTTTTTCTTTTTCTTTTGGATTAGTGAGGGCCACGGGAGGCTATTTGAAATATCCCGATGCTCTTGGTACAAAGGAGGTTATGGCAAATTTTTCCGGGAATTTAAGGAGTTAGAATATTTTAAAGATAATTTGATAGTTAGAAATCAACGTATCAAAATATATAGAAGTCGATAAGGAAACGAACTTAGAAATAGAATAGTATAATCAAAAGGGAATACTAGGAATAAAATCTAGTAAGAATAAAAAGAGAAGGTGTATATGTGTTTAAAAGTTAATCAGTAGTTGTATGGTACTGATTATTCGAGTAAGTAGTCATAACTGTTTTGACGTTATAAATGTTATTCAGTCAAGGTCTGAGAGGTAGTTATACCCCAACTTGATTGATTTCATTACTAACAAATAAATAGTAAGATTTCAGGCTCGAAGATCAATGTTGAATAAGAGTTAGTTGAATATAGTATTTGGGTTGTCGTAACGATGTTTTACACAACATCTGTTTTAACCCAAATAAGTGTAAGCTTGGAAATATAATAAAGAATATTTCCTAAGTATAGAAATAAACGAGATCGGAAAAGAGATAAGTAATTGGAATATTTTCCAATTATAAATAGCATATATTTTCTAAAGTTTAGAAAATAAAGGAAGGCAATATTCGGAAATGTTTTCCAAATAACATAAAACGCCAATATGGTTATTGAAAATATTTGGTTATCAAATATTGATAAAGAAATAGAGGAGTGATTTAACTAATGGAATATTAATTAAGGGCTCAGTGACATGTTCAAAAGGAAATTTTGATTTTTTTGAAAGAGTAAACTGTTTAAAAATTCCGAGGGAAAGACTGTTTGAATTAAAAACAAATTTAACTGAAAACTAGTGAAAGCAAATTTGAATTAAAGTAAAGCCAGTAAAGTGGTAACTGATATTGAATTAGAATGATATCAAGACAAATTGGATCGTGAGATTCAAATTTAAAGTGTAATGTGATAATCAAGTTAAGAGTTGGGAATCGAGAAGAAACTCGAGTGGAAATGATATTTGGCTCGGATATAAACGAATGGTTGTGTTGTGGATAAAGGTGATTTCAGAATTTGATTGGGATGATACTGGTATATGCTGAATTGGCAGCATATGGAAAAGGATGTATTAATATGCCGACCAAAAGGTACCAGTTTATATTTCTATTGGATATAAGATTTATGAGCCGAATTGGCAAGCCGATTGGCTGTTTGATTTTCTTTTGGGTTGGAGATGGCCCGGAGAGGCATGTTGGAGTTTGAGCTATTAACCAGTACAAAGGAGGTGCTGGCAAAATTTTTCAAAAAGGTTAAGGTGTTAGAAAATTTTCAGGATTTTTGAAAATTTTCGTTGACAAGAATTAATTAATTATTTAATTGAAATTAAATTGGTTAAGTTGAAACTGAAGTTAAGAAGTAAACAAATATGTTCTAACCAGTCGATAGGGTCGTTCTCTACCTTTAGCAATTTCGAGGACGAAATTATTTTAAGTGGGGAAGATTGTAATGACCCGCATTGGCAGAGGTATTATCATTAATTTATTTAATTATATAAATGGTGGTTTAGAGTATTTAATGGTCGTGGAATTAAATAATGGTGAGTATTTAATTAAAATAATAAATTAAATAATATATTTAATTCTGAAATAATCAGAATTGGCTGAAATGACGATATGGTGTGAACCGGATCATCTATGATATTTAATTCAGCTTGGAATTGAATTTGAATAACGAATATATTCAATCGTTGATAGTTGAACGTATAGTTTATAATATAATTATAAACGAGCTCGAAATGGCGCCGTAGTTCGTAAATTGGCGATTCGAACTTCAACTGAACAGGCGGATTTCTGTGAAACAAGAAACGTGTGGAGCTGGTGAAGTATATCTTTCTAGTGGAAGAGAAAAATCGGGATTTCATCGTGTAGATTTTGATTTATGTCTAAATCAAATTTTAGAAAAGTCGCTATGGAATTCCTTTATAATTTATAACGGAATTATTTATATTTTAAAAAGGAATTTCAATATAAATCGAATATTGGGTTGACCCAGATTGAAATATCGATTTAGAAATCAATATAGGATTTTTCTGAAGTTGTATGGTATTCCACTGTGAATATTTATACGATAATATTAATTTATTAATATTTTATTTAATTATATTTAAATATTTAAATGGGTCATCCAGAGCTTTAAAAATAGCCACTTTTGCAAACGAAGTCGGAATTCGACAAAACTAATTTTGTTGGATCCGCAATGTCAAATAGTTGTTAGATTTCAATTTCCGTGATTTTTAGAGTTAGTATGTGACCGTATTGATTTTTAAAGTGAAAAACAGTCAGTATTTTGACGGTTAAAAATACGCTGTGTGAGTAAATGGAGTCGGAATTCGACGAAACCAGTTTTGTTGGGACCGGAATGTTGAACTCTAGTTGCATGTCAATTTCGTGATTTTTAGATATCATGGGTGACCACACGAATTTTTAGAAGACTAAAACGAGAATAAAATCAAATAAAATAAGAAAATATCCTACCTAATTTCTAAGATCAAAACAAAGGCCACACACCAATTCTTTTCAACCACAACTCCCAACAACGTTCCCTTATAAATCAAACTCTCAGCCGACACTTCTTTTTACTCCTCAAACCCAAATCGCAGTTTTAGAAAATCGAAATAAAATCATAGAAAAATCCTAAAATCATGGAATATATGTGTATGGATTTATGGAGGTGTTCTCTTCAACCCAGTATAAGTTTTACAAAGACCGACGGCCATTCACGTTCATTGTTTTTCACGAACGTCGGTTAGGGTTTTGGTATTTTTCGAAATGGAGCATCAATTCTGGTTTCTGATTGTGTTGATGGGTTCTGGTGATCGAATGGAGTTTGATGTGATTTTTTTTGGGTTATTCGAATCAAAAGATGTTGCAACTTTTAAGGGGGTTCAGGCATTCTACTGTTCGAACGCGAATCAAATGAGGGGTTCGAATTTCTTGTTTGGGGTACGGTTTAGTAGAGATTGAGATGAGAAGGTTAATGCTAATTTTGGGGTGAAGATACAGGAAGTATTCAAGTGAGAAATGGAATGGGAGGTTGGGATAATGGCGTGATGTTCTGGTTCGAGGCTGGTAGAAGACGGAGGAAGAAAGGGACTGTTCATAGTGGGTTTCAAAAGGGGATGGTGTAACAACCCGTATTTTCAATAACCTATTATAACATAAATCGAGGCAGAATTTAATTTATAAATCTGAATCAAGGGAAACGGGCTATGCCATTGCGTTCATCTCGGAAAAATACGCGAAATAGAGTCCGAGTTTTCGAAAATCGGAGTCCGTATGACCCGATTAAGGCCCAACGAAGTTTTCAGAAAAATTCAAAGTAAAAACAGATTTCAAATTCAAGTTTGAATTTGGAAATTAGGGTCAGATTGGGCCAGGCGGGAAAATTCCCGCTAGAGCACCCAAGTCGACAGCCCTGTCGACTTGGGAGTCGACTTGGTTGGACCCAAGTCGACAGCCCTGTCGACTTGGCTGTCGACTTGGCTCAGCCGGGCAGTTTTGCCTGGTGCACCATTTTGGGGTTTTGGTTAGGTTTTGGGGCCAGATTCGGTTTTAAGGGCTGAGATTGGAATTAGGGTTTAATCCTAATGTTGAAACTAATCCTAATCTCTATAAATATGCCCCTAACCTAACCCTAAATCATCATTATTCATTCAAGTAACTAAACTATGGCAAAATCATTCCTCTCATGGCCTCCACTCTCTTCATAAAATTCCTAAGTTATTTCTATGAGAGATTTTCCATGCATACAAGTGTTTTCAAGCTTGTATGAGCATCATTAGCTTGCATTCAAGTCAAGTTTCCATATTTACATCATAAAGCAAGAGTTTTGATCATTTTGGCTCAAGGGTTTTTCTATTGGAGCTTGCATTTTGGGTTTATTTGATTTCATAAGGTCTTGGCTCAATCTATTAATATATTTGAGTCTTCATAAGCATTGTAAGCCCTTTTCTACTTTCATATTTAAACTCTAAAGTTAAATGAATGATGCAAGTTTGGTTGATCATTATGATATGCAAGTTTGCCATGATATGCAAGTTTACCATGTCATGTTATGCAAGTATGCCATGTTATGATATGCAAGTTTATCATGTTATGTTATGCAAGTATGCCATGTTATGATATGCAAGTTTATCATGTTATGTTATGCAAGTATGCCATGTTATGATATGCAAGTTTATCATGTCATGTTATGCAAGTTTGCCATGTTATGATATGCAAGTTTATCATGTTATGTTATGCAAGTTTGCCATGTTATGATATGCAAGTTTGCCATGTTATGATATGCAAGTTTAACATGTTATGTTATGCAAGTTTGCCATGTTATGATATGCAAGTTTATCATGTTATGTTATGCAAGTTTGCCATGTTATGATATGCAAGTTTATCATGTTATGTTATGCAAGTTTGATATGCAAGTTTGTCATATGATATGCAATTATGTTATGCAAGTTTGATATGCAAGTTTGTCATATGGTATGCATGTTATGTTATGCAAGTTTGGGTTGATCATTTTGTTTATGTTATCATGTTATGCAAGCTTACCTTGAGTATATGAACATAAAGCTTCAAGCTTTATGCTAAAGGTTGCATTTTGGCAACATGTAAGTTATCATATCTCTTATGTTAACTTGCATGTGAGGCTAAATGCGAACTTATGGCCATTTCTACATGTCATTTATCACCATGTATCACCAATATGCTAAGTTTGGTTTTATGCATGCTTTTGAGGCCTAAAAATGTAATATGCAAGTATATGAACATATGTACATTTCATATGTCACCATGTTAAACTTGTGGCTTCAACACCTTTATGCCATGATTATGCCAAGTTCCCTCTTTCTATCCTTTATGCGCTATTGCGATATGTAAGTGATGGGATTGCATTTGGGGTTGGGTAAACTTAAAAGACATAAAAACGTAAGATTGGGAATTTACCTATTAAGTTAGGTCTACCCATTTGGAATTTACCTATTAAGTTAGGTCTACCCAAATTCTTGAAAACTTGTAATGTGTTTTGGAAACATGATGGACATGACACTTAGAAAATATAAGTGTGACCAACTCGAGGTTGGGTTGAGTTTGTAGCGTAAAACTACCCGGAACCGACCGGCTTAACTAGTTGCTACAAACAATAGGATCCAATGTGAGAAGTTGGTCATGTTGTACCTTGAACCCGAGGTTAGACCAAGTTGGGGTGTAAAGCTACCCGGAACCGACCGGCTTAACTAGTAACCACAACAAGGTCTAATGTGAGAGGTTAAGGCACATTAAATTTGTAAATGCCTCATGATTAGGGTTAAGTCATGGTCCACTTAATGCTTAACCAATTTGGGCTTGGTAGATTAATCGGGGTTAAGTCGTGAACTCATCGTTACACTTAACCAAGTTAATCCATGATTAGTTAAAGGGTTAAACCGTACTTAACCCACTAGAAAATCCTAGCAATGGGGGTCCACTCCAGCAGTAATCCCAAGTTTGTATCATTAAGACCCTAGGGACTAGGCTAGGGTGGGGGCACGATTACTGGACTTGAGGTAAGTGACCAAAAACGACGGCATAGTTGTACGCCGGTGTAGTTCCGGGCGGACTATGGTCGTGCACATAGTCCGAAGCCGGGGAAAATATGCACGGGTACCAGTAGATCGAGACTGTGCACTTATGTTTATGGTGTCCAGGGGTTGACACCCTAGGGCTTGATACACCCGACGGAAGACCCTGCACAGTCTGACTACAATTATGTTTGGGCCGCATTGACACCAACACATGACGAGTTAGGCTTATAGGGAGCCGATCGACTAGACCGTTTGGTTGGACCGCGTATTAGGGTCACTTCATGTTATTGGGCCAAAGCATGGGCCAAGGGATCAATACTTGTTTATTCAAGTCATGTTAGTTTGCTAGTACACCTATGGTGCAAAAACCTTAAACCTGATTATGCGATGACACCTTTATCTACCTTGTTAGTTAATCATCATGCTAGTATGTTGTTATCCTTATGTTCATCCCTGCTTCTCATGCCAGCTAACTTTATCAGTGTACATTTATTGTAGTAGGGCTTACTCAGTCTTTTTGACTGACCTGTTTTCCTTTCGCCTCTTTTCTTCCGTTCCCCCCCCCCCCCCAAGGTTCTCAGGGTGGGAATATTGGAGCTTAGCTTGGATTTCTGATCGCTTGCTTGTGGGATTTAGCTCATGTACGGTCTTGACATGAAGCTAGCTATGGTTATCACTTATTTTGGGGATAGTACTTATGTATTTTAGTTTTTCAGCGATGTTGTTTTTATCTAGACTTGTATATTTGGGAAGTTGACATTATGTTGTACCAGACTTGTTTTGAAATAGTTTGAAATCTTCCGCTGTTTTACTTATCTTATTTACTCTGTTTACATATATACATATATTCTTGTTCTGCCTTGATATATCATTATGCATGTTTACCTGATTCAAACGCCCCTCCAAAGTCAGAGTGCTTGCAAGAGCCACCCTGGCGGAGGTGGGGTGTTACATTTGGTATCAGAGCATATGGTTTACGAGAAGGAACAAAAAGGTTTTTAGAAAACTTTTGGAAAACTATTTTCCAAACCAAGTATAAAGTATTTTCCAAAGAAAAGTCTAGTTTATTTTAAAGGCTATTCCCCAAAAAGCCATTAGCAAAAATTCCTTCGTTTTTCTCCATTCTAAATCTATGTTTTTCTTCGTTTCAGTATGGCCAATAACTTTGCCATTCCGGAGGGAGTACACTTACCTGTTTGGTATAGGAGACTTTTGGAGGCTAGGGCGACCGAAGCCGGCCCCGCAGATGTTCCTCCTCCTCCTCCTCCGGTAGTTAATGTTCCTCCTCCTCCTGACGCTGAGGTTCCTCTTCCTCCTCCCCCTCAGCATCCACAAGAGGATCTCGCGGAGATTTGCAAAGACTTTAAGGCGATGGGTTGCAAAAATTTCATTGGAACCGATACTTATGTAGAGGCAAGGAATTGGTTGAAAGAAACCGAAGATATTTTTGCCTTCTTTGATATAGATGACCGTAGGAAGGTTTTATTGGCAGTGTGGTTGCTAAAGGAAGAAGCTGCACATCGGTGGGTGGTCACCACCGCTACTAGGTCGATTGAGACTTGGGATGACTTTCGAGGAAAGTTTGGACTAAGGTTCCTATCACTGAAGCAAGGGGACATGACTATTAGGGAATACATAGATAAGTTTAATCAACTAGCTCGGGTCGGTTTAGACTTGGTTAACACAGCTCAGAAGAAGGCCCTATACTTTGCTCTAGGATTAAACGAGCCATTACATGGTTTAGCCATGACTAATATACCCTTGGGGGCAACTTTCGAGAGTTTGGTGAATATGGCCCTACTCAATGAAGAGAATAGGAGTGACAAGAAAGAGATCAAGATGAATGATACTCAAGCCAAGAAGACTGATTCCCAGTGGAAAGGAAATCAGGGTAATCCAAGTGGTCAGAACAGTCAAGGCAATCAGAACAAGAACAAGAGTCAAGGCAACAAGGGGAACAACAACAAGGGCAATAATAACAAGGAGAAGTCTGAAGATAAGAAGGAAAAGAAGTGCTTTACTTGTGGAAGCTTGACGCATCTAAACAAGGATTGCAGAAAAAGGAAGGGCACTTGCTTTAACTGTGGAGAAATGGGACACTTCACTAGGGATTGCCCGAAGAAGCAAGGGCAAGGCCAGGGTCAGACTCAGCGTGCTGGACCTTCAGGAGGGCAAGTTCATGCTCTCAATGTTGCTCCAGTTCCCGATCGAGGTAGTATTTCTGTTGAGAGCCTTGTATATATTTCTGATTTTCCAGTTCGTACCTTGTTTGATTCTGGTGCATCGCATAGCTTTATCTCATCTGATCTTGTTGATAGTTTGCACCTAATTCTAGTCTAATTAATGATCCCGTGTGTGTTTCAAATCCAATTGGGGGTTCCGCCCATTTGTCTATTATCTACGTGGATTTGAATTCTCGCGTGATGCTTATATTCTCGGTTTCATGGGGTATGGGTTAATTTTGGGCATGGATTGGTCGTCCAGATTTGGAGCCATTCTTGATTTTTGGGCATAGGGTTGAGAGGCTCATGACTCACCTCGGTAATACCCTAAAAATTTCTAGTAACCCTATGAGTCCCGTCATGTTGTGTTATCTTGAATCCCTCAACTCGTCTATTGATAGTTTGCAATCGGTGAGGGTGGTCCGAGAATATCCTGATATCTTGGGTGAAGTGAAGGGGGTTACCCCTAAACGAGAGATAGATTTCCGCATTTATCTGGTTGATAATGCCAAGATAGTTTCGTGGCCGGTTAGGCACATGGCCCCACAAGATGAGGGTTAAGAAAGCAAGTCAAGGAGTTCCTTGAGAAGAACTTCATTAGATGAAGTATATTTGATTGGGGAGCGCCAGTAGTATTTACTACCAAGGCAGATGGTTCTCTTCGACTTTGTGTTGATTATCGTGAGTTAAATAAAGAGAATAGACAACCATTGCCAAGGATCGATGATCTGTTTGATCAGCTTGTAGGAACATCTGTTTTCTCTTGATCTGGCTACTGGATTCCATCAGCTTAGAGTAGCTGAGGATAGTATAGACAAAACTGCGTTCAGAACTCCAGATGGATTCTTAGAATGGCTAGTCATGCCATTCGGTTTGACTAATGAACCTGCCTACTTCGTGAACTTGATGAGTAGGGTGTTCAGGGAGTTCTTGAACAAGTTTGTCATGGTCTTCGTAGATGATATTCTGATCTTCTCTAAGGATGAGGAAGAGCATGCAAGGCATCTCGTGGAGGTGATGGATACGCTTAGAGTGCATCAGTTGAAGGCCAAGTTCTCCAAGTGTCACTTTTGGAGAAGGGAAGTTAGATTCCTTGGGCATATAGTATCTAAGCAAGGCTTAGCGGTGGATCCCGCTAAGGTAGTTGCAGTTCAGGATTGGAAGACTCTAAGGAATGCAACTGAAGTAAGAAGTTCTCTCAGTTTAATTAGTTAGTTAGCGTCCCTTGAGCTTAGACCTACCCTTCTGGATCAAGTAGGGACTCCACAGAAGGAAGACCCGCAGTTAGCCGAGATCATGGACAAGTTGATTCAAGGCGAGATGATAAGTCACCTCGCTATAGATGACAGGGGATGGCTAAGACGCGATGAGAGAAAGAAGGTTCTCGAAGATGCACATCACCCGAGGAGGTGGCCGAGTTTGTCCCAAGGTGCATGTTGTGCCAACAGGTTAAAGGCCGAGTCATAGAAGCCCGGTGGGCTATTATATCCATTGGAGGTCCCCGCAATGGAAGAGGGAAAAGCGTCACGAAGGATTTCGTGGATGGACTGCCTAGATCAAGAAAGGGAATAAGAGCATGTGGGTCATAGTAGGTAGACTCACGAAGAGTGCTCATTTCACTCCCGTAAAGAGCGAAAGGACTACATCATAGCTAGCGACAGTTTACTTTCAAGAAATAAAGCGGTTGCACGGGGTTCCCTAAAGGATAGTTAGTAACCATGACTTAATTTTCACTAGCCAGTTTTGGAAATAGTCCACAGGAAGTCATGGGAAAGCGACTGAATCTAAGTACGGCCTATCATTCGCAGGCGGATGGTTCATTTTGTTCAAGCATGAGTTATAGAAAATCACGTTAGTAAGAGCAATTGGCAACGTGGGTTGGTATTTTCAAGAAAAGTTCTGCTGCGTGGAATACTTTATAGTAAGTAAACGAGATCCAGGATTCACTAGTGAATTTTGGAGAGCTTGCATGAAACCATGAGGTCATAGTTATGTTTAATCCAAAAATGATAGAAGAGTAAGTGAAAAAGGAAGACGAGAGGCGACAATGAAATGGGTTCCAACTCATATTTGGAAATAAGAGTTAAGAAGCTAAGAAATCATAAGGTAAAAGACGGTCAAAGCACAGTGGAGTTAAACTCAAGGAAACGTGACTTAGAAGACTGAAGGCTAGATACGCGCATCATATCTCTTTTTAAGAGTATATTCTTGATCCTTGTTTTCCTGTGGAACTTACTTGCATGTTATCTTTTACATATATCCTCTCAGTCCCATTCTCGATCCCATTTCTGTTGTAAACTCCATAAGGGGGTATGACTCATCGGTTAGTAATACATGTCAAGGTTTGAAGGGCTCCGTTAGGTTGACTAAACCTTTTGGGCTTTTATAGGATTGGGGTTGGGTTAGGAAGGGATTTCTTGTAATCCAAAAAGGAGTATATCCTGCATATCTTCCCGATCTCTTTGTAGCATTTCTTTTGCTATCCATGTTTGTCTTGATTATCTAGTTTATCATGGTAATCTTGTCATGAGAACCTTAGGTAGAAACCCTTTGGATGAAACATGTGTTTGAAACATGTTATTCTTGATGGTTGCAAGTGGTTGCAAGTGTTTGCAAGTGGTTACTCGTGGATGCGTTATACACGTTAGGCACTAGATCGGCTCACACACTCCTCATATTGCATATGCATGAGTGTTTACGCTTATTCATGGATGAAAATTTTTGTGTTATCACATGGATGTTGCATATGGATGTATGTTATGTGCACACATATAGATATTATACATTATGTTAGGAATTGCATACATATGGATTCATTTCACTAACATAATTTGCATTGATGATATTTGCATTAGATAAGTACATATACACACACCTTTGCATATGTTCGTACAAAATTTAGAATCTTGTAAGGACAATGATTGCTCGTGGATGATGTTTTGAGTAGATGGATGTTGGATGGTAGGATACGTTCTTCCTAACTTGAAGATTTCGGGGACGAAATCCTTTAAGGAGGGGAGAATGTAACAACCCGTATTTTCAATAACCTGTTATAACATAAATCGAGGCAGAATATAATTTATAAATCTGAATCAAGGGAAACGGGCTTTGCCATTGCGTTCGTCTCGGAAAAATACGCGAAATAGAGTGCGAGTTTTCGAAAATCGGAGTCCGTATGACCCGATTAAGGCCCAACGAAGTTTTCAGAAAAATTCTAAGTAAAAACAGATTTCAAATTAAAGTTTGAATTTGGAAATTAGGGTTAGATTGGGCCAGGCGGGAAAATTCCCGCCAGAGCACCCAAGTCGACAGCCCTGTCGACTTGGGAGTCGACTTGGTTGGACCCAAGTCGACAGCCCTGTCGACTTGGCTCAGCCGGGCAGTTTTGCCTGGTGCACCATTTTGGGGTTTTGGTTAGGTTTTGGGGCCAGATTCAGTTTTAAGGGCTGAGATTGGAATTAGGGTTTAATCCTAAGGTTGAAACTAATCCTAATCTCTATAAATAAGCCCCTAACCTAACCCTAAATCATCATTATTCATTCAAGTAACTAAACTATGGCAAAATCATTCCTCTCATGGCCTCCACTCTCTTCATAAAATTCCTAAGTTATTTCTATGAGAGATTTTCCATGCATACAAGTGTTTTCAAGCTTGTATGAGCATCATTAGCTTGCATTCAAGTCAAGTTTCCATATTTACATCATAAAGCAAGAGTTTTGATCATTTTGGCTCAAGGGTTTTTCTATTGGAGCTTGCATTTTGGGTTTATTTTATTTCATAAGGGCTTGGCTCAATCTATTAATATATTTGAGTCTTCATAAGCATTGTAAGCCCTTTTCTACTTTCATATTTAAACTCTAAAGTTAAATGAATGTTGCAAGTTTGGTTGATCATTATGATATGCAAGTTTGCCATGATATGCAAGTTTACCATGTCATGTTATGCAAGTTTGATATGTTATGATATGCAAGTTTATCATGTTATGTTATGCAAGTATGCCATGTTATGATATGCAAGTTTATCATGTTATGTTATGCAAGTATGCCGTGTTATGATATGCAAGTTTACCATGTTATGCTATGCAAGTTTGCCATGTTATGATATGCAAGTTTATCATGTCATGTTATGCAAGTTTGCCATGTTATGATATGCAAGTTTATCATGTTATGTTATGCAAGTATGCCATGTTGTGATATGCAAGTTTACCATGTTATGCTATGCAAGTTTGCCATGTTATGATATGCAAGTTTATCATGTTATGTTATGCAAGTTTTCCATGTTATGATATGCAAGTTTATCATGTTATGTTATGCAAGTTTGATATGCAAGTTTGTCATATGATATGTAAGTTATGTTATGCAAGTTTGATATGCAAGTTTGTCATATGATGTGCAAGTTATGTTATGCAAGTTTGGGTTGATCATTTTGTTCATGTTATCATGTTATGCAAGCTTACCTTGAGTATATGAACATAAAGCTTCAAGCTTTATGCTAAAGGTTGCATTTTGGCAACATGTAAGTTATCATATCTCTTATGATAACTTGCATGTGAGGCTAAATGCGAACTTATGGCCATTTCTACATGTCATTTATCACCATGTATCACCAATATGCTAAGTTTGGTTTTATGCATGCTTTTGAGGCCTAAAAATGTAATATGCAAGTATATGAACATATGTACATTTCATATGACACCATGTTAAACTTGTGGCTTCAACACCTTTATGTCATGATTATGCCAAGTTCCCTCTTTCTATCCTTTATGCGCTATTGCGATATGGAAGCGATGGGATTGCGTTTGGGGTTGGGTAAACTTAAAAGACATAAAAACATAAGATTGGGAATTTACCTATTAAGTTAGGTCTACCCATTGGGAATTTACCTATTAAGTTAGGTCTACCCAAATTCTTGAAAACTTGTAATGTGTTTTGGAAACATGATGGACATGACACTTAGAAAATATAAGTGTGACCAACTCGAGGTTGGGTTGAGTTTGTAGCGTAAAACTACCCGGAACCGACCGGCTTAACTAGTTGCTACAAACAATAGGACCCAATGTGAGAAGTTGGTCATGTTGTACCTTGAACCCGAGGTTAGACCAAGTTGGGGTGTAAAGCTACCCGGAACCGACCGGCTTAACTGGTAACCACAACAAGGTCTAATGTGAGAGGTTAAGGAACATTAAATTAGTTAATGCCTCATGATTAGGGTTAATTCATGGTCCAATTAATGCTTAACCACTTTGGGCTTGGTAGATTAATCGGGGTTAAGTCGTGAACTCATCGTTACACTTAACCAAGTTAATCCATGATTAGTAAAAGGGTTAAATCGTACTTAACCCACTAGAAGATCCTAGCAATGGGGGTCCACTCCAGCAGTAATCCCAAGTTTGTATCATTAAGACCCTAGGTACTAGGCTAGGGTGGGGGCACGATTACTGGACTTGAGGTAAGTGACCAAAAACGACGGCAGAGTGGTACGCCGGTGTAGTTCCGGGCGGATTATGGTCGTGCACATAGTCCGAAGCCGAGGAAAACATGCACGGGTACCAGTAGATTGAGACTGTGCACTTATGTTTATGGTGTCCAGGGGTTGACACCCTAGGGCTTGATACAACCGACGGGAGACCCTGCACAGTCTGACTACAATTATGTTTGGGCCGCATTGACACCAACACGTGACGAGTTAGGCTTATAGGGAGCCGATCGACTAGACCGTTTGGTTGGACCGCGTATTAGGGTCACTTCATGTTATTGGGCCAAAGCATGGGCCAAGGGATCAATACTTGTTTATTCAAGTCATGTTAGTTTGCTAGTACACCTATGGTGCAAAAACCTTAAACCTGATTATGCGATGACACCTTTATCTACCTTGTTAGTTAATCATCATGCTAGTATGTTGTTATCCTTATGTTCATCCCTGCTTCTCATGCTAGTTAACTTTATCAGTTTACATTGATTGTAGTAGGGCTTACTCAGTCTTTTTGACTGACCTGTTTTCCTTTCGCCTCTTTTCTTCCGTCCCCCCCCCCCCCCAGGTTCTCAGGGTGGGAATATTGGAGCTTAGCTTGGATTTCTGATCGCTTGCTTGTGGGATTTAGCTCATGTACGGTCTTGACATGAAGCTAGCTATGGTTATCACTTATTTTGGGGATAGTACTTATGTATTTCAGTTTTTCAGCGATGTTGTTTTTATCTAGACTTGTGTATTTGGGAAGTTGACATTATGTTGTACCAGACTTGTTTTGAAATAGTTTGAAATCTTCCGCTGTTTTACTTATCTTATTTACTCTGTTTACATATATACATATGTTCTTGTTCTGCCTTGATATATCATTATGCATGTTTACCTGATTCAAACGCCCCTCCAAAGTCAGAGTGCTTGCAAGAGCCACCCTGGCGGAGGTGGGGTGTTACAGATGGGCTAACAAGGAAAAAGGTTGGACCCAATATTTTTAAATAATAAGGAATGATTGTTTAATTTAAATCTAAATTGTATGTTTGAACTTGTAAAATGAATTTCTTATCCATACGATATCAGAATCACGAACGGTCGGATCCGTTGGGACCGTATGGACCAACACTACATGATGGAACTGACTGGAAGTCCATCCGAGCTCGTTACAATTTATGGCGAAATAAATTGTCCGTCTGAATCAAATCGAGCGATGGTTATCGTTATCAACGATGATCGTCCAATGTGAGTAAATCTCACTATCTCTGAACAGTTTATAATTTCGTGTTGTATTCTTAGAACTGTTAGATATTGGCTGATTGACTGTGTGTTGACTGTATGATTGAACTGCTAGTCAGTTAGTTAAATTTTCTATATTGATTCTGTTTAACAGAATATATCATATGGAACTGAAAGTGATGTTATCTATATTGTTTAACATCTGTGATGCAAGGAAACAGGTTGGAGGAATCCAACTGGATTCCTCAACATTTATTTTACTGTGATTCATATATTGTGATATATGATGTGATATATAATCTATTTTTGATTATGTGTGTTTGAACGATATTTTATCGTTGTTATATGGTATGATAAATACCATAAGAAATACTGGATATGGGGAAGGGGGTTTTCAAAGTGTATTTTGAAAATGAATTATTTATATAAAATCGATGGATTTTATATAGAAAAGGAAAAGAATTTTTATAAACGAAATATTTATAAAATCAAAGGATAAGTTAGAATAAAAGGAAATCATTTGTAAAGTGAAGAACCGTTACTAAAAGTAAATCTTTATAAATAAATAGTTTATTCGAATGGAGTTAATCGATGTTAGTTAATCGATTAGAGTTAAAGTTAAAAGGAGTTAATCGATGTTAGTTAATCGATTAGAGTTAAAGTTAAAAGGAGTTAATCGATGTTAGTTAATCGATTAGAGTTAAAGTTAAAAGGAGTTAATTGATGTTAGTTAATCGATTAAAGTTAAAGTTAAAAGGAGTTAATCGATGTTAGTTAATCGATTAAAGTTAAAGTTAAAAGGAGTTAATCGATGTTAGTTAATCGATTAGAGTTAAATTTAAAAGGAGATAATCGATGTTAGTTAATCGATTAGAGTTAAAGTTAAAAGGAATTAATCGATGTTGGTTAATCGATTAGAGTTAAAGTTAAAAGGAGTTAATCGATGTTAGTTAATCGATTAAAGTTAAAGTTAAAAGGAGTTAATCGATGTTAGTTAATCGATTAAAGTTAAAGTTAAAAGGAGTTAATCGATGTTAGTTAATCGATTAAAGTTAAAGTTAAAAGGAGTTAATCGATGTTAGTTAATCGATTAGAGTTAAAGTAAAAGGAGTTAATCGATGTTAGTTAATCGATTAGAGTTAAAGTTAAAAGGAGTTAATCGATGTAAATTAATCGATTAGAGAATAAAGTAAAAGGAGTTAATCGATGTTAGTTAATCGATTAGAGTTAAAGTAAAAAGTAGTCAATCGAATATAGTTTATTCGAAGAAAGTAAAAGGAGTTATCGAATATAGTTTATTCGAAAGGAGTTAAGCAAATGAGTAAATCAATAGCGTTAGTCAAATAGAGTTAATGCAATAGTGTTAGTCCAATAGAGTTAATTGATAAGGGTTAATCGAATGTAGTTAAGTGAAAAGAGTCAATCGAATATAGCTATTCGAAGGAGGGTTAAGTAAGGAAGTTAGTAAAAGGAATATAAAGTGAACTTTGCCTATTTCAAAGTTAGAAATGTTGTTCAGTTAATGTCTGAGAGGTAATTCTACCCCAACTTGATTGGCTTCGTTTTTAACTAAGGAATAGTTAAGGTTCGGCAATAAAGGAAATGGTTTGAGTTGGCATAGCGATGTTTGTTTAAACATCTGTCTAAGTCCAATGAAGAAGCTTTGGAAATGTTTTCCAAATAAGAAACCAGAAATGTTTTCTAATAAAGAAAACAAGAAATGGAAATGTTTTCCATTGTTAATAACGTATATTTTCCAAATTTAGAAAATAAGAAATATTGAACATAGGGAAACAGGAGATAAGTAAATTTATGAAATAAAGATATATATATATGATTGATGATTGATTGATAGAATTTCCATCTAGAAATAAATGTCGTTGTTTGCACACCTGTTTTCTTCGATAGTTAAATCACAGACTATCGAAGTTTTGAACATTTTAACGTTGTTAATATGGAGAGACCGGTTGGATTATTATCCAAAGAACCACTCTGTATTGGCATAAGCATTGCGAATCATATATGCCAAAGGAAATTGAAGACGGAATTATGCAAGAGCTATCTTGTTTACAGAATAGTGCCTTCGGTTCATCCTGTTCCTGGATGACTTGTATGGACGGATGTCTAACACAGTATTTCCAGACAATCACGTATATTGTTTTCTCCTACCGTACCAAGAGTGGAAGCAGAGAAAGAAACTTCTTTTAGCTAACACATAATGTATGGTTGAGGACGTCAATCGGTGATTTGATGGATTTGACGATGTGACATTCAAAGTGAATCTGATGTGATGATAAAGCATAGCTTCTAGCCTCACATCCGGTAAATGACAGAAATCGGGCAGGTAGCATGGCTAAGTAGGTCGCACCGAAGTAGGGTGTATAATCACCTGATCTAGAGTGTCATTTACTTCTAAAAATCCATTGTTGATGTTGTCCCATTCGGGAAACGGTTGCTGATCCCAGCCGTTGGTGATATACATTCGATACACTCAAGCGAAATGAGTGGTCGGTCATGTGCGGCTGGGTTGCAAGATGTTCTTGTTGAACCCAGTGTATTCCTCTCTAGAGGTACACTAGAAAAAGGTGGTTCCATACCTTGTCATAGTTGGAAATCCATTACCCAATACGTGCTTGCGGTTTTGATTGTATACTATATAGGTAGAACGTGAGATGAAAGCGTTTATGCTAGATGATTATTATATATTGTGGTTGATGGACATTATTATAATATCAAAAGGTTTTTGATATAAAGATAATTTGGATTCTTATAAAGGAAAAACCCGTTCCGTAATACAGCGTGGTCTTATGAGATATTGTTTACTTGTTCAACCTGTTTTAAACTGTTTTACTCATACCAGTCCCATGACTGATCCGGAGTTTATTTCGTTTTGTTTTCCCTAAACTCTTGGGTGCCTAAATTTGTACAGGCAGTCGAGTAGTCGGGATTTTACAGATACACTTGAAGAGCTGGAGCAGGAGGCTTCAGGATTATATAGCTATAGTTATTTCCGTTGTGTTGTAAGTACTGTACTTTGATAATGATATGTATATTCAAGTACAGATTTGTATTTCAAAGTTATGTTATGAAATATATTTATTCGTTCCGCTGTGAGATTCTTGTTACTTTGATGTTGTGTTCTTCTTCTTCTTCTATTCTAATTTTCTATCTTATCTTTCCTTACCCTCTAATTTCTTTCACTAATTACCAGGATTTTTCGGTGTTTTGGTTATCGACATCGTGTTTATGTCGATAACCAAAGTTGCTCGAAATCCAGGTCATTACCGCCTTAGTCTAGTTATTTTGATAATAGTATTGTTAGAATTATCATACTCGCCAGACTTTATGTCTGACCCCCTCCATTTCTATCCTTTTTTCCCCTCCAGGTCCTCAGGTTGGACCCAGCTCTTGTGGAGTTTGATTGGATTGCTTTATCTCGCTTGGAAAGCTTGGACCGCTGAAGTAAAGTCCAGCTTGTTATCTTCTTTAATGGCTATTTATGGAATGGGGTTATGTATTTTTTTTTAGCAAGATGGATATTGTACTTGACTCTGATTTATGGTTTTTCTATGATGTAACAAACATGTTTAATTTCCGCTGCAATTAAATGAAGTTTTAGATTTCCAAGTACTACTTATTATCTGTCTTGTTGTCAATTTTCTATTCTATATTCACTTAAAACCTCCATGGAAGTTAATGCATTCCCTTTATGAGTGACATTAATGGACGTGGGGTGTTACATCTTCTCTATGTGTGTACAGCCCCGAAGAGGAAGAAGACAAATTCACATGGTTCAAGCCAGGGTTCTCAGAACCCTCGCTCCTGCTTTAATTGCCGCAAGACGGATCATCTTGTCAAAGACTGTCCTCTGCTGAAGAAGGCCGCAGTAGCTCACGTGTATGACGGGTCGAGCCCGTCGGCTGCTTCCGATGGAGCAAGTAAACCCGACGTTTTGGGAGGTACCCTTACAATTAAAAAATTTCCTGTCTCTGTATTGTTTGACACGGGTGCATCACATAGTTTTATTGCTGGTAACATAGTGCACAAATTAAAGTTAAAACCAAGGAAGCTTAAAGATTCGGTTGAAGTTCATAATCCGATAGGGGGTTCTATTATTCTCAGTTCATATTGTAAAGTGCCAGCCTCTTATTCTTTCTACAAGTTTCCTTTTGATCTGGTCATTATGGATTTTCCCGAATTCGATATCATTCTCGGGCTTGATTGGTTAATGAAATACGAAGCCGAAGTAAATTGTGCGGAAAGAATCTTTAAAATTCGAACGAAGCTTGGACATATATTTATACTCTGTCATGGTTCAAATCCAGATAGGGAAGAATTTTGGTCGGCGTTAGAAGTTATCCCCACTTCCTTAGAAAAGATTCCTATTGTTAGAAACTATGCGGATGTGTTTGAAGAAGTTGAAAACTTACCTCCGCAAAGAGAAATAGAATTTCGAACCGATCTAATTCCCAATGCCAGACCAGCGGTACATCCAATTCGCAGAATGACTCTGAAGGAAAAAGAAGAATTAGGCGATCAAACTCGTCAACTATTGTGGAAGGGTCTAATCAGACCTAGCTTTTCTAATTGGGGTGCAGCTGTTGTGTTTGTCCCAAAGTCAGACGGTACTCTTCGATTGTGCGTTGATTACCGAGACCTCAACAAACAGACGCTCAAAAATAAATACCCATTACCCCGCATCGACGATCTGCTAGACCAATTAAATGGGGAGAGATTATTTTCCTGAATGGACCTGGCTACAGGTTTTCATCAATTGAGAATAGCAGAAGAGTGTGTTCCTATGACAGCTTTCAGAGGTCCAGACATATTTTATGAATTGTTAGTAATGCCATTCGGCCTGTGCAATGCTCCAGCATACTTTGTCGATCTAATGAATAGAGTGTTCAGGGGAGTTCTGAATAAATTTGTCCTCATATTCATCGATGATATTTTAATTTAGTCCAAATCAAAACCCGAGCATGAAAAACATGTAGAACAAGTATTGGAGATTCTAAGAAAGAACGTCTTCGAAGCCAAATTCTCTAAATGTCCCTTCTGGCAAGAAGAAGTCAAGTTTCTTGGCCATGTCGTGTCAGAGAAAGGGATTTCTATAGATCCGAGCAAAATAACAGCGATTCAAGACTGGAAACAACCCACTACTCCCATAGTGGTTATAAGTTTTATGGGGTTGGCTAGCTATTATCGAAAGTTCGTTAAGGATTTTTCGAAGATATCCGGTCCGTTAACGAAGCCCACGAAGAAGCATGAGAAATTTAAGTGGAATTCCGACTATGAGGAAGCTTTCCAGGAATTGAAATCGAAACTGACGACTGCTCCAGTGTTATCCATTATTGATGGCAATCAGGATTTAATGGTTTGGACAGATGCTTCTATTAGAGGTCTTGGTGCAGTGTTAATGAAAAGAGGCCAAGTAGTCGCTTATGCAAGTCGCCAACTGAAACCACATGAGAAGAATTATGTAACTCATGATCTTGAGTTGCTAGCTATCGTTTTTGTGTTGAAAATCTGGAGGCATTATTTATTCGGCGAGAAATTTATACTGTACACAGATCATCAATCATTGAAGTATTTATACACCTAGAAACATCTGAATGTGAGACAGCAGCGTTGGCTAGAATTTCTTGCAGCGTGTGATCTTGATATCCAGTGTACGCCGGGAAAGGCTAACGTTGTAGCGGATGTGCTTAGTAGGAAAACCGCAATCATTGCCAATCTTATAACTACGCCTGGATTGATTGATAAGATTTCAGCCCTTCAAAAAGACGATGAATTCATTCAAAGAATCATTCAGAGGTTCAAGGAAGGTGAAACCACAAGTTTCTGTATTGATGATAAGGGGGTTCTCAGGATAAATGATAGGATTTGCATTCCAAATATTTCAGGCCTTCGAAGGGAAGTGTTAGACGAATGCCATAAATCCAAATTTTGCATCCATCCTGGTGTGAGTAAAATGTACAACGATATCAAACACACTTTCTGGTCGAAGGCAATGAAGAGGGATATTTCTTTGTATGTTAGCAGATGCCCTACTTGTCAATTGGTCAAGAGCGACAAACAGAAGCTAGCTGGATTGTTGCAACCGTTGGAAGTCCCAAGTTGGAAATGGGAACAGATTTCCATGGATTTCATACATGGATTGCCGCGAACCAGGAAAGGTAACGACAACATTTGGGTAATCGTAGATCGCTTCACGAAGACTGCCCATTTTATACCTGTCAGATCCAATAGAACCGCTCAAAGTCTAGCACAGATATATTTCAAGGAAATCGTTAAGCTGCATGGAATTCCCATCAGCATAGTCAGTGATAGAGACCCAATATTTGCTAGCAAATTCTGGGAGGCTTTCCAGACAGAATTGGGAATGAAACTAAATATGAGCACCGCTTATCACCCTCAAACAAATGGCCAAACTGAGCGGGTGAATAGAATTCTAGAAGATTTATTGCGGGCTTGTATAATTGATTTTGGTGGGTCGTGGGAAGATCACTTGCATTTGGAAGAATTCTCATATAACAATAGCTATCTAGCAAGTTTGGGAATGTCGCCATTTGAAGGATTATATGGCAGACCGTGCAGATCTCCAAAATGTCGGGTAGAACTTGGCAACAGACTTGTGTTAGGACCCGATATGATTAGAGAAGCATCTGATAAAGTCGACTTCATCAAAAAGCGATTGAGAACTGCCCAAAGCCGACAGAAAAGTTATGCAGATTCTAGAAGAAGAGATTTGACATTTGCTGTTGGTGACCATGTTTATTTGAATGTTTCTCCGACGAGAGAGTAATCAGATTTGGCAAAACTGTGAAGTTGGAACCGAGATTCATTGGTCCCTTTCCTATACTTGAACGAATTGGAACTCTTGCTTATAGGGTTCAATTACCAGATTGGTTGCCTGGAGTGCATCATGTATTTCACCTATCTCAACTTAGAAGACATGTGCATGATCCGGATCTTGTTGTAGAAGAAGCAGCGCAACAGGATACAGACATAACTCCAGAATTAGCACTCAGAAGAGAGCCATTAAAGATTGTTGGCAAAGAAACTAGAGAACTGAGAAGCAAAGAGGTTCATTTAGTTAAAGTGCAGTGGAGTAGTGATCCTAGAGACTGTACTTGGGAGACTGAGGAAAGCATTAAGCAAGCTTACCCCAAATGCAGAGTGGACATCTCTAACTATCTCCGGTGCAAGGTACCTTTACAATACTTTGCATTTACATTTTGTTTCCTACTTTACTGTTGTTTTCTTTTCGAGGACGAAAAGTTTTAAGTGGGGGAGATTGTAACAACCCGGAAAATACGAGCCAATTTAAAAATTTTAAATTGGTCATTTCAAAGGAATTTGAACCATTGAAATAGAATATTTCAATAAAATAGTGAATTAGAAATAGTGAGTCAGTTTGAAAATTTGAATTCAAAATTTGAATGACTGTGTATGATGGAAAATATAAAGGATTTTAGCGAAACCAAAAATATTTAAATTTGTTAGTCAATACCTTTCTAACGAATCTGGAAAAATCGAAGTTTCATAACGAAAATCAAAAGTTATGGCCGAATGAATTTTCGTAAAGGTCGCTATATAGAATATATAGCCCTGAGAAATTGATATTTTGCAAACGACCTCAGAATTCGACGAAACCACTTTTGTTGGGTCCGGGATGTCAAACTATTGCTAGGTTTCAAATTTCATAATTTTTGAAGCTAGTATGTGAGCGTGGCAAAGGAAAATGTGTTTGGTCAATTTCTGTTAAATTGGATCGACCAGAAAATGGCCAATTTTCAAATGATCTCAGAATTCGACGAAACTAGTTTTGTTGGGACCGTAGCTCAAAACATAGCTAGATTTATTTTTCTCGAATTTTTCGAATCAGTTTGTGGCCCTGGCAAATTGAAATGTACGTTCAAAGTTAAAATTAAATGTTTTATATTTTAATTTGAAGAATAACTGACAGTAACAGTCGAATTGGCCAACGAAACATATCCCATTATGTCCGAGATGGGGGTATTTAGCTAGGGACGACAGTCATTGGATTTGAAAGGAGATCGTTGGAGAAAACACTATTTAAAAATTTAATAAAACCCTAGGCCAATCAGCATTTTTCTTTCATAAATTAAAATAAAAAAAAACCCCGCTTCTCTCTGAAACGAACGGCGAAACCCATTCGAAACTTCCCCGACCGATCGCCGCTGCCTCAGCCCCCTATCGCCGCCGCCACCTACCCCCATCGACACGCCTCCTCATCCTCTTCAAATCCGACCAACCCTCACCCCCCCTCGACCAACGTATCGCCTGAATCGGACCCAGGAAGTCGCCGAATTCCCAGCGCCGCCCTGATCGCCACCGACCACCGAGCCACCCCAAACCACCGCCGATCGACTCCCCTCCCCTTCCTCTTCCACGTCAGCACCTCCGATCGTCCCCTCGTGCCTCGATTTTCGCGAAAACCGCAACCCTAGTTTCGAACCATCGTGAAAGGTGAGTTCTTTTTGATGTTCGCACTTTGAAAAATCATATCTTTATGCTGTGTTGACGAAATTCGATGAAACAGGAAACATCGAGACCGCAAGGAAGCTCTCTACCACATAGAAGAGACCGCGGATTTTTCTGAGTCATCTACGATTTTTAGCACTCCGAAAACCAATGTGAGAAATCTAAATTAGTTGAATTTGAATGGAAAATGTCGTGTATAAATTGTATAAGCGAAATATAAATTACACACTTGTTGTGTACCTCATGTACAAGCTACGTGTAAGCTATATAAGCGAAGTATGAATTATACATACATAGAATAATTGATATATGTGTTGAAATGCAAGTGAAATATAGCAATAATATATATATATATATATATACACACACACTCCCCTCGTCCACAAACCATGGACGATATTTATTGTTGTGAATTGGTGTGAAATATTGGATGAAAAATGCGAATGGTTGAATAATTGTTTGTGGTTGATATTGTATGGTTGTGGTTGAAAAATACCCATCGGTGATTGAAATGAATTGGAAAAATTGTGGAAATAAAAATAAAACATGCCGCTTGCGTGTGAATTAGATGCGTGAATCTTGTCAAAAACCGCGAGGTTTTAAGGTAGAGCGAGGAGCCGTACTGGGGACGGTGCCGGTTTTAACTACCCTGCCGTTATGCTGCCGAAATTTTGAATAATATTTATGTGTTAGAATTATTTTCATATGTTGAAATTATCTTCATGCGTTGAAATTAAAGTCATATGTTGAAACTATATCCATGTGTGGAAATGTTCATGTGTTAAAAAGTGATGGGTGAAAATTAAATTCATTTGTGAATGAATGAAGTGTTTAAAGAATAAAAATCACATTTTTATAATATATATGAAGTATGTAAAATATTCGCCTTATATATAAATAGTTTCAACAATAAAAATCTCATCTTTCTTATATGAACAACATATATAAAATATCCATGTGTGGGCGTGCTCATGTGTTGAGAGGTGTGTGTATTGGAAAAGTTCATGTGTTCAATAAAAAGATCGAACAATAAAAATCACATTTTTATTGAAATTATGAAGTGTTGAAAACATTCATTTGTCGAATAAATATTTTAAATGATAAAAATATCATTTTTATCATATTTATGATATGCTAAAGGTATGCGAACGTTGAAATAAATAGTTGTGAATGAAATACTATTTTTAACATGCATAGGAACTAAATAAAATAGTCATGTGTTGAAATATATTTTAGTTCGCCAAAATTATCAATTTTGAAATGTGAAGTGTTAAAAATAGCCACTTGTTCAAATAAATATGCATGAGTTGAAATATTCATTAATTAGCTAATGATATGATTTTTGCCTATGCATGCAACATTAGAATGAATGGTATTTTTAAAACCAAATTGAGTCAAATATGAAGCTGAATGGAAAATGATAAGTGACAAGAACTGTATATATGTACATGCATATTTATTGAACAGGTTATAGCAAAGGGGCTAGAGAAGAGGAATAAAATTTTGTGCCCGACAAATAGGTACACATTTACTGTTTTGTTTGGGTGATGATTTTATGAGCCTGTTGGCTAGCCGCTTGGCTTTTTCTTTTTCTTTTTGACATGAGACGCCCGTGTAGCTATTTGGGAATTTTCCTAGCCCCTCCCGTACAAAGGAAGTTATGGCGAAATTTTCCAAAATTTAAAGGCGTTAGTGAAATATTTGAAGTGAAAATGATATAGGAATTTTTGAATGAACTATATTTATATAAATATATAAATATAAATAAAATTAAAACGAAACGTGGCCGTGCAGTTCGTGTTTTGAAACCGTGATTTCAAACGACTAGTGCGGGAAATCCGACGATTGGATTTTCCCGAAACCGCAACCATTGGGTTCGCCTTGGAAATATCTTTCCAACGGCACCAACTTTGTAGAGATCCGACGGTTGGATTGTCTGGAATGTTTAATTCAAATATGAAGAAAAACAGTGCCAGAAATGATTATATATATATATATATATATATATATATATATATATATAATTAAATTAAATCGAATAACGACGCTGCAGTTCGTAAATTGAAATCGTAACTTCAAATGGCTAGTGTGGTAGATCCGACCGTCGGATATTCCCAAAACTGGAACCGTTGGATTCGTTTTGAAATGATCTTTCTAATGATATAAAATTTGTGAAGATCCAACGGTTAGATTTTCAGATATATGTAAAACAAATTTAGTGAAAAACAGCGCCAGTGCATCGGCACGACCTGAATCATCGTTAAATTAAATATGGCCATTTTAAATAAATAAAAATGGCGATATATCGTTATAAAATATTATAGACGATATAGAGTGGAAATAAACCAATTTTGTTGTGTTTGCTTGATATGTGATGGTTGAAGATATCTAACATGAAAATCATAACTAAAGAACTGAAATGTGAATGTTGAATAGTCCAACCATGTGGTAAAATGATTTGAAAATCTAAATACACGTGGGTTATTTGAAAAAGCCGAGTTCATCTCATTTCAAATAATCGATCGACGTTGAGAAGTCGAATAGTCGAAGACGATTGAAGACCGACGATCTTCACATTGGATGGATGGGCTACTGATGCTCATAATTGGAGTAGCTACCATGAAGGAGCTGAAGTAGTAGCCGTCCAGACATATGGTTTATTTTACGGATATGCAAGGAATTTGGTGCCTCCGGTTTCGTTCAAACCTAGAACGGACTTGTAAATGGACTGTGTGTCTGACATTGGATTTTGTTCTGTGCTGGTTGATCTCTGTTAAATATACATATGTTTGGCGGCCGAGAATTTATTCTCTTGCTTAACGCCCTTCTCTGAGACGTACGAGCTCAGAGGTTATGTATTGATAGAAATCAGTCGCATGGAGTGAATTGCCTGTGTGGCACGCCTATGTGGCATATGATCAAGGCTTCTGTTGCAAAGCAAAGTCTTGTGGTTGATGATCAAAGCATGGTCTGTGTGAGGTAGCTTTGTGTATAACGTGAATTCGCGAGCCTCAAACCCCGGTATGAGTCAAAAATAGGAGAAGGACCCAAGGAGTGCACGACGTTTCTTTCTAGCTATGGTGGTGTCAGTGACCTCCCAGCCCTGACATTTATATCTACTTTACACCTGTGTGGTTGTTGGAATACGAGGCGCCTCGGTTATAGTTCTGTAAGGACCGGGAAACGTGTGTTCAAGAATTGCCAATCCTCAAAAGTAAGAGAGGACCGGCCTTGGAGGATCCAGGGATTGCTGTGTGCGGTCCCGAGGCCTTTGCTAGAGTGTCTCGAACGGAGAGGAGCTTGCCCCTTGCCTCGACTCATGAAGGAATCCAATTTCCAATACGAAATAGGCGGATGTGATTCTATTACTAGTATGGCGACATAGTAGATGGTAGGTATGCCGCCTAGGATTGATATTTATGATTGAATTTGCTTTTGAAACATACATGCACTAGCAATAATATCAAACACTTTTGTTTTATTCGTATGAAGCATTTTTGGCCATTATAAGGTAAAACTCTATCCTCCGGCTTGCGTTGCATTGTGTGATGGGACCTGAGTCTTATAATGGCTTCATTTAATAAAAAGCATTGCGATGATTTAATCATTTACTTTATTTCATGCACTAGCACTCATTGGAGTAAACCCGTTCCGCGAAAGTGGCGTGGTCCTTTGATTTGCCTTATTATTGTTGTTAATAAGTTAAGTAGATTTCTCATACCAGTCCCATGACTGACTCGTAGTTTGTTTCACCTTGCAAACTCGGGTGCCCTCATTTTCACACGGGCAGCCTAGTTACAGGTATCTGGCACTTTTGGCTCATGGCGAGGCTTGACTACACCGTGCTGACTTCGACTCTTTCCGCCATTATATTATCTATATTATTATTCCGCCATTAGCGATGTAGACTGATATTTATTTTGCATACTCTTTATGTATGATTCCGCCTTTAGCGATGGTGACTGATTATGTATCATTATGCACTAAGTTATATCCTGCACTGTGCTCTCTGATGTGATGATATCTATATGATTCCGCTGTCATATGTGTGTAAATTATTCCATTTTATATTTATGCTATTATCTGTGATCTCCTAATGATGATTAATGTGTTATATTCCAATGATTATCCTTAACACCGTGTCACGGGGTTTTTGGGTCGTCACAATGGTGGTTGAGGGTTGTATCGTGGAAGGGATGGACGGAATTTTGTCGTCAAAGGGGTGAACACCCGTTCATTTCTCATGTCGTCGACGGAAGAGAGGACCACCGGAGGCCATGCCACTGCTACAGAAAGGTGCGCCTCAGGGAGCAGGTGAGAATGGCAGTAGGCGTCGGTCGTTTGGAGGTCGGAGTCAAGTGTAGCTGGCGGTCAAAGTTTGGGCGTGATGGGTTTAGTTGCTCACGTTGGTTCACTGTAGCTAATAGAAGAAGAGCGAGAACAAAGGGATGTAGGGGCTGGTGTGGAAAGCGTGATAGGGTGAGTTTAAATTTTATTAATGTAACAATTGAGAATTTCGCTCGATCCGAATCGATCGCTAAACTGACCAAGACCGTTCGAAACCCCTGTTTGTTTTGAGAACACGATAAATCGGAACACAAACAGAAGAACATTTTTCATTGCTTATTACAACAATCCCTTCAGAATACAAGAATATACAGAGTATGAACCAATATTATACATCAGAGAAATATCAGAGATTTAATTACATTACTGCAGCGGAAAGATAATACAATACACAACTGAAAGAGATATACGGATTTAGATCATTCCGGATATCGTTCCAGCTGCAAATCAGGATCCTGTGAATAAAATATGCAAAACCAAAACTACTAGCTACCCGTGTCAAAATAAGGGCACCCAGAGTTTAGGTTAAAACAACAAACTCTAGGTCAGTCATGTGACTTGTGTGAGAACTAAAACAGTTATCAATCTTTATTTTAAAGTTAGGTAAATCCAGGGACTACGCCGTATAACACCGAACGGGTTTCCTCCCAAGAGTACCAGTGCATAAAACAACATCGCAATCCTAAATAAAGAACAATGAAGCTATTATAAGACCTAGGTCCCATCATACAATGCAACACAAGCCGTAGGATAGGGTTTTACCTTATTATAGCCAAAGAATGCTTGATACGCTAAATTTCATCTTTTATTATTACTATAAGTGTACAGTGTTCAATCATAAGTATCAATCATAGATGGCATAAGTGCCCCATACCACTATGTTGCCATATATAGGCTCTACAATCAAACCGCAAAAACACGTATTGGAAGTTGGGTCCCCATCTATGAACCGCGGCAAAAGATAGTCCTCTACCGATTCGAGAAAATCTAGCCCATGTCTCAGGACCCAGACACAGGTGAGCCTTTGGATCGTCAGGGCCGGTCCACCGATGTGGATTAAAATTCCCGAACACTGCGTTTCCCCACCCTCTGGGGCGTAAATGAGTCCTATGACTCCATCGACTCCACATAGTCACCGATATATCCGAGGCGAATCGCAATCCAACAACCACACAGGTGAAAATAATATAAATGTCAGGGCTGGTAGGTCACTGGAACCACCCTAGCTAGAAGGAAACGCATGCCCTCCCTGAAGTCCTCTCCCATTTCTGGTTCACAGCCGGGGTGTGAGGCTCGCGAATTAACACTACACAAAGCTACGCCACAATGGTCATGCTTTGATCATCAACCACAAGACTTTGCTTTTCAAAAGAAGCCTTGATCATTTGCAACTTAGCATGCCACACATGCAAACCACTCCATGCCACTGATTCCATCAATCACACATAATGATATCCAATGTTAGACACACAGTCCATTTACAAGTCCGTTCTAGGTCTGAACGAAATCAGAGGCACCTTGTACCTCGCATATCCATCGATCTCCAAGTACGTCTGGACGATCACCAACTGATTCCCTCCTCTTGGGTGTACATCCCAGTCAAGATCATCAGTAATTATCCAAACGATGTGAAGACCTCCAGTCTTCGACCACCGTCTTCATTCTCGACACATCGTCAAATCAGTTATTCAGAATGGGATAAACCCGGTATTTCTGAATTACTCGCTTATATAATAAACAAGTGTTACATAAACACAACATACGCCTCATTCCAATTCAGAATATTCTTTTATTCAAATATTCTTATACTTTGGGAAAGGTTCCCATTAATTTTATCAAGGATAGATTCTTTAAATTTATTCTTTAATCTTCCTTTGAATATTAATTCAAACCAAATTATGGTTTATCCAAACTAGTCAGGATTAACGAACCTTACCGAAGTAATCATTTGTTCTAATTTCCCAATCCCAACCTATTCACCCCATGAAGTAAAACTGGTAATACTTCATATCTAACACCATGGTGTTATCGGTAAATTCAATTACCATTTAACGTTCAAATCTAATTAAAGATTTAACTATCACCTGGAGTAAAACTGGTGATACTCCCTTCTCGATCATTTCAATCTAATTAGAGATTCATTAAAACTCCACTTGGTTTTAATCTTCCCAAAAATCAATATTAATGATTTTTTTAACTTGGGAAATCATATCCTGTCTTTAACTAGCTTAAAGAACTAATGACATTTAAAACACGGTTCACGATAAACCCAAAATAACATTTTATTCCATCAGCCTTTAACTGCAAATTAGCAAGTGAACGATTCCCTAAGTAATAACCCCGAATGCCGAAACCAACATCAGATCAATACCTAGGAAACCATTCAACTTGACTAATCTTCAGTTAGTTTTTGATTTTCTTAACTCCGTTGGGTCTAAGAACAGTATTATTAAAGATACCATTCACGACAACCCAAAATCACATTCCATCAATGGAATATTCATGGAAAACAAATCGATATATATAATCGATATAAACTTCCATATCCGACTAATAATATAAATGGAATAATGGCAAAGCCTTTTAAATTCCAGATATATTAGTTGTCTTCCTCCACAGAATTTCACTTCGATTATTACCAAATCGAATTCCATTCCATTCCAATTTATTTTATTAAATTGGAAAACTTTACTTTGAAAAATCTCCTTTAATCTTTACAAAAGATTTATAAATTCCAAATTACATTTCACTGTAAATCGTGTTAAAGAACGAATGTCGTTAAAACACATTTCACAACAAACCCAATTCACATTCTATTAATTATCGGGTTAAAGAACAAGTGTTATCTAAAACACCATTCACGATAAACCCAAAAATCAATTCAAATTCAATTCCAATTAAATACCATTTATTTGGTACAATTCGTTAAATCTAAAATAAAAAGATTTAATCTTTTTCTCAACTAGGTTTAAGAACAATGTTAATGAAGACACCATTCACGACAAACCCAAATCCCATTTGATATTAAATACAAGGCTCTGAATAGAAAATATATCGGCTTATATTCAATATCAAATTCTACGACCAACAAATATCGTATTGGAAATAAGGATATAAATATATCTTTCAAATTTCCATAAAAATATCTATATAATCACGAAATCCAACATTGAAATATTCCAAAGATAATTTCGATTCAAATCCATTCCAATTCAATTATTGGAAATTATGGTTACTTTAAAACTCTTTCAAATCCAATTTATTTATTTCAAAAATAAATGGATTATAATTCTAGTTCAAAACTGCTTCATTTCGATAAAAATCTATTTTTATCTTTTCAAAAATGGGATTTTTCATCCTAATTCTTTCCAAACCATTTCTCATGATTTTACACTAATTATTAATATTTTTAATAATTTTAACAAGGCTGGTACCGTCAATTTCCATAAACGGCCATCGAACTGCACTTACAACGACCTTTTCCAAATTTGATTTGGATATAATTCCAAATTTAACTGTTAGATTTCAAATCTCTAATATTCGTTAGAAAGCTCTTTTCGATACGAACCTAATGGTTCCGGTTTTAGGAGAATCCGACAGTTGGATCTCCTGTAATATCCATTTGAAGTCAATGGTCGAAATTCGCGAACTGCTACGGCGCGACGCATTCTATTCAGGCCATTATATACAATATATATATATTGTATATTTCATCGATTTACTTTCAAAACATATTTTATAAATCGTTTTAAATTCTTTTTCAAAACGATTTCGACTTCCTATTCAATTTCTAATAAAAATCGAATATTCCATATCATCGATATATAAATGATAATAATTTCAAAACATTATATTTTGAAATCAATTCCTTTTCTCTATTCATTATAAAAATGAATAAAACCGATATAATTATCGTTCACGTCAGAATAGCGTCAATCTAACCAACACGGCTTTATATATTTCAATAACATCGTTATTCTATTCAACACATGAATATTTTCTTCAACACATGAATATATATGCTTTATTCAACACATGAATTTTCATTTTATAATATCCTTTATTTTCCAAATTGGAATGAGGCCCAATCAATAACCATATAATGTTAATTATATGGATTCCCTACAACACATGTATATAATAGCAATGATAAATAATCAACCATCATCCAGAGTGCACCACACAACTGCATAAGCATTAAATATAAATAATTAACGCTTACACACTCTGTCAATCAATCGATCGACACATAGCTAAATAATTTGGATTCGTGTACGCTATCATCCCAACACCCGTGTTGGGTTCCAAATAACAAACACGGATTTTTTATTTGTGCAGTTGGGCGATGTGCAAAATTTATCGTCCCAATCAATACCAGTCAAATGGTTGTACATAAACAAATCGTCCGATTTGTTTATAAATATTTATTTTATATACATGTTAAAAATATAATTTTTAACTATAAAATATTTTATTCCATTCCCCATCACATAATCAATATTCACACTATAAACAACAAACAAACAAGTCGTCCATGGTCTGTGGACAACGGCTGTCGGGTGCTGCTAAGCACCGTCCGCATCCTAGTATATATTTCAACTAGAAAAAAAAATTAAAAGTGAGAAGTTCTCACCGAGGGTTCCACTCCTCCATTTCATTTCTGAAATTCAGAACAGTCTGGATTTGCCCGTACTTCCAACGTAGTCTTCTCCACGCTGTTCATATTAAAATCACATTTTTGATATAATGTTCTATACATTAAAGATCATATTTTTATGCTGCTATTCCGTATATAAAAATCTAATTTTTACATTGTTATTTCGATTATAAAAATCATATTTTTATTTTGTTATCTTCATAATAAAAACCAAATTTTTATTTTGATGTTTACATTATAAAAATCATATTTTTAATATCTACCAATATAAAAATCATATTTTTAATACTCTACTAATATAAAAATCATATTTTTAATATTCTACTAATATAAAAATCATATTTTTATTGCTCTACTAATATAAAAAATCATATTTTTATACCATTAAAATTCTAATCTTTATTTTTCTACTTCATATAAAACTATCGCCTCTTTAATCTCAAACCATACATACATACATATATATATATATGCATATATTTATAGACCTTGTCCTTATAGTATGTCATATAAAAATGCTTTCTTTATAAACAAAAAAAAAATCGAATCTTCACATAATTAAAAATCTAATCTATTCACACTAAAAGATTATCACTTTTATATCAAAGGAAATAATATTTTTCTATGGAAGAAACTGTAAAGGAAATTTATATAAACACTCACCCTTTTTGGTCGGAGGGAAGGGTTCTACGCGTTGACCTAGGAAGGGAGACAGTTGTGGCGGTGCAGGGGAGGAGAGAAGAGTCGCGGTCGCCTATGAAGGGGGTAGGGAGTCGTGGCACTAGCGGCGACTGCACAAAAGGGGGCTACGCTAGGGTTTCACGGTCATTGGGGTGTTGGGGCTCCGATTGGAAGGAGAAGAGAGAATCGAGAGGAGGGCCGTGGAGAACGCCAACGGCGACCGGAGGAGGGGGTGCGATGGCACCTAGCGGCGGTGATGGGAAGGGGGCTGAGCGCGGTTTTCCCCTTTCGATTTTTTTTTTTTTTATTTTCTTTCAACTGACAGGGAGGAGGAGATAAAGGGGGCTATTATATTATATAATAATTTAATTTTAATTTTTTTTAAATCCAAAAAGGTTGAATTTCATTTCAAATCCCGACTCAAGCCCAACGACTATCGCGCCTAGCTGATTACCCCCATTCTGAACACAATGGGATATGTATTGTAAGCCAGTTTGGTCGTTTCGATCGGTTTCCATCAAAATCAAAATATAAATCTACATATTGAATTTGAATGCACATTTAAATTTACCGGGGCGACATACGGACTCTAAAAATTCCCAAAAATTATTTTCTAACTTCGTATTGACGATACGGTTCTAACAAAACTAATTTCGTCAAATTTGAAGACCGTTTGAAAAATTGCCCTTTTCTGGTCGATCGAAATTGACTAAAACTGTTAAAACATGTTTTCTTTTTCAACGCTCACATATTGATTCAAAAAATTACGAATTTTGGAATCTAACAATAACTAGACATCCCGGATCCAACAAAAGTGGTTTTGTTGAAAACCGAGGTCGATTGCAAAATTTCCATTTTTAAGGGCCAGAATTCCATAGCGACTATTCTGAATTTTCAACTAGGCATAACTTTTTATTCCCGCTATGAAATTTTAATTTTTTGGATTTGTTGGAAAGAGATTTTCAAATAGATTCTAATATTTTTCGTTTTGCCAAAATCCGGTTTATTTTGAATCTTGTACATTCATTTGAAATCGAATTTTCAAACTACTGCGCCATTTTCAATTCCTTTTATAATTAAAATAAAATATTTATATTCTAACGTCGATTCAAATAAATATATACGTTCTATTTCTATTCAAAATAAATCCCTCGTCGTTATTATTTAAAATAAATCATTTTAAATATTCAAAATTCATCAAAATTGCCAAAATAAAAATTTTAAATTGGCTCAGATTTTCCGGGTTATTACAATCTCCCCAACTTAAAACTTTTCATCCCCGAAAAGGAACAAAGCTGAAAGTTGTTTAACTAATCAACTCAACTTTCATTATTTTCATTATGGCTTAAGTTCTTCAACTTTTCAGTTTCTAAGAACTTTTCAAATTTTTCAAAAATTTGGCTAACACCCTAAATTTTCGAATTTTCTTGCCATAACTTCCCCTGCATATGAGCACCGGAAAAATCGCTAAATTGCCATAAAGGCCTCTCCAATCCAAAAATAAAAAGAAACAGCCAAGCGGCTAGACATTCGGCTCATAAAATCATCAAAAACCCCAAGAAATACAATAAATATGTACTTATTTGTCGGGCAAACAATTTTATTCCTCTTCTCTCGCCTCCTTGCTATGACCTATTCAACAGATACTCATGTATATGCATGCTATTCCAAACAATTTTCATTACAATTCAATATTCGACACAATTTGGTTATATTTACCATTTATTCACATAATGGTTTAAATAAATAAACATACAACACAACCATCAATCAGTTAGTTGATTAACGTTTCAAATACATAATTTTTAATACATAGTTAAAAATCATGTTTTTGATGCCAAATCACAACAAATAATTCTATCTAGTTTTGGTTCTCACACCAGTCAATTGGAAATATATAGATATACCACTTTCGAAACTCGAGAACAGACTACTTATGCCGTACATCATCAGTAGAATCATGCCCGGGCGACTAGGGTGTGACTCTATATCCATCCAGTATATTAAAACTTCGAATACACGTAGATCAGACGTATATGCAAAATCTTTATATACTTGATTGTCCAAATCAATTTAAAATAAAATATTCAAATACAAATAATTAATTTAAATTTTCAAAACAAAGTTCATTTTTATTTTAAAAATATACCCTCCGACTCATTCTAGGACACTACTGATCCCATCTCTAACGAGTCATACTTATTGGATATTACTGATCCAATCTTTGATGAATTATTTCGTTTGGTTCTAACATGTCTCGTTCTCGAGCTTTGTAAACCAAAGCTCTAATACCACATGTAACAATTGAGAATTTCGCTCGATCCGAATCGATCGTTTAAACTGACAAAGAGCGTTCGAAACACCTGATTGTTTTGAGAACACGATAAACCGGAACACAAATAGAAGAACATTTTCATTGCTTATTACAACAATTCCACCAGAATACAAGAATATACAGAGTATCAATCAATATTATACATTAGAGAAATATCATAGATTTAATTACATTACTGCAGCGGAAAAATAATACAATACACAACTGAAAGAGATATACGGATACAGAGCTTTCCGGATATCGTTCCAGCTGCAAATCTGGATCCTGAAATATAAATCTACAAAACCAAAACTACTAGCTGCCCATGTCAAAATAAGGGCACCTAGAGTTTAGGTTAAAACAATAAACCCCTGGTTAGTCATGTGACTGGTGTGAGAAATAAAACAATTATTAATCTTTATTTTAAAGTTAGGTAAATCCAGGGACCACGCCGTATAACACGGAATGGGTTTCCTCCTAAGAATACCAGTGCATAAAACAACAGCGCAATGCTAAATAAAGAACAATGAAGCTATTTTAAGACCTAGGTCCCATCACACATTGCAACACAAGCCGGAGGATAGGGTTTTACCTTATAATAGCCAAAGAATGCTTGATAAGCTAAATTTCATCTTTTACTACTACTATAAGTGTATAGTGTCAAAACAATTTCAATCATAAGTATCAATCACAGACGGCATAAGTGCCCCATACCACAATGTCGCCATATATAGTTTCTACAATCAAAACAACAAAATCACGTATTGGAAGTTGGATTCCCATCTGTGAACCGAGGCAAAAGATAGTCCTCTACCGATTCGAGACACTCTAGCCCATGTCTCAAGAACCAGACACAGGTGAGCCCTTGGATCGTCAGGGCCGGTCCACCGATGTGGATTCAAATGTCTGAACATTGCGTTTCCCCGCCCTTTGGGGCGTAAATGAATCCTATGACTCCATTGGCTCCACATAGTCCCCGATATATCTGAGGCGCCTCGCAATCCAACAACCACACAGGTGAAAATAGTATAAATGTCAGGGCTGGTAGGTCACTGACACCACCCTAGCTAGAAGGAAACTCATGTGCTCCCTGGATCCTTCTCCTATTTCGGGTCCATACCGGGGTGTAAGGCTCGCGAATCAACGTTATACACAAAGCTATGCCGCATAGGCCGCGCTTTGATCATCACCCACAAGACTTTGCTTTTCAACAGAAGCCTTGATCATCTGCCACTTAGGCATGCCACATAGGCAATTCACTCCATGCAACTGATTTCTATCGATATATAACCTCTTAGCTCGTACATCTCAGAGAAGGGCGTTAAGCAGGAGAATAAATTCTCCGCCACCAAACAAATATATATTTAATAGAGATCAATCAGCATAGAACAAAATACAGTGTCAGACACACAGTCCATTTCCAAGTTCGTTCTGGGTCTGAATGAAACCGGAAGCACTTAATACCTCGCACATCCGTACAATCAACAAGTATGTCCGGACAGCTACTACTTCATCCCCTTCAAGGTAGCTACTCCTATCAAGAGCATCAGTAGCACCCCTCCATTCGACGTGAAGATCACAGGTCTTGCACCGTCTTCGTATCTTCGACTTTCAATCATCGATCAATTATTCAAAATGAGAATCAACTTGGGCTTTTCAAATAATTCACGTATATTTTGAATTTCAAATCAATTCATTTCAATGGTTAAATTATTCGATATCACTAATCCTGTTCTTTAGTGTAATTTTCACGCCAAACACATTCAACCATCAAATATCACATAACCGAGCAAATTCAGTTTATTTCCATTCCATATTGTTCATAATATTTTATCACGATTTATCGCTATTTTTATTTATTTAAAAATAGCCAATTCACTCAAACGACGCTTCAGGCCATAACGCGGTCGTGGCGCTGTTTTTCTTCAGATTTGATTTACACATATCTGAAAATCTAACCGTTGGATCTTCACAAATTTTATATCGTTTGAAAGATCTTTTCAAAACGGATCCAACGGTTTCAGTTTTTGGAAAATCCGACGGTCGGATCTCCCGGTACAATCGTTTGAAGTTATGATTTCAAAATATGAACTGCAGCATCATTATTCGATTTAATTTAACTATGTATATATATATATACATACATATATATATATATATATTTATATATATATATATATATATAATCGACTCTGGCGTTGTTTTTCTTCAGATTTGAATTAAACATTCAAGACAATCCAACCGTTGGATCTTTACAAAGTGGGTGTCGTTGGAAAGATATTTCTAAAGCGAACCCAATGGTTTCTGTTTCGGGAAAATCCGATGGTCGGATCTCCCACACTAATCGTTTGAAATCACCGTTTCAAAATACGAACTATAGCTTCGTTATTCGATTTATTATATATATATATATAATTCATTCTGCGATTTCTAAACCATATTCAATTCATATATTTGATAAAAATGATATTTTTATCCAACAGATATTTATTTCAACACTTGTGTATTTTTAGCGAGTCGTTTACATGATAAAAATGATATTTTTATCATCAAAAATATTTATTCAGCACATGAATATTTTTAGCACTTCATATTCACAATAAAAATGTAAATTTTATTGTTCAATCTATATATTCAACACATGAATGTTTTCGACTTCACACATATGATAAAAATATGATTTTTATCGTTCTAGTCCTTTATTCAAAACATGAATTTTTCTAAAGTTCATATATATAATAAAAATGTGATTTTTATTATAAAACAATTTATTTCAAAACATGGTTATTTTATATAGTTCATGCATAAGGTAAAATTGTTATTTTTGGTGTTAAAACAATTTATTTAAAATACTAATATTTTATATAGTCTATATATATAATAAAAATGTTATTTTTATCTTTCAAAGAATTTATTCAATACATAAACTTCATTCAACACATGAATTTCTATTCAACACATGAATATAGTTTCAACACATGAAAATAATTCTAACACATGAATATTATTGAAAATTTCGGCAGCATAACGGCAGTGTAGTAAAAACCGGCACCGTCCCTAGTACGGCTCCTCGCTCTACCTTAAAACCTCTCGGTTTTTGACAATGGGGATTTTCATTATCTAGTTCGTACGCAGACGAATTTTCCCATATACTAATCCTATTGGGATTTCAATCACAATCAATCATTTCTAATCAACCATTCATGATATTCACCAAATTTCGCACCAACCAATAATCCAAACAACATCACAACCAATATATATCGTCCATGGTCTGTGGACGAGGGGAGTGTGTGTGTGTGTGTGTATATATATATATACATACATAACTATATTTCAATTTCATTTCAATATCATTTCAATATATTTCAACGCATATATCACTTTTACAACGCATATATAACTTATACATCGAACATACAACTTATACAGCGCTTATACATGAGGTGTACAACGCTTATATAACTCATACTTTGACTATATGATTTATACATCATTGCTTTCCACATTGTTTATAATTTAGAAATCTCACTTTGGGTTCCACTCCACCAAAAATTGCAGAAGGCTCAGAAAAATATGCAGCCTGTTCTAGAATGTAGAAGACATCCGCACAAGTCCAATGTCTCTTGTTTCACTGGATTTCGACAACATAGCAAAAAGATATGATTTTTATCGTAAAATCATAAACCGTAGCACTTTAAAGTGCTATTAACTATTCGAAATAAAATAAACCGTACCTCTCTGAAAACGTTCAAAACTAGGTATAGATTTTGCGATCAATCCGTGTATCTACAGGCCGATCGGGTTATACAACGTCGTAGAGCTTGGAAGAGGCTTCACGATGCCGGTGGTGGGGTCCACTTCGGTGGCCTGTAGGCGGCGCAGTGGCGCTCGAAAGTTCTCCACTTCGACAAGGCGATTTGACCAAACCAGAGAACGAGGCGAGGTGAGACCTATATGGATTTGAAGGTGGTGGAGAGCACGACAAAATTCTCCAAAGGAGCACCCTATTTTGATGTGCGTGGAAGGAGAAATCGAAGGTGGAAGCAATGAACTCTTTCCGTCGTTGACTGGGAGGTTTCGGGGAAAGAGAAGCGGGGTGAGAGAATGAAGGGGATTGGCCACTATTTTTTTATTTATATTTTTAAAAATTCAAAAATACCCTTCTTCACATACTAACTCTAATCCAAACCCAACGACTATCGTCCCTAGCTAAATACCCCCATTCTGAACATAATGGGATATGTTTCGTCGGCCCATTCGACTGTCTCCCTCAGTTTCTCTTCAAATTAAAATATAAAACATTCAATATTTGCTTTGAATGTACATTTCAATTTGCCGGGGCCACACACTGATCCCAAAAATTCCAAAAAAATAAATCTAGCTATGTTTTGACGATACGGTCCCAATAAAACTAGTTTCGTCGAATTCTGAGACCGTTTGAAAAATGGCCTTCTTCTGGTCGATCCAATTTAACATAAATTGACCAAACACATTTTCCTTTGCCACACTCACATATTAAATTCAAAAATTATGGAATTTGAAACCTAGCAATAATTTGACATTCTGGATCCAACAAAAGTGGTTTCGTCGAAATCCTGAGGTTGTTTGCAAAATGACTACTTTCAAGGGCTATATATTCTCTATAGAGACCTTTCTGAAAATTCATTTGGCCATAACTTTTGATTCCCGCTCTGAAACTTCGATTTTTCAGATTCGTTAGAAAGATACTCACTAATAGATTTAGATATTTTTGGTTTCATTAAAATCCGTTTTATTTTGCACCCGGCACAGTCAGTCAAAGTTTGAATTCAAATTTTGAAACTACCGTGCAATTTCAGGACTTGTTTATAACTTAAAATAATTATATTTATTTTCAAACATACTTTTCGTCGTTATTATTTAAAATATTTATTTTAAATATTTAAATCCACTAAAATAGCCAAAATAAAAAATTTAAACTGGCTCAGATTTTCCGGGTTGTTACAATCTCCACCACTTAAAACATTTCATCCCCGAAAAGGAACAAAGTCGAAAGTCGTTTAATTAACCAACTCTACTTTCCTTCTAGCTTCCATTCTCCAACTTTTCAGTTTCTAAGAATTTTCAAATTCTTCAAAAATTTGGCTAACAACCTAAATTTTCGAAAAAAATTCGCCCTGACCCCCTTTGTACGGGGAGCTTGGGGATATTTCAGATAGCCTACCATGGCCATCACTAATCCAAAAGAAAAAGAAAAAGCCAAGCGGCTAGCCAATCGGCTCATAAAATCATCTAATCCTAAGAAATACAATAAACATGTACCTATTTGTTGGGCAAACAATATTATTCCTCCGCTTAACAGTTTATCCATAACCTGTTCACACATATATAATGCACATGTATATATATTTCTATCTATTTCTAAATCAGTTCAACACTTGATCATTTGCATACATTTAACTTCATTCTCTTATTGATTTAATTAACTATCATTCTAATAATTTAATTAATCAAATTCACAATCGCACAACGCAATCAACAATCAATTTGTTTTTAACTTTTCAAAAATATACCAAATAATTCATATACTCTTTTGAAAACATTCAAACTATATAATTAAAAAGTTTACATGCATGAAAAGAGAACAACAACAAAGTAGAGAACAAAATGGTAGTGCAAAGATACGGTAAATGTACCTTGCACCGGAGTCAATCAGAGATATCCACCCTGCACTTAGGATAGGCTTTCTTAATGCTTTCCTCTGTTTCCCAAGTTCAATCTCGCGGATCACCACTCCATTGCACTTTGACTAAGTGAACCTTCTTGTTCTTTGGTTTCATTGCCAATTATCTTTAGCGACTCTCTTCTCACAGCCAATTTTGGAGTAATTTTTATATCCCATTGCGCTGCTTCTTCCATGATCAAGTCTGGATCATGAACATGCTTTTGAAGTTGAGATACATGAAACACATTATGTACTCCAGGCAACCAATCAGGTAATTGACCCTATAAGCTAGAGTTCCAACCGTTCCAGAATAGGAACGGACCAATAAATTTAGGGTCCAATTTCCCTGTTTTACCGAACCAGATAACTCCTCTCATCGGAGATACCTTCAAATACACGTGGTCGCCAACAGCAAATGATATATCGCTTCTTCTCTTATCTGCATAGCTTTTTTGTTGGCTTTGAGCGGCTAGTAATCGTTTCTTAATGAAATTGACTTTGTCCGCAGCTTCGCGAATCATATCGGGTCCTAATACGAGTCTGTTACCAGGTTCCACCCGACAAGCAGGAGATCGGCATGGTCTACCATACAGTGCTTCGAATGGTGACATTGTTAGGCTCGCTTGGTAGCTGTTGTTGTACGAGAACTCGGCCAAATGCAAATGGTCTTGCCATGATCCGCCAAAATCAATAACACAAGCCTGCAATAAATCTTCTAGAATACGATTCACCCTCTCAGTTTGACCATATGTTTGAGGATGATAACCGGTGCTCAAGTTCAGTTTCGTTCCCAATTCTGCTTGGAATGCTTCCCAGAATTTACTAACAAAAATCGGGTCACGATCACTAACGATGCTCATGGGAACTCCGTGCAGTCTAACAATTTCTTTAAATAAATGTGCGCCAAACTCTGAGCAGTTCTATTCCATTTGACAGGTATGAAATGGGCGGTCTTCGTGAAACGATCTACGATCACCCAAATACTGTCATTTCCTTTCCTAGTTCTGGGTGAACCATCTATGAAATCCATAGAAATCTTTTCCCACTTCCCACCTGGAATTTCCAAAGGTTGCAACAATCCAGCGAGCTTCTGCTGATCGCTTATGACTTGTTGACAAGTATAACACCGGCTAACATATAAATAAATGTCTCGTTTCATAGATTTCCACCAAAAAGTGCGTTTGATGTCATTATACATTTTGCTCACCCCTGGATGGATACTAAGCTTGGCTTTGTGACATTCGTCTAATACTTCTCTCCTGAGTTCAGGAACGTTTGGAACACAAATCCGACCCTTTAACCTCAGAATCCCCTCGTTATCCATCTGAAAACTCGAGGGCTCACCTTTCTGAATTCTCTCTCTGATCTTCTGAATGAAGTAATCATCCTTCTGAAGAGCAGATATGTTATCAATCAATGAAGGCATGATGATAAGACTGGTGATAATTACATTCTTCCTGCTGAGCGCATCAGCCACAACATTAGTATTCCCCGGAGTATATAAGATATCAAGATCATATGCTGCGAGAATTTCTAACCAACGCTGCTGTCTCATATTCAGATCCTTCTGGGTGAATAAATATTTCAATGATTGATGATCAGTGTATAATTCAAACTTCTCACCCAATAGACAATGCCTCTAGATTTTCATAGCAAACACGATGGATAACAATTCAAGATCATGAGTTGCATAATTCTTCTCATGTGGCTTCAATTGACGGCTAGCATAAGCAACTACTTGGCCTCTTTGCATTAGCACTGCACCAAGGCCTTCTTTAGAAGCATCGGTCTAGACTTTCAAGTCTTAGTTGCCATCAATAATTGCAACACTGGAGCAGTCGTCAGTTTTAACTTCAGCTTCCGGAAAGCTGCCTCATATTCGGGAGTCCAATTAAATCTCGAATGTTTCTTAGTAAGCTTTGTTAAGGGACTAGATGTCTTCGCAAAATCCTTAATGAATTTCTGATAATAACTGGCTAATCCGAGAAAACTTCTGACTTCCATGGGTGTACAAGGCTATCTCCAATTCTGAATAGTAGTGATTTTACTGGGATCCACTAAAATTCCTTGCTTTGACACGACGTGGCCAAGAAATTTGATTTCTTCTTGCCAGAATATACATTTGGAAAATTTTGCATTTAAAACATTCTTTCTGAGAATTTCTAACACTTGTACCAAATGTTTTTCATGCTCGCTTTCTGACTTAGAGAAGATCAGTATATCATCAATGAAAACCAGAACAAATTTATTCAATACTTCTCTGAATACCCGGTTCATTAGATTGACAAAATAAGCTGCAGCGTTACATAAGCCGAACGACATTACTAACCACTCGTAGAATAAGTCTAGAACTTTGAATGCTGTCAAAGGAACACATTCTTCGGTAATACGAAGATGATGGAAACCTGTAGCTAGGCCCATTCGGGAAAATACTTGCGTGCCATTCAATCGTTCCAACAAATCATCAATCCGCAGCAATGGATATTTATTCTTCAGCGTCTGCTTATTCAAGTCATGATAATCTACACATAGTCTAAGAGTACCATCTTACTTTAGGACAAATACCACTGCTGCTCCCCAATCAGAGAAACTAGGCCTGATTAGACCTTTCCATACAAGCTGTCGAGTTTGATTATCTAACTCTTATTTCTCCTTCAAAGTCATTCTTCGAATAGAGTGAACTACTGGCCTTGCATTCAGAACTAAAGAGATTTTTAAATCAATTTCTCTCTGCGGAGGTAAGCTAACAAATTCTTCGAACACATCCGCATAGTTCTTGACAACAGGAATATTTTCAATGTCGACCGGAATATTCTCCGAAATGACAAGAACAGGTTCTATTTGAGCAGGAGAAACCTCCAAAGCTGCCCAGAAGTCTTTTTTATCAGAATTCGGACCTTCACAGGGAATTACAATATTGGCAAGCTTCGTTATAGCCTTGACAACCCTTTCTGCACATTTAACCTCTGCTTCGTATTTGGTTGACCAATCCAATCCTAAAATAAGATCGAATTCGGTAAAATTCATGACGATTGATATACAAGGAAACCGATAATGAGAAAAAGAAATAGGTACCCCACAAACCCAACTAAGATCGAGGGAACCCCCAACCGGAATATGGAAAGTCATGGGTTCTTTAAGCTTTTTCAACTTCAAACCCAATTTCTTAACTGCATTCTGAGACGACCCCAAACCTCGTACTGACGGTGGCAAGGGTAATCCTTGGAATATAACACATAAATAGGTAATAGCAGAACAGAATTAAGTAAATACACCAGATAATGTACAAAATAATACACTGGATAAACGTAATCATCAGAATTACACAGTATACAGGATCATACTTAGTACAAATGCAGTTCAGATATACATAAATGTCTACAGCGGAAACAAACAAAATATGTACAATAGGAGCTGAACAGCATAAAAAGAGATAAATGATAGAATCCGTCTTCAGCTCCAGCTATCCAGAAAGAACCAGTTAAACCTGAATACAAGGCTGCCAGTGTAGAAAAAGGGGCACATGAGTTTGAAAGTGAAACAAACTACGAGTCAGTCATGGGACTGGTATGAGAAATCTACTCAACACCTTTATAATATGGATAATCACAGGACAATGCCACTTTCGTGGAACGGGTTTACCCCGTTGGATTGCCAGTGCTTAAAAAACAAATCTTTCTTTTAAACATCGCAATGCTGTTTATAAAAATGAATCCATTATAAGACTCAGTTCCCATCACACAATGCAACGCAAACCAGAGGGTAGAGTTTTACATTATAATGGCCAAAATATGCTTGATACGAATAAAACAAAAGCATTTGATATTACTACTAGTGTTTATATGTTTCAAAAACAATTTCAAATCATAACTATCAATCATAGACAACATGAGCGTCCCATGCCACTATGTCGCCAAATATATATATACAATCGAAACCGCACAGTCACGTATTTGGAAATTTGATTTCCGCCATAAACCAAGGCAAAAGATAGTCCTTACCGACTTCGAGACAATCTAGCCCATGTCTCAGGAAAGTACTCAATCAAGCCTTTGGAGCGACAGGGCCGGTCCACCGATGTGGATTAAAATTCTTGAACACTACGTTTCCCCGCCCTATGGGGCGTAAATGAGCCAACGAATGACTCCATCGGTCCCGGATCGACCGATATATCCGAGGCGCCTCGCAACAACAACAACCACATAAGTAAAATGTCAGGCCATGTAAAAACACTAACACAACTCCTAGCTAGAAGGAAACCCATGCCCTCCCTGAGGTCCTTATCCCGTTTCTGGCTCATACCGGGGTGTGAGGCTCGCGAATTCACGTTATACACAAAGCTACGCCACACACGCGGTGCTTGGATCATCACCACAAGACTTTGCTTTTCAACAGAAGCCCTGATCATTTGCCACTTAGGCATGCCACACTAGCAAATCATGCCATGCGACTGATGTCCATCGATATACAAGCTCTGAGCTCGTGCGTTCCAGAGAAGGGCGTTAAGCAAAAGAATAAATTCTCTACCGCCAAACAGATGTAAATTTAATAGAGATCAATCTACATAGAATAAAATCCAATGTCAGACACACAACCCATTTATAAATCCGTTCTGGGTCTGAACGAAACCGGAGGCACTATATACCTCGCAAACCCATCGATCACCACGTACGTCTGGACGATCACCACTCATTATCCATATTTCGGGATGCCTCCCAATCAGGACCTCGGTTACCAACAAAACGAGGTGAAGATCTCCGGTCTTCTACCACCGTCTCCATCTTCGACTTTCAATCGTCGGTCAATTATTTGAAATGAGAATTAACTCGGCCTTTTCAAATAATTCACGTATATTTAGAATTTCAAATCAATTTATTTCAATGGTTAAATCATTCCACAACACCAACTTTTTCCTTAATGTAATTTTCACACCAAACACATTCAACCATCAAATACCACATAAATCGAGCAAATTCAGTTTATTTCCATTCCATATCGCTTATGATATTTTATAACGATTTATTGCTATTTCTATTTATTTTAAAATAGCCAATTTATTCAAAACGACGCTTCGGACCATAACGCGGCCGTGACACTGTTTTTCTTCAGATTTGATTTACACATATCTGAAAATCTAACCATTGGATCTTCACAAAATTTATATCATTAGAGAGATCTTTTCAAAACGAATCCAATGGTTCTAGTTTCGGGAAAATCCGATGGTCGGATCTCTCGGTATAATCGTTTGAAGTTTCGATTTCAAAATACGAACTACAGCGTCGTTATTCAATTAAATATAATTATATATATATATAATCGATTCTGGCGCTGTTTTTCTTCAAATTTGAATTAAACATTCCATACAATCCAACCTTTGGATTTTTACAAAGTTGGTGTCGTTGGAAAGATATTTCAAAAGCGAACCCAACGGTTTGCGGTTTCGGGAAAATCCGATGGTCGGATCTCCCGAACTGATCGTTTGAAATCACAGTTTCAAAATACGAACTGCAACTTCATTTTTCGATATATTTCAATTCCATTTACATATCTATATCGATTCTTCGATTTCAAAGTTATATTCTTTTCATACTTTTGATAAAAATTATATTTTTATCCAACTGTCTTCTATTTCAACACTTCACTATATTTAACAATTCATGTATATAACAAAAATGTGATTTTTATTGTAAAACTATTCATTTCAAAACACTATTATTTTATATAGTTCATATAGGTAACAAAAATAGGATTATTATTATAAAACAATTTCTTTCAAAACAAGATTATTTTATATAGTTCATATAGATGATAAAAATGTGATTTTTATATTTAAAACACGAACACCATTCATTCAACACATGAATTTCAATTCAACGAATGAAAATAATTCAACGAATGAAAATAATTCAAACACATGAATATTATTCAAAATTTCGGCAGCATAACGGCAGGGTAGTTAAAACCGGGACCGTCCCTAGTATGGCTCCTCGCTCTACCTTAAAACCTCGCGGTTTTTGACAATGGGGAATCATGCATCTAGTTCGCACGCAGGCGGCATGTATATTTATTTCATTTCCACAAACTAATCCTATGTGGTTTCAACCAAATATTTCTCAACCACAAACGGGTATTTTTCAACCACAATCAATCAATATCAACCACAAACAATTCCAATCAACCATTCACTATCAATCAATTTTCACACCAATCACAACAAATAAATATCGTCCATGGTTTGTGGACGAGGGGCGTGTATATATATATATATAAAGCAATTCACTTCTATTTCAACACATATATAATTTTTCCAACGCATATATAACTTATACATCGAACGTACAACTTATACAACGCATATACAAGAGGTGTACAACGCTTATATAACTCATACATCGACTATATAATTTATACATCGTCATTTTCCATATCGTTTATAATTTAGAAATCTCACATTGGGTCCCACTCCACCAAAAATAGCAGAAGGCTCATAAAAATACGCGGTCTCTTCTAGAAGGTAGAAGACGTCCACACGAGTCCATTGTCTCTTGTTTCACTGGATTTCGACCACATAGCAAAAAGATATGATTTTTCAAAGTTTGCAACGGTTTAAAGGTGTTAAAAAAGTTGAAAATAAAACAAGCCGTATACCTTTCTGAAATGTTCAAAACTAGGTCACGCGATTTCGTGAAATCCGTGAATCGATAAAACGATCGGGCTACGCAGTGTCGAAGGGGGAGGAGAGGCGCTCAGGCGCCGGGGGGAGTTGGCCAGTTCGACGCTGGTAGGAGGTGGCGGTGGCTGTTGGAAGCTCGAAACATTCGAGCTCGATATCTCCTTGAATGTTGAACGAAAAAATACAAACTATATATGGATTTGAAGATCTTCTCGAGCTCTTCAAAATCTTCAACTGGAGGAGGGGCTAATTTTGCCTGGTTTGGTCAGAAAGTGGATGGGAACGGCGAGAATGGTTTTCGCCGTCTATCGGCTGTTACGGGGAGAGAGAAAGGTTTTTTTTTTAAATTAATGAATAGAAATTTCTGATTGGGCGATGGTTTATTTAATTTTTAAAATAGCGTTTTCTCAAATTAACTTGAAATCAAATCCAACGACTGTCGTCCCTAGCGTTTTACCCCCATTCCGAACACAATGGGATATGTTTCGTAGGCCCATTCGACTGTTTCAGTCAGTTTCCATTCAAATTAAAATATAAAACATTCAATATTCAATTTGAACGTACATTTCAATTTGCCAGGGCCACAAACTAATTCGAAAAATTCCAGAAAAATAAATCTGGCTATGTTTTGATGATACGGTCCCAACAAAACAAGTTTCGTTGAATTCCGAGACCATTTTCAATAAGGCCCATTTTTGGTCCATCCAATTTAACTGTAATTGACCAAAACACGTTTTCCTTTGCCACGCTCATATACTAGCTTCAAAAATTATGAAATTTGAAACCTAGCAATAACTTCACATCCCGGATCCAACAAAAGTGGTTTCATCGAATTTCGAGGTCGTTTGCAGAATGGCCAATTTCACGGGCTATATAAATTCCATAGCGACCTTTCTGAAAATTCATTTGGCCATAACTTTTGCTTTCCGCTATGAAACTTCGATTTTTCAGATTCGTTAGAAAGCTGTTCACTAACTGTAATGACTCGGATCCTTGTGGGTTAATTTTGAATATTTAATATTTAATTTAAATATTGTGTTGATAATATAAATGAATTTTTATATTAAATTATCGACTTAATAATCAATTTCGATTTAATATCGAATATATCAAGTTATCAGAATAAGAAGTTGATTGAATAAAAATTTAATTCTGAATTAAATTACAGTTCAAATGATCAATAGAAAATTCTGTTTAAATTAGAAGAATAATATTACTTTATTATCGAAGGAATTAATTGTTCTAAAATTAATTTGTATCGAATTAAATTAATATCAACTACAGACGATCGAATTAGACTTCGTAACCTATCCCAGTGTGTTCAGAGCAGTGGTATTACCCTAGAATTGACAGTCATTGGGTTCAGAAAGGAGTTCGAAATCATGACGTATTTTAAATTAAAGGACAACGGTTGAAAAACAAGTTTAAAATAAAATAAAATATTTTATTTGTGGACAAAAGCAAGGGTCTGTGTATCCTCCATCTCCACACAAAAGAGAACACCACGAATTCCTTTTTCACCACAAAAATGAGAGTGCCGTGGATCCTTCACTTCCACAAAAATATGGCCTTGCCGTTCCTTTCTAAACCACACCCTTTCTACTTTAAAACTAAACCTTTATCAAAACCAGTTTCTCCCTTTAATCCTCAAATGAGAATCAAATTCAAAGCTTCATAACAGCGAGAGCCTCAAATTAAATCGCACCTTTTCCTTCTCCCCTTTTTAGTTTCATTCCTCAGGTAACCAATACAAATCGAGGCCAGACCCTTTCTCAATTTCTTCGATTCAAACCAACGGGAAAGAAAAAAAAGAGAACCAAAACCATTTTGAATCTCGAATCCGAATAGGAAAGGACACGAACTTGGGCTCGAGCACACGCGTGAAGTAAGGCATCGACTTGGTGCGATTTTACTGATTTAAAATCGAAGTCTTCCAGTCTCGCTAGGGTTGCGGTTTATTGTTGATGGATTGTTCTGAGTTTTGCTTTGCTGTTGTCGACATTTATGAGGGTGCAAGAGGTACAATGGGGGGCTGACGATGTTAGAAGAGGCCGATGCTGGAACAAGGTTTAATCGGTGAGCTCGGCAGTGGGATATTTTGGTAGTGCAGACCTAGGATGCGGAGATATACGTGTTCTGTTTTATGGGATGGTGAATGAGGGGTGCAGTAGTGAGAGAGGGAAGCACGGTTTTGAATGGTGTTGTTCGGGTTGCAAAAGAAATATGGAGCAGGAATTTTAATTTAGAAGAAAAGTAAAGGTAAATTACTCATTAATTAAATTATTTATAACCAAGATTTAGGGTTAAATTATATTTTTTATAATAAAAATCTGATGATGCAATATATTTAATTTATACCAGATAATTTAAATACTATATGGTGAAAACATTAATTTTAGAAAATTAAATCCTTGAAAATTAATCAAGGATTTTTGCTTTGTTTTAAATTCTAACTTCCAAATGTAATAGATTTCAGAAGGAAGTAAGTTCAAAGTTAAGTGTTCACATTTAGAAATTTTGATGTTAGGTAAAATAAAATGTGTATACCTCTTATAATTCGCATTATCGTTATATACGTATAGGAGTTGTACCAAATGGATATGGCACTTACTGAAATTTTCACTAATTGCAAATACAGTTCAGAATCCAGTAGAATAAAATAGCACGAGCTATGGAATTTAAATCAGATATTCAGCAAATAAAAACCCTGGTGGGTAAATCTCACTCACCTTATTAGAATTATTTTTATTCGTTAAAAATAATTGTGTTGCTTGTTTGAATGCTATCTGGTTGTTTGAAATATGTATAGTTATTTAGGCTTAACTATTATATATATATTGGGTTGATGATTGGTTGGATTCCCGCAGTTTCATTAGCGGATGCCCGCAGTTTCATAGCGGATGATTACCCTATACGCCCCCACGCTATGATTAGTGGATGACCTTCATACCGCGATATCCTGCCTCGAAGCAGGATGGGTATTACTATGTTGACTAACGTCTGTGGATGCAAGAAAACAGGTTGGAGGAATCCAACTGGATTCCTCAAAAATATATTATCTGTTGTTGTTTGTTTGATTTCATATATATTCATATATGATGTGTTAAAAATCAAGTGATTGAAAATTGGTTGATTTGGTTATTGAAAATACCACTAGAGTTTGAATATTGATTTATAAAAATATCAAAAAGTGTATTTGAGATTTTAAAAGGTAATTCTATTTTTATAAATAGAATTTGAATTTTAAATAAAACTATAGAAAATATTAACTTGTTTTGAAGGTATATAAAACAAGTAATCGAATTTATAAACTTTGTTTATAAATGAAAAGATGGGATTTGAATTGAATTTATAAACTTTGTTTATAAATGAAAATATGGGATTTGAATTGAATTTATAAACTTTGTTTATAAATGAAAATATGGGATTTGAATTGAATTTATAAACGTTGTTTATAAATGGAAAGGTGGGATTTGAATTGAAGTTATAAACGTTGTTTATAAATAATGCAGAGAATTCAAATGGACTTTAAACTATAGAATTTGAATATAGAATTCAAATGGACTTTAAACTATAGAATTTGAATATAGAATTCAAATGGACTTTAAACTATAGAATTTGAATATAGAATTCAAATGGACTTTAAACTATAGAATTTGAATATAGAATTCAAATGGACTTTAAACTATAGAATTTGAAAATAAAATACAAATGATGTTTAAATGAAGAGAATTCAAATAGAATTGAATTGGAATTTGAATAAGAAGTCGATAAGGAAACGAGAGTATGAGTATAATTAGAATTTGTTAATATGCAGTTAAAATATATTTGAACATGTCATGTTCAAATATGAAGGTGAAATAGACTGAAGAGTTAAGTAACAGATTTAATTAACAAATTGAGTTAAAACGATTGGTATAGTTGAAATAGATTGGACAGGTATAGACATACATGAGACAGGTTTGGAATAAAGTATAGAAGTGAAATAAATAGAATGCCCGACAAAAAGGTACGTATTTAATTTCCATATGAGATTTTATGCGCCGTATCGGCAAGCCGCTTGGCTTTTTCTTTTTCTTTTTGAGATGAAAAGGACCGGGAAAGCTATTTGAAATTTCCCGATGCTCCCGGTACAAAGGAGGTTATGGCGAATTTTTCCGGGAATTTAAGGAGATAGAATATTTTTAAGATAATTTGATAGTTAGAAATCAACATATCAAATTATATAGAAGTCGATAGGGAAACGAACTTAGAAATAGAATAGTATAATTAAAAAGGGAAGTATAAGAATTAAATCTTGTAGAAATAGAAAGAGAAAATGTATTGTGTTTAAAGGTGAATAATCAGTTGTATGGTATGGATTATTCGAGTAAGTTGTCTTGTCTGTTTTGACGTTAAATGTTATTCAGTCAAGGTCTGAGAGGTAATTATACCCCAACTTGGTTGATTTCTTGATATACCGATAAGTAGCAAGATTCAGGCTCGAAGATCAATATGGAATAAGAATTAGTTAAATACTGTATTTGGGTTGTCGTAACGATGTTTTACACAACATCTGTTTTAACCCAAATATGTGCAAAGCTTGGAAATAGAATAATGAATATTTCCTAGTATAGAAAATAAAGGAAGGCGATATATGGAAATGTTTTCCAAAGAATGTATAAGGACAATATGGTTATTGAAAATATTTGGTTAACAAATATTGATAAAGAAATAGAGAAGAGATTTAATTAATGGAATATTAATTAAAGGCTCACTGATTGTTGGATGTTTGGATGAACACTTGTTTTATTCGATAGTTAAATCATCGACTATCGAAACACTTGTTTTTATTCGATAGTTAAATCACAGAATATCGAAGTTTTGACCATTGTTGTCAATATGGAGAGGCCGGTTGGATTATTATCCGAAGAACCACTCCATATCGGCAGTAGCGTGCGAATCAGATTATATAAAGATAATCGAAGATGGAGTAGAGTGCAAGGACTTTTTCTATTAATAGAAATAGTGCCTTCAGTTCATCCTGTTCCTGGGTGAGTTATATGGATGAATGTCTGACAGAGTATTTCCAGAAAGGTCACGTACATTGATTTCTTCAACCGTACCAAGAGTGGAAGCGGAGAAGGAAGCCTCTTTTAGCTAACACATAATGTATTGTTGTAGACGTCAATCGGTGATTTGATGGATTTGATTATGTGACATTCAAAGTGAATCTTGTATGATGATAAAGCGTAGCTTCTAGCCTCATCATCCGGTAAATGACAGAAATCGGGCAAGCAACATGGCTATGTAGGTCGCACCTATTAGGGTGTATAATCACCTGATCTAGAGTTTCATTTACTTCTAAAAATCTATTGTCAATGCTTTCCCATTCGGGAAAGGGTTGCTGATCCCAATCGTTGGTGATATACATTCGATACACTCAAGCGAAATGAGTGGTCGGTCATGTGTGGCTGAGTTGCAAGATGTTCTTGTTGAACTGGGTGTATTCTCCTCTAGAGATATACCAGCGGAAGGTGGTTCCATACCTTGTCATAGTTGGAAAACCAAATACCAAATACGTGCTTGCGGTTTTGATTTTATATTATATAGGTGGAACGTGAGATGAAAACGTTCCACTAGATTGTTAATTACTTGACTTAGACATTATTATAATATCAAAAGAGTTTTGATATAAAGATAAGTCAAGTGTTTGGATTCTCATAAGGGAAAAACCCGTTCCGTGTTATACGACGTGGTCTTATGATGTATCATTTAGTTTCTGAAACTGTTTTAAACTGTTTACTCATACCAGTCCATGTTGCGTGCTTGGGGCATGTGTCGCATGATAGGGGGTTCTCGCTTTTCGTTAGGTGGCGAACGGGAGACTCTTACCCCTACATGTCCCGAAAATGAGGGTTGGTTGTGAAGTCGAAAGGCTGGCCGTAAAATGTGGTGCTGGGGTACCAATGTAAGTCACGGTGGGGTATTACCTTGCTACTTGGAGGATAGGGAGAGGATGGTTGCAAAGCCTACTTGAGCTAAAAATCCGGGTCGTTACAGTTGGTATCGGAGCTTAGGTTGAGCGAATACCTAGGTTGTGTGGAATTGTGCTCATTAGAGATAGGATCAGTAGTATCCTAGAATGAGTTGAGTGTATATATATATACGAGAGCGCGTATTTGTTATTTTATATAAAAACTGTTTTATATTGTGTTGACTAGTCTGTTGAGTGGATTATAAATTTTGGTCGAATCGTGGGACGCCACGATGTCGATAGGAGTTTATAAACACTTGAACAGGAGATTGGACGCGATATGGTTTTTAAATAGTTAAGTTGATTGTTAGGATTATAATCAAATTAGATTATAAAACAGAAATAGTTATATATATAACCAATGGAATTTGTATATGAAATCAAATATACAAATGTGATAAATTGAAATTGAATTCCAACCAGAATTCAGAATTTAAAATCCTGGGAGTTTGGAAAATATTTTTCGAAATGGAGTTTGAAAGTAATATAGTACTGAACTCATTCAGTAGCTGGGAAATAGTTCTGATGATGGTCGCAACATCACCAATGTTCATTTTCAAGTTTCTAAGTGACGAATTGCTGCCTTAGAAAAGTTTTTGATGGAAATTTGTTTGAAAAGAAACAAATTGTTTGAAAATTCAAATGTTTTGGATTTGGGATATATATAAATATATGTATATATTACTTCAGAGGAATTTTGAAATGGGAATTGAAATATAGATTTCAAATAGAAGTGAAATAGAATTTGAATTCAAAGGAATTCAAATGAGTTTGAATAAAGAAAATTCAAATAGAAATTGTATAAGAAAAATTGAAATGGAATTTGAATTCAAAGGAATTCAAATGGATTTGAATAAAGAAAAGTCAAATAGAGACTTAAATATTAGAATTCAAATGGAATTTGGTTGAATATTAGAATTCAAAGAAAATATAAAGTTTGAAATAGAATTTTAAATAAAAGGAGTTTAACTAGAATTTGAATTCAAAAGGAATTTAAATAGAAATTGAATAAAGGATTTCAAATGGAATTTGAATAAGGGATTTGAAATGGTTTTGAATAAAGGATTTCAAATAGAAATTGAAGATAAGAAATTCAAATAGAATTTGAAGATAAGGAATTAAAATAGAATTTGAATAAAGAAAATTCAAATAGAAATTGAATAGAAGGAAATTCAAATATAGAGTTTGAAAAAAAAAATCAATTGGAATTTGAATATTGTAAATATATAGGATTTGAATATTAGAAGTGAGATAGATCGGGAATATTATGAAATGGGTTGGGTATATATTAAAAATATATCAGAATGGAGTTGAATTTATTATAAACGAAGTTAAAACGTTTATATTTATAAATATAATTAAAACGAGCTCGCCATAGCGCGGCAGTTTGTAAATTGGCAATTCGAACTTCAATTTAATATACAGAACTCAATTGAAGTCGGAATTCTTTGAAACAAGAATCGTCGGGACCAGTTGAACAATAGTTTTCTAATGAAAGAGAAAAAACTGGATTTCATCGTATAGATTTTGAGTTATGTCAAAATCAAATTTTTAGAAAAGCAGCGCCAGAACCATTATAAAACCATAACGGTTTAATTAAATAAATAAAAGGATTTTTAGGAAATAAAATCCGAATTGACATTAGAAAAATCCAGACTGGAGATATAAAATAAATATGAACTCCAGTGAAGTAAGTGAAATGATTTTAAGACAAAAATCATATTTTAAATGGTTAAATAGAATTAACTAAATTGAAAAAATAATTAGTTAAAGGAAATTTGAATCGAAATTGGGTTTTTGGATAAGTGAAAGAGATTTGAGAATTTATATTCGAAATCGAATTTATAACTCGAGTGGAAAATATAATTAGATTAGTTTATAATTAAGTTGACATATATTTGAACGAGTTATATTCAAATAAAAGGGTGAACTAGGCAAAACGGTTAATTAGCAACTAGTTAATGGGAATTTGAATGATTAAAATTTAATTTAACTTAGGTAAGTTAAATGGATCGAAATGAATAAATTGAGTAAAATCAATGTGAGTGAAATATGAATTGGGTGAGAATAAAGGAAAAACCCCAAAAGAGTATAAAAGAAAATATATTTGTAAAACGAATAATAGGAAATATATTTGTAACACAAATACAAAGGGAGTTATGTGCAAACAAATAGAAGGAGAAATATTTGTAAAAACATTTACAAATGGATTAAATGGAAATATTTATAAATAGAATGTTATAAATGGGATATTTATTTGTTAAATAAATAGAATTTAATCAAAGGAATATTTAGAAGATGAATAGAAAATGGAAATCTGTTTAACAGATAAATCGAAAGGATTAATTTATAAATAACAATTTATAAATTAAATATTAATCACTCGATAAATGGAAGATATAAGTCAGTCTGAACTTATATAGAGAAGAGATATTGGTTTTTAACACCGATAGTTTTAAATAGATGGGGTACACAACACTTGTATAAGTGAAGTAATGTTATTAAAGAGAACATTTATAAAGTGAAGAACCGTTACTAAAAGTAAATCTTTATAAATGAATAAACGTTATCCAATAGGAGTTATTCGAATAGGAGAAGTCGATTTGAGTTAAAAATAATCGAATAGAGTTAGAATAAATCGATTAGAGTAAGAATTAACCAGTTAGAGTTAATCAGTTAGGGTTAATCCGTAGAGTTAATTGAATATTAGTTATTCAATTAGAATTTATCGAATACTTGTTATTCAAATTAAGAGTTAACCAGATAGAGTAAATTGAACATAGTTAATCGAATTAGGATTTAATTGAATGTTAGTTATTCAGTCAAGGTTGATCGAATATAGTTATTGAGATAGAGTTAGTCAAACACAGTTACTCAGGATAAGTTGCCATTTCGCACGACTGCTAGCGTAATTCGCAGGGCTGCAGATAGCCTAGGGCGGTCGGATGTTTCCTGGGGGAAATCAGGCGTAACCATTGTGATCGATGCAATCTAGAGTCAAGCGAAAGGAGTTAATCGAATATAGTTTATTCGAAATGAGTTATCGATTATTTGTTAATCGAAATAAGTTATCGATTATAGTTTAATCGAAAAGAGTTATCGATTAGTTTAATCGAAGTGAGTTATAGAATATTGGTTATTCGAAGGAGTTATCGAATTTAGTTATTCAATGGAGTTAATTGATAAGAGTAAATCGAATAGAGATTACCGAATATATAATATTGGTTATTCGAAAGAGAGATTATCGAATATAGTTATTCGAAGGGAGGAGTTATCGAATAGGGATTTATTCGAAAGAGAGTTATGCAAGGAAGTTTGAAATGTTGAGTATCAACATAAATAAGTTTTGAAAAGAAAATGGGTTGGTAGCACTTTTCCTACCTTAGCAATTTCGAGGACGAAATTTTTTTAAGTGGGGAAGAATGTAATGACCCGGATCCTTGTGGGTTAATTTTGAATATTTAATTTAATTATTGTGTTGATAATATAAATGGATATTATATTAAATTATCGACTTAATAATCAATTTCGATTTAATATCGAATATATCAAGTTATCAGAATACGAAGTTGATTGAATAAAAATTTAATTCTGAATTAAATTACAGTTCAAATGATCAATAGAAAATTCTGTTTAAATTAGAAGAATAATATTACTTTATTATCGAAGGAATTAATTGTTCTGAAATTAATTTGTATCGAATTAAATTAATATCAACTACAGACGATCGAATTAGACTTCGTAACCTATCCCAGTGTGTTCAGAGCAGTGGTATTACCCTAGAATTGACATTCATTGGGTTCAGAAAGGAGTTCGGAATCATGACGTATTTTAAATTAAAGGACAACGGTTGAAAAACAAGTTTAAAATAAAATAAAATATTTTATTTGTGGACAAAAGCAAGGGTCTGTGTATCCTCCATCTCCACACAAAAGAGAACACCACGACTTCCTTTTTCACCACAAAAATGAGAGTGTCGTGGATCCTTCACTTCCACAAAAATATGGCCTTGCCGTTCCTTTCTAAACCACACCCTTTATACTTTAAAACTACACCTTTATCAAAACCAGTTTCTCCCTTTAATCCTCAAATGAGAATCAAATTCAAAGCTTCATAACAGCGAGAGCCTCAAATTAAATCGCACCTTTTCCTTCTCCCCTTTTTAATTTCATTCCTCAGGTAAACAATACAAATCGAGGCCAGCCCCTTTCTCAATTTCTTCGATTCAAACCAACGGGAAAGAAAAAAAAAGAGAACCAAAACTATTTTGAATCTCGAATCCGAATAGGAAAGGACACGAACTTGGGCTCGAGCACACGCGTGATGTAAGGCATCGATTTGGTGCGATTTTACTGATTTAAAACCGAAGTCTTCCAGTCTCGCTAGGGTTGCGGTTTATTGTTGATGGATTGTTCTGAGTTTTGCTTTGCTGCTGTTGACATTTATGAGGGTGCAAGAGGTAGAATGGGGGGCTGACGATGTTAGAAGAGGCCGATGCTGGAACAAGGTTGAATCGGTAAGCTCGGCAGTGGAATATTTTGGTAGTGCAGACCTGGGATGCGGAGATATACGTGTTCTGTTTTATGGGATGGTGAATGAGGGGTGCAGTAGTGAGAGAGGGAAGCACGGTTGTGAATGGTGTTGTTCGGGTTGCAAAAGAAATATGGAGCAGGAATTTTAATTTAGAAGAAATGTAAAGGTAAATTACTCATTAATTAAATTATTTATAACCAAGATTTAGGGTTAAATTATATTTTTTATAATAAAAATCTGATGATGCGATATATTTAATTTATACCAGATAATTTAAATACTATATGGTGAAAACATTAATTTTAGAAAATTAAATCCTTGAAAATTAATCAAGGATTTTTGCTTTGTTTTAAATTCTAACTTCCAAAAGTAATAGATTTCAGAAGGAAGTTAGTTCAAAGTTAAGTGTTCACATTTAGAAATTTTGATGTTAGGTAAAATAAAATGTGTATACCTCTTATAATTCGCATTATCGTTATATACGTATAGGAGTTGTACCAAATGGATATGGCACTTACTGAAATTTTCGCTAATTGCAAATACAGTTCAGAATCCAGTAGAATAAAATAGCACGAGCTATGGAATTTAAATCAGATATTCAGCAAATAAAAACCCTGGTGAGTAAATCTCACTCACCTTATTAGAATTATTTTTATTCGTTAAAAATAATTGTGTTGCTTGTTTTAATGCTATCTGGTTGTTTGAAATATGTATAGTTATTTAGGCTTAACTATTATATATATATTGGGTTGATGATTGGTTGGATTCCCGTAGTTTCATTAGCGGATGCCCGCAGTTTCATAGCGGATGATTACCCTATACGCCCCACGCTATGATTAGTGGATGACCTTCATACCGCGATATCCTGCCTCGAAGCAGGATGGGTATTACTATGTTGACTAACGTCTGTGGATGCAGGAAAACAGGTTGGAGGAATCCCACTGGATTCCTCAAAAATACATTATCTGTTGTTGTTTGTTTGATTTCATATATATTCATATATGATGTGTTAAAAACCAAGTGATTGAAAATTGGTTGATTTGATTGTTGAAAATACCACTAGAGTTTGAATATTGATTTATAAAAATATCAAAAAGGGTATTTGAGATTTTAAAAGGGAAATCTATTTTTATAAATAGAATTTGAATTTTAAATAAAACTATAGAAAATATTAACTTGTTTTGAAGGTATATAAAACAAGTAATCGAATTTATAAACTTTGTTTATAAATGAAAAGATGGGATTTGAATTGAATTTATAAACTTTGTTTATAAATGAAAATATGGGATTTGAATTGAATTTATAAACTTTGTTTATAAATGAAAATATGGGATTTGAATTGAATTTATAAATGTTGTTTATAAATGGAAAGGTGGGATTTGAATTGAAGTTATAAACGTTGTTTATAAATAATGCAGAGAATTCAAATGGACTTTAAACTATAGAATTTGAATATAGAATTCAAATGGACTTTAAACTATAGAATTTGAATATAGAATTCAAATGGACTTTAAACTATAGAATTTGAAAATAAAATACAAATGATGTTTAAATGAAGAGAATTCAAATAGAATTGAATTGGAATTTGAATAAGAAGTCGATAAGGAAACGAGAGTATGAGTATAATTAGAATTTGTTAATATGCAGTTAAAATATATTTGAACATGTCATGTTCAAATATGAAGGTGAAATAGACTGAAGAGTTAAGTAACAGATTTAATTAACAAATTGAGTTAAAACGATTGGTATAGTTGAAATAGATTGGACAGGTATAGACATACAGGAGACAGGTTTGGAATAAAGTATAGAAGTGAAATAAATAGAATGCCCGACAAAAAGGTACGTATTTAATTTCCATATGAGATTTTATGCGCCGTATCGGCAAGCTGCTTGGCTTTTTCTTTTTCTTTTTGAGATGAGAAGGACCGGGAAAGCTATTTGAAATTTCCCGATGCTCCTGGTACAAAGGAGGTTATGGCGAATTTTTTCGGGAATTTAAGGAGATAGAATATTTTTAAGATAATTTGATAGTTAGAAATCAACATATCAAATTATATAGAAGTCGATAAGGAAACGAACTTAGAAATAGAATAGTATAATTAAAAAGGGAAGTATAAGAATAAAATCTCGTAGAAATAGAAATAGAAAATGTATATGTGTTTAAAGGTGAATAATCAGTTGTATGGTATTGATTATTCGAGTAAGTAGTCTTGTCTGTTTTGACGTTAAATGTTATTCAGTCAAGGTCTGAGAGGTAATTATACCCCAACTTGGTTGATTTCATGATGTACCGATAAGTAGCAAGATTCAGGCTCGAAGATCAATGTGGAATAAGAATTAGTTAAATACTGTATTTGGGTTGTCGTAACGATGTTTTACACAACATCTGTTTTAAACCAAATATGTGCAAAGCTTGGAAATAGAATAATGAATATTTCCTAGTATAGAAAATAAAGGAAGGCGATATATGGAAATGTTTTCCAAAGAATGTATAAGGCCAATATGGTTATTGAAAATATTTGGTTAACAAATATTGATAAAGAAATAGAGAAGAGATTTAATTAATGGAATATTAATTAAAGGCTCGCTAATTGCTGGATGTTTGGATGAACACTTGTTTTATTCGATAGTTAAATCATCGACTATCGAAACACTTGTTTTTATTCGATAGTTAAATCACAGACTATCGAAGTTTTGACCATCGTTGTCAATATGGAGAGACCGGTTGGATTATTATCCGAAGAACCACTCCATATCGGCAGTAGCGTGCGAATTAGATTATATAAAGATAATCGAAGACAGAGTAGAGTGCAAAGACTTTTTCTATTAATAGAAATAGTGCCTTTAGTTCATCCTGTTCCTGGGTGACTTATATGGATGAATGTCTGACAGAGTATTTCCAGAAAGGTCACGTACATTGATTTCTTCAACCGTACCAAGAGTGGAAGCGGAGAAGGAAACTTCTTTTAGCTAACACATAATGTATTGTTGTAGACGTCAATCGGTGATTTGATGGATTTGATGATGTGACATTCAAAGTGAATCTGGTATGATGATAAAGCGTAGCTTCTAGCCTCATCATCCGGTAAATGACAGAAATCGGGCAAGCAACATGGCTATGTAGGTCGCACCTATTAGGGTGTATAATCACCTGATCTAGAGTTGCATTTACTTCTAAAAATCTATTGTCAATGCTATCCCATTCGGGAAACAGTTGCTGATCCCAATCGTTGGTGATATACATTCGATACACTCAAGCGAAATGAGTGGTCGGTCATGTGTGGCTGAGTTGCAAGATTTTCTTGTTGAACTCGGTGTATTCTCCTCTAGAGATATACCAGCGGAAGTTGGTTCCATACCTTGTCATGGTTGGAAAACCAAATACCCAATACGTGCTTGCGGTTTTGATTTTATATTATATAGGTGGAACGTGAGATGAAAACGTTCCACTAGATTGTTAATTACTTGACTTAGACATTATTATAATATCAAAAGAGTTTTGATATAAAGATAAGTCAAGTGTTTGGATTCTCATAAGGGAAAAACCCGTTCCGTGTTATACGGCGTGGTCTTATGAGGTATCATTTAGTTTCTGAAACTGTTTTAAATTGTTTAGTCATACCAGTCCATGTTGCGTGCTTGGGGCATGTGTCGCATGATAGGGGGTTCTCGCTTTTCGTTAGGTGGCGAACGGGAGACTCTTACCCCTACATGTCCCGAAAATGAGGGTTGGTTGTGAAGTCGAAAGGCTGGCCGTAAAATGTGGTGCTGGGGTACCAATGTAAGTCACGGTGGAGTATTACCTTGCTACTTGGAGGATAGGGAAAGGATGGTTGCAAAGCCTACTTGAGCTAAAAATCCGGGTCGTTACAGTTGGTATCGGAGCTTAGGTTGAGCGAATACCTTGGTTGTGTGGAATTGTGCTCATTAGAGATAGGATCAGTAGTATCCTAGAATGAGTTGAGTGTATATATATATATATACGAGAGCGCGTATTTGTTATTTGATATAAAAACTGTTTTATATTGTGTTGACTAGTCTGTTGAGTGGATTATAAATTTTGGTCGAATCGTGGGACGCCACGATGTCGATAGGAGTTTATAAACACTTGAACAGGAGATTGGACACGATATTGTTTTTAAATAGTTAAGTTGATTGTTAGGATTATAATCAAATTAGATTATAAAACAGAAATAGTTATATATATAACCAATGGAATTTGTATATGAAATCAAATATACAAATGTGATAAATTGAAATTGAATTCCAACCAGAATTCAGAATTTAAAATCCTGGGAGTTTGGAAAATATTTTTCGAAATGGAGTTTGAAAGTAATATAGTACTGAACTCATTCAGTAGCTGGGAAATAATTCTGATGATGGTCGCAACATCACCAGTGTTCATTTTCGAGTTTCTAAGTGACGAATTGCTGCCTTAGAAAAGTTTTTGATGGAAATTTGTTTGAAAAGAAACAAGTTGTTTGAAAATTCAAATGTTTTGGATTTGGGATATATATAAATATGTGTATATATTACTTCAGAGGAATTTTGAAATGGGAATTGAATTATAGATTTCAAATAGAAGTGAAATAGAATTTGTATTCAAAGGAATTCAAATGAGTTTGAATAAAGAAAATTCAAATAGAAATTGTATAAGAAAAATTGAAATGGAATTTGAATTCAAAGAAATTCAAATGGATTTGAATAAAGAAAAGTCAAATAGAGACTTGAATATTAGAATTCAAATGGAATTTGGTTGAATATTAGAATTCAAAGAAAATATAAAGTTTGAAATAGAATTTTAAATAAAAGGAGTTTAACTAGAATTTGAATTCAAAAGGAATTTAAATAGAAATTGAATAAAGGATTTCAAATGGAATTTGAATAAGGGATTTGAAATGGTTTTGAATAAAGGATTTCAAATAGAAATTGAAGATAAGAAATTCAAATAGAATTTGAAGATAAGTAATTGAAATAGAGTTTGAATAAAGAAAATTCAAATAGAAATTGAATAGAAGGAAATTCAAATATAGAGTTTGAAAAAAAAATCAAATGGAATTTGAATATTGTAAATATATAGGATTTGAATATTAGAAGTGAGATAGATCGGGAATATTATGAAATGGGTTGGGTATATATTAAAAATATATTAGAATGGAGTTGAATTTATTATAAATGAAGTTAAAACGTTTATATTTATAAATATAATTAAAACGAGCTCGCCATAGCGCGGCAGTTCGTAAATTGGCAATTCGAACTTCAATTTAATATACAGAACTCAATTGAAGTCGGAATTCTTTGAAACAAGAATCGTCGGGACCGGTTGAACAATAGTTTTCTAATGAAAGAGAAAAAACTGGATTTCATCGTATAGATTTTGAGTTATGTCAAAATCAAATTTTTACAAAAGCAGCGCCAGAACCATTATAAAACCATAACGGTTTAATTAAATAAATAGAAGGATTTTTAGGAAATAAAATCCGAATTGACATTAGAAAAATCCAGAATGGAGATATAAAATAAATATGAACTCCAGTGAAGTAAGTGAAATGATTTTAAGACAAAAATCATATTTTAAATGGTTAAATAGAATTAACTAAATTGAAAAAAATAATTAGTTAAAGGAAATTTGAATCGAAATTGGGTTTTTGGATAAGTGAAAGAGATTTGAGAATTTATATTCGAAATCGAATCTATAACTCGAGTGGAAAATATAATTAGATTAGTTTATAATTAAGTTGACATATATTTGAACGAGTTATATTCAAATAAAAGGGTGAACTAGGCAAAACGGTTAATTAGCAACTAGTTAATGGGAATTTGAATGATTGAAATTTAATTTGACTTAAGTAAGTTAAATGGATCGAAATGAATAAATTGAGTAAAATCAATGTGAGTGAAATATGAATTGGGTGAGAATAAAGGAAAAACCCCAAAAGAGTATAAAAGAAAATATATTTGTAAAACGAATAATAGGAAATATATTTGTAACACAAATACAAAGGGAGTTATGTGCAAACAAATAGAAGGAGAAATATTTGTAAAAACATTTACAAATGGATTAAATGGAAATATTTATAAATAGAATGTTATAAATGGGATATTTATTTGTTAAATAAATAGAATTTAATCAAAGGAATATTTAGAAGATGAATAGAAAATGGAAATCTGTTTAACAGATAAATCGAAAGAATTAATTTATAAATAACAGTTTATAAATTAAATATTAATCACTCGATAAATGGAAGATATAAGTCAGTCTGAACTTATATAGAGAAGAGATATTGGTTTTTAACACCGATAGTTTTAAATAGATGGGGTACACAACACTTGTATAAGTGAAGTAATGTTATTAAAGAGAACATTTATAAAGTGAAGAACCGTTACTAAAAGTAAATCTTTATAAATGAATAAACGTTATCCAATAGGAGTTATTCGAATAGGAGAAGTCGATTTGAGTTAAAAATAATCGATTAGAGTTAGAATAAATCGATTAGAGTAAGAATTAACCAGTTAGAGTTAATCAGTTAGGGTTAATCCGTAGAGTTAATTGAATATTAGTTATTCAATTAGAATTTATCGAATACTTGTTACTCAAATTAAGAGTTAACCAGATAGAGTAAATTGAACATAGTTAATCGAATTAGGATTTAATTGAATGTTAGTTATTCAGTCAAGGTTGATCGAATATAGTTATTGAGATAGAGTTAGTCAAACATAGTTACTCAGGATAAGTTGCCATTTCGCACGACTGCTAGCGTAATTCGCATGGCGGCAGATAGCCTAGGGCGGTCGGATGTTTCCTGGGGGAAATCAGGCGTAACCATTTTGATCGATGCAATCTAGAGTCAAGCGAAAGGACTTAATCGAATATAGTTTATTCGAAATGAGTTATCGATTATTTGTTAATCGAAATAAGTTATCGATTATAGTTTAATCGAAAAGAGTTATCGATTAGTTTAATCGAAGTGAGTTATAAAATATTGGTTATTCGAAGGAGTTATCGAATTTAGTTATTCGATGGAGTTAATTGATAAGAGTAAATCGATAAGAGATTACCGAATATAGAATATTGGTTATTCGAAAGAGAGATTATCGAATATAGTTATTCGAAGGGAGGAGTTATCGAATAGGGATTTATTCGAAAGAGAGTTATGCAAGGAAGTTTGAAATGTTGAGTATCAACATAAATAAGTTTTGAAAAGAAAATGGGTTGGTAGCACTTTTCCTACCTTAGCAATTTCGAGGACGAAATTTTTTTAAGTAGGGAAGAATGTAATGACCCGGATCCTTGTGGGTTAATTTTGAATATTTAATATTTAATTTAAATATTGTGTTGATAATATAAATGGATATTTATATTAAATTATCGACTTAATAATCAATTTTGATTTAATATCGAATATATCAAGTTATCAGAATACGAAGTTGATTGAATAAAAATTTAATTCTGAATTAAATTACAGTTCAAATGATCAATAGAAAATTCTGTTTAAATTAGAAGAATAATATTACTTTATTATCGAAGGAATTAATTGTTCTGAAATTAATTTGTATCGAATTAAATTAATATCAACTACAAACGATCGAATTAGACTTCATAACCTATCCCAGTGTGTTCAGAGCAGTGGTATTATCCTAGAATTGACAGTCATTGGGTTCAGAAAGGAGTTCGGAATCATGACGTATTTTTAAATTAAAGGACAACGGTTGAAAAAACAGTTTAAAATAAAATAAAATATTTTATTTGTGGACAAAAGCAAGGGTCTGTGTATCCTCCATCTCCACACAAAAGAGAACACCACGACTTCCTTTTTCACCACAAAAATGAGAGTGCCGTGGATCCTTCACTTCCACAAAAATATGGCCTTGCCGTTCCTTTCTAAACCACACCCTTTCTACTTTAAAACTACACCTTTATCAAAACCAGTTTCTCCCTTTAATCCTCAAATGAGAATCAAATTCAAAGCTTTATAACAGCGAGAGCCTCAAATTAAATCGCATCTTTTCCTTCTCCCCTTTTTAATTTACTTCCTCAGGTAACCAATACAAATCGAGGTTAGCCCCTTTCTCAATTTCTTCGATTCAAACCAACGGGAAAGAAAAAAAAAAGAGAACCAAAACCATTTTGAATCTCGAATCCAAATAGGAAAGGACACGAACTTGGGCTCGAGCACACGCGTGATGTAAGGCATCGACTTGGTGCGATTTTACTGATTTAAAACCGAAGTCTTCCAGTCTCGCTAGGGTTGCTTTTTATTGTTGATGGATTGTTCTGAGTTTTGCTTTGCTGCTGTCGACATTTATGAGGGTGCAAGAGGTAGAATGGGGGGCTGACGATGTTAGAAGAGGCCGATGCTGGAACAAGGTTGAATCGGTGAGCTCGGCAGTGGGATATTTTGGTAGTGCAGACCTGGGATGCGGAGATATACGTGTTCTATTTTATGGGATGGTGAATGAGGGGTGCAGTAGTGAGAGAGGGAAGCACGGTTGTGAATGGTGCTGTTCGGGTTGCAAAAGAAATATGGAGCAGGAATTTTAATTTAGAAGAAAAGTAAAGGTAAATTACTCATTAATTAAATTATTTATAACCAAGATTTAGGGTTAAATTATACTTTTTATAATAAAAATCTGATGATGCGATATATTTAATTTATACCAGATAATTTAAATACTATATGGTGAAAACGTTAATTTTAGAAAATTAAATCCTTGAAAATTAATCAAGGATTTTTGCTTTGTTTTATATTCTAACTTCCAAAAGTAATAGATTTCAGAAGGAAGTTAGTTCAAAGTTAAGTGTTCACATTTAGAAATTTTGATGTTAGGTAAAATAAAATGTGTATACCTCTTATAATTCGCATTATCGTTATATACGTATAGGAGTTGTACCAAATGGATATGGCACTTACTGAAATTTTCGCTAATTGCAAATACAGTTCAGAATCCAGTAGAATAAAATAGCACGAGCTATGGAATTTAAATCAGATATTCAGCAAATAAAAATCCTGGTGAGTAAATCTCACTCACCTTATTAGAATTATTTTTATTCGTTAAAAATAATTGTGTTGCTTGTTTGAATGCTATCTGGTTGTTTGAAATATGTATAGTTATTTAGGCTTAACTATTATATATATATTGGGTTGATGATTGGTTGGATTCTGTAACGACCCAGAAAATCTGAACCAATTTAAAATTGGCTAAAATAATGGATTTTAAACATTTAAAATAAATATTTTAAATAATGGCGATGAAAACTGAGTTTGAATCGACAATTGAAAACGAATATAATTAATTATAATTATAAACAAGGCCTAAAATGGCGTGGCAGTTTCAAAAATTGAATTCAAACTTTGTCGGACTATACCTGGTGCAAAACAATACGGATTTTAGTGAAACCAAAAATATTTAAATCTGTTAGTGAATATCTTTCTAACGAATCCGACCAATCGAAATTTGATAGCGGGAATCAAAAGGTATGTCCAGTTGAAAATTCTGAATAGTCGCTATGGAATTCAGGCCCTTAAAAATGGATATTTTGCAAATGACCTCGGATTTCGACGAAACCACTTTTGTTGGATCCGCAGGGTCAAGTTATTGTTAGGTTTCAAATTTCATAATTTTTCGAATCAATATGGGAGCGTGGCAAAGGAAAACGCGTTTGACCAGTTTCCGTTGATTTTAATCGACTGGAAATTGGCCATTTTTCAAACTGTCTCAGAATTCGACGAAACTAGTTTTGTTAGGACCGTATCGTCAATACGAAGCTAGAAAATATTTTTCTGGAATTTTTCTAGTTAGTATGTGACCCCGGTAATTTGAAATGTGCGTTTAAAATTCAATATAATGATTTAAATGAAAATTCAAAAGGAAACTGATTGTAACGATCAAATCAGCTTGCGATACATATCCCATTGTGTTCGGAATAGGGGTAAAACGCTATGGACGACAGGCGGTGGGCCTCGTTTCGAAGTCGTATGTAAAAGTCAACCTTTTTGCAAAATTAAATAATAAAATAATAAAATAATAAAAATAATTTTTAATTTCCCTCCTATATCTCCTTCTTGGCCCCCCGATTTCAGTAAACATAAAAAAAAAAGAAGAAGAAGAAAGCAGCAGCCGCCCGCCCACGACCGCCTCCGCCAAGCTCCAGCCACCTCCGATCTTCTCCCCCCCCCCCCCCTCTTCCTTGCACTCGCTCCCTCCTCCTCCTTCAATCCGACACACTCCCCCCCTCCCCCCCGAAGCCGTTCGAGACCTCGAAGCCGCCTCCCGTTCGAAACCCTAGCGCCGCCCCCAAAACATCGAGACGCCACCAGACCTCCTGCCGCCGACGCCTTCTTTCCTCCCACCCCCCTTTCTTCAAAATACTGTAAGTATTTTATTGTATTTTATTTTTATTTTAATTCGTTAAAACTAATTTCGATTTTAGGGATTTAAAAACTGTTTTTTTTTAGGCAGATTAAAACTGAATTTTAAAAGGTTAAAACTGTTTTTTTTTTTAAAAGATTAAAACTGAATTTTAAAAGGTTAAAATTGTTTTTTTAAAAAAGATTAAAACTGAATTTTAAAAGGTTAAAACTGTTTTTTTTTAAAAGATTAAAACTGATTTTAAAAAGCAGTAAAAACTGATTTTTTAAAATGAAGTAAAAACTGATTTTTTATAAAAGTAAAAACTGATTTTTTATAAAAGTAAAAACTGATTTTAAAAAAGTATTGAAAACTGATTTTTAAAATGATTTATAAACTAATTGATTTTAAAGTTTAAAATAGAAGGAGATTAGAAATTTAAAAAGAGAAAAATCAGATTTTTATATATTGAAAGTCGAAAGAAAAATCAGATTTTTATATATTGAAAGTCGAAGAAAAAAAATCAGATTTTTATATATTGAATAGCGAAGTCAAAACTTGATTTTTATATATTGAATAACATAGTAAAAATTCGATTTTTACATATGTAGAGAATACGGGCGAAAGCGACAAAAAGGCGAGATTGGCGAAGATTTCTCTAAGTGAAGTGTCGTGAAGTTGGATAGCTATTGGTGAGATTTCTGATTTAAAAATATTATATATGTGTTGAAGTAAAAGTGAATTGCTATATATAAATAAATATATATATATATATATATATATATATATATATACGCCCCTCGTCCACAAACCATGGACGATATTTATTGATTGAAATTGTTGTGATAATTGATTGATAGCGAATGATTGTTTGGGATTGTTTGTGATTGATATTGGTTGATTGTGGTTGAAAAATACCCATTTGTGGTTGAGAAATATTTGGTTGAAACCACATAGGATTAGTTTGTGGAAATGAAATAAATATATACATGCCGCCTGCGTGCGAACTAGATGCATGATCCCCATTGTCAAAAACCGCGAGGTTTTAAGGTAGAGCGAGGAGCCGTACTAGGGACGGTCCCGGTTTAACTACCCTGCCGTTATGCTGCCGAAATTTTGAATAATATTCGAGTGTTTGAATTATTTTCATATGCTTAAACTATATAAATTCATTGAATAGAAAACATTCATGTGTTGAATGGATATTCATTCGTTGATTAGAAATTCATGTGTTGAATGGTATTCATAATTTGAAATAAATTGTTTGATAATAAAAATCACCTTTTATCGACTATATGAACTGTGTAAAATAATCTCGTTTTAAAAAGAAATTGTTTTAGGATAAAAATCCCATTTTTTTACCAACTTGAACTATATAGAAAAATAGTGTTTTGAAATGAATTGTTTTACAATAAAAATCACATTTTTATTGTATGCATAAATCGTTGAAATGTGAAGTGTTAAAAATAGCCACTTGTTCGAAATAAACATATATGAGTTGAAATATTCATTAATTAGCTAATGAAATGATTTGCACCTATTTATGTAACATTAGAATGAATGGTGTTTTTAAACCAAATTGAAATCAAATATGAAGTTGGATAGAAAATGATAAATGATAAGAACTGTGTATATATGTACATACATATTCATTGAACAGGTTATAGCAAAGGGGCTAGAGAAGAGGAATAAAATTTTGTGCCCGACAAATAGGTACACATTTACTGCTTTGTTTGGGTGATGATTTTATGAGCCTGTTGGCTACCCGCTTGGCTTTTTCTTTTTCTTTTTGAGATTAGAAGGACCGGGAACGCTATTTGCGATTTCCCGATGCTCCCGGTGCAGGGGAGGTTATGGCGAAATTTTCCAAAATATTAAGGTGTTAGAAAAATATTTGAAGTGAAAACGATATGGAAATCATTGAATGAACTATATTTATATAAATATATAAATATAAATAAAATTAAAACGAAACGAAGCCGTGCAGTTCGTATTTTGAAACCGTGATTTCAAACGACTAGTGCGGGAAATCCGACCATCGGATTTTCCCGAAATCTCAACCGTCGGGTTCGCCTTGGAATAATCTTTCCAACGGCACCAAGCTTGTAAAAATCCAACGGTTGGATTGTCTGGAATGTTTAATTCAAATCTGAAGAAAAACAGTGCCAGAAATGATTATATATATATATATATATATATATATATATATAATTATATTTAATCGAATAACGACGCTGCAGTTCGTATTTTGAAATTGAAACTTCAAACGATTGTACCGGAAGATCCGACCGTCGGATTTTCCCGAAACTGGAACCGTTGGATTCGTTTTGAAAAGACCTTTCTAATGATGTAAATTTTGTGAAGATCCAACGGTTAGATTTTCAGATATGTGTAAATCAAATCTGAAGAAAAACAGCGCCACGGCCACGTTATGGCCCGAAACGTCGTTTTGAATATATTAGCTATTTTAAAATAAATAAAAATAGCGATAAATAATTATAAAATATCATAGGCGATATGGAATGGAAATAAACTGAAATTTGTTTGATTTGTGTGGCTTTTGATGGTTGAATGTGTTTGGTGTGAAAATTACATTAAAGAACAATATTGGTGTTGTCGAATAATTTAACCATTGAAATAAATCGATTTGAAATTCTAAATATACGTGAATTATTTGAAAAGGCCGAGTTAATTCTCATTTCAAATAATTGGCCGACGATTGAAAGTCGAAGATGAAGACGATGGTCGAAGACCGGAGATCTTCACCTCGTTTGGATGGTAACCGAGGTCCTGATTGGGAGGCATCCCGAAATATGGATAATGAGTGGTGATCGTCCAGACGTACGTGGTGATCGAAGGGATTGCGAGGTATTTAGTGCCTCCGGTTTCGTTCAGACCCAGAACGGACTTGTAAATGGACTGTGTGTCTGACATTGGAGTTTATTCTGTGTTGATTGATTTCTGTTAAATATACATCTGTTTGGCGACGAAGAATTTATTCTTTTGCTTAACGCCCTTCTCTGAGACGCACGAGCTCAGGGGTTGTATATCGATGGACATCAGTCGCATGGCATGAATTGCCTGTGTGGCAAGCTAAGATGCAGTGATCAGGGCTTCTGTTGAAAAGCAAAGTCTTGTGGTGATGATCAAAGCACCGCCTGTGTGGCGTAGCTTTGTGTATAACGTGAATTCGCGAGCCTCACACCCCGGTATGAACCTAAAACGGGAGAGGACATCAGGGAGGGCCTGCGTTTCTTCCTAGCTAGGGTGGTGTCAGTGACCTACCAGCCCTGACATTTATATACTTTTCACCTATGTGGTTGTTGCTGTTGCGAGGCGCCTCGATTTGATCGGACGATCCGGGTCCGATGGAGTCATTCGTTGGCTCATTTACGCCCCAAAGGGCGGGGAAACGCAGTGTTCAGGCATTTTAATCCACATCGGTGGACCGGCCCTGACGATCCTAAGGCTTGACAGAGTACTTGCCTGAGGCTCGGGCTAGGCAGTCTCGAATTCGGTAAGGACTATCTTTTGCCTTGGTTAATGACGGAAATCCAATTTCCAAATACGACATCGTGCGGTTTTGATTGTATATATATATGGCGACATGATATATGGTACCCATGCCGTCTATGATTGATAGTTATGATTTGAAATTGTTTTCAAAACATATAGACACTAGCAATAATATCAAATGCCTTTGTTTATTCGTATCAAGCATATTTTAGCCGTTATAAGGTAAAACTCTATCCTCCGGTTTGCGTTGCATTGTGTGATGGGAACTGAGTCTTATAACGGCTTCATTTTTATAAAAAGCATAGCGATGTTTTAAAAGAAAGTTTTGTTTTAAAAGCACTGGCAATCCAATGGAGTAAACCCGTTCCACGGAAGTGGCGTGGTCCTGTGATTAGCCAATTATATATGTGTTGAGTTGATTTCTCATACCAGTCCCATGACTGACTCGTAGTTTGTTTCACTTTCAAACTCGGGTGCCCCTTTTTCTACACGGGCAGCCTTATATTCAGGTTTATCTGGTTCCTTTTCTGGATAGTTGGAGCTGAAGATGGATTCTATCCTTTATTGTTTTTATGCTGTTCAGCTCCTATTGTACATATTTTGTTTATTTCCGCTGTAGACATTTATGTATAGCTGTACTCTATTTGTACTAAGTAAGATCCTGTATACTGTGTAACTCTGATGATACTTTTATCCAGTATATTTTATTGTTCATTATCTGGTGTATTTATTTAATTCTGTTCTGCTATTATATGTTTCTGTGTTATATTCCAAAGATAACCTTGTTTCCGTGTGAACGGGAATTCGGGTCGTCTCAGATTCCCACAGTTTCATTAGCGGATGTCCGCAGTTTCATAGCGGATGATTACCCTATACGCCCCACGCTATGATTAGTGGATGACCTTCATACCGCGATATCCTGCCTCGAAGCAGGATGGGTATTACTATGTTGACTAACGTCTGTGGATGTAGGAAAATAGGTTGGAGGAATCCAACTGGATTCCTCAAAAATATATTATCTGTTGTTGTTTGTTTGATTTCATATATATTCATATAAGATGTGTTAAAAATCAAGTGATTGAAAATTGGTTGATTTGATTGTTGAAAATACCACTAGAGTTTGAATATTGATTTATAAAAATATCAAAAAGGGTATTTGTGATTTTAAAAGGGAATTCTATTTTTATAAATAGAATTTGAATTTTAAATAAAACTATAGAAAATATTAACTTGTTTTGAAGGTATATAAAACAAGTAATCGAATTTATAAACTTTGTTTATAAATGAAAAGATGGGATTTGAATTGAATTTATAAACTTTGTTTATAAATGAAAATATGGGATTTGAATTGAATTTATAAACGTTGTTTATAAATGGAAAGGTGGGATTTGAATTGAAGTTATAAATGTTGTTTATAAATAATGCAGAGAATTCAAATGGACTTTAAACTATAGATTTTGAATATAGAATTCAAATGGACTTTAAACTATAGAATTTGAATATAGAATTCAAATGGACTTTAAACTATAGAATTTGAAAATAAAATACAAATGATGTTTAAATGAAGAGAATTCAAATAGAATTGAATTGGAATTTGAATAAGAAGTCGATAAGGAAACGAGAGTACGAGTATAATTAGAATTTGTTAATATGCAGTTAAAATATATTTGAACATGTCATGTTCAAATATGAAGGTGAAATAGACTGAAGAGTTAAGTAACAGATTTAATTAACAAATTGAGTTAAAACGATTGGTATAGAAATAGATTGGACAGGTATAGACATACAGGAGACATGTTTGGAATAAAGTATAGAAGTGAAATAAATAGAATGCCCGACAAAAAGGTACGTATTTAATTTCCATATGAGATTTTATGTGCCGTATCGGCAAGCCGCTTGGCTTTTTCTTTTTCTTTTTGAGATGAGAAGGACCGGGAAAGCTATTTGAAATTTCCCGATGCTCCCGGTACAATGGAGGTTATGGCGAATTTTTTCGGGAATTTAAGGAGATAGAATATTTTTAAGATAATTTGATAGTTAGAAATCAACATATCAAATTATATAGAAGTCGATAAGGAAACAAACTTAGAAATAGAATAGTATAATTAAAAAGGGAAGTATAAGAATTAAATCTCGTTGAAATAGAAAGAGAAAATGTATATGTGTTTAAAGGTGAATAATCAGTTGTATGGTATTGATTATTCGAGTAAGTAGTCTTGTCTGTTTTGAAGTTAAATGTTATTCAGTCAAAGTCTGAGAGGTAATTATACCCCAACTGGGTTGATTTCATGATATACCGATAAGTAGCAAGATTCAGGCTCGAAGATCAATGTGGAATAAGAATTAGTTAAATACTGTATTTGGGTTGTCGTAACGATGTTTTACACAACATCTGTTTTAACCCAAATATGTGCAAAGCTTGGAAATAGAATAATGAATATTTCCTAGTATAGAAAATAAAGGAAGGCGATATATGGAAATGTTTTCCAAAGAATGTATAAGGCCAATATGGTTATTGAAAATATTTGGTTAACAAATATTGATAAAGAAATAGAGAAGAGATTTAATTAATGGAATATTAATTAAAGGCTCATTGATTGTTGGATGTTTGGATGAACACTTGTTTTATTCGATAGTTAAATCATCGACTATCGAAACACTTGTTTTTATTCGATAGTTAAATCACAGACTATCTAAGTTTTGACCATCGTTGTCAATATGGAGAGACTGGTTGGATTATTATCCGAAGAACCACTCCATATTGGCAGTAGCGTGCGAATCAGATTATATAAAGATAATCGAAGACGGGGTAGAGTGCAAGGACTTTTTCTATTAATAGAAATAGTGCCTTCAGTTCATCCTGTTCCTGGGAGACTTATATGGATTAATGTCTGACAGAGTATTTCCAGAAAGGTCACGTACATTAATTTCTTCAACCGTACCAAGAGTGGAAGCGGAGAAGGAAACTTCTTTTAGCTAACACATAATGTATTGTTGTAGACGTCAATCGGTGATTTGATGGATTTGATGATGTGACATTCAAAGTGAATCTGGTATGATGATAAAGCGTAGCTTCTAGCCTCATCATCTGGTAAATGACAGAAATCGGGCAAGCAACATGGCTATGTAGGTCGCACCTATTAGGGTGTATAATCACCTGATCTAGAGTTTCATTTACTTCTAAAAATATATTGTCGATGCTGTCCCATTCGGGAAACGGTTGCTGATCCCAATCGTTGGTGATATACATTCGATACACTCAAGCGAAATGAGTGGTCGGTCATGTGTGGCTGAGTTGCAAGATGTTCTTGTTGAACTCGGTGTATTCTCCTCTAGAGATATACCAGCGGAAGGTGGTTCCATACCTTGTCATAGGTGGAAAACCAAATACCCAATACGTGCTTGCGGTTTTGATTTTATATTATATAGGTGGAACGTGAGATGAAAACGTTCCACTAGATTGTTAATTACTTGACTTAGACATTATTATAATATCAAAAGAGTTTTGATATAAAGATAAGTCAAGTGTTTGGATTCTCATAAGGGAAAAACCCGTTTCGTGTTATACGGCGTGGTCTTATGAGGTATCATTTAGTTTCTGAAACTGTTTTAAACTGTTTACTCATACCAGTCCCATGACTGACCCGGAGTTTATTTTGTTTTGTTCTACCTAAACTCTTGGGTGCCTAAATTTGTACGGGCAGTCAAGTAGTTCAGGATTTTACAGATCTATCTAAAGGAGCTTGGAGCAGGAGGCTTCTGCGTTATCTAGTTATAGTGGTTCCGTTGTGTTGTAAGTGTTGTACTCTAATAAGTGTATGTTATACAGTTGAATATTTGTATTTCAAAAGTTATGATATATTATATTTTGTTCCGCTGCGATGTGAGATTCTGTGTTGTTATTTCTGTTCTTCTATCTCTTTCCTCTAAAAAAAAATGTTTCGTATTTTCGTGATATTTGGGTTGGACGTATGATGTATATAGTCAACTCTGATGTTGCGGATTTGCGGGTCATTACACTAACAGATTTAAATATTTTTGGTTTCACTCAAATCCGTTTTGTTTTGCACCCGGTACAATCCGACAAAGTTTGAATTCAATTTTTGAAATTGCAGCGCCATTTCAGGCCTTGTTTATGAATAGAATTAATTATATTCATTTTCAATTGTCGATTCAAACTCAGTTTTCATTGCTATTATTTTAAATATTTAAAATCCAATATTTTAGCCAATTTAAAAATTTTAAATTGGTTCAGATTTTCTGGGTCGTTACAATCTCCTACACTTAAAACTTTTCGTCCCCGAAAAGGAACAAAGTCGAAAGTGGTTTGATTATTGAACTCTACGTTCAATCTGGCTTCCATTCTCCAACTTTTCATTTTCTGAGAATCTTCAAATTCTTCAAAAATTTGGCAAACACCCGGAATTTTCGAAAAATTTCGCCATAACCTCCTTTGTACAAGGAGGGGTTTGGAAATTTATTGGGCTGTATTAGGTACCCAATAAATCCTAATAAGCATTCACATATTTATAGTGATATATTCTTGTGTTTATAGGGGAGCGTGTATTGATAATAACTCCAGAGAATAAATTCTCGTCACCCTGTCAAAGCCTGAGGGAGTGTGTATTTTAAATGCTCCAGAGGATAAATCCTCGTCACCTCGTCCCGTGTGGGAAATAAATAGTCCATGTGCCATATTTAATAACTAGAGAGACGTGATTATTGTCAACTCCAGACCCATGTGAGGTTTTTATCAATCTGACAATTTTATCGTTACAATTTAAATAGTCCATATCAGTCATCAGTTCAACCGGTAAAATATAGTCATCGCCATACAAGCCTCTCGCTCATATGGTAAATTTTCCACCTCGTCACACAAGCTCAAAATGCTTATGTGGTATACGATGAAGTATGCCTATCTTCCAGAAGTATGCCATGCAGTGTAGTTCAAAATTAATTGTTACTATCCTATGGCGATGTTTATTTTTACACATAGAATAACCAGCACTCCGCATCCAATGGCATTCACAGGAGTTGATCTACCCCTTAGGGTTAATCATCCTCTAACGTACGGACTAGTCCAAGCACTTCAGTTTTATATGTCATTAGACCGTACGTCTAACCATTAATTATGCGCTTGCCTCAACTCACTAGGTTTCCAGTTAACTTGGTTATTTCAATTCATATGGAATTCTTATTCAAATTACCAAGTTTCTCTTGCTTATTAATTTCAGTCATACAACTTAATTCATTTAAGTTTATTAATAAGCTTACAACATGTTATTCTCTAGATTGTGGCCCAAGGTATGTGATCCACAATCCCTTTTATATTCTTGTTTGATTTCAATAACATGTTTTACTTAATATGTAATTAAGTATATCCAGTTTCCAATTAACATGTTACTTACCATTTATGATTAAATATAACTTATTTCATTTCATAAGTATTCCTCATCATTTCTCATTTAATCATAATTCCACTTTACGTCGTCAATACGACTTACCGTTGTTTACTTATTAACTTAATTCTATTAACAAAGGCCCATTAATAAATTTCTTTACCCATTTGTTATAAACCATGTTATAATTTCCCCTTGTCCCTAGGACAAGTCTAAACATGTTATTCTTACCAACGGGTTTCAAACTCCCGGACTACTTAATTTATAATTAAGTACAATATATTTTCCCCCATTTTCTTAACTGGTTTTAGATTTTCCCCTTTGCTAATTAATTAATTTACAATTAAGCGTCACTTAACTTAATTCACCAGTTATCCATTCCTTTACTAGGTTATTGTCCCAAGGACAAGTCTACCTATTATACAACATTTTCATTAATGTTATTTATTTATAGTAGGTTATTACCATTCCCCTTTTAAAACATTTACTGTTGTAAACCATTATTCTTCATTCTCTGTAATATATGTTCCTTATTGTATTAAGGAAAACACTTCATGCACCTTATCAGTTTGATAGAAGGAATCAATGATTTATTTTCATAACGTTTTCCCATCTAAATACATGGTAGCAAGTAATTTCTTTACTTTTCTATATTTATTGTGGCTTTCTTGCAACAACGTTTTCAGAAATAAGTCATTTAGGGAAATACATCATTTTTTCCTCTTATCACACTAACTCAGTTCATTACATCCCTTCCATTCTTATATTCTGAGCTAGACATTTAATTACCATCCTTGCCATTTATTCATATCTTGTTATATATATATATATATATATATATATATATATATATATATAAACACTAGACCTCTCACATTAAGCCTACACTTGTGGACAATGGATTTGCCGAGTGGGTCCAGGCAGACTTCTACTACAAGCTGACTTAACCTCGTGTCTTAGCACATGTTGTTAATTCTTGCACTTAGGCATCTCACATTAGGTTCAACATTAGTTGCTACTGGATATGCCGGTCGGGTCTGGGCTGACTTCCGCCACTAATGCAACCTAACCTCGTGCCATAAGTGTATCTACAATTTTTAATTGTAATCCTAGGCATATTCATTTTCATTTAATCACTTATGTTCACATCAAATTGTGCTTCCAAATTAAAATCTCAAAACATAATATATGTTATGCTCATTACATGAAAATTTTGGACGCGTTATCCTTTTTACTGTAATATAGTTGCAGTAATTTAATTTACATGTCGTCCAATTTTTGCCTATATTTTGTCGCATGTCATTTTAAACATATGTTCAATTCTACTAGGACATGTAAACATTCAATCGGGTAATTATTTTAACATGTACTTCAATCAATAATATGTCCCTAGTAAACCATGTAATTACAATCATTGAATTGGTTATTCATATCGTAAGAAGTTTATTTTCTCCAACATATAAACATTCAATAACTTAGCCAATTCAGCATAGGAATTTCCTGGCATATTCATATCATCATTTCAATTCATTACAACAGCAATTTATAATTAAACTGGCCATTTCAAAATTTATTAGAAATGGGAATGCTAAACGATAGTCATAACATTGTCTAAAGGCTATAGCTTAAACCCACTAACCTTTAAGCTTTCCCCAAATTTTGGATCTGATCCGTTCTATCATCCATGGTTTTCCTTTTCCCTTTAATTTGATTCACGACCTAACGACCGTGGATTTATTATTTCATGAAAAAAGAAGGGAAAGAGAAATAATTTAAATAGATTGGTTCTTAGAGGTTTACCTTACTTTTATGATTCAATAATCTTTTTTAATTAACGTTGATTCCTTCTTCCAGATCTGAATTTATAATCCTCCTAGGCTAATATTTTAATTTCAGATTAGATTTGAGAAGGGGGGGGGAGAGAGAGAGGGGGATCCATGGCAGCGCTCTAGCGTAGCTGCTGAATAATGATGTTTAGGGTTAGGTCTAGGGTCTTATTTACAGGTGCTCAAGGCCTTATCGTAAATGCAGCGTTGAGTCAGCATTGAACCCTGTTAAGAAAATAGTCTAGGTTCACAGATGAATCTAGCCAAATTTTATCGTACACGCTGTGCTGAGTCAGCATGGAGTCCCACAAGCTGTTTTGGTGCATAAATTTGAATTTTAAATGTTTCAATTGTTTTGGCGTGGAAATTTGATTTTCAAACTTTTGAATTTCTAGAATTTATTCAACTGTTTTATTCACATGAAATATTATTATACGTATACAATTCCTCTAACGACCGTTTTACGCATATATATATATATATATATATATATATATATATATATATATATATATATATATATATATATATATATGCACAACTTTCGTTCTATTTTCAGAATTCAAACGATGTTGCATCGTTATTTTATTCTTGTCATATTTCATCTTGAATTTTATCTTTCATATAAATATATTTCTGCATATATATATATATATTTATTCTCATATATATACATATATTTTCTTTATTTCCTTATATGTATGTTCTTATCCTTTCAAATTTTGAATTTGTATACGTAAATATATTTGCATGTTTAGTTGGCCCTCTCTAAAACAAAGATAAAAATTATGTTGCCACCGGGGTTCGAACCCCGAACCACTATGTTACAAATCCAATGCCTTAACCAACTGAGCTATGAAGTCTTTTATTAATAAGTCTTAGAACAATGATAATTATTGCTCTCTCCTTACTTCTCTTTTTCATGTTAGTTACAATACTTAAATTAAATCATTGCGTGAATCTTTTTCTTTTATTTTTCTTTTAATGTTAATGTATTATGTTTGCAAATCAGTGCATGCAACATATTTACATTGCATGCAACCAATCCTTTCTTTCTTTCAATGCATGCATTACATTTTTTTCAGTGCATGTATTTATTACATGCAATCCTTATTTTATTCTTTATTTTTTTATTTTAATTTGTTTGTGTATATATATATATATATATATTTCTCTTGTGCAAATACAAACGTCTAGGCTTAATGACTTCTTCACATGATGTACGTTTTATGCAAACCAGATGTCTATCTTGACCAGAATTCTGAGATGGATGCAACGGCGTAGTATGTTTTACTTAATGCTCATTATTTAATTAAGTTATTCTTATTTTATTATATTAAAAATACGGGCTGTTACAATCTCCCACCCTTAGGAAATTTCGTCCTCGAAATTTAATAAGGGTAAAATCAATTATCCCCTCGCATAATATACATCCATCATGTGTGCATCCAATTTTTGCAACCATTGTGCACATGTGCATAGTGCAATACATCACAATAATACATGTATGCCTAAGCAGTACCTCCTATATGTATACAAATTTTCCAAAAATCCTTTTAAAATATGATGCTCACGTCCTAAATATACTGGCAGTTCTATACGAATGCAATATTTTAAAAATTAAAACACCTTTTTTATCCAAATTTTCCCACACTCTTACTGAATAAGAGCGTAGTTTATCCAATTGTTGCATCCAAAACCCTACCAACCACCATTAAATTTCGAAATTTAGAAAAATCTAATTTTCTAAATTTGATTTCTTATGTTACAAAAAGCTATAAAACAGAAAATTTTACATTTTCCGTTTTTCTTCTGTGTATCTTTTCCAATTGTTCTTGAATTTTATGAAACTATTCTATAAAGATTTCCTATTTTCCCATCCAAGCACAACTACATAAGAAACTTTCTATTTTTTTTCTTTTTTTTTTTAACTTATCTTGGAAAAATTTCATTTTTATTCATCTTTTCTTAAGATTTTCTTTTTCTTTTCCCGTCATGTTTGTTACTTTTCTGAATTTATTGTTTCCTTTTTAGTTAGGCTATTTATCTTCCTTTCTTAGCTTATTTTACTTAATCCAATGATTTAAGTTTACCCTTTTCAAATAAGCCTTTCCATCTTTCAACATCCTACACAACTACTACTAAGGGCCAAGAATCTTAAGACTATTTCACTTAAGAAAAGTCCAACCACAAACTCTCAACACTTACTTGCCCTTCACTATCTAGTAGTCTCTACTAGTCCTTGCAGTCTATTACTAGCCTATATTTTTTCAACTAACAATCCTACGTTTTACAATGCTTATGCATTTAATGGGAATTTTTTTCATTATTCCAAGATAATCCTTACTATTTACTTCATAGCTTCAAATTTTTTTTCAAAAATTATAAATGCTAAAACTTTTATTTTCTTCTTAAAACAATAATCAAAATTTATTGTCAAAATAATAAAGATTTCAAAACTTCTTACAAAGTGCAACATTTTGTATGCCTTAATTTTTAATCCTTTCATATATTATAATATGAAAACTAATGAGCTATACATGCTCTATAATGTACACCTTTGCATGAGAGAATACTTTTTAAAACAAGAAATCATTGTTTTCAAAAAGATACCTATTTTACTTTAGAACTCGATATGAACTAGATATGTTCTTTACATATTTTTCTCAAACATCAAAAATATTTTTAAGAATAAAACTTGAAAATACCCCAAACTATTTTGTCAAGACTTTTACATTTCCATGTTCTTAAAAGTTAAAAAATGGGTTAGATTCAAAGTGGTCTCCAACACAACTAGGTTTTCCTAGACACTGACATGAAATTAATTCTCTCAACTATATATATTCCTAATCCATTTTCCACTTTTTAATCTTTCTCTAATTTATAAGGTTTCACTACCAAACCCACTAATCTGAGATAATTAATATTTAAATTATTAACATACGGGATACATTCTCCTTTTTTACCAACCATTTTGTACACTTTCCACCCATCTTACCTAAGGGTCTCAAATATCCATATTCAATCTTTTAGTGTACAAAACTAATATCCCAACTCTTTCCATTTAGTGGGCTCATTTATGGATCTAAGTTTATACATGATATATTTATATTTTTGAAAATAAAAATACATTCACTCACTATCTATACAGGTATCTTAAACCTAAGCTCTGATACCAGATGTGACAACCCAGGTTCCGATAGACTGATTTTTTTTTTTAAATCCCAATCCATCGAAACCCGAGTTAGTTTGCTCTGGTATCCTGCATAAAAGACAGAGACATAAAACATGTCAGAGCTTAGAAAAATATCTCACAGCGGAAAGTGTAAAATATAGTATAATCAAAACATAGCCTTAGCGTATTATTAATACTGCCTAACCAGTGTCCAAAGCTATCATGTCTCTACCACATTCTAGCCTGCGATTTGGTTATAAGGAGGGGGTCAGAACACAAGTTCTGGGATCTGGATTTAAACTATACACTTTGGATAATCTTACATATACCGTTCAATCATATTTTCTTATTTATTAGGTTACTTGGTTTAACTGCACTCAAGGCTTACATACACGTCGTACCCATTTACTTCCTAGTGAATTAACCTAATACAGTATATGTAGCTATCTCTCAATATTGAGATACACCCAATGGTACCCCACTCGCACGGTCTCCACCGTATCATCACAGGAATATAGCAGTCTCTAATCCTACGCCTGAATGTCGTACGGATTTCTGAATATATGTCAACGCTAATTCTGCAAAGAACCACTACTTCTATATTACGTAAGTGTTCGGACTGCCATCTTTGAAACATTCGATCGAATTAGGTTCCATCCTCGAATAATGCCCTCTGGTCTTATGATACACCACCCAGATCGACATGAGTGTACCTAGACTTTCCCACGTGCGTATCGTCAATCGTTCTCGATGTCTATTGGACATGTTCTCTATATGTGCGCCCGAGTCCCGTGCCAAGGCTAATCAGGAAACACGGAACTCGGTCAGGAGCTTTCAAATATCTACTGATTGTAGATGCTAAGGTCTGCTTTTACAGTGGTTATGGTCCCACTAGAGCCCTCCCTCAACTAATGAAGGGCACCCAAGAATGTCAAGAATGAGAACTTAACCCCAGCCCCCTATTCCCTTCAAACCTATTGCCAGCCTCACCCATATCTTGATAGCAAAGTATATGATCTTTTGGAGTTCTCCGCCATTCCGCTTTACGTACTGACTGAAGATTGTAGGTAGACGACGAGTGAGTTATGAGGAGGGGTCAGAACACAAGTTCTGGTGACTGGATTTAAACTACACACTTTGGATAATCATGCATATACTGCTCAATCATATTTTATTATTTATTAGGTTACTTGGGTTAACAGCACTCAAGGCTTACGCACACGTCGTACCCATTTACTTCCCAGTGAATTAACCTAATACAGTATACGTAGCTATCTCTCAATATTGAGATACACCCCATGTTACCCCACTCGCACGGTCTCCACCATATCATCGCAGGAATATAGCAGTCCTTAATCCTATTCCCGGATGTCGTACGGATTTCTATATATATGTCAACGCTACGTCTGCAAAGAACCACTACTTCTATATTACGTAAGTGTTCAGACTGCCATCTTTGAACCATTCGATCGAATTAGGTTCCATCCTCGAATAATGCCATTTAGTCTTATGATAGACCACCCAGAGCGACATGAGTGTACCTAGACTTTCCCACGTACGTATGATCAATCGTTCTCGACGTCTATTGCACATGTCTTCTATATGTGCGCCTAAGTCCCATGGTATGGCTAATCAAGAAATACGAAATTCGGTCGCGAGCTTTCAGATATCTGTCGATTGCAGATGCTAAGTTCTACTTATACAGTGGCTATGGTCCCACTAGACCCCTCCCTCGACTAATGAAAGGCACCCAAGAATATCAAGAATGAGAACTTAACCCCGACCCCCTATTCCCTTCAAACCTATTGGCCAACCTCACCCATAACTAGATAGCAAAATGTTTGGTCTTTTTGAGTTCTCCGCCTTTCCGCTTTATGTACTGGCTGAAGATGGTAGGTAGACGACGAGTTGCTATCACAGGGCACTAAACGGTCTCGCCGAATCACGCTGCTCCATCTTAGTCTTTTGATTTCCCCTTATTATTACAATCAGTCCATGCTCATTGGTTCACCAATGCAGACCTAACCTCTATGAGCACAGGCGGATCATCTGCCATTCACAGAAGAATACCAAGAGTACCCTACATCCTCGGAAGCCATGTGCTTCTTAACCCAGTCCGTAGGGGCTTACAAGAATATCTAGATGGACATGCACTCCTCTTCGTGTCTTTTGACATCCCGATGATCTACCACTTAGCGTTAATCATCCTCTAACGTATGGAATGGTCCAAGCACCTTAGTTTTATATGACGTTAGACCCTATGTCTAACCATTAATTATGTGCTTGCCTTAACTCACCAGGTTTCTAGTTAACTTGGTTATTCGAATTCATATGGAATTCTTATTCAAATCACCAAGTTTCTCTTGCTTATTAATTTCAATCATACAAGTTAATTCATCTAAGTTTATTAATAAGCTTACAACATGTTATTCTCTAGATTGTGGCCCAAGGTCTGTGATCCACAATCCCTTTTATATTCTTGTTTGATTTCAATAACATGTTTTACTTAATATGTAATTAAGTATATCCAATTAACATGTTTCCAATTAACATGTCACTTACCATTTTTGATTAAATATAACTTATTTCATTTCATAAGTTTTCCTCATCCTTTCTCATTTAATCATAATTCCACTTTACGTCATCAATACGACTTACCGTTGTTTACTTACTAACTTATTTCTATTAACTAAGGCCCATTAACAAGTTTCTCTACCCATTTATTATAACCTATGTTATAATTTCCCCTTGTCCCAAGGACAAGTCTAATCATATTATTCTTACCAACGGGTTTCAGACTCCCAGACTACTTAATTTATAATTAAGTGCAATATATTTCCCCTCTTTTCTTAACTACTTTTAGGTTTTCCCCTTTTCTGATTACTTAATTTACAATTAAGGGTCACTTAACTTAATTCACCCGTTATCCCATTCCCTTACTAGTTTATTATAACCTAAGTTAAAGTATTCACTTGTCCCTAGGATAAGTCTACCTATTATACAACATTTTCATAAGTGTTGTTTATTTATAATAGGTTATTATCATTCCCCTTTTAAACCATTTACTGTTGTAAACCATTATTCTTCATTCTCTGTAATATATGTTCTTTATTATATTAAGGAAAACACTTCATGCACTTATCAGTTTGATAGAAGGAATCAATGATTTATTTTCATAACGTTTTCCCGTCTAAATCCGTGATAGCAAGTAATTTCTTTACTTTTCTATATTTATTGTGGCTCACTTGCAACAACGTTTTCAGAAATAAGCCATTTAGGGAAATACATCACTTTTCCTTCTTATCACACTAACTCAGTTCATTACATCCCTTCGTTTCTTATTTTCTGAGTTAGACATTTAATTACCATCCTTGCCGTTTATTCATATCTTGTTATATACATATATATTTACACACACACACACACACACACACACACACACACACACATATATATATATATATAAGCACTAGACCTCTCACATTAAGCCAAAACTTGTGGACGCTGGATTTGTCGGTGGGGTCCGGGCAGACTTCTACCACAAGCTGACTTAACCTCGTGTCTTAGCACATGTTGTTAATTCTTGCACTTAGGCCTCTCACGTTAGGTTCAACATTAGTGGCTGCTGGATATGTCATTCGGGTCCAAGCAGACTTCCGCCACTAATGCAACATAACCTCGTGCCATAAGTGTATTTATAATTTCTAATTGTAATCGTAGGCATATTCATTTTCATTTAATCACTTATGTTCGTATCAAATTGCGCTTCCAAATTAAAATCTCAAAACATAATATATGTTATGTTCATTACATGAAAATTTAAGACACATTATCCTTTTTACTGTAATATAGTTTACGGTAAACTAATTTACATGCCGTCTAAATTTTGCCTATATTTTGTCGCATGTCATTTTAAACATATGTTCAATTCTACTAGGACATGTAAACATTCAATCGGGTAGTTATTTTAGCATGTCGTTCAATCAATAATACGTCCCAAGTAAAGTATGTGATTACAATCACTGAATTGGCTATTCAAATCCTAATAAGTTTATTTTCTCCAACATGTAAACATTCAATAACTTAGCCAATTCAACATAGGAATTTCCTGGCATATTCATAATAACATTTCAATTCATTACAATAGCAATTTACAATTAAACTGGCCATTTCAAAATTTATTAGAAAGGGGAATGCTAAACGATAGTCACAACATTATCTAAAGCAATAGCTTAAACCCACTCACATTTAAGCTTTCCCAAAATTTTGGATCTGATCCATTCTATCATCCATGGTTTTCCTTTTCCCTTTAATTTGATTCATGACCTAACGACCATGGATTTATTATTTCATGAAAAGAGAAGCGAAAGAGAAATAATTTAAATAGATTGGTTCTTCGAGGTTAACATTGCTTTTATGATTCAATAATCATTTTTATTAACGTTGATTCCCTCTTCCAGATCTGAATTCATAATCCTCCTAGGCTAACATTTTAATTTCAAAATAGATTTGAGAAGAGAGAGAGACGGGGGCCATTGCAGAGCTCCAGCATAGCTGCTGAATTATGATGTTGAGGGTTTGGTCTAGGGTCTTATTTATAGGTGCTCAAGACCTTATCGTACACGCAGCGTTGTGTCAACATTGAACCCACTCAAGATACTAGTTTAGGTTCACAGATGAATCTAGCAAAATCTTATCGTACACGCAGTGCTGAGTCAACATTGAGTCCCATAAGATGTTTTGGCGTAGAAATTAGAATTTTGAATGTTTCAATTATTTTGGCGTATAAATTTGATTTTCAAAATTTTGAATTTCTAGAATTTATTTAACTGTTCTATTCACATGAAATATTCTTATATGTATACAGTTCCTCTAACGACCATTTTACTCATATATATACGCACAACTTTCCTTTTATTTTCAAAATTCAAACGATGTTGCATCGTTATTTGATTCTTGTCATATTTCATTGACTGTAGCCTTATCTTGAATTTTATCTTTTGTATACATATATTTCTGCATATATATATATATATATATATATACATATATTTTCTTTATTTCCTCATATGAACATTCTTATCCTTACAAAATTTGAATTTATATACGTACATATATTTGCATGTTCATTTGGCCCTCTCTAAAACAAAGATAAAAATTATTCTGCTATCGGGGTTCGAACCCCCGACTTCTATGTTACAAATCCAATGCCTTAACCAACAGAGCTACGAAGTCTTTTATTAATATGTCATAGAATAATGATAATTATTGCTCTCTCCTTACTTCTCTTTTTCATGTTAGTTACAATACCTAAATTAAACCATTGCATGAATCTTTTTCTTTTATTTTTCTTTTGATGTTAACGCACTATGTTAGCAAATCAGTGCAGCAACATATTTACATTGCATGCAACCAATCCTTTCTTTCTTTCATTGCATGCATTACATTTTTTTAGTGCGTGTATTTATTACATGCAATCCTTATTTTATTCTTTATTTTTTTATTTTAATTTGTTTGTGTGTGTGTGTGTATATATATATATATATTTCTCTAATGCATATGCAAACGTCTAGGCTTAATAACTTCTTCATATGATGTACGTTTTACGCAAACCATTTATCTATCTTGACTAGAATTCCGTGACAGACGCAATGGAATAGTCCGTTTTACTTAAATCTCATTATTTAATTAAGTTATTCTTATTTTATTATCTTAAAAATACAAGGTGTTACAGTCGGTTTGCGCCTCCCACACCATCCGCCTCGTTGGATCTCTTACAATCAATCAGTAAGCGTGCCCCTTCTCCACCTTGTACGGAGGTCTTTACTTCATACCAACTTCGTGTTACTGACTGAAATGGGTCCCTCCCAATATGATACAAGCTCTCCCCCTATATTGTATCCCCACTAGGTTTTCTACTGACAATGTATACCCTTAGGTGTCTTTAATTACATAGCCCTATACAGTTATTCTTACCCTAAAGGGTGTCTTTAATTCATAACTTTATTACACCATCTACTGGTTATGTATACCTCTAGGTGTCTTTAATTACATAACCATGTTATGCAATCTACTGGTTTTGTATACCACTAGGTGTCTTTAATTACATAACCTTATTGGGTTAAGTACGTGGGCCTATATATACATATCACCCATCCCCTACAATTTACTTAACCCACCACTACCCCATCCAATTTTACATAACCCTAAATTAAGTCCATTGTCATATTAAATTAGGTTAAGTAATCCATTTCTTTACAATGTCCAATTTTGGTTATAATGGGCTAGACCTCCCACATTAGGCCTATAACGTGTGGATGCTGGGTATGCCGGTCGGGTCCGGGCAGTCTTACTCCATAGTTGGGCCTACCCTCGTGTCTTAGCCCGATTCGTATTTGTGTACTTAGACATACCACATTAGGTTCAACATTAGTGGCTGCTGGATATGTCGGTCGGGTCCAGGCAGACTTCCACCACTAATGTAACCTAACCTCATGTCATAAGTACAATTTACTAAGCATTCCAAATTAATCCAAATCTACCTATGTCATTATAGGTAACTATTTCTATGTTTTCCCCGTTTGAATTACATGTCCCTTTTCATATTAAACATTACATAAATCATGCCAATTATAATCCCTTTTTCCCCGTTCTCTCTCTAACGTATTCGTACGTAATTTTGGCGGCATCTAGGCTATAAAGTAGCCTCGCTATAGTAATAAAAAGGGAGTATGATGAGGGTGGTAATTTCAACATGTCTTGGCGTAAACATGAACATAAATTGGCATAGTAACAAAGTGAATGGACATCTGATTAACATCATAATAAAGTGACATCAAACTAGTAACTTGTGGCAATCACTATGATGTTTAAGCAAGCATAATGAGATCTAGATTTAACATTAGGTGTCCAATTACCTAGATCTAGCATAGTTAGGGTGACTTAGCAACATGTTTAGATCAAAAGGTAGATTCACATGTCAAGTTTAGAACATATATCGATGTATCATAATATGAAAGGTGACAGGTGATTAACATAAAGGTCTAGATCCAAGTAATTTCATAATTATCCAAATTAATAGATGTACTTCCATCATAACATGGTTACAATTCAAGATCCATGTAAACATAATAATCGAATCACCACAATTATAATATATCTAGGAAATTAGATCTGTTATGCATAGAATAAAATCTCATATTAGCATAGAATCATACTTTACAACATATCCAATTCATTGTTTATCAAAGCATACTTTTATTTATCTAAACCTAAAAGTAATCTAGAAACTCACAGCGTTAGGTTTAGAGAATTTAGGAAGAACGGATCTAGAATTTATGAATTGGATTTGTAGAGTATGTTGTTTTAGAAATGGTTCAGTTCGTAGTCCAGCAGCATATGGCCTCCATGACTCCAAATGAAGAGAATATGATAAGTGTGACACATATATATAGTTGCCAGACCCCTTGAAACTGAGTGCCACTTCAGCCCTATCGGTGTCGGCACCCCTGTGGGTGGGTAGACCCCTAGGTCGACACCCCTCTAGGGGGGTCGACCCCCTAGAGCAAAAAAATTTCTGTTCAGAGGAAAATTTCGAATTTGAATTCTCTAGATAGGATTCTGACTCATCTCTGACTCACCTCTGACTCAAGCATATATATAAAATATCTTTGTGCGTATACAAACTTAAAACTCTCATAATTTCTTCATACGGTGTCCATTTTACGCAAACTAAATGTCTATTTAGACCAGAATTCCGAGATGGATGCAATGGTGCAGTCCGTTTCCTATAATTCTAAACATTAAATTAATTATTATTTAATTTGTTCTCTTTAATGTTGTTTAAAATTTGGGGTGTTACACTTTGTAATGACCCGCATTGGCAGAGGTATTATAATTAATTTATTTAATTATATAAATAGTGATATAGTGAATTTAATGGTCATGGAATTAAATAATGATGAATATTTAATTAAAATAATAAATTAAATAATATATTTAATTCTGAAATAATCAGAATTGGCTGAAATGACGATATGGTGTGAACCGGATCATCTGTGATATTTAATTCAGCTTGGAATTGAATTAGAATAACGAATATATTATATAAATGACAATTTGAACGTATAATTATATTATAGTTATAATCGAGCTCGAAACGGCGCTGCAGTTCGTAAATTGGCAATTCGAACTTCAATTGAATATACAGAAGCCGTTTTAAATCGGATTTCTGTGAAACAAGAAACGTGTGGTGCTGGTGGAGTATATCTTTCTAGTGGAAGAGAAAAATCGGGATTTCGTCATGTAGATTTTGATTTACGTCCAAATCAAATTCTAGAAAAGTCGCTATGGAATTCCCTTATAATTTATTTATATTTATAAAAGGAATTTCATTGAAAATCGAATATCGATATAATCGGGATTGGAAATATCGAGCTAGAAATTCATAGAGGATTTTCTAGAGCTGAACGATATCGTATGTGGATATATACGATAATATTTAATTATAAATATTTAACTTAATTATTTTTAAATATATTTAATATTTAAAAATGGTTATTTAGAGCTTTAAAAATAGCCAGTTTTGCGAACAACCTCAGAATTCGACGAAACTAATTTTGTTGGATCCGCAATATTAAATTATTGCTAGATTTCAATTTCCATGATTTTTGAAGTCAGTATGTGGCCGTACCGATTTTTAAAGTGAGAAACAATCAGTATTTCGAAAGTTAAAAATACATTGTGTGAGCATACGAAGTTGGAATTCGACGAAACCAGTTTCGTTGGGACCGTAATGTCAAACTCTAGCTACCTGTCCAACTTCGTGATTTTTAGGCATTGTGTGTGTTCACACGAATTTTTAGAGTGCAGAAAATAAATATAAATGAAATTTTTAGGCATTGTGTTCACATGAATTTTTAGGCATTGTGTGTGTTCAAAAATATCTAGCCTATAAATACACTTCAAAACTTTCTTAAACCCTAAACAAAATTCCTCAGAAGTCAACACTCAGTAAAAATGCGCTGCTTCCATTTTTGTTTCTCCAGTAAACGTATTCGATCTTTCTAAAATCGAATACAAATCAAATAAATCTCCTTAAATCTTCAAACAGCTATAATTTAAATCAGAAGGAGACACTCTTCAGTTTCAGGTCCATTTCAGGGGGTTCGAACTCTATGGGCGTCGATACCGTAGCCCTAGGGCTTGCTATAACCTGCGGCTCTGACATCAAGGTGTCGAACAGAGTGTAGGAGGGAGATGCCATTGGCGAGGCGCACCGATCGACGTTGGTAGGAGGTTCTCCGGTGGGTTCTGGGGTACCGCGATAATGGCTGTCGCCATTTTGAGGAGCAGTCCAGTTTTTAGAGGGACCACCGAGTTTGTGGGGTAGTGGTGATGAGGAGGAGAGTGGGACGCTGAGTTGAATAGTGGTGACCGCGGTGGTGATAGGCGGCCAGAGCGTTGGTGGTTTGGGGTCAACAGTGAGGTCAAAGATCAGGTTTGGTTATACAGGTAACGACGAGTTTGTGGATTTCAATTGGGAGAGAAAGAAGGAGTATCGGGTTTATAAGGGAGAGCGGGTATGAGCTTGTACGATGGTGAATGGGCCAAGACATAAAGTCATACGATACCAGATTGATGAACCGTAAGTTGCGTTGGGATCGTATGGACGGGAGCAACACAATGAGACTGGCCGGGAGTGGGTCGGAGACAGTTACAATTTTTGGCGAAATAAATTGTCAGACTGAATCAAATAATGCAAACCGTTATTTAAAGGCTAACGCAAAAATGTGAGTAAAACTCACTAATTCTAAACAGTTTATAATTTCATGTTGTATTTTTAGAACTGTTAGATATTGGCTGATTGACTGTGTGTTGACTATTTGATTGAACTGCTAGTCAGTTAGTTGAATTTCTATATTGATTCTGTTTAACAAAATATATCATATGGAACTGATAGTGATGTTATCTATATTGTTTAACATCTGTGATGTAGGGAAACAGGTTGGAGGAATCCAACTGGATTCCTCAACATTTATTTTTATTGTGATTCATATATTGCGATATATAATGTGATATATAATCTGTTGTTGATTATGTGTGTTTGGACGATATTTATCGTTGTTATATGGTACGTTAAATACCATAAGAAATACTGGATATGGAAAAGGGGATTTTCAAAGTGTATTTTGAAAATGAATTATTTATATAAAATCGATGTATTTTATATAGAAAAGGGAAAGGATTTTTATAAAAGAAATATTTATAAAATCAAAGGATAAGTTAGAATAAAAGGAAATCATTTGTAAAGTGAAGAACCGTTACTAAAAGTAAATCTTTATAAATGAATAGAGTAAAAGGAGTTAATCGAATTAGTTATTCGAATACAATAAAGGAAGTTATCGAATAAAGTTAAAAGGAGGTATTCCAATATAGTTTAGCCAAAAGGAGTTATTCGATCAGAATTCATCGAATAGAATTAATTGATTAGAGTTAATCAAACAGAGTTAATCAGGTAGGGTTAACCAGTTAGAGTTAATTGGTTAGAGTAAATCAGTTAGGTTAAACCATTAGGGTAAACCAGTTAGAGTTAAACCAGTTGGAGTTCATCGATTAGAGTCAAAGCAAAAAGGAGTTAATCGAATATTGTTTATTTGAATAGAGTAATAGGAGTTAATCGAATATAGTTTATTCGAATAGAGTAAAAGGAGTTAATCGAATATATATAGTTTATTCGAATAGAGTAAAAGGAGTTAATCGAATATATATAGTTTATTCGAATAGAGTAAAAGGAGTTAATCGAATATTGTTTGTTCGAATAGATTAAAAGGAGTTAATCGAATATAGTTTATTCAAATAGAGTAAAAGGAGTTAATCGAAAATATATAGTTTATTCGAATAGAGTAAAAGGAGTTAATCGAATATATAGTTTATTAAAATAGAATTAAAAGAGTTATCGTATATGGTTTACTCAATAGGAGTTAAGTGAATAGAGTTAGAGTTAAATCAAAAGAGTTAAGTGAATAGAATAAATTGAATAGAGTTATCGAATATACCTTATCGAAGGAAAAATTATCGAATAGAAAAGATTTGAAAGAGAGTTACGTAAGAAAGTTTGTTAAAGAATTAGAAGGGTGAACTTTGTCTATTTCAAAGTTAGAAACGTTGTTCAGTCAAGGTCTGAGAGGTAGTATTACCCCAACTTGATTGACTTCATTTTTAACTAAGGAATGGTTAAGGTTCGATAGTAAAGGATGGTTAAGTGAATTTAGTAATTAAAGGAAATGTTTTGAGTTGGCACCACGATAGTTTGTTTAAACATCTGTATAAGTCCAATGAAGAAGCTTTGGAAATGTTTTCCAAATAAGAAACCAGAAATGTTTTCTAATAAAGAAAACAAGAAATGGAAATGTTTTCCATTGTTAATAACGTATATTTTCCAAATTTAGAAAATAAGAAATATTGAATATAGGGAAACATGAGATAATTAAATTTATGAAATAAAGAGATAAATGTTGAATGATGTTTGATCGATATAAATTTCCATTTGGAAATAATATCATTGTTTGCACACCTGTTTTTCTTTGATAGTTAAATCACAAACTATCGAAGTTTTGAACATTTTAACGTTGTTAATATGGAGAGACCGGTTAGACTATTATCCAAAGAACCACTATGTATTGGCATAAGCGTTGCGAATCATTTATGCCAAAGGAAATTGAAGACGGAGTTATGCAAGGGCTATCCTGTTTACAGAATAGTGCCTTCGGTTCATCCTGTTCCTGGATGACTTGTATGGACGGATGTCTGACAGAGTATTTCCAGACGATCAAGTATATTGATTTCTCCAACCGTACCAAGAGTGGAAGCGGAGAAGGAAACTTCTTTTAGCTAACACATAATGTATGGTTGAAGACGTCAATCAGTGATTTGATGGATTTGACGATGTGGCATTCAAAGTGAATCTGGTGTGATGATAAAGTGTAGCTTCTAGCCTCACATCCGGTAAATGACAGAAATCGGGCAGGCAACATGGCTAAGTCGATCGCACCGAAGTAGGGTGTATAATCACCTGATCTAGAGTTTCATTTACTTCTAAAAATCTATTGATGATGCTGTCCCATTCGGGAAATGGTTGCTGATCCCAACCGTTGGTGATATACATTCGATACACTCAAGCGAAATGAGTGGTCGGTCATGTGTGGCCGGGTTGCAAGATGTTCTTGTTGAACCAAGTGTATTCCTCTCTAGAGGTACACTAGCGAAAGGTGGTTCCATACCTTGTCATAGTTGGAAATCCATTACCCAATACGTGCTTGCAGTTTTGATTGTATACTATATATGTAGAACGTGAGATGAAAGCGTTTCTACTAGATGATTATTATACTGGGGTCGATAGACATTATTATAATATCAAAAGGTTTTTGATATAAAGATAATTTGGATTCTCATAAGGGAAAAACCCGTTACGTTATACGGCGTGGTCTTGTGAGATATCGTTTACTTGTTCAAACTGTTTTAAACTGTTTTACTCATACCAGTACCATGACTGACCCGGAGATTATTTGTTTGTTTCCCTAAACTCTTGGGTGCCTAATTTTGTACGGGCAGTCAAGTAGTCGGGATTTACAGATATACTGGAAGAGCTTGGAGCAGGAGGCTTCAGGATCATATAGCTATAGTTATTTCTGCTGTGTTGTAAGTGTTGTACTTTGATAATGATATATATATTCAAGTACAGATTTGTATTTCAAAGTTATGTTATGAAATATATTTATTCGTTCCGCTGTGAGATTCGTGTTACTCTGATATTGTGTTCTTCTTCTTCTTCTATTCTAAGTTTCTATCTTATCTTTCCTCACCCTCTAATTTCTTTCATTTATGACCGGTATTTTTCGATGTTTGGTTAGTCATCAGTGAGTTTATGGTGATAAGCAAAGTCGTCAAAATCTCGGGTCATTACAGTTGGTATCAGAGCTTAAGTTAAGCGAATTACCTTGGCTCTGTGGCGTGACTCAGTAGAGATAGGGTTAGTAATACCCTAGATTGAGTTGAGTGTATATATACCAGTGAACGTATTTGTATTTGATATAAAATTGTTTTATATTGTGGAGATTCAATGGTTGAGTCGTTTATGCGTTCTGGTCGATCAGTTTGATCCACTGTATCGGTAGGAGTTTATAACACTCGAATACGATGGGTCGGCACAATATGTTTTGAAAGAGGGTAAATTAAAATAAGTTTACCCAAGGTATATCTTGATATAGATATCAAAATTGGATATATTGGTTGTTATAATAATCAAGTAAGATTATAATTTAAATGGTTATGTAAATAACCAATCAGAATTCATATAAGTGAAATACATGAAAATCAGATGACTTAAATCTGAAATTTAAACCAAAAATTGAGTTAAAACTCTGGAGAATTAGATAAGCGTTTGTAAATGGATTTGGATTAAAAACAAGGAAAATTTAAGATCTTGGGAGATTTTAAATTGTTTTACAAACAGTGTGAATTATATTTTGAAATGAATTTCAAAGTGGAATTGTTTAGAAATGGTTTTATAGTATTGAACTCACTTCGATCGCTGGAAAATAGATTCTGATGATGACAGCTGCATCATCAGTATTCATTTTCGAGTTGTAAGTGACGAATTACTACCAGAGACACTGTTTTGAATTTGTTTTGGGAAAGACAAGTTGTGTTGAATTTCAAAATAGGATTTATAATATAGAATTTGAAAAATAGAATTTGAATTTTTAAATAGATTTGAAATATAAACTTGTTTTGAAAAATAAAACAAGTGATTTCTTTATAAACGAAGTTCTAAATAGTTCTTTTATAAATGAAGCTTATAAATGAAGTGAAAAGAATTATCATTGGATAATTCAGAAATAAAAAATACAAGTGTGAAATTGAAAGGGAAATCTATTTTCCAAAGGTAGAAATATCGATTTCAAAAGGAATTGAAATCGAGACTTATTTAAAGAATGAATAAAGAAAGATTGAAAAGGAATTTGAATAAAGGAAGTTCAAACATAGAATTTAAGTAAGAAAAAATTCAAAGGGGATTTGAATATAGAAAATTCAAAGGGGATTTGAATATAGAAAATTCAAAGGGGTTTTGAATATAGAAATTCAAATGAGATTTGAATAAAGATTATTTAAATAATGGAAAATTGAATATAGAATTCATATAGAGTAATAATACGATTTGAATATACGAAATTCAATGGGATTGAAATAGAGTTTGAATATAGAAATTCAAAAGGAATTCAAATATAGGATTTGAATATATAGAATTTGGATATAGAATTCAAATGGAATTTAAACTATAGATTTGAATAATAGAAGTGATATAAAATTTGAATAGTAACTGAATAGAATTAACTAAGTCGAAGAGGAATTAGTTAATCGAGTTTTGAATTTGAAGTTGAACTTTGAAAGGTGAATTGGATTTGTAAATGGATATTCGAAATCGAATATAGAACTTAAATTTGAAATTTGGATTCAAATTAGATAATAAGCAAGTTAAAATATATTTGAACATGTCATGTTCAAATATAAAAGTGAAATAGATTAAAGAGTTAATTAACAAATTAATTAACGAATTGAGTTGAAATGATCAGGTATAGTTAAAATAGATTGGGCAGGTATAAATATACATGAGATAGGTATGGATAAGGTATGAAAGTACATAAATAGAATGCTCGACGAAAATGTATGTATTTAATTCATATATGAGATTGTATGTGCCGTATCGGCTAGCCGCTTGGCTTTTTTTTCTTTTGGATTGGTGAGGGCCATGGGAGGCTATTTGAAATATCCCGATGCTCCTAGTACAAAGGAGGTTATGGCGAATTTTTCCAGGAATTTAAGGAGTTAGAATATTTTTAAGATAATTTAATAGTTAGAAATCAACATATCGATATATATATATAGAAGTCGATAAGGAAACGAACTTAGAAATAGAATAGTAAAATAAAAAAGGAAGACTAAGAATATAATCTAGTAAGAATAGAAAGAGGAAGCGTATACGTGTTTAAAAGTGAATAAGTAGTTGTATGGTATTGATTATTCGAGTAGGTAGTCATATCTGTTTTGACGTTATAAATGTTATTCAGTCAAGGTCTGAGAGGTAGTTATACCCCAACTTGATTGATTTCATTATTAACAAATAAATAGTAAGATTTCAGGCTCGAAGATCAACGTTGAATAAGAGTAGTTCAATATAGCATTTGGGTTGTCGTAACGATGTTTTACACAACATCCGTTTTAACCCAAATAAGTGTAAGCTTGGAAATATAATATAGAATATTGCCTAAGTATAGAAATAAACGAGATCGGAAAAGAGATAAGTAATTGGAAAATTTTCCAATTAAAAATAGCATATATTTTCTAAAGTTTAGAAAATAAAGGAAGACGATATTCGGAAATGTTTTCCAAATAACATAAAAGGCCTCTATGGTTATTTAAAATATTTGGTTAACAAATATTGATAAAGAAATAGAGAAGTGATTTAACTAATGGAATATTAATTAAGGGCTCAGTGTCATGTCAAAAAGGAAAATTTGATTTTTGATAGGAGTAAACTGTTTGAAAACTCCCAGGGAAAGACTATTTGAATTAAAAACAAATTTAACAGAAATTTGTGAAAGAAAAATTGAATTAAAGTAAAGCCAGTAAAGTGGTAACTAAGATTGAATTAGAATGATATCAAGACAAATTGGATTGCGAGATTCAAATTTGAAGTATAATGTGATAATCAAGTTAAGAGTTGGGAACCGAGAAGAAACTCGAGTTGAAATGATATTTGGCTCAGATATAAACGAATAGTTGTGTTGTGGATAAAAGAAGATTGGAATTTGATTGGGATGACCCTTGTATCCGCTGAATTGATAACAGGTGGAAAGGATATAATGATATGCCGACAAAAGGTACAAGTTTATATTTCTATTGGATATAAGATTTATGAGCCGAATTGGCAAGCCGCTTGGCTGTTTGATATTCTTTTGGGATGGAGATGGCCCAAAGAGGCGAGTTGGAGTTTGAGCTGTTGACCAGTACAAAGGAGGTGCTGGCGAAATTTTTCGAAAAGTTAAGGAGTTAGAAAATTTTCAGGATTTTTGAAAATTTTCGATAATAAGAATGAATAAATAATTTAATTAAAATTAAATTTGGTTCAGTTGAAACTGAGGTTAAGAAGTGAACAAATATGTTCTAACCAGTCGATAGGGCCGTTCACTACCTTTTAGCAATTTCGAGGACGAAATTATTTTGAGTGGGGAAGATTGTAATGACCCGCATTGGCAGAGGTATTATAATTAATTTATTTAATTATATAAATAGTGATATAGTGAATTTAATGGTCATGGAATTAAATAATGATGAATATTTAATTAAAATAATAAATTAAATAATATATTTAATTCTGAAATAATCAGAATTGGCTGAAATGACGATATGGTGTGAACCGGATCATCTGTGATATTTAATTCAGCTTGGAATTGAATTAGAACAACGAATATATTATATAAACGACGACAGTTTGAACGTATAATTATATTATAATTATAATCGAGCTCGAAATGGCGCTGTAGTTCGTAAATTGGCAATTCGAACTTCAACTGAATATACAGAAGTCGTTTTAAATCGGATTTCTATGAAACAAGAAACTTGTGGAGCTGGTGGAGTATATCTTTCTAGTGGAAGAGAAAAATCGGGATTTCGTCATGTAGATTTTGATTTACGTCCAAATCAAATTCTAGAAAAGTCGCTATGGAATTCCCTTATAATTTATTTATATTTATAAAAGGAATTTCATTGAAAATCGAATATCGATTTAATCGGGATATGAAATATCGAGCTAGAAATTCATAGAAGAATATTCAAGAGCTGAACGATATCGTATGTGGATATATACGATAATATTTAAATATAAATATTTAATTTAATTATTTTTAAATATATTTAATATTTAAAAATGGTTATTTAGAGCTTTAAAAATAGCCAGTTTTGCGAACGACCTCAGAATTCGACGAAACTAATTTTGTTGGATCCGCAATATTAAATTATTGCTAAATTCAAATTTCCATGATTTTTGAAGTCAGTATGTGGCCGTACCGATTTTTAAAGTGAGAAACAGTTAGTATTTCGACAGTTAAAAATGCATTATGTGAGCATACGAAGTCGGAATTCGACGAAACTAGTTTCGATGGGACCGTAATGTCGAACTCTAGCTACCTGTCCAGTTTCGTCATTTTTAGGCATTGTGTGTGATCGCACGAATTTTTAGAGTGCAGAAAATAAATATAAATGAATATAAAAATGGAATAAAATATCCTAGGAAAATATCTTCAAAAATATCTAGCCTATAAATACAATTCAAAACTTTCTTAAACCCTAAAAAAAATTCCTCAGAAGTCAACACTCAGTAAAAATGCGCTGCTTCCATTTTTGTTTCTCCAGTAAACATATTCGATCTTTCTAAAATCGAATACAAATCAAATAAATCTCCTTAAATCTTCAAACAGCTATAATTGAAATCAGAAGGAGACACTCTTCACTTTCAGGTCCGTTTCAGGGGGTTCGAACTCTATGGGCGTCGATACTGTAGCCCTAGGGCTTCCTATAACCTACGGCTCTGACATCAAGGCGTCGAACAGAGTGTAGGAGGGAGATGCCATTGGCGAGGCGCACCGATCGACGTTGTTAGGAGGTTCTCCGGTGGGTTCTGGGATATCGTGATAATGGTTGTCGCCATTTTGAGGAGCAGTCCAGTTTTTAGAGGGACCACCGAGTTTGTGGGGGTAGTGGCGATGAGGAGGAGAGTGGGATGCTGAGTTGAATGGTGGTGACCGCGGTGGTGATAGGCGGCTGAAGCGTTGGTGGTTTGGGGTCAACAGTGAGGTCAAAGATCGGGTTTGGTTATACAGGTAATGACGGGTTTGTGGATTTCAATTGGGAGAGAAAGAAGGAGTATCGGGTTTATAAGGGAGAGCGGGTATGAGCTTGTACGATGGTGAATGGGCCAAGAAATACAGTCATACGATACCAGATTGTCGAACCGTAAGTTGCATTGTGATCGTAAGGACAGGAGAAACACAATGAGACTGACCGGGATTGGATCGGAGACAGTTACAATTTTTGACGAAATAAATTGTCAGACTGAATCAAATAACGCAAACCGTTATTTAACGGCTAACGCGCAAATGTGAGTAAATCTCACTAATTCTGAACAGTTTATAATTTCATGTTGTATTTTTAGAACTGTTAGATATTGGCTGATTGACTATGTGTTGTGATTGACATAGAAATGTGTTTATTTTATGCTCTTATTTCTTATTTTTTTTGTATATAAATAAATATTACTTGGGTATTGTTTTGTTACTTTTACAGATATTCCAACCCAGCTCGCATGCAACCAGAAAAGTAGAGAAATAGAGATGAAATTGATATATATTTCCATTTTGAAGAATTGTAGATGAAGATCTCACATCTAGTTGCTGTTGGACAAGAAAAGGATTGATAAAAAGGCTTTGCACATCACAAATCAATGAAGAAGTGTCAAGGAAGCAAGAGGAAAAGAGAAAAGGCCCAAATTTGCTTTATTTACCTAAGGCCCATTTATGTTTCTCATTGTAAACTAATTAGTGATGTAATGACCAGGCCCAGTTATCATTAGGGTTAGGGTTTGGTTATCCCCTATATATACCATTGTAATGGCATTGTAGCCACCATCCTATATCCCATTTTCTATTTCTAACAAAGTTTCTAGTTCTTCTTTTTATTTTCTTCATTTTTTTCTATTTCTTAGCAATTAGTGTGTCTACTCGATTAGATTCGGAAGAACACTATTTGTGTTTTGCATTTGTTTTCATTAGTGATTGACCGTCTGATTAGATTCAGCGGTAATCCTAATTTTAATTCCTGTTGTTATTTATATTCTGCACTTTTATTTTCTGTATTTTAATCGCGTTCATAGGTTAAATTGGATTTGATTAGATTTGAATCTGATTTATAGTTTCATTGCTTTTCCATTGAAATTGTGATTTGATCGTCAGTTCAGTTAGATCTGTTCTGAATCAAATTACAGTTTTAATTTTGTTTTGTCTTGCAAAATGAACCTCCCGCTTCGTCTAACTCGCCCAAGAGACTAGATAAATAATCTGATTTAATCCACCTCCCTGTGTTCGACCTGTATGCTACACACCTGTATGCTTGCAGAATTTATTACAAATGTCGCGCTTTTCTAATTCATAGACTAGCGACGATCAAGTTTTTGGCGCCGTTGCCGGGGAGGTAACGTTAAATTTTATTATTTATTTAATTTCTGATTCGTGTTAGTTTTTATTTTATTTTTATTTTTATTTTGTTTTCTTGTGTATAGATATAAAAAAAATCTCTTTTAGCTGATTTGGTATTGATAACTGATGCCATAATCTTCTAAACAAAAAAAATAACTTTCCACTTTTTCTTTTGATTTCTTTCCTTTTCACAATTCTTACGCTCTTTTCACCAATTTTCAAAAAAAAAAAAAAAAAAAAAACCTTGTTTTTTTTTTCTTTCCTTTGATTTCCTTCCCGTTTCCTCTTCTACAAGTTTCACTAAAAAAAACATTTTTTTTGTACAATAGTTTCCCTTTTTCCTTTGCAATTCTCGAAAAAAGAGAAAAAAAAAGAAAATACAAAATTTCCTCCTTCGATTTCCTTCTCTGCACCTCATTCCTAACGTTGACAAAACTCATGCCCCACGTCCATCTTCCCCAAACATCTACAGCAAGCCGTCTGTCTCCACTAGATCTACAACCGCCCACTACAGAACAACATCCACCTACCCAATACCATCCAAAACCAATTCTTCACTGAAACTGCAGTCACAACACCTCATCACAGACCACCATCTCCTCCACAAACATAGCCGAACGTTCCAATCCCTACAGCCATCATACAACTTTACTTTCTCCACGTTGTTTCTCCTTAGTCCCACCAATTCAGTCATCCGGACCCCTAGACCAAAACGCTTGGAAACCCTTAACCCAAATCTGGAAGACCTGAAGCCAAAACCGATTCCATCAATCACAAATCAATCGTTCAAACCCTCCTTTCACTAAATCAATCAGCATCCATCCCCTAACAATTTCTAACGCATCACCACCGATTACCCTTCTTCACCACAAACCTACGTTCACCACAATCTGTACACAGCATAATTCTCACATCAAACCACTGTCGATAACCGTCAATACTCCTTCCTCGCATCACCAAAAAAAAAAAAAAAACATACATCAAGCCACCGATCCTCTGATTCCCTTACCACACACCATCAACGCTGCATCGAATATGCCCACATCAACCTTTATCAATTCCTAAAACCCAAAACTTCCTCTGTTGCCATTCGTAAAACACAATGATCAAATCATCACCTCAACGTGCTGCTCTGATCCACAAAACCGCCCTCCTCCTCTTCTTCACAACCGGAAATCCAAACCTCCGACAAACGCACCACGACTCCACCATCACGCAACCACCATCTTCCTTCCTCCTCTCAGATTCCAAACCGCAAAACCCCTGCTCATCCAATTCAGACCATTCCTAAAACCCAATTCGCGAAAACCACCGATCCAACTTCGAAGGCCTTAAATCTCATATAAACCCTCAATTCGAATTCCGAAAAAAAAGGGAGCGCGTTCTTTGTTTACGGAGGAGAAGCCAAACTAGCGATCTGATAAATCGATTTTTTTTTTCATTAACGGGTATTGAGAAGTATTTTTGTGGCGTGAGTTCTTTTGTTTTAAGTATGTCAGTCAATTTTTTTATTATAGGAGATTTAGTCTAGTTTTGTTTCCCTGGGCCCCTGGGTTCTTAATTTTGTTGAGTGGTTTTGTCTCATAGTCGTCGCTTTGGGCTTAGTCTGTTTTATTTTTATTTTCGTTTTGGCTAAATTAGTTTGTTTTTTTTTACAATTTTTTTCTTTTTTCCTCTTCCTTCTTTTTAGCTTAGTAATTCTGATAGTTCAATTTTTTTTTTCTTCCTTCCGATTTGCTTTTTATTTTTGTTTACTTTTCTATTTTATTTGCTTTCAAAAAAAAAAGACGAAGAAAAAGCAAAGGCTCAAGCGGGAAACGAAATTCAATCAAAGCAAACAAAGAAATCAGAGGTCGGGCAATTGCAAACAGCTGATTTGAAAAGTGGGCACTATTGAAATTTTCTGGACGGACAGCCATACCCCACTGTAAATTTCTTTTAACTCTACAGGTGCTCTGCTGCAAAGAAAAAAATATATAGATAATTGTTGTAAAAAATTTCTGCAGGGGCAGCGGCTTGAATGTAAATTGTAATTCTGCAATTTATATTTCTGTGTCTGTTCTGTGACTGATATTTCTGAATTTGTGGTGAGGAACGGTTTTCCATAACTAATCACTCTCATCGATTTTCAATTTTAACACGTGATTTTGATTTTCAAAATAATATAACTGAAAAGTGGTGCTTTGTGAAGTTGACTGTCTCGTACAATTGGATCGCGGATATATATTAGTTCAATTTATTGAACTTTTAGCAAAAGAGGTTGCATACTACCCATAAAACATTGGTCGTATCCCTTAGTTTTATACTATACGTGAACGGCCATAAGACCCTCTTCCCCCTTCCAATTGAGTCAGTTAATTAATAGAGCACAACTCATTATTTTATATTATTTTGAATTGAGAATAATTTCTGTCTTGCCATGATTTCATTTCAAATGTCTAATTCAAAAAAATCATTGAGAGAAATGTGGGATAATAATCGAAGTAGACGTCCTCTTGAAGAGTATGAGTATGAATTGCAACTCATGAAACAAGATTTTCCAAAATTTCGTGAGCCCAATGTCAACAATTTTCAAAATTTCCCAACTGACCAACATTTTCAAAATCATGATTATAATCAAAATGACGATTTCAATTCAAATTTCAACAATTTCGATTATGGGCCACATCAACATCAAAATAGTTTTGAATCGCAACATACCTTTGATCAACATCATTATGAGGTTGGAAACCAGTTTGAAAATAATTTTGAAAATGATTTTCAAATTAATCAAAATTTTCAAATTTACAACCCATATCCAAAACTTGAATATAACCAAGATTGCAATTTTCCCTCGAATTTCAACAGTTTTGGTTACGAACATAATTTTTATGATCAAAATGATTTCCAATATCAAAACGAAAATTCAAACAACCACCACATTGGAAGTAATTTTGATTGTGAAATTGATATGGACTATAATTTTGAAACTCAAGAAATCCAAAACGAGAGCTCGCAAATCAACGATTTTGAAGAAGACCATCTTAACGTTTTTAGAGAGAGGGTAGAAAGGCTAGATAGACAGCTTAATGAAAAAGATAGAAAGATGGATGAACTTCTTTGTTTATTGACATCTTTGAAAGAACAACGAGAGCAACAAAATCAAATTCAAACAAGCGATGAATCAGGAAATAATCCATTCTTTGCTGACATTGAAAATTTTCAAATAACGACATTTGAAATTGAGAATAATCATCTTGATGAAGTTTTTCAAAATTCAACCAATGATTTGAACTTCAACTCTTTTCAGGAAGAAGATTTAAGCTTAAATTTTGATCTTCCTCTTTCAGGCTGTGAGAAACTTGAAATTTTTGAAATTGAACCAAATGAAAATGTTGAATTTTTCAAAAACTCAGAAGTGGAAATGGATTTTAAAGAACATGAATATCTTGATTTGTACGAGGATGAGTTGCCAAATGAGGAAGACGTAGATTCAAGTCACGAGTTCGAAAATTTTAACTTTGAGAAAATTTCAAACGAACTTGAAATTGCCAGTGTCAAAAATACCTTGTCAATTGAGAAAGGTGATCACATACTCTTGAACAACACTCAGAATTCAAATTTCACTGAATTTATACACGATCACAAGTTTTTGAAAAATTACACTGACAAATTTGTTGAATACATGAAATACTTTTGGAATGCTGGCTTGGTTGAAAAACTTCAGGTTAGGACGACCCTAGATATTTATCTCCTGGACTACAAATCGAGGTATAAAGATGAGATGGTTTTCAAAAACTCTTGCTTGTTAGAAAACATGTCTAGACACAGTGAGAATGGGACTCATAGGGCAAGAACCAAGTGTGGGGGGAAAAGTTGGTGGAATTCTTTGCATCACATACATCGTAAACACATATATCATTGTAAATATGATCCATTCTTACATATAGTTAGATTGCATTTCATTTTACAAGTCATTTTACATTTAATCCATCTTTGGGTACGATCTTTCAAATTTAGGAAACGTTACAGTGTGGACACTGTTTAGTTCAAGTGTGGTGGGGAGTCTGCATTTCATCCATTTTCATTTTTCTTTGTTTTTATTTCTTTTTATTTTCAGCCATTTAAGTAGGACCATCATACATTTTAGATTGTAGTAACATACCATAATTTTTTTTTTTGAAATACGACTCATTTTCAATTGATACAGCAAAATAAGTTTACAATTTTTAGCCAGTTGATAGTATTTTTCTCTCTCAACTTAGATCGAACAGGAAATATAATGAAAAGTTTAATTTTGAGGGATAATAGTGTAACTGGTACATAGGGAGATTCTTAGGTGATGGCCATGAAATCTATTCTATATTGTAGACTTTGTTTAAATAAGTGGAGGACTTAAAATACTTATATTGGCTTTTCAAATCTTTAAAACTAAGTTGTGTTAAGTTGAATTCGCGTAACTCTCTCTTGTGCTTATAATTTCAATAATAATAATAGTAATCCAAGGGTATCCAACATTGCTTGTATATCAAGCGTTGGTGTGCAAACCCGCCAAGCTCTATCCGACACGTTGTTGACAATGTCAACGTTGGAATATCTTGGTCTCATTTTATGAGATTGGACACCTAAGGATTACCGACACGTTGTTGACAAAGTCAAAGTCGGCCTGCACAATCCGCCAAGCTCTTTACCCACTCTCCGTTAGTCCGCGAGGCAGTGCATGAGGGGTAAACCTTGGTCTTTTTAGTTAGGTGTATGTACTTAATCATAAATCTTAAAATTTTATAGAATAAAGAATAAGCGATGATACCCAAACACTTCTTGACCTTATTGATTTGACTAGCCATACATGAGAAAATTAGAATACCACTTTGCAAACTGTGCCAAGCAAACTAAAAATTTATTTCATGGCTGCACTATGTTATCGACCGAACTAACTGGCCAAACTGGAATTTAACATTTGAAAACTTGGTTTATATTGAAAATTTGTGACAAGTCGAGGTATCTAAAATAAAATCAACCGGTAAGAAATTATTAACTTAATTTGTTGTACCACTTTCCTGAAATAAGTCGTGTTGTCATTTTTCGTTTTTATTTTTGCATATGTCCATTGCATTCATGTAGTTTCATTAGAATCATAGCATACTGCGTGTGGATTTTGTGGGTAGTATCCGCTGAAAACCCTCACGAGACACCACTCGTCCTACTAGGGACACCTAGAGGTTTAACGGCATGTTGCATACGCTCAATGCAATCGTGTTTCCTACGAAAGTGTGACCTATCTAGTTTAGTTTTTCATTTTTGTTTTACTCGAGGACGAGTAAAAGATAAGTGTGGGGGTATTTGATTGACATAGAAATGTGTTTATTTTATGCTCTTATTTCTTATTTTTTTTGTATATAAATAAATATTACTTGGGTATTGTTTTGTTACTTTTACAGATATTCCAACCCAGCCCGCATGCAACCAGAAAAGTAGAGAAATAGAGATGAAATTGATATATATTTCCATTTTGAAGAATTGTAGATGAAGATCTCACATCTAGTTGCTGTTGGACAAGAAAAGGATTGATAAAAAGGTTTTGCACATCACAAATCAATGAAGAAGTGTCAAGGAAGCAAGAGGAAAAGAGAAAAGGCCCAAATTTGCTTTATTTACCTAAGGCCCATTTATGTTTCTCATTGTAAACTAATTAGTGATGTAATTACCAGGCCCAGTTATCATTAGGGTTATTGTTTGGTTATCCCCTATATATACCCTTGTAATGGCATTGTAGCCACCATCCTATATCCCATTTTCTATTTCTAATAAAGTTTCTAGTTCTTCTTCTTCTTTTTATTTTCTGCATTTTTTTCTATTTCTTAGCAATTAGTGTGTCTACTCGATTAGATTCGGTAGAACACTATTTGTGTTTTGCATTTCTTTTCATTAGTGATTGACCGTATGATTAGATTCAGCGGTAATCCTAATTTTAATTCCTGTTGTTATTTATATTCTGCACTTTTATTTTCTGTATTTTAATCGCGTTCATAGGTTAAATTGGATTTGATTAGATTTGAATCTGATTTATAGTTTCATTTCTTTTCCATTGAAATTGTGATTTGATCGTCGGTTCAGTTAGATCTGTTCTGAATCAAATTACAGTTTTAATTTTGTTTTGTCTTGCAAAATCAACCTCCCGCTTCGTCTAACTCGCCCAAGAGATTAGATAAATAATCTGATTTAATTCACCTCCCTGTGTTCGACCTTTATGCTACACACCTGTATGCTTGCAGAATTTATTACAAATGTCGCGCTTTTCTAATTCATAGACTAGCGACGATCAAGTTTTTGGCGCCGTTGCCGGGGACGAGTAAAAGATAAGTGTGGGGGTATTTGATTGACATAGAAATGTGTTTATTTTATGCTCTTATTTCTTATTATTTTTTGTATATAAATAAATATTACTTGGGTATTGTTTTGTTACTTTTACAGATATTCCAACCCAGCCCGCAAGCAACCAGAAAAGTAGAGAAATAGAGATGAAATTGATATATATTTCCATTTTGAAGAATTGTAGATCAAGATCTCACATCTAGTTGCTGTTGGACAAGAAAAGGATTGATAAAAAGGCTTTGCACATCACAAATCAATGAAGAAGTGTCAAGGAAGCAAGAGGAAAAGCGAAAAGGCCCAAATTTGCTTTATTTACCTAAGGCCCATTTATGTTTCTCATTGTAAACTAATTAGTGATGTAATGACCAGGCCCAGTTATCATTAGGGTTAGGGTTTGGTTATCCCCTATATATACCCTTGTAATGGCATTGTAGCCACCATCCTATATCCCATTTTCTATTTCTAATAAAGTTTCTAGTTCTTCTTCTTCTTTTTATTTTCTGCATTTTTTTCTATTTCTTAGCAATTAGTGTGTCTACTCGATTAGATTCGGTAGAACACTATTTGTGTTTTGCATTTCTTTTCATTAGTGATTGACCGTCTGATTAGATTCAGCGGTAATCCTAATTTTAATTCCTGTTGTTATTTATATTCTGCACTTTTATTTTCTGTATTTTAATCGCGTTCATAGGTTAAATTGGATTTGATTAGATTTGAATCTGATTTATAGTTTCATTGCTTTTCCATTGAAATTGTGATTTGATCGTCGGTTCAGTTAGATCTGTTCTGAATCAAATTACAGTTTTAATTTTGTTTTGTCTTGCAAAATCAACCTCCCGCTTCGTCTAACTCGCCCAAGAGATTAGATAAATAATCTGATTTAATTCACCTCCCTGTGTTCGACCTGTATGCTACACACCTGTATGCTTGCAGAATTTATTACAAATGTCGCGCTTTTCTAATTCATAGACTAGCGACGATCATGTTGACTTTTTGATGGAACTGCTAGTCAGTTAGTTGAATTTCTATATTGATTCTGTTTAACAGAATATATCATATGGAACTGAAAGTGATGTTATCTATATTGTTTAACATCTGTGATGCAGGGAAACAGGTTGGAGGAATCCAACTGGATTCTTCAACATTTATTTTTACTGTGATTCACATATTGTGATATATGATGTGTATATATTATGTTGTTGATTATGTGTGTTTGGACGATATTTATCGTTGTTATATGGTATGTTAAATACCACAAGAAATACTGGATATGGAAAAAGGGATTTTCAAAGCGTATTTTGAAAATTAATTATTTATATAAAATCGATGGATTTTTGTGACGATCCCAAAACCCCATGACACGGTGTTAAGGATAATCATTGTAATATAACACATTAATCATCATTAGCAGATCACAGATAATAGCATAAACAGAAAATAGAATAATTTACACACATATGACAGCGGAATCATATAGATATCAACACATCAGAGAAGCACAGTACAGGATACAACTTAGTGCATAATGATACATAATCACTCAACATCGCTTGAGGCGGAATCATACATAAAGAGTACACAAAATAAATATCAGTCTACATCGCCAATGGCGGAATCATAATATAGATACAATAATGGCGGAGAAAATCCAAGTCAGCACGGTGTAGTCAAGCCTCGCCATGATCCAAAAGTGCGTAAGAAACCTATAACTAGGCTGCCCGTGTGAAAATGAGGGCACCCGAGTTTGCAAGGTGAAACAAACTACGAGTTAGTCATGGGACTGGTATGAGAAATCTACTTAACTTATTAACAACAATAATAAGGCAAATCAAAGGACCACGCCACTTTCGCGGAATGGGTTTACTCCAATGAGTGCTAGTGCATGAAATAAAGTAAATGATTAAATCATCGCAATGCTTTTTATAAAATGAAGCCATTATAAGACTCAGGTCCCATCACACAATGCAACACAAGCCGGAGGATATAGTTTTACCTTATAATGGCCAAAAATGCTTCATACGTATAAAACAAAAGTGTTTGATATTATTACTAGTGCATATATGTTTCAAAAGCAAATTCAATCATAAATATCAATCCTAGGCGGCATGGGTACCATATATCATGTCGCCATACTAGTAATACAATCACGTCCGCATATTTCGTATTGGAAATTGGATTCCTTCATGAGTCGAGGCAAGGGGCAAGCTCCTCTCCGATTCGAGACACTCTAGAAAATGTCCTAGGACCCCACTATGATCCTTGGATCTTCAGGGCCGGTCCCCTCTTACTTTTGAGGATTAATTATTCATAAACACCCGTTTCCCAGTCCTTACAGACCTATATCGAGGCGCCTCACATTCCAACAACCACACAGGTGAAAAGTATATATAATGTCAGGGCTGGTAGGTCACTGACACCACCTTAGCTAGAAAGAAACGTCGTGGTCTCCCTGCAATCACTCTCCCGTTTTTGACTCATACCGAGGGGTGAGGCTCGCGAATTCACGTTATACACAAAGCTACGTCACACAGACCATGCTTTGATCATCAACCACCAGACTTTTCTTTGCAACAGAAGCCTTGATCATATGCCACTTAGGCGTGCCACACAGGCAATCCACTCCATGCGACTGATTTATATCAATACATAACCTCTGAGCTCGTACGTCTCAGAGAAGGGCATTAAGCAAGAGAATAAATTCTCCGTCGCCAAAAAGATATATATTTAACAGAGTTCAATCAGCACAGAACAAAATCCAATGTCAGACACACAGTCCATTTACAAGTCCGTTCTGGGTCTGAACGAAACCGGAGGCACCAATTCCTCGCATATCCGTATAATCAACAGTATGTTTGGACGGCTACTACTTCAGTTCCTTCATGGTAGCTACTCCAATCACGAGCATCAGTAGCGCCCATCCATCCAATGTGAAGATCATCGGTCTTTAACCGTCTTCGACTCTTCGACTTCTCAACGTCGATCGATTATTTGAAATGAGATGAACTCGGCCTTTTCAAATAACCCACGTATATTTAGATTTTCAAATCAATTAATCACATGGTTGGACTATTCAACATTTACATTCCAGTTCTTTAGTTATAATTCTCATGTTAAATACATTCAACCATCACATATCAAGCAAACACAACGAAATTGGCTTATTTCCACTCTGTATCGTCTATAGTATTTTATAACGATATATCGCCATTTTTATTTAATTTAAAACGGACATATTTAATTAAACGACGTTTCAGGTCGTGTCGATGCATTGGCGCTGTTTTTCACTAATTTTGTTTTACACATATCAGAAAATCTAACCGTTGGATCTTCACAAATTTTATATCATTAGGAAGGTCATTTCAAAACGAATCCAACGGTTTCAGTTTTGGGAAAATCCGACGGTCGGATCTTCCACACTAGCCATTTGAAATTACGATTTCAATTTACGAACTGCAGCGTCGTTATTCGATTTAATTTAATTATATTTATATATATATATAAATATAATCGTTTCTGACGCAATTTTTCTTCAGATTTGAATTAAACATTCCATACAATCCAACCGTCGGATCTTCACAAAGTTGGTGCCATTGGAAAGATATTTCCAAGGCGAACCCAACGGTTGCGGTTTCGGGAAAATCCAATGGTCGGATTTCCCGCACTAGTCGTTTGAAATCACGGTTTCAAAACACGAACTGCACGGCCACGTTTCGTTTTAATTTTATTTATATTTATATATTTATATAAATATAGTTCATTCAAAAATTCCTATATCGTTTTCACTTCAATTATTTCACTAACGCCTTTAAATTTTGGAAAATTTCGCCATAACCTCCTTTTTACGGGAGGGGCTGGGAAAATTCCCAAATAGCCACACGGGCGTCTCATGTCAAAAAGAAAAAGAAAAAGCCAAGCGGCTAGCCAACATGCTCATAAAATCATCACCCAAACAAAACAGTAAATGTGTACCTATTTGTCGGGCACAAAATTTTATTCCTCTTCTCTAGCCCCTTTGCTATAACCTGTTAAATAAATATGCATGTACATATATATACAATTTTTATCACTTATCATTTTCCATTCAACTTCATATTTGATTTACTTTGGTTTTAAAACACCATTCATTCTAATGTTGCATGCATAGGCTAAAATCATATCATTAGCTAATTAATGTTTATTTCAACGCATGCATATTTTATTTGAACAAGTGGCTATTTTTAACACTTCACATTTCAAAGATGATAATTTTGGCAAACTAAAATATGTTTCAACACATGACTATTTTATTTAGTTCCTATGCATGTTAAAAATAATATTTCTTCACAAATATTTATTTCAACGCCCGCATATCTTTAGCATATCACATATATGATAAAAATGATATTTTTATATTTTAAAATATTTATTCGACAAATGGATGTTTTCAACACTTCATAGTTTCAATAAAAATGTAATTTTTATTGTTCGATCTTTTTATTCAACACATGAATTTTTCCACTACACACACTTCTCAACACATGAGCATTTCCACACATGGATATTTTATTTATATTGTTCATATTAGAAAGATGAAATTTTTATTGTTGAAACTATTTATATATAAGGCGAATATTTTTCATACTTCATATATATTTCAAAAATGTGATATTTATTGTTTAAACACTTCATTCATTCACAAATGAATTTAATTTTCACACATAACTTTTCAACACATGAACATTTCCACACATCGATATAGTTTCTACATATGACTTTAATTTCAACGCATGAAAATTATTTCAACATATGAAAATAATTCTAACACATAAAGATTATTCAAAATTTTGGCAGCATAATGGCAGGGTAGTTAAAACCGGCACCGTCCCTAGTACGACTCCTCGCTCTACCTTAAAACCTCGCGGTTTTTGACATTGGGGATTCATGCATCTAATTCGCACGCAGGCGGCATGTTTTATTTTTATTTCCACAAATATTTCTAATTCATTTCAATCACCAATGAGTATTTTTCAACCACAAACAATTATTCAACCATTCGTATTTTTCATCCAATATTTCACATCAATTCACAACAATAAATATCGTCCATGGTTTGTGGACGTGGGGAGTATATATATATATATATATATATATATATATATATATATATATATATATATATATACATTTATTATAATTGCTATATTTCACTTGCATTTCAACACATATATCAATTATTTTATGCATGTATAATTCATATCTCGCTTATATAGCTTACACTACGCATGTACATAAGGTATACAACATGTGTGTAATTTATATTTCGCTTATATAATTTATACCCGACATTTTCCATTCAAATTCTATTAATTTAAATTTCTCACATTGGTTTTCGGAGTGCTAAAAATCGTAGATGACTCTGAAAAATCTACGGCTTCTTCTATGAGGTAGATAGCTTCTTTGCGGTCCCGATGTTTCCTATTTCAACAAATTTCCTCAACACACCAAAAAGATATGATTTTTTTAAAGTGCAGACATCAAAAAGGACTCACCTTTCTATTTGTTTCGAAACTAGGTTAGAGGTTTTCGTGAAATCCGCTGGCCTAGAAGACGATCAGGGAGTTGGATGTGGAAGAGCTTCGAGCGGGCTTCCTATCGGTGGTGGTTTGGTCGTCGATGGTGGAAGATCGGAGCGGCGGCGGCGCTGGAAAGAGGCAGATTTTCGGCGCTCGATTCAGGCGGAGGAGGCGTCGAGGGAGGGGGTGCTGGGGTCGGATTTGAAGAGGAGGCGGAGACGAGGCGAATGGTGATGGTGGCGTTGGTTGGAAGTGCCTGTAGAGGCGGCGATCGGTTGGAGAAGAATCGAACGGGTTTTGCCGTTGGTTCGAGGGTTACAGCTTTTTTTAATTTTTTTAAATAATGAATGGAATTTTCTGATTCACCGGAATATATAAATTTCAGAAAATTAGGGTTTTCACCAACGAACTCCATTTCAAGCCCAACGACTATCGCCTATAGCTAAATACCCCCATCCCGGACACAATGGGATATGTTTCATTGGCCAATTCGACTGTCACAATCAGTTATTTTTCAAATTAAAGTATAAAACATTTAATTTTTAACTTTGAATGTACATTTCAATTTGCCAGGGCCACAAACTGATTCGAAAAATTCCAGAAAAATAAATCTAGCTATGTTTTGACGCTACGGTCCCAACAAAACTAGTTTCGTCGAATTCTGAGATCGTTTGAAAAATGGTCATTTTCTGGTCGATCTAATTTAACAGAAATTGACCAAACACATTTTCTTTTGCCACGCTCGCATACTAGCTTCAAAAATTATGAAATTTGAAACCTAGCAATAGTTTGACATCCCAGACCCAACAAAAGTGGTTTCGTCGAATTCCGAGGTCGTTTGCAAAATATCAATTTTCAAGGGCTATATATTCTATATATCGACCTTTCTGAAAATTTATTCGGCCATAACTTTTGATTCCCGTTATGAAACTTCGATTTTTCAGATTCGTTAGAAAGTTATTGACAAACAGATTTAAATATTTTTGGTTTCGCTAAAATCCGGTATATTCTCCACCCTGCACAGTCAGTCAAAGTTCGAATTCAAATTTTCAACTGACTCACTATTTCTAATCCACTATTTTATTGAAATATTCTATTTCAATTGTTCAAATTCCTTTGAAATCACCAATTTAAAATTTTTAAATTGGCTCGTATTTTCCGGGTTATTACAATCTCCCCTACTTAAAACTTTTCGTCCTCGAAAAGGAAACAACAGTAAAGTAGGAGACAAAATGTAAATGCAAAGTATTGTAAAGGTACATTGCACCGGAGTTAGTCAGAGACGTCCACTCTGCATTTGGGGTAAGCTTGCTTAATGCTTTCTTCAGCCTCCCAAGTACAGTCTCTAGGATAACTGCTCCACTGCACTTTAACTAAATGAACCTTTTTGCTTCTTAGTTCTCTAGTTTCTTTGCCAACAATCTTTAATGGCTCTCTTCTAAGTGCTAATTCTGGAGTTATGTCTATATCCTATTGCGCTGCTTCTTCTACAACAAGATCCGGATCATGCACATGTCTTCTAAGTTGTGATACGTGAAATACATCATGCACATAGGCAACCAATCCGGTAATTGAACCCAATAAGCAAGAGTTCCAATTCGTTCAAGTATAGGAAAGGGACCAATAAATCTCGGTGCCAACTTCCTAGTTTTGCCAAATATGATTACTCCTCTCATCGGCGAAACTTTCAAATAAACATGATCACCAACAGCAAATGTCAAATCTCTTCTTCTAGAATCTGCATAACTTTTTTGTCGGCTTTGCGCGGTTCTCAATCGCTTTTTGATGAAGTCGACTTTATCAGATGCTTCTCTAATCATATCGGGCCCTAACACAAGTTTGTTTCCAGGTTCTACCCAACATGTTGGAGATCTGCACGGTCTGCCATATAATGCTTCAAATGGCGACATTCCCAAACTTGCTTGATAGCTATTGTTATATGAGAATTCTGCCAAATGCAAGTGATCTTCCCATGACCCACCAAAATCAATGATACAAGCCCGCAATAATTCTTCTAGAATTCTATTCACCCGCTCAGTTTGGCCATCTGTTTGAGGGTGATAAGCGGTGCTCATATTCAGTTTCGTTCCCAATTCTGTCTGGAAAGCCTCCCAGAATTTGCTAGCAAATATCGGGTCACTATCACTGACTATGCTTATGGGAATTCCATGGAGCTTAACGATTTCTTTTAAATGTATCTGTGCTAGACTTTGAGCGGTTCTATTGGATCTAACAGGTATAAAATGGGCAGTCTTCGTGAAGCGATCTACGATTACCCAAATGATGTCATTACCATTCCTGGTTCGTGGCAAACCATCTATGAAATCGATGGAAATCTGTTCCCATTTCCAACCTGGGGCTTCTAACGGTTGCAACAATCCAGCTAGCTTCTGTTGGTCGCTCTTTACCAATTGACAAGTTGGGCATCTGCTAACATACAAAGAAATATCCCTTTTCATTGCCCTCCACCAGAAAGGGCGTTTGATATCGTGGTACACTTTACTCACACCTAGATGGATGCAAAATTTGGATTTATGGCATTCATCTAGCACTTCTCTTTTGATCTCAGGGATGTTGGGAACACATATTCTTCTATTCAACCTTAGAACTTCTTCTTTATCTACCTGAAAACTTGAAGGCTCTCCCTTCTGGATTCTCCCTTTGATCCTTTGAATGAAATAATCATTCCTCTGGAGAGCACATATCTTATCGATCAAGCTAGGTGTAATTATAAGATTGGCAATGATTGCGGTTTTTCTACTATGCGCATCCGCTACAACATTAGCCTTCCCCGGCGTATACAAGATATCAAGATCATACGCTGCAAGAAATTCTAGCCAATGCTGCTGTCTCAAATTCAGATCTTTCTGGGTGTATAAATACTTCAATGATTGATGATCTGTATACAATATAAATTTTTCGCCCAATAAATAATGCCTCCAGATTTTCAAAGCAAAAACGATGGCTAGCAATTCAAGGTCATGAGTTACATAATTCTTCTCATGTGGTTTCAGTTAGCGGCTTGCATAGGCGAGTACTTGGCCTCTTTGCATTAACACTGCACCATGACCTCTAGTAGAAGCATCTGCCCAAATCGTCAAATCCTGATTGCCATCAATAATGGTTAACACTGGAGTAGTTGTCAGTTTCGATTTTAATTCCTGGAAAGCTTCTTCACAATCGAAAGTCCACTTGAATTTCTCATGCTTCTTAGTGAGCTTCGTTAACGGACCGGATATCTTCGAAAAATCCTTAACGAACTTTCGATAATAACTAGCCAACCCCATAAAACTTCTAACTTCTGTGGGAGTAGTGGGTTGTTTCCAATCTTGAATCGCTGTTATTTTGCTTAGGTCAACAGAAATCCCATTCTCTGACACGACATGGAGAAGAAACTTGACTTCTTCTTGCCAGAAGACACATTTAGAGAATTTGGCTTTGAAGACGTTCTTTCTTAGAATCTCCAATACTTGTTCTAAGTGTTTTTCATGCTCGGGTTTTGATTTGGAGTAGATTGAAATATCATTGATGAATACGAGGACAAATTTATTCAAAACTCCCCTGAACACTCTATTCATTAGATCGACAAAGTATGCTGGAGCGTTGCACAGGCCAAACGGCGTTACTAACCATTCATAAAATATGTTTGGACCTCTGAAAGCTATCAAAGGAACACACTCTTCTGCTATTCTCAATTGATGAAAACCTGTAGCTAGGTCCATTCGGGAAAACACTCTCGCCCCATTCAATTGGTCTAGAAAATCATCGATGCGGGGTAATGGATACTTGTTTTTGAGCGTCTGTTTGTTGAGGTCTCGGTAATCAATGCATAATCGAAGAGTACCGTCTGACTTTGGGACAAACACAACAGCTGCACCCCAATTAGAAAAGCTAGGTCTGATTAGACCCTTCCATAACAGTTGACGAGTTTGATCGCCTAATTCTTCTTTTTCCTTCGGAGTCATTCTGCGAATTGGATGTACCACTGGTCTGGTATTGGGAATTAGATCGATTCTGAATTCTATTTCTCTTTGCGGAGGTAAGGTTTCAACTTCTTCAAACACATCCGCATAGTTTCTAACAATTGGAATCTTAACCAAGGAAGTGGGGATAAGTTCTAATGCAGACCAAAATTCTTCTCTATTTGGATTCGAACCATGGCATGGTACAACAACATACCCAAGCTTCGTTCGAATTTTAACGATTCTTTCCGCATAATTCACTTCGGCTTCATATTTCGTTAACCATTCTAACCCAAGGATAACGTCGAATTCGGGAAAATCCATAATGATCAAATTAATGGGAAATTTGTAGGAAGAATAAGAGATTGGCACTCTACAACATGAACTGAGAGTAATAGAACCCCCTATCGGGTTATGAACTTCAACCAATTCTTTAAGCTTCCTCTGTTTTAACTTTAATTTGTGCACTGCGTTACTAGCAATAAAACTACGTGATGCACCCGTGTCAAACAATACAGAAACAGGAATATTTTTTATTGTAAGGGTACCTCTCGAAACATCGGGTTTACCTGCTCCATCGGAAGCAGCTGGCGGGCTCGACCCATCATAGACGTGAGCTACTGCGGCCTTCTTCAGCAAAGGACAGTCTTTGACTAGATGATCGGTCTTGCGGCAATTAAAGCAGGAGCGAGGGTTCTGGGAACCCTGGCTTGAACCTTGTGAAATTGTCTTCTGCCTCTTCGGGGCTATGCACACATTAGAGTAGTGCCCCACTTTGCCACAGTTATAGCAGCTTCCTCTTGGCGGCTTGCCAGTCTGAGGTTTTGAAGATGCTTCCTGGCTTAACTCAGCTTGATTTGCAACTGGCTTGCGTTTGTTCCCGATTTGGCTTCTAGCGCGATCCTGCTCCAGATGCCTATGGTCAAGGTCTTCGTAGTTGCATGTCATTTCCACCAGTTCGTTAAGTTCCAGCTTGACATAGGCCATGGCTCTATCATGATACTGTCGCTTTAGCCCAAGGATAAACCTCTTATTTTTGGATTTTGCAGTGGCGACGAGCTCCGGAGCATAGGGTGACAACAGTGTAAATTTATTCAGATAATCATGCACTGAAAGATCCCCTTGCTGGAGGTTGGCGAAGTCAACGTGCATTCGTTCCAGTGCTTGTTCCAGGACATACTTCTCCTTGAAGAGTTCTTTGAATCCATCCCATGTTCTTCCAGCTTCTCTATTCCCGGCGGTGAGAGATTCCCACCATAGTTCAGCTTGTTCCTGCATAATCCAGGCACCCATAATAGCTTTATCTTGGTCTCCAAGCCTTAGGCCTTCAAGAATTTTCTCGCATGTTTTGAGTAATGCAAGGGCCTCTATTACTGTGCCAGTTCCCGAGAAGGTCTTGCCTCCTAAGTTTTTATATCTCTTAGCTACACGGTCTAGCTCAAAGTATTGAGCGGCCGGGGGTTGTATCAAAGGTCCTTCTTCTACTGGGACTTCTCCCCGTTCTCTGCCACGGCCGGCACGGCCTCCTCTAGCGGCTGCTGCTCTGGTAGCCATTTGTCAAATTCTGTATATGTAACGACCCGGGAAAAAGACGACCTTGATTATCCGATATACAACACATATCGAACATCAAGGGTCGACAATTACCGAATAGTTAATGAAAGAATTTAGAGGGTGAGGATAGATAAGATAGAAAATTAGAATAGAAGAAGAAAAAGAAGAACACAACATCAGAGTAACACGAATCTCACAGCGGAACGAATAAAATATAATATATCACATAACTTGAAATCAAAAGCAGTATATGCATACAATACCATTATCAGAGTACAACCCTTGCATCACAGCAGAAATAAACAATAGCTATATAAGTCCTGAAGCCTCCTGCTCCAAGCTCTCCAAGTCTATCTGTAAAATCCTGACTACTTGACTGCCCGTACAAATTTGGGCACCCAAGAGTTTAGGGAATACAAAACAAAATAAAACTCTAGGTCAGTCATGGGACTGGTGTGAGTAAACTCCAATCATTTGGTTTAACTTTTCAAAATCCTTTTCAAAAGAAAAGATAATCGTAAGACCAATCCACTCATAAATACGGATGGCTTTTACCTTACGATAACCCAAAATACTTTGGAAATCATATATTATCTGATATTATAATAATGTCTAATCACAAGTAATTAAAATATAGTAGAACACTTGCATCTCACGCTCTACATATATAGTATACAAATCAAACTCGCGGGCACTTATTGGAAATTGGATTCCGACTTTGACAAGGTATGGGACCACCTGCCGATAGTGTATCTCTAGAGGCGAATACACTGGGTTCAACAAGAACATCTTGCAACCCGGCCCTCACATGACCGACCACTCATTTCGCTTGAGTGTATCGAATGTATATCACCAACGGTTGGGATCAGCAACCATCTCCCGAATGGGGCAGCATCGATAGATTTAAGAAACAATTGGAATTTCTCTAGATAGGTGATTAAACATCCTAATGGGTACGACCCACATAGCCATGCTGCCTGCCCGATTTTTGTCATTTCCCGGTGGATGAGGCTTGAGGTCATAACGTATCTTTTGACAGATCCCACCTCCATTACTTTGAATGCCACATCGTCATACCCGCCAAATCACAAATTGATTTCACCAAAAATACCACGGGTATACAGCTAAGAGAAACGAATTCCTCCGCCACCAAACGTAAGTACGTTTGAAGAGATCAACTTACGCGATCCTTTGAATATACTCTGTCAGACATTCGTCCATTCACGTTTGTCCTGGGACTGGACAAACCGAAGGCACTATTCTGTAAATAGGATAGCCCTTGCATAACTCCGTCTTCAATATATTCAGCATACTTGATTCGCAACGCTTATGCCAATACAGAGTGGTTCTCTGGATAATAATCCAACCGGTCTCTCCATATTAACAACGTAAAATGGTCAAAAACTTTGATAGTCGGTGATTTAACTATCAAATGAAAACATGTCTGTGTGCAAACAACGATATTATTTCCAGATGGAAATTCTATCGATCAATCATCAATCATCATTAATTCTTAAATTAAATTATCATAAATTTATTCTTTTCCTTATTCATGTTTCCCTATATTTCTTATTTACTATATTTAGAAAATATACGTTAATAACAATGGAAAACATTTCCACTTCTTGTTTTCTATATTAGAACATATCCTGATCTTATTTGGAAAACATTTCCAAAATTCCTTCATTGGGTTTAAACAGATGTTTGAATAAACATCGCTATGTCAACACAGACCATTATGCTCATTAACTAAATTCACTTAACCACTTTTCACTATCGAACTTATCCACTTCTTAGTTAAAACTGAAGTCAATCAAGTTGGGGTATAATTACCTCTCAGACCTTATCTGAACAACATTTCTAACTTCGAAACAGACAAAGTTCACCTTTTTACACTTTCAACCACTTACTTACGTAACTCTCGGATTCTATTTACGAATCCACTTCCTTTACGGAAGTCATTTGATTATAATAATGGTGTTATAATCCCCTGCGTCCGAAATATAATAACTTTTATATGACTTTTTCTTTCTAGCTCAAATAAATACACGAACAACTAATTTATCAACTCCTATTAGGTTAACTATAATCTATAACCCTTATTCTATTAACTTTTACTGGATTAACTCTTATTTGGATAACTCGGTTTGATTAACTCATCTTGATTAACTCAACTCGACCAACTTACTTGATCAGCTCAACTTGACTAACTTAACTTAATTAACTCGACTTATTTAACTCAACTTATTTAACTTAATTTGACTAACTATTATCGAATAACTAATATTCGATTAACTTATATTCGACTAACTATGTCTGTTTTTAACTTCATTTTGAATAGCTAACATTTGATTTAACTTCATTCGCTTGACTCTAGATCGCAGTGATCACAATGGTTACGCCTGATTCCCTCAGGAAACATCCGACCACCTTAGGCTATCTGCAGCCCTGCGAATTTCGCTAGTAGTCGTGCTAAATGGCAATTTATACTGAATAACTACTTCTGTTTAACTCTATCTCGAATAACAAAGTTCGATCAACTCTAATTGAATAACTAATATTCAATTTAACCCTTATTCGGTTACTATATTCGAATAACTCTAGTCCGATTTGATTCAAACCGCTTAACTCTAACTGATTTACTTTACTGGTTAATTCTAACTAACTAACTCTAACTGTTTGACTTTAACAGCTTAACTCCAACGGTTTAATTCTAATAGATTAACTCCAACTGTTAGACTCTAATAGTTTAACTCTAACAGTTTAACTCTAATGGTTTAAATCTAACTGTTTAACTTTAACGGTTTAACTCTAACTGACTAACTTTTCTGATTAACTCTAATGGTTTACCTCTAACTGTTTAACTCTGACAGTTTAACTCTGACAGTTTAACTTTGGTTGATTAACTCTTTGAATTAATCCCTTTGAATTTTCTCTTTTGAATAACTCCTTTTGAATAACTCCTTTTGAATAACTCTTTTGAATAACTCTTTTGAGTAACACTTTTTGAATAACTCTTTTGAATAATACTTTTTTCTATTTGTTTACTTAACAAATAACTATTCCCTTTTTACTTCTATTTATTTAACAAATAATTATTACTTTTAGCTTTTCCATTTATTCTCTACATAAATATCTCTTTTAACTTTCCTTTATTTTCTAAATGAAAATTCGCTTTTCAATTCCATTTGTAATCGTTTTACAATGATTCCCGTTTGATTTATATTTGTAAAGGTTTCACAAAAAGCTACTTTTTCCCTATTCTATTTGATTTGCAAATATTTTCCTTTACATTTGTTTCACAAATGTATTTCCTCTATGTTCGTTTTTCGTTTCAAATCTTCTCCTTTATATTTGATTTCACAAATATTTTCCTTTACTCAATTTCTTTGATTCTATAATTATTTTCCTCTATGAAACTCTTTTCCTTTTATATATAAAATCTATTGATTTTATATAAATAATTTATTTTCAAAATATACTTTGAAAATTCCTTTTCGCTTCCCGTTATCATTTATGGTATAAAAATACCAAATCAAAAGGTTTGATCATCATCCAAACACACGGGTTCAACGACAGATGATATAACACATCATATAACAGAATATATGAAAAACGGTAAATAAATGTTGAGGAATCCAGTTGGATCCCTCCGACCTGTTTCGCTGCATCCACAGATGTTACACAATATAATTCACATCAATTACATTTCAATATGAGGTATTCTGATAAACAGAATCAACATCGGTTAACGATATATATATAACTATATCGGTATTTTCAACCAACTGACTAGCAGTTTAACCAAACAATCAACACTCAGCAATTCAATCAATATTTATCAATTCTAAAAATACCTTATAAAAATATAAAGTGTTCAGAGTTAGTGAGATTTACTCACATTGGACGGTTTATCGTTGAATAACGATAATCGGTCATTGATTTGGTTCAGACGTTAAATTTCACCATAAATCCAAACGAGCTCCAATCCACTTGCGGTCAGTTCCATTGCGTAGTGCTCGTCCATACGATCCCAACGGATCCTATTTCGTTAAATTTCGTTAATGTATGCAAAAGTTATGCTATTTACAATATTTACCTAATTTAAATGAATATATATTTAATTAAATTAATTAAATTATTTTTATCTTAATTAATTTCTAATTGCGTTATTAGCCAAATTACATTCCCTGCCCTTCTAAAAAATCCTACTTTCCCATCTCTAGCCATATCCCATTTTTTTTAAAATTGAAAAACCATTTTAATATTAATTAAATTTAATTTTCAAATAAAATATTTAAAAATATTCATTTAATTATAACTTAAAATTTTTAACCCGGATCAAAAATCTGCTTCCACTCATTTAAAATATTTTCCGATAAGAATCCAACGGTCCTTGTTTCGTGGAAATCTGACTTGTTTTGAAAAAGTTACAAGCTTTTAAAGTTTATAGTTAAAAAATATGAAAATGCCCCTGGTCTGTTTTAAATTCAAATTAAATTCAAATTAAATTTTAAATTTAAATTTAAATTAATCATCCCATCCGTCGGATCAGTTAGGGATAGCCAGGGAGAGCAGGAAACTATATTTTCCCAACTCAAGCCTTAGACACTATCCTCTCTGTCACCCTTAGAATGTTCTGATATTTATTTTTACAAATTCTATTTTAATTATAATATATATATATATATATATATATATATATATATATTACACAAATAAATAAATAAATAAATATTATTTAAAAACTTACCTCGTGAAGCCTAAGCCTGTGCCTAAGAGTCCCTAGCTCCCCGTCTTGCCCTCCTTTCTCCCTTCCTTCCCTTTTCCCTATTTCCTAATATTTTATTATTATTTCTGCCATTGCCAAAGCTTGAAAGAGGAGGAGGAGAAGTGAGTTTAAAATGAAGGGTGGGGGCTATTTATAGCCGAAGGAGTCACATGGATTGCTGAGGTGGCGCGAATCTAACGGTCGAAAATGGATGGTAGGATTAATCCTTAAATTAATTAAATTATAAATAAATTTAATAATTTATGAATAGTAAAGTGTGTTTTCTCAACCCTATTCGGACGTTAATTTGACTTACTTATTGATACCTTATCCAAAATCTTTTTCAACCATGTTGTTCAATTTTTCTTGCTCTTCAATAATATATAAAAATATTTTAAATTTTGAATTCGTTTGAACTTTCAAATAATTTAAATTCAAATTCAAAATAGTGTTTTGTGTTAGTTTCAACACCTTCCGGTCTCATGTTGGAGTATCAAACGATAACGGTTTTCAGAAATTCTTCCACCATCTGGTCCGGTTTTTAACGTACTTCAATCCTATGTATTCAAATCAAAAATCGGAGTTCGTTTAGATTTTCAAATAATTTATTTAAATTTTGTTTCCTTAATAACTTTCTATATCCGTTATAGGATTTTCACAGATTTCATATATAGCTAATATCCTATGTTTAGAATTTTCCTGGATAGGTCTCAGGTTCCAGTTTTGTCGTTAGCATTAGCAAATTCCAATTACCGTCAAAATTTAGTTCAAATTTTGGCCTTTTATTTTTTCTTTTCCACATACGGATGCCATTTTTGACGTAACTTGGTTGGTTTCCTAATTTCATCATTTCTGATTTAATGAAACTGATTTCATCGAAATCCGAGTTCATTAGCTACTTCGTCCTTTGTAAACGTACTATTTTAAATTAAAAATTTATCCTTTTATACTGTCAGCTCACATTATATTGCAGATCCACTAAATTTTCTACCATTTCAGAATAAAATAAAATATTCAAAATTATTGAAATTAAACCATTTAAAATTCCAAAATAATAAAAAAAACATTTTTAAATAATAACTAAATGGTCAAAAAATCTGGGCCGTTACATTCTTCCCCCCTTAAAATAATTTCGTCCTCGAAATTGCTAAGGTAGAAAAATGAATTTTATAACTAGGTTAAAATTATTTGGTTACTCTGATTTCACTAAACCAATCTATTCTAATTAATTTATTAATTTATTTCTATAAACGAAAATTTTCAAAAATTCTGAAAATTTTCTAACACTCGAAATTTCTAAAAAATTTCGCCAGCACCTCCTTTGTACTGGTCAATAGCTCAAACTCCAACTCGCCTCTCTAGACCTTCTTCAACCCAAAAGAAAATCAAACAGCCAAGTGGCTTGCCAAACAGGCTCATAAATCTCATCAAACTCATATGAATATATACGTGTACCTTTTTGTCGACATTCAATTCTGCTATCAATTTAGCATATACCACTATCATCCCAATCAAACTCCCAATCACTTTTATCTTCAACACGACCATCCACTTATAACCAAGCCAAATTTCAATCAAACTGCAATTCCAATCTCAATTCAAATTTCTTGCTCGACCATCCATTTCTATCCCAGATAATCTCTAATTCAGTCCAATTCTACTTGATACCATTTTATTTCAATTCAACTTAATTTCCACTGAACTGGCTTCAATTCAATTTCAAATTTGCTTTCACAAATTTTTATTTAATTTGTGTTTATTTCAAACAATCTTAGCTGGGAGTTTCAAATAGCTTTGCCTTTTCCAAAAATCAAATATCCCTTTGGTTTATCAAAACAACTTGGTTTCTCAAAACAATTCAAAAACAAAATCTTTGGTAGTAATCTGTCACTTACAAACTCGAAAATGAACACCGATGATGTCCGGATCAACATCGGAATTTATTTTCCAGCTATCGAAGTGAGTTCAATACTATGTCACTTTCAAAACCATTTCTAAACACTTTCATTTTGAAATTCATTTCAAAATATCCCTTTTTAATGCTTGTAACAAATTTAAAATCTCCCAGGATTTTAAAATTCACATATATTCAATTTAATTCCATTTACAATGCTTATTCAAATTTTAGCAATTTTAATTCCAATTCTGAACTTAAATTCAGATTTAATTCATCTGATTTCATATATTTCACTTATATGAATTTTGATTTGTTATTTACATAACCATTTCACATTTTATAATCTTATTCGATTATAATCACAACCAACACATTCAATATACTATAACAATTTCAAATAACTATACTTTGCTTATATCAAAATATAATTTGGGTAAAATTATTTCATTCACCCTTTTACAAAACATACTGTGTCGGTTCATCGTATTCAAGCGTTTAGAAACCCCTATCGATACAGTGGATCAAACTGATCGACCAGAATTCATAAACAACTCAACCAATAAATCTCCACAATATAAAATCATTTTATATCAAATAACAAATACGTTCACTCGTATATATACACTCAAACTCAGTCTAGGGTATTACTAACCCCATCTCTACTGAATCACGCCACAGAGCGAAGGTAATACTTAACCTTCAGCTCTGATACCACTGTAACGACCCGGGAAAAAGACGACCTTGATTATCCGATATAGAACACATATCGAACATCAAGGGTCGACAATTACCGAATAGTTAATGAAAGAATTTAGAGGGTGAGGATAGATAAGATAGAAAATTAGAATAGAAGAAGAAAAAGAAGAACACAACATCAGAGTAACACGAATCTCACAGCGGAACGAATAAAATATAATATATCACATAACTTGAAATCAAAAGCAGTATATGCATACAATACCATTATCAGAGTACAACCCTTGCATCACAGCGGAAATAAACAATAGCTATATAAGTCCTGAAGCCTCCTGCTCCAAGCTCTCCAAGTCTATCTGTAAAATCCTGACTACTTGACTGCCCGTACAAATTTGGGCACCCAAGAGTTTTGGGAAAACAAAACAAAATAAAACTCTGGGTCAGTCATGGGACTGGTGTGAGTAAACTCCAATCATTTGGTTTAACTTTTCAAAATCCTTTTCAAAAGAAAAGATAATCGTAAGACCAATCCACTCATAAATACGGATGGCTTTTACCTTACGATAACCCAAAATACTTTGGAAATCATTTATTATTTGATATTATAATAATGTCTAATCACAAGTAATTAAAATATAGTAGAACGCTTGCATCTCACGCTCTACATATATAGTATACAAATCAAACTCGCGGGCACTTATTGGAAATTGGATTCCGACTTTGACAAGGTATGGGACCACCTGCCGATAGTTTATCTCTAGAGGCGAATACACTGGGTACAACAAGAACATCTTGCAACCCTGCCCTCACATGACCGACCACTCATTTCGCTTGAGTGTATCGAATGTATATCACCAACGGTTGTGATCGGCAACCATCTCCCGAATGGGGCAGCATCGATAGATTTAAGAAACAATTGGAATTTCTCTAGATAGGTGATTATACATCCTAATGGGTGCGACCCACATAGCCATGCTGCCTGCCTGATTTTTGTCATTTCCCGGTGGATGAGGCTTGAGGTCATAACGTATCTTTTGACAGATCTCACCTCCATTACTTTGAATGCCACATCGTCATACCCGCCAAATCACAAATTGATTTCACCAAAAATACCACGGGTATACAGCTAAGAGAAACGAATTCCTCCGCCACCAAACGTAAGTACGTTTGAAGAGATCAACTTACGCGATCCTTTGAATAAACTCTGTCAGACATTCGTCCATTCACGTTTGTCTTGGGACTGGACAAACCGAAGGCACTATTCTGTAAATAGGATAGCCCTTGCATAACTCCGTCTTCAATATATTCAGCATACTTGATTCGCAACGCTTATGCCAATACGGAGTGGTTCTCTGGATAATAATCCAACCGGTCTCTCCATATTAACATAGTAAAATGGTCAAAAACTTTGATAGTCGGTGATTTAACTATCAAATGAAAACATGTCTGTGTGCAAACAACGATATTATTTCCAGATGGAAATTCTATCGATCAATCATCAATCATCATTAATTCTTAAATTAAATTATCATAAATTTATTCTTTTCCTTATTCATGTTTCCCTATATTTCTTATTTACTATATTTAGAAAATATACGTTAATAACAATGGAAAACATTTCCACTTCTTGTTTTCTATATTAGAAAATGTCCTGATCTTATTTGGAAAACATTTCCAAAATTCCTTCATTGGGTTTAAACAGATGTTTGAATAAACATCGCTATGTCAACACAGACCATTATGCTCATTAACTAAATTCACTTAACCACTTTTCACTATCGAACTTATCCACTTCTTAGTTAAAACTGAAGTCAATCAAGTTGGGGTATAATTACCTCTCAGACCTTATCTGAACAACATTTCTAACTTCGAAACAGACAAAGTTCACCTTTTTACACTTTCAACCACTTACTTACGTAACTCTCGGATTCTATTTACGAATCCACTTCCTTTACGGAAGTCATTTGATTATAATAATGGTGTTATAATCCCCTGCGTCCGAAATATAATAACTTTTATATGACTTTTTCTTTCTAGCTCAAATAAATGCACGAACAACTAATTTATCAACTCCTATTAGGTTAACTATAATCTATAACCCTTATTCTATTAACTTTTACTGGATTAACTCTTATTTGGATAACTCGGTTTGATTAACTCATCTTGATTAACTCAACTCGACCAACTTACTTGATCAGCTCAACTTGACTAACTTAACTTAATTAACTCGACTTATTTAACTCAACTTATTTAACTTAATTTGACTAACTATTATCGAATAACTAATATTCGATTAACTTATATTCGACTAACTATGTCTGTTTTTAACTTCATTTTGAATAGCTAACATTTGATTTAACTTCATTCGCTTGACTCTAGATCGCAGTGATCACAATGGTTACGCCTGATTCCCTCAGGAAACATCTGACCACCTTAGGCTATCTGCAGCCCTGCGAATTTCGCTAGTAGTCGTGCTAAATGGCAATTTATACTGAATAACTACTTCTGTTTAACTCTATCTCGAATAACAAAGTTCGATCAACTCTAATTGAATAACTAATATTCAATTTAACCCTTATTCGGTTACTATATTCGAATAACTCTAGTCCGATTTGATTCAAACCGCTTAACTCTAACTGATTTACTCTACTGGTTAATTCTAACTAACTAACTCTAACTGTTTGACTTTAACAGCTTAACTCCAACGGTTTAATTCTAATAGATTAACTCGAACTGTAAGACTCTAATAGTTTAACTCTAACAGTTTAACTCTAATGGTTTAACTCTAACTGTTTAACTTTAACGGTTTAACTCTAACTGACTAACTTTTCTGATTAACTCTAATGGTTTACCTCTAACTGTTTAACTCTGACAGTTTAACTCTGACAGTTTAACTTTGGTTGATTAACTCTTTGAATTAATCCCTTTGAATTTTCTCTTTTGAATAACTCCTTTTGAATAACTCCTTTTGAATAACTCTTTTGAATAACTCTTTTGAGTAACACTTTTTGAATAACTCTTTTGAATAATACTTTTTTCTATTTGTTTACTTAACAAATAACTATTCCCTTTTTACTTCTATTTATTTAACAAATAATTATTACTTTTAGCTTTTCCATTTATTCTCTACATAAATATCTCTTTTAACTTTCCTTTATTTTCTAAATGAAATTTCGCTTTTCAATTCCATTTGTAATCGTTTTACAAATGATTCCCGTTTGATTTATATTTGTAAAGGTTTCACAAATAGCTACTTTTTCCCTATTCTATTTGATTTGCAAATATTTTCCTTTACATTTGTTTCACAAATGTATTTCCTCTATGTTTGTTTTTCTTTTCAAATCTTCTCCTTTATATTTGATTTCACAAATATTTTCCTTTACTCAATTTCTTTGATTCTATAATTATTTTCCTCTATGAAACTCTTTTCCTTTTATATATAAAATCTATTGATTTTATATAAATAATTTATTTTCAAAATGTACTTTGAAAATTCCTTTTCGCTTCCCGTTATCATTTATGGTATAAAAATACCAAATCAAAAGGTTTGATCATCATCCAAACACACGGGTTCAACGACAGATGATATAACAGAATATATGAAAAAGGGTAAATAAATGTTGAGGAATCCAGTTGGATCCCTCCGACCTGTTTCCCTGCATCCACAGATGTTACACAATATAATTCACATCAATTTCATTTCAATATGAGGTATTCTGATAAACAGAATCAACATCGGTTAACGATATATATATAACTATATCGGTATTTTCAACCAACTGACTAGCAGTTTAACCAAACAATCAACACTCAGCAATTCAATCAATATTTATCAATTCTAAAAATACTTTATAAAAATATAAAGTGTTCAGAGTTAGTGAGATTTACTCACATTGGACGGTTTATCGTTGAATAACGATAATCGGTCATTGATTTGGTTCAGACGTTAAATTTCACCATAAATCCAAACGAGCTCCAATCCACTTGCGGTCAGTTCCATTGCGTAGTGCTCGTCCATACGATCCCAACGGATCCTGTTTCGTTAAATTTCGTTAATGTATGCAAAAGTTATGCTATTTACAATATTTACCTAATTTAAATGAATATATATTTAATTAAATTAATTAAATTATTTTTATCTTAATTAATTTCTAATTGCGTTATTAGCCAAATTACATTCCCTGCCCTTCTAAAAAATCCTACTTTCCCATCTCTAGCCATATCCCATTTTTTTTAAAATTGAAAAACCATTTTAATATTAATTAAATTTAATTTTCAAATAAAATATTTAAAAATATTCATTTAATTATAACTTAAAATTTTTAACCCGGATCAAAAATCTGCTTCCACTCATTTTAAAGTATTTTCCGATAAGAATCCAACGGTCCTTGTTTCGTGGAAATCTGACTTGTTTTGAAAAAGTTACAAGCTTTTAAAGTTTATAGTTAAAAAACATGAAAATGCCCCTGGTCTGTTTTAAATTCAAATTAAATTCAAATTAAATTTTAAATTTAAATTTAAATTAATCATCCCATTCGTCGGATCAGTTAGGGATAGCCAGGGAGAGCAGGAAACTATATTTTCCAAACTCAAGCCTTAGACACTATCCTCTCTGTCACCCTTAGAATGTTCTGATATTTATTTTTACAAATTCTATTTTAATTATAATATATATATATATATATATATATATTACACAAATAAATAAATAAATATTATTTAAAAACTTACCTCGTGAAGCCTAAGCCTGTACCTAAGAGTCCCTAGCTCCCCGTCTTGCCCTCCTTTCTCCCTTCCTTCCCTTTTCCCTATTTCCTAATATTTTATTATTATTTCTGCCATTGCCAAAGCTTGAAAGAGGAGGAGGAGGAGGAGGAGTGAGTTTAAAATGAAGGGTGGGGGCTATTTATAGCCGAAGGAGTCACATGGATTGCTGAGGTGGCGCGAATCTAACGGTCGAAAATGGATGGTAGGATTAATCCTTAAATTAATTAAATTACAAATAAATTTAATAATTTATGAATAGTAAAGTGTGTTTTCTCAACCCTATTCGGACGTTAATTTGACTTACTTATTGATACCTTATCCAAAATCTTTTTCAACCATGTTGTTCAATTTTTCTTGCTCTTCAATAATATATAAAAATATTTTAAATTTTGAATTCGTTTGAACTTTCAAATAATTTAAATTCAAATTCAAAATAGTGTTTTGTGTTAGTTTCAACACCTTCCGGTCTCATGTTGGAGTATCAAACGATAACGGTTTTCAGGAATTCTTCCACCATCTGGTCCGGTTTTTAACGTACTTCAATCCTATGTATTCAAATCAAAAATCGGAGTTCATTTAGATTTTCAAATAATTTATTTAAATTTTGTTTCCTTAATAACTTTCTATATCCGTTATAGGATTTTCACAGATTTCATTTATAGCTAATATCCTATGTTTAGAATTTTCCTGGATAGGTCTCAGGTTCCAGTTTTGTCGTTAGCATTAGCAAATTCCAATTACCGTCAAAATTTAGTTCAAATTTTGGCCTTTTATTTTTTCTTTTCCACATACGGATGCCATTTTTGACGTAACTTGGTTGGTTACCTAATTTCAACATTTCAGATTTAATGAAACTGATTTCATCGAAATCCGAGTTCATTAGCTACTACATCCTTTGTAAACGTACTATTTTAAATTAAAAATTTATCCTTTTATACTGTCAGCTCACATTATATTGCAGATCCACTAAATTTTCTACCATTTCAGAATAAAATAAAATATTCAAAATTATTGAAATTAAACCATTTAAAATTCCAAAATAATAAAAAAAACATTTTTAAATAATAACTAAATGGTCAAAAAATCTGGGTCGTTACAGTATAAGCAAGGAAAGAGTCAACTAACAGAAATGATAGTTTACTACATAGTTAAGTAGAAAATTTACGGAAAGATAACGATGGACTGATCAATTTGTTTTTGCTATTCTGCTCGGCTCATTCTAGGACTTTACTAGTCCTTTCTCTAATGAGCGACTCGCCTTAGAATACTACTAATTCTATTTTGACGAAGTGTTTAATGTGTTAGACTCCAGAACTAAGGTTAACCAAAGCTTTGATACCAGCTGTGACGATCCCAAAACCCCGTGACACGGTGTTAAGGATTATCATTGGAATATAACACATTAATCACCATTAGCAGATCACAGATAATAGCATAAATAGAAAATAGAATAATTTACACACATATGACAACGGAATCATATAGATATCATCACATCAGAGAAGCACAGTACAGGATACAATTTAGTGCATAATGATACATAATCAGTCACCATCGCCTGAGGCGGAATCATACATAAAGAGTACACAAAATAAATATCAGTCTACATCGCCAATGGCGGAATCATAATATAGATACAATAATGGCGGAGAAAATCCAAGTCAGCACGGTGTAGTCAAGCCTCGCCATGATCCAAAAGTGCGTCAGAAACCTGTAACTAGGCTGCCCGTGTGAAAATGAGGGCACCCGAGTTTGCAAGGTGAAACAAACTACGAGTCAGTCATGGGGCTGGTATGAGAAATCTACTTAACTTATTAACAACAATAATAAGGCAAATCAAAGGACCACGCCACTTTCGCGGAACGGGTTTACTCCAATGAGTGCTAGTGCATGAAATAAAGTAAATGATTAAATCATCGCAATGCTTTTTATAAAATGTAGCCATTATAAGACTCAGGTCCCATCACACAATGCAACGCAAGCCGGAGGATAGAGTCTTACCTTATAATGGCCAAAAATGCTTCATACGTATAAAACAAAAGTGTTTGATATTATTACTAGTGCATATATGTTTCAAAAGCAAATTCAATCATAAATATCAATCCTAGGCGGCATGCGTACCATATATCATGTCGCCATACTAGTAATACAATCACGTCCGCATATTTCATATTGGAAATTGGATTCCTTCATGAGTCGAGGCAAGGGGCAAGCTCCTCTCCCATTCGAGACACTCTAGCAAATGTCCCAGAACCCCACTATGATCCTTGGATCTTCAGGGCCGGTCCTCTCTTACTTTTGAGGATTAATTATTCCTGAACACACGTTTCCCGGTCCTTACAGACCTATATCGAGGCGCCTCGCATTCCAACAACCACACAGGTGAAAAGTATATATAATGTCAGGGCTGTTAGGTCACTGACACCACCTTAGCTAGAAAGAAACATCGTGCTCTCCCTGCAGTCACTCTCCCGTTTTTGACTCATACCGAGGGGTGAGGCTCGAGAATTCACGTTATATAAGCTACGTCACACAGACCATGCTTTGATCATCAACCACCAGACTTTGCTTTGCAACAAAAGCCTTGATCATATGCCACTTAGGCGTGCCACACAGGCAATCCACTCCATGCGACTGATTTCTGTCAATACATAACCTCTGAGCTCGTACGTCTCAGAGAAGGGCGTTAAGCAAGAGAATAAATTCTCCGCCGCCAAACAGATATATATATTTAACAGAGATCAATCAGCACAGAACAAAATCCAATGTCAGACACAGTCCATGTACAAGTCCGTTCTGGGTCTGAACAAAACCGGAGGCACCAATTCCTCGCATATCCGTACAATCAACAGTATGTTTGGACGGCTACTACTTCAGTTCCTTCATGGTAGCTACTCCAATCACGAGCATCAGTAGCGCCCATCCATCCAATGTGAAGATCGTCGGTCTTTGACCGTCTTCGACTCTTCGACTTCTCAACGTCGATCGATTATTTGAAATGAGATGAACTCGACCTTTTCAAATAACCCTCGTATAGTTAGATTTTCAAATCAATTAATCACATGGTTGGACTATTCAACATTTACATTCCAGTTCTTTAGTTATAATTCTCATGTTAAATACAATCAACCATCACATATCAAGCAAACACAACGAAATTGGCTTATTTCCACTCTATATCGTCTATAGTATTTTATAACGATATATCGCCATTTTTACTTAATTTAAAACGGCCATATTTAATTAAACGAAGTTTCAGGTCGTGTCGATGCACTGGCGCTGTTTTTCACTAATTTTGTTTTACACATATCTGAAAATCTAACCGTTGGATCTTCAAAAATTTTATATCATTAGGAAGGTCATTTCAAAACGAATCCAACGGTTTCAGTTTTGGGAAAATCCGACGGTCGGATCTTCCACACTAGCCATTTGAAGTTACGATTTCAATTTACGAACTGCAGCGTCGTTATTCGATTTAATTTAATTATATTTATATATATATATATAGATATAATCGTTTCTGGCGCTGTTTTTCTTCCAATTTGAATTAAACATTCCAGACAATCCAACCGTCGGATCTTCACAAAGTTGGTGTCGTTGGAAAGATATTTCCAAGGCGAACCCAACGGTTGCAGTTTCGGGAAAATCCAATGGTCGGATTTCCCGCACTAGTCGTTTGAAATCACGGTTTCAAAACACGAGTTGCACGGCCACGTTTCGTTTTAATTTTATTTATATTTATATATTTATATAAATATAGTTCATTCAAAAATTCCTATATCGTTTTCACTTCAATTATTTCACTAACGCCTTTAAATTTTCGAAAATTTCGCCATAACCTCCTTTGTACGGGAGGGGCTGGGAAAATTCCCAAATAGCCACACGGGCGTCTCATGTCAAAAATAAAAAGAAAAGGCCAAGCGGCTAGCCAATAGGCTCATAAAACCATCACCCAAACAAAACAGTAAATGTGTACCTATTTGTCGGGCACAAAATTTTATTCCTCTTCTCTAGCCCCCTTGCTATAACCTGTTCAATAAATATGCATGTACATATATATACAATTTTTATCACTTATCATTTTCCATTCAACTTCATATTTGATTTACTTTGGTTTTAAAACACGATTCATTCTAATGTTGCATGCATAGGCTAAAATCATATCATTAGCTAATTAATGTATATTTCAACGCAAGCATATTTTATTTGAACAAGTGGCTATTTTAACACTTCACATTTCAAAGATGATAATTTTGGCGAACAAAAATAGGTTTCAACACATGACTATTTTATTTAGTTCCTATGCATGTTAAAAATAATATTTCTTCACAAATATTTATTTCAACGTCCGCATATCTTTAGCATATCACATATATGATAAAAATGATATTTTTATCATTTAAAATATTTATTCGATAAATGGATGTTTTCAACACTTCATAGTTTCAATAAAAATGTAATTTTTATTGTTCGATCTTTTTATTCAACACATGAATTTTTCCACTACACACACTTCTCAACACATGAGCATTTCCGCACATGGATATTTTATTTATATTGTTCATATTAAAATGATGGAATTTTTATTGTTGAAACTATTTATATATAAGGCGAATATTTTTCATACTTCATATATATTTTAAAAATGTGATTTTTATTGTTTATACACTTCATTCATTCACAAATGAATTTAATTTTCACACATCACTTTTTAACACATGAACATTTCCACTCATGGATATAGTTTCAACATATGACTTTAATTTCAATGCATGAAAATAATTTCAACATATGAAAATAATTCTAACACATAAAGATTATTCAAAATTTCGGCAGCATAACGGCAGGATAGTTAAAACCGGCACCGTCCCTAGTACGACTCCTCGCTCTACCTTAAAACCTCGTGGTTTTTGACAATGGGGATTTATGCATCTAATTCGCATGCGGGCGGCATGTTTTATTTTTATTTTCACAAATATTTCTAATTCATTTCAATCACCAATGGCTATTTTTCAACCACAACCATACAATATCAACCACAAACATTTATTCAACCATTCGTATTTTTCATCCAATATTTCACATCAATTCACAACAATAAATATTGTCCATGGTTTGTAGACGAGGGGAGTATATATATATATATTATAATTGCTATATTTCACTTGCATTTCAACGCATATATCAATTATTTTATGCATGTATAATTCATACCTCGCTTATATAGCTTACACTACGCATGTACATGAGGTATACAACACGTGTGTAATTTATATTTCGCTTATATAATTTATAGACGACATTTTCCATTCAAATTCTATTAATTTAGATTTCTCACGTTGGTTTTCGGATTGCTAAAAATCGTAGATGACTCAGAAAAATCTGCGGCTTCTTCTATGAGGTAGAGAGCTTCCTTGCGGTCCCGATGTTTCCTGTTTCATCAAATTTCGTCAACACGCCAAAAGATATGAGTTTTCAAAGTGCAGACATCAAAAAGGACTCACCTTTCTATTTGGTTCGAAACTAGGTTTGAGGTTTTCGCGAAATCCGCTGGCCTAGACGACAATCAGGGAGTTGGACGTGGAAGAGCTTCGAGCGGGCTTCCTATCGGTGGTGGTTTGGTCGTGGATGGTGGCAGATCGGAGCGGCGGCGGCGCTGGAAAGAGGCCAACTTTGTGCACTCGATTCAGGCGGAGGAGGCGTCGAGGGAGGGGGTGCTGGGGTCGGATTTGAAGAGGAGGCGGAGACGAGGCGAACGGTGGTGGTGGCGTTGGCTGGAAGTGCCTATAGCAGCGGCAATCGGTCGGAGAAGAATCGAACGAGTTTCGCCGTTGGTTCGAGGGTTACGGGTTTTTTTTTTTAAATAATGAATGGAATTTTCTGATTCGCCGGAATATATAAATTTCTGAAAATTAGGGTTTTCACCAACGAACTCCTTTTCAAGCCCAACGACTGTCGCCCCTATCTAAATACCCCCATTCCGGACACAATGGGATATGTTTCATTGGCCAGTTCGACTGTCACAGTCAGTTATTTTTCAAATTAAAGTATAAAACATTTATCTTTTAACTTTGAACGTACATTTCAATTTGCCAGGGCCACAAACTGATTCGAAAAATTCCAGAAAAATAAATCTAGCTATGTTTTGACGCTACGGTCCCAACAAAACTAGTTTCGTCGAATTCTGAGATCGTTTGAAAAATGGCCATTTTCTGGTCGATCCAATTTAACAGAAATTGACCAAACACATTTTCTTTTGCCACGCTCACATACTAGCTTCAAAAATTATGAAATTTGAAACCTAGCAATAGAATGACATCCCGGACCCAACAAAAGTGGTTTCGTTGAATTTCGAGGTTGTTTGCAAAATATCAATTTTCAAGGGCTATATATTCTATATATCGACCTTTCTAAAAGTTCATTCGGCCATAACTTTTGATTCCCGTTATGAAACTTCGATTTTTCAGATTCGTTAGAAAGGTATTAACTAATAGATTTAAATATTTTTGGTTTCGCTAAAATCCGTTATATTCTCCACCCTACACAGTTAGTCAAAGTTCGAATTCAAATTTTCAAACTGACTCACTATTTCTAATCCACTATTTTATTGAAATATTCTATTTCAATTGTTCAAATTCCTTTGAAATCAAAAATTTAAAAATTTTAAATTGGCTCGTATTTTCCTGGTTATTACAATTTTATAAAGAAAAGGGAAAGGATTTTTATAAAAGAAATATTTATAAAATCAAAGGATAAGTTAGAATAAAAGGAAATCATTTGTAAAGTGAAGAACCGTTACTAAAAGTAAATCTTTATAAGTGAGTAGAATAAAAGGAGTTAATCGAATTAGTTATTCGAGTAGAATAAAGTAAGTTTTCGAATAAAGTTAAAAGGAGGTATTCGAATATAGTTTGGCCAAAAGGAGTTATTCGATCAGAATTCATCGAATAGAATTAATTGATTAGAGTTAATCAAACAGAGTTAATCAGGTAGGGTTAACCAGTTAGAGTTAATTGGTCAGAGTAAATCAGTTAGGTTAAACCATTAGGGTAAACCAGTTAGAGTTAAACCAGTTGGAGTTAATCGATTGGAGTCAAAGCAAAAAGTAGTTAATCAAATATTGTTTATTCGAATAGAGTAAAAGGAGTTAATCGAATATAGTTTATTCGAATAGAGTAAAAGGAGTTAATCGAGTATATATAGTTTATTCGAATAGAGTAAAAGGAGTTAATCGAATATTGTTTATTCGAATAGAGTAAAAGGAGTTAATCGAATATAGTTTATTCGAATAGAGTAAAAGGAGTTAATCAAATATATATAGTTTATTCGAATAGAGTAAAAGGAGTTAATCGAATATATAGTTTATTCAAATAGAATTAAAAGAGTTATTGTATATGGTTTACTCGATAGGAGTTAAGTGAATAGAGTTAGAGTTAAATCAAAAGAGTTAAGTGAATAGAATAAATTGAATAGAGTTATCGAATATACCTTATCGAAGGAAAAATTATCGAATATAAAAGATTTGAAAGAGAGTTACGTAAGGAAGTTTGTCAAAGAATTAGAAGGGTGAACTTTGTCTATTTCAAGGTTAGAAACGTTGTTCAGTCAAGGTCTGAGAGGTAGTATTACCCCAATTTGATTGAATTCATTTTTAACTAAGGAATGGTTAAGGTTCAATAGTAAAGGATGGTTAAGTGAATTTAGTAATTATAGGAAATGGTTTGAGTTGGCATCGCGATAGTTTGTTTAAACATCTGTCTAAGTCCAATGAAGAAGCTTTGGAAATGTTTTCCAAATAAGAAACCAGAAATGTTTTCTAATAAAGAAAACAAGAAATGGAAATGTTTTCCATTGTTAATAACGTATATTTTCCAAATTTAGAAAATAAGAAATATTGAATATGGGGAAACATGGGATAAGTAAATTTATGAAATAAAGAGATAAATGTTGAATGATGTTTGATCGATATAAATTTCCATTTGGAAATTATATTGTTGGTTGCACACCTGTTTTTCTTTGATAGTTAAATCACAAACTATCGAAGTTTTCACCATTTTAACGTTGTTAATATAGAGAGAATGGTTGGACTATTATCCAAAGAACTACTCTGTATTGGCATAAGTGTTGCGAATCATATATGCCAAAGGAAATTGAAGATGAAGTTACGCAAGGGCTATCCTGTTTACAGAATAGTGCCTTCGGTTCATCCTGTTCCTGGATGTCTTGTATGGACGGATGTCTGACAGAGTATTTCCAGACGATCACGTATATTGATTTCTCCAACCGTACCAAGAGTGGAAGCAGAGAAGGAAACTTCTTTTAGCTAACACCTAATGCATGGTTGAAAACGTCAATCGGTGATTTGATGGATTTGACGATGTGGCATTAAAAGTGAATCTGGTGTAATGATAAAGCGTAGCTTCTAGCCTCACATCCAGTAAATGACAGAAATCGGGCAGGCAACATGGCTAAGTCGGTCGCACCGAAGTAGGGTGTATAATCACCTGATCTAGAGTTTCATTTACTTCTAAAAATCTATTGTTGATGCTGTCCTGTAACACCCCACGTCCATTAATGTCACTCACGAAGGGAGTGCATTAACTTCCATGGAGGTTATAAGTGAATATAGAACAGAAAAATTACAACAAGACAGATAGTAAATAGTACTTGGAAATCTAAAACTTCATTTTATTGCAGCGGAAATTAAACATGTTTGTTACATCATAAAACCATAGATCATAACCAAGTACAATATCCATCTTCATAAAAACAAAATACATAATCCCATTACATAAATAGCCATTAAAAATATAACAAGCTGGACTTTACTTCAACGGTCCAAGCTTTCCAAAGAGAGATGAAGTAATTCAATCAAACTCCACTAGAGCTGGGCCCAACCTGAGGACCTGAAGGGGGAAAAAGGATAGAAATAGAGGGGGTCAGACATAAAGTGTGGCGAGTATGATAATTCTAACAATACTACTATCAAAATAACTAGACTAAGGCATAAGCTGGAAGACAAGTAAATGTCTATGCACTCTTAGGAAGATAAAGATAGCGTTTAAGATAACGTTAAAGATAACGGTAAAGGCACACCTAATTACTAACGAATGATTACTACACTACACCGCACATTACTACACTGCACCACACCAGTCACCCTATTGTTTGATCCCACTTGCTTCACACAGAAACTTTATAAATAGCCTTATGTACCCCTAGCTGACTACATAGGTGTCGTCTGCCCTTATCTCCACTAGGTGTACCCCATTACCCACTTTCGATCGGCTCCCTACTCGTAGATACCCGTGCTGGCCCCACAGTGGGGTGTATCACTCCCCTAAAATGGCAACCCGATACAACTTGAGAATGCACAGCTTATACCTACACGATGCAACAACGTCTTACCTACCAGCCCGGGTCCACACAGGCATACGAAACGTGTTGGACTTGTGTTGCCATCGCTCCCCGTTTTGGCCTCTTACAATCGAACCCAGCATGCGTGTCCCGTCGTCGACTTGGGTCGAGCCCACAAAGATACGTTTGGGATACTGGTCGAAATGGGCCCCCACAAGCTACCCACATAAGCTTGTCACTAGTATATCCCACTTAATCCTCTTAGTCACGTTCATTTACATGTGTGTTTGGTTATGTCTTACTAATCGTATTTCACATGCCACTAAGGGCACCCCCCAGATTCCTCATGCCACCCAAGGCACCTACTTAACCCCCATGTCCCACCTTACATGTTTATCTGGTTAAGTATTTCTTAATTCATTTAGGCCATAACCTCATAAAGACCTCTCACATTAGACTGGCATTTATGGCAGCTGGATTTCCCGGGCGGGTCCAGCCAGTCTTACACCATAAAAGAGTCTAACCTCGTGTCTTTACAACCGTTATGCTTTAGTTTAATCCTAGGACCTCTCACATTGGGCTGACATTTGTGACCACTTGATTTGCCGGGCGGGTCCGGGCAGGTTTACGTCACAAACGAGTCCAACCTCGTGTCCTAAGCATTGATTAACACTTAAAATCTTTTACCCCAGTTTTAATAATTCCCTTTTCAAATTATTAATTATGTCAACTTTTAATGATGTCCATAATTGACTCAATTATGGCCATCCACTTATGACATGCAAAATCATATCAATTGCACCCCAACTTTTTAGTATTAAATCCTTAATATTACCCCTACCCCACGTTTATACGTTCGCTTATTGAACGCATAATATAGGCTAGACTTGTATAGTCTAACACCTAGCACAAAGATAAATTATCACAACATATAGACAAATAAAATAAATCTAATCATAATAAGGGTGAAACTTGCATAAACTACACATGTTAAGGATCAAAAGGTGTCAACTTGTTAAATGTCTCAATTTACATGATATGATCATAGCCCAAATCTATACATAAACTTGCATATGGGGTTTTTAGGCTACATAATGATGGTGTGAACTAGCATAGGATATCACATATGTCATAGCATAATTCTAGATGTCATAATAGATGTTTTGCCATATGTTCATAACTTTTCTAATCAATCTAACTTGCTTATGTGACTTGTCATATAGATCAACATAACCCAAACATGATGATTTAATTAATATGAACTAACTAGCATAGATGGTAACATCATGGCCTTTTTAACATGTATGATTCATCACAACTTAGCATAGAAACTTTCAACATACATAACATCATCATAGCATGATTTACAACATATAAGATATCATCATCACATAACATTGGATTTACAATATACATGATAGCAAAAGGGGTTTACAACAACATATATGATAATTCACATCATCTACTCATAATCCATTCATAACTCAACCTAATTAAAATGATAATAATCTTGTTAAGATCATCATACTCACAATTTAGAGAAGAAAAGAGAGAGTTTTGCTTTGCTTTAGGGTTGAGAGAATTAGAATTGAATTTGCTTTTCTTCTTTCTTAGTTGGCGGCGACTCCATTGATTTCCATGGCGACGGTATGACGGTAACTATTCTATTTTAATTAGGTTTAGGGTTAGCATTAGGATGTATTTATAGGTGTAGGAAGTTATTTAGGACCATTAGATTAACCCTGAACCATGAGAACCAATCAAATGCAAAATCTGCATTTGAGCGAATCGGCACACGGGTTGACAGCCAAACACCCTGGATTAACCCCTGGTCGACCCAGCGGGGCTTGGGTCGACCTCAAAAATGGGTCGGTTCGGTTATTTCCCCTCCTAATTCGCTGTTTTGAACTTTTTCGCATATTTATTTATTTATTTTTTAATTTATATATATATATATATATATATCAATATATATATATTTCTCTGCGTAACCCATTTCACTTAATTCTTTTCTAAAAATTAAGTATACTTTAATTTGTGAATTTTAATGTTATAAAATTACGGGGTGTTACATGTCCCATTCGGGAAACGGTTGCTGATCCCAACCGTTGGTGATATACATTCGATACACTCAAGCGAAATGAGTGGTCGGTCATGTGTGGTCGGGTTGCAAGATGTTCTTGTTGAACCCAGTGTATTCCTCTCTAGAGGTACACTAGCGAAAGGTGGTTCCATACCTTGTCATAGTTGGAAATCATTACCCAATACATGCTTGCGGTTTTGATTGTATACTATATATGTAAAACGTGAGATGAAAGCGTTTCTACTATATGATTATTATACTGGGGTTGATAGACATTATTATAATATCAAAAGGTTTTTGGTATAAAGATATTTTGGATTCTCATAAGGGAAAAACCCGTTCCGTTATACGGCGTGGTCTTATGAGATATCGTTTACTTGTTCAAACTGTTTTAAGCTGTTTTACTCATACCAGTCCCATGACTGACCCGGAGTTTATTTGTTTGTTTCCCTAAACTCTTGGGTGCCTAATTTTGTACGGGCAGTCAAGTAGTCGGGATTAACAGATATACTGGAAGAGCTTGGAGCAGGAGGCTTTAGGATCATATAGCTATAGTTATTTCCGCCGTGTTGTAAGTGTTGTACTTTGATAATGATATATATATTCAAGTATAGATTTGTATTTCAAAGTTATGTTATGAAATATATTTATTCATTCCGCTGTGAGATTCGTGTTACTCTGAAATTGTGTTCTTCTTCTTCTTCTATTCTAAGTTTCTATCTTATCTTTCCTCACCCTATAATTTCTTTCATTTATGACCGGTATTTTTCGATGTTTGGTTAGTCATCAGTGAGTTTATGGTGATAACCAAAGTCGTCAAAATCCCGGGTCTTTACAGACTTGGTGTTTGTGTGGATGTTGTGTGCTGCATAGACAAACCTTGATGTAAGTAACCTGCAAAAAAATTTGGGTATGGACTTTAAGTAAATACCATATTTCAGTCACATAGAACTTTATGTTCCGACCCCTCTCCTTAACAAATCGAACAGGTCAGTAGATAAGGTATAATCCATAAATGGAATAAGGATGGAGGCTGAAGGCAAAGATGCTATGCTTTTATTAGTTATAATTATTGTACTTGTTATGGAAGCTTTGGAGAATGAATCTATTGATGTACCCATGGAACAAATGTAATCTTGACTGTTGTGTTGGAATTCTATGATTTTTAATAGTGGTACATCTTATTTCAGTATTATATTTTATCTTTCTACTATGTGAGATTTCCATTCGAAGTATACATATATTATCTTTTTAAATGTAATTCCTTACAGGAACCAACGACCCGTTTAGAATGGCCCCAAGTTTCAATGGACCTTTTCTAGGTGGAAATTTAGGCCTACTCTGGATGGGTTGTTATAGAGCCCCATATATCCCTAAGGAATGGACCCCTCTCGCTTATTAATTCAGTGAGATAACTTAGCCTATTTAAGTTCATTAATAAGCCTACAACATGTTAGTCCCTTGATTGTAATTAACGATAGTAATGTACCATCTCTTTATATTATTACCATGTAATTCATTGTCCGATTTCATAGTTCCAATAACATGTTCTACTAATATATAATTAAATATATTTTGTCTCAAACCATATGTTTTCTATTAACATGTCACTTATTATACATGACTAAATATAACTTATTTCATTCCATAAGTTTACCCCATTCTTCCTTATTTAGTCATACCCTCATCTTACACTGTCGTTCCAGGTAGTTATTATTTATTATTAACTAAGTTCTCTTAATTAATGTTTATTAATATATTTTCCCTTTTTATTAATTATATCACATGTTTATCCCTAGGACAAGCCTACCTATTATATAGCGTCCCCATTGATGTAATTAATTGTAATAAGTTATATTCCTCGTTAATCAGATTTTCTTTGGTCCTTTACATTAACCAAACTTTTACTATTGTAATAATTATCTCTTTAATGCCTTGTGAATTTCTCACACATTCCATTTACGTATATATATTTATATATATTTAGGCACAAGACCCTTCACATAAAATTGACCACTTGTGGAAACTGGATTTGCTAGGAAATTCCAGGCTGGCTTTTACCACAAGTTGAATTTATCCTCGTGTCTCGATGCTGTTATAATTTCCTAATTACTGTAAATTTTTCATACAATTGAGGTATATCTATCCTCCAAATTATACTGTAATTCTATTTACTGCCTTTTTGGTATAATAATATTCTTAAGCAATATTTCATGTTTTCGTAAACTCCACAATTACAGTAATTTCTCATTTAGACAGATGATTAATGGAAATAGGGTTATATAACAGAAATGTCCTCAACAGATTTAATCCCAATTACCACAATTATTCGCAATTTCATTATGATGTGATTTACAATATCCCATTAACAGGTTCTTAGAATGGATCTATATAATAGTAGTCCTTTCAACGTATTCTAAACAGATTTAATAATCAATTTCCACAATTATCATTTTTTCAGCACATTAATTATAACGGGGAATATGAACAATAGATATACCATTATTTAAAATGGTATAATTTAGATTTACTTACCTAACAACTTTCCAATCCTTGAATATTATCAAGATTTTTTGTCCTTCGGCATTCCTAATTGAATTCATTATAAAAAACAACCACAGATTCACAAATCTAATAATAAAAGAAGATGAAACAACCCAAACTCGCCCTTTTGGGAAAGCCTGGATAGAGTTGAGAACAAGACAATCACAAACATAAGAACAATACATTGTTATTACAATCATTTGCATCAGAGTACAAGAATATAATTCTGAGTATGAATAAATATTATACATTGGAAAATATTAGAGATTTAAATTACATTTAAATACATAGCAGCGGAAAAATAATACACAACACAACTGAAAGAGATACACCGATACAGAGCTTTTCAAATATAGTTCCAGTTGTAAATCCAGGATCCTGTGAAAAAAAATCTGCAAACCCAACTACTAGCTGCTCGTATGGAAAATAGGGGCACCCAGAGTTTAGGTTAAAACAATAAACTTCAGGTCAGTCATGTGACTGGTGTGAGAACTAAAAAAATTATAAGCTTGATTTTAAAGTTAGATAAATCAAGGGACCACGCCGCATAACACGGAACGGGTTTAACCCCAAGAATATAAGTGCATATAGCAAACAACGCAATGCTAAATAAAGAAAATGAAGCTATTATAAGACTTAGATCCCATCACACAATGCAACGCAAGCCGGAGGATAGAGTTTTCCCTTATAATAGCCAAACATGCTTGTTACGTTTAAAACAAATCATTTGATACTATTATAAGTGTATAGTGTTTCAAAAACAACTTCAAATATAAATGTATCATTCATAGATGGCATGGGTACATCTATCATGTCTCCATACTAGTTTTACAATTAAAACCGCAAATTTACATATTGGAAGTTGGATTTCCATCTATGAAACAATGCAAAGGATCGTCCTTACCACTTCGAGACAATCTAGCCCATGTCTTAGGATCAGAACGCATCGACCCTTGGTGCATTAGGGCTGGTCCACACGGAGTGGATTAAAATGCATGAACAATACGTTTCCCCACCTTCTAGGGCGTAAAACTAGTCTGTATATCGACTAAACAATCCATCAATCTCTTAGTGACCAATATATCTGAGGAGCCTCGCTTTCCATCACCCACATAAGTAAAATGTCTGGGCTCCATACCATGACACCGCTCCTAGCTAGAAAGAAATGCATGTCCTCCCTGAGGTCCCTCCCGTTTCTGGTTCACACCAGGGTGTGAGGCTCGCGAATTAATGCTATACACAAAGTTATATTATATTAAAGTCGTGCTTTGATCATCAACTACAAGACTCTACTTTTCAATATAAGCCTTGATCATTTGCATCTCATCATGCCACACAGGCTATTCACGCCATGCAATAAATGTCTACCGATATATAACCTCTGAGCTCATACATCTCAGAAAAGGGCGTTAAGAAAGAGAATAAATTGTTTGCCGCCAAACAGATAAATATTTAATAGAAATCAATCAACATAGAATAAAATCTTGTCAGACACACAACCATTTACTAGTTCGTTCTGGGTCTGAACTAAACCATAGGCACCTTACTCCTCATCTCATATGTCAAAATGCATCAGAGAGGTCCTCGCATATCCGTTCGATCTCCAAGTACGTCTGGACGATCACCACTTATTACCTCATATGGGGTGTACTGCCCAATTAAGACATCAGTAATCATCCAAACGATGTGAAGACCTCTGGTCTTCAACCACCATCTTCATCGTTGACTTATCGTTGAATCAGCTATTCAGAATGGGTATAAACCCGGCCTTTCGAATAACTCGCGTATATTATAAACAAGTGCTACAAAAACAAAAAATACCCCTCATTCCAATTCTAGATATTATTTTATTTAAATATTCATATCCTTTGGGAAAGGTTCCCATTAATTTTATCAAAGATAAATTCTTTAATCTTCCTTTGGCTTTCAATTCTAAACAAGATTATGGTTTATCAACTAGTCTGGATTAGCGAACCTTACCAAAGTAATCATTTGTTTAATTTCCCAATCCCAACCTATTTTTTCCCATGGAGCAAACCTGGGAGTGCTCCATATCTAACACCATCTTGTCATCGGTAAATTTAATTACCATTTCACGTTCAAATCCAATTAAGGATTTCACTATCGCTTAGAGCAAAACTAGTGATACTCCATTCTCAATCATTTCCCGAATTTGATAATTTTAATTTATCGCATTCTCATTTCAATCTAATTAAAGATTAATTAAAACTCTACTTAGTTTTAATCCCCAAAAATCATTATATAATGATTATTCAAATTCAGAAAATAAATCCTATCTTTAACTAGGTTAAAGAACCAATGTCATTTAAAACACAGTTCATGATAAACCGAAAATCACATTCCATTAATTATGGAATCTTGACAGAAAATAAATCAATATATAATCGATATCAATTTCCGTATCCGATTAATAATATAAATGGAATAACGACAAAGCCTTTTAAATTCCACAAATATTAATAGTCTTCCTCCACAGAAGTTCACTTTAATTATTACCAAATCGAATTCCGTTCCAATCCAATTTATTTTATTAAATTGAAAAACTTTTCTTTGGAAAACTCCCTTAAATCTTAATTAAAATATTTATAAATTCCAAATCATATTTCACTGTTAATCGGGTTAAAGAAATAATGTCGTTAAAAACAAAATTCGCGATAAACCCGATTCACATTCCATTTTATTTCAATTACCAAATGTAATGAGAAACTCTAATAATCTTAATTAAAAGATTTATTCTGTTCAAACGGGGTTTAAGAACAGTGTTATTGAAAACACCATTCACGACAAACCCAAAATCCAATTCTTTTAGTCAATTCCAATTAAATATTAATTAATTTGAAAACTTCCTTAACTCTTAAATAAAAGATTTATTATTTTCTCAACTAGGCTTAAGAATAGTGTTAATGAAGACACCATTCACGACAAACCGAAAATCCCACTTGATATTAAATACAAGGCTCTAAATAGAAATTATATCGGCTTATATTCAATATCAAATTCCGAAACCAACAAATAACGTTTTGGAAATAACGATATAAAATATATCTTCCAAATTTCCATAACAACATCCATATAATCACGGAATCCAATATCAAAATATTCCGAAGATTATTTCCATTCCAAATCCATTCTAATCTGATTCCAGTTTGTTCGTTGTAAATTTCTGGTTATATTAAAACCATTCAAATATCCAATTTACTTTATTTAAAAAATTTTGGATTTCAAATCTAGTTAATAACTAGTTCATTTTGATAAAAATATATTGTTATCTTTACAAATGTGGAATTTTTTATCCTAATTCTTTCCTTATCATTTATTATGATTTTACACAAATTACCAATATTTTTAATAATTTTATTAAGGCCCTTTCAGTTGATTTCCACTAACGGTCATCGAATTGCACTCATAGCGACTTTTCCCAATTTTATTTGGACATAATTCCAAATCCAACCATTAGATTTTAAATCTCTTATATTCGTTGGAAATCTCTTTACGATACGAGACAACGGTTCCGGTTTTAGGAGTATCCGATGGTCATATCTTCCATAATATCAATTCGAAGTCAATGGTCCAAATTCGCGAACGGTCGCAGCGCGGCACGTTCTATTCAGGCCCTTAAATATATATAATATATATATTATATAAATATATATATCATTGATTTCCATTTTAAAACGTATTTTATAAATTGTTTTAAAATTGTTTTAAAAACGATTTCAGCTTCATTTCCAATTTTTAAATCAAAATTGAATACCCCTTATCATTATATTATTTAACTGATAATATTTCCAAAATATCAGATTTTGAAATCATTTCCTTTTCGATATTCATTATAAAAATGAATAAAATCAATATAAATATCGTTCACGTCAAATTGGCGCAAATCTAGTCAACACGGCTTATATATTTCAATATTTTCGTGTCCATCCCAAATAGGACATCAAATCATATTTTAATCCTTTACTGAATATTATTTTAAAATATTTGTTATTTTAAAATTTTCGTTTATTTAAAATATTCGTTCTTTCTGAATTGGAATCAGACACAGTCAATTACCATATAAAGTTATTTATATGGATTTCACACAGACATGTACACATCAGTAATTATACACAGTCATCCATCATCTAGAGTGCATCACACAAGTGCAAAAGCATTAAATACAAATAATTAACGCTTACAGCAATCTATTGACCAATCGATTGACATAAAAATAAAAAATGGGATTAGTGTCCAATATCGTCCCAATACCCGTGTGGGGTTTTTAAACAACAAATACTGATTATTATTTGTGCAGTTAGGCGTTGTGTAAAATTTATCGTCCCAACCAATATCAGTTAAATGGGTGTACATAAACAAATCATCTGATTTGTAAATGAACATTTATTTTCAACACATGACCATTTTATATGGTTCATATATTCAATAAAAATTTATATTTTTATTGTTCAAATATTTTATTCCATACACGAATATTTTATACAGTTCATTTTACATCACAACACAATACAGTCCAAGCACACAATCATGGTTTGTACAATTAATGGTGTCGGGTGCTGCTAAGAATCGTCTGCATCCTATTATATATTTTATTGGGAATTAAATTGAGTGAGAAAGAGTTCTCACATCGGGTTTCACTCCACCAGCTTTATTTTTGAATTTTCGAACAGTTTGGATTTGCCCGAAATTCCAACATGCTCCAAATTGGGCCTGGTTAGTCTTGTTGTGAAGCACTCGATCTCACAGTCGCAACGAATCCAGTTTCATTGAATTTGGACCTTGTATGTAATAGATATTGCATTTTATACGTTAACTACACTTTTAAATAATTAATTGATTAATTAAAATGTTAATTCCCTCCTAATTGCCTTCTCCCCCGATTCCCCTTTCTGCATACCAACGAAGCCAGGCTCGAATTGGAAAACCGCCTGTGCCGCACACCATGGTCACCTAGCCACCAATCGACGATGCCCACGTCGGAGAGGATCACCTCCGCCACCAGCGCCAGTTAAGGCGTCGTACTCGGTGGCCCGCTTGAGCCAGAAAACCCGTTCGAAATCACCATGTTTGAGCTCGAAAATCCCCATAATATTGAATGAACGACGATCTTGACCGTAGGATTTACAGAGCTTGAGGTGCTCTTTAATTTTAGCTTTAGGGGTTTGAAAAATTATTGAATCGATCGAAAATTTTCTGGTGATTTAAAATCGAAAAAATCCGCCTCTGAATTCACTTCTGGTGGCTTGGAGACGTTTGACCGCAGTTGGCCTTTGACTTTGACCCTCCCCCTTTATAGAAATCTATATTATTATTTTAATTTACTTTAATGTCAAAATCGTAAATGAACTCCAAATCAAACCCAACGATTGTCATCCCTAGCTAAGTTACTCCATTCCGGACACAATGGGATATATCCCGTAAGCCAATTCGACCGTTACAATTAGTTTCCATCAAAATTAAAATATAAATCAATATATATTGAATTTAAACAAACATTTTAATTTACCAGAGCCACATACTGACTCCAAAAATTTCAAAAAAAAATCTAGCTATGTTTTGATGATACGTCCTAACAAAACTAATTTCGTCGCATTTGGAGACCATTTGAAAAATGGTCATTTTCCAGTCGATTAAATTCAAACTAAAATTAACAAACACATTTAAATTCACCACGCTCACATATTGATTCCAAAAATTTTGAAAATTGGAATCTTTCAATAATTTGACATTCCAGATCCAACAAAAGTGGTCTCGTTGAAAACGGCGGTCATTTGTAAAATGGATATTTTTAAGGGCTATATATTATATAAAATTCCATAGCGACTATTCTGAATTTTAAATTGGGCATAACATTCAATTCTCGTTATGAAATCTGGATTTTTCACATTCGTTAGAAAGATATTTTTAAACAAATTCTAATATTTCAGGTTTTACTGAAATCTAATTTATTTTGAATCATGCACATTCATTTGAAATTTGAAATCGAATTTTCAAATTACCACGTCATTTCAGGCTCGTTATATAATTAAAATAAATTTATTCGTTCTAACTTCGTTTAAAATAAATTTTTAGTCGTTATTATTTAAAATAAATCATTTTAAATATTCAAAATACATTAAAATAACTAAAATAAATTTTTTAAATTGGTTTCGAAATTCCAGGTTATTACATAAGAGGAAAAGAGAAAGAAACCTATATAAACCAGATTCAATGACTACCTTATGCTAATTAGATATAATAATTTACTTCATCATTAAATGGAATAATTATTAAATTTCTTTTTAAAATCTCATTAAGTTAAAACTACTATTCGTTAAACTATTTCATTAAGTTAATTAACAACAAATTAATTTAGTAATCAAAATCAGTTAAAATGATTGACTTAGTCAATTCAAAACATGGTTGTTTCGTTAACTAGTTCCAATTAGCTTTTTCTTTAAACTAATTAATAATATAATTAATTTAAATAAATCTATTTAATTTGATTCTGCTCATTTGCTTATAAATCTTATTAACATAAGAATTTTTTCTATAAAATCATTATATAATAAATAATAAATATTTATTACCTTTAAATAAACTTTTATTCAATAATAGATTTCAAAATCTATCTTCAGTTATAAAATAAATTTTATAACTTCATTTACGTCGATTCCCCTGAACGTAAATTAATATTTATAAAACAATTGATTTATATGACATATGCTTCTAATTACTCAACCAATACTACCCACTGGTTAAAACAAAACAATCATTGAATTTTAAGTCAACGATCAACAACCAAATCAATCATCATACTAGAATAGTTCATAGAAGGATAATATGGAAATAAATAACATTTTATATTTGAGGAGTCTAGTTGGATCCTGCCAACCTGTTTTTCCCTGCATCAAAATAGGTTATCTCAAATAACATCATTTAGTCCAATATACTGATAAAAATTTTAACAACCAACCAATAACAACAATATGCGCATCCAACTGTTTATTTAATACATTTGTACTATTATAAACGTGACCAATATGGTAAATTACCTCCATTGGTTACAGTCATTAAAAATAACTATTGGTTTAAATTAAATCAAACGAACGTGTAATTTAACCAGTTCAGTCAACATATGCAAATATAATTCAGTAATCATCCAACATGCAAGCATAGCACATAAATATTAAAGCCGACTCATATAAAATGTAAGAGGGAAAAAACTAAGTGAGATGTACTTACCTTATATTTCCATTCGTCATCAAAATGGTTTGTTTTAATTAAATTAAACTAGCATTTAATTTAATTAAAACTTCCAACTGTGTTTAACTATGTCTAAATCAATACTATAATGGCATGCCCACTGTAACACCCCGTATTTTCTATGAACATAAGAGTGACAAATCAGAGTATAATTAAATTGTAACAAAATAATTAAGGGAAACAGGTTGTGCCATTGTATTCATCTCAAAATTCTACTTAGAATAGAGTCCAAGTTTACGTAAATCGGACTCCGTATGAAGAAGATATGGCCTTCAGAAGTTTCACGAAAAACCAGCCCGAAATTCAAAATTCAGATTTCGAAATTCAAAACAGACACCCGGGCTGGGCGGGAAAATTCCCGCCGAGGACCCAGGTCAACACTAGGGTCGACCTGGTAAACAGGTCGACACCAGGGTCGACCTCCCCCCTTTTTCCAGATCTGGAGACAGATCCATTTTTTTGCACCTGGACGCCTTTCCGACCGGACTCGTGAGCTCTAACCTATTTAAACACCCCAAACCTATCTTTCTCTCCTCACACAATTTCATTTTTCCTATACTCTGCCTCTATTCTAATTAAAAATAAAAATGGCGTCGCTACTCTGTTGGAATCAAACTAGAACTAGTGCATCTTTTTCCAATCTGAATAGAGTTCAAAGAGAACAACTATTTTCTAATCTAATCGATAGTCTACGCCAATGAAGCGCTATTCAGTGTCAGAATATAGATCCCAGAAATCAAGATTTACCTTTTCAATCGTGAGTACAGTTATTTTCAGATATGAAACTTAATAATTATCTTGACATTTTTGTGAATCTGGATCTGAGGCTATACATACTTTTCTATGGATCTATCTTGATTGTGACTGTTCTATATCTGTTCCCTCTTTTCTTCCTTTTTGTTTATAGCTAGGTTACCACGAGCCTGCGCCAAATCTCATAAGAGATTAACGCACGAACGCTAAATTTTGGGACAAATAATGGATAATGCATAATTGGACATGACTGATTTTTGACTGATTTGAGAAACAGACATATGTTGTAAATTAGATCTAGATCTGTGTATACTCTTTAATTTGGAAGAAGAGGAATCATTGTATGATAACATGTGACTTGGAACTTGGGGGACATAATGCATATAAAAAATTAAGATCTGATTTTGAGATGTTATAATTTAAAGATCTAGACTTTTGGGGTAAATTTATGTAACGATTCATGACTTGAAAAAGGAATATGCGACTTAGGCGTAGAGACCTATATTATAATAGGATAACTATCAATATGAATACGCCTAAAAGTGGATTTTTGGATATTTGGCATTAAAGGCTATAATTTGGTATAATTCGTATGGTATATCATGATTTGGGCTTTTAGAGAATATTTTGTACTGTGCAAAGTTTAACTAAAGATTTGGGCATTTATGAATTATGACCATGATTTAGGCATGTAAGTTTAGGCTAAATTTATGATTAGGCAAGATATGTAAATAAAGTTTTAGAAATATATAATCTGTTGAATTGCCTAATCACTAAATCTGTTATCTGCTAAATCTGTTGAATTGCCTATTCTTCTAAATCTGTTATCTGGTAAATCTATTGAATTGCCTAATCTGCTAAATCTGTTATCTGCTAAATCTGTAGAATTGCCTAATCAGCTAAATCTGTTATCTGCTAAATCTATTGAATTGCCTAATCTATTGAAAGCTAAATAATTGTAATTTGGGTATGAAAATCCGTAGGCTCGACCTAAGATTGAGTAAAACATGGAAATTTGATTAATCTGCTGTAGCCTATAAAGAAGTTTAATCTGTTAAATGAACTGAATTAGTCTAATATATGTATAATCTGTATTGGAATGAATTGGCTATGACACGAGGTTAGACTTTGTTTGCAATAGAAGCCTGCCCGGAACCAACGGCTTAACCAACAACCGCAAATTGTCAGTCTAATGTGAGAGGTCGTAGGCATAATTAAAATATGCCTAGACACGAGGTTAGGTTTGGCTTGTGGCAGAAGTCTTCCCGGAAACGCCCGGCACATCCAGCGGCCACAAGCTACCGACCTAATGTGAGAGGTCTATGCATTAATATTCAAGTAATGCAAATTTAAGAGAAATGTGGTGTCTAAAAACGTGTTGGGTGGATAGAGTTAAACCAACTGGACTGATTAATCTAATAAACCCATTTCGGGAATCTGTAGGCCCAATACAAAGTTAGACAATCTGTAAGTCTATTAACTCTGTATATCTGATCTGTTAATCTGAAAATTTGTTAACTTGATTGTTTGATCTGTGAACTAGTAATCTGAACTATGTCTGAAACTTGTAAACAAGTTAATCTGAAATCTGCTTGTCTGGGGACACAAGGTTAGGAGGGGAAATACTTGTGTCATCTGTTGTTTGGGACCAACATTTGTCAGTAACCATTTCTGGTATCAAAATATTGACCCCGCACTATGTAGGGGTCCGGGCACGCTTAGTGAACTAATTATAAGCTGTTCATTCTGATAATGGCGAGGGGTGTTGATGGCGCATTCCAACCGGGTCATGTGTGTGCATTGATCTGGTCTTCTCTGAGGATGTAAGACACCGTGACATTTATAAATAGGTCTGTGCCAATAGGTTTCCACTTTAGGGAGTGATACACCCTACTGTGTGGCCGAAATAGGGTATTTAAGTATTAGGGAGCCGATTGCTTAGGGTAGGACTTAGGGTACACTTAGTTCTGTCTGTTTCTGTTGGTACCGTCTGTTTCTGTTGGGTGGTAACACTGGTCTATTTCTGCGTGGTACCGTCTATTGGGGTGGTAAAGGCCCATTACTAGTGTAAACCTAATTTAACATTCTGTTTGCGTAGGGATTATTCTATTTCCGTCTCTGATTCCATTTCCGATTTTGTTCCCGTAACTTCTGTCTATTGGGGTGGTAAAGGCCCATTAGTTGGGTGGTAAAGGCCCATTATTAGTATTCTGTTTCCGTACCTTCTGTCTATTGGGGTGGTAAAATGACATTATTAGCATTTTGTTTCTGTTCCGTCTGCCTCTGTTCGGGTGGTAAAGGCCCATTACTAGCATTCTGTTTCTGCAGAGATTATTCTGTTTCTGTTTTAGTTTAGACATTAGGGTAACACTTAATCCTGTTATACAAGTATTAGTGCAGAGAAGTGAAAAAGCTTAGCTTAGCCTATATCATTCTGTTTCTTCTGTTAACCTGCTATTTCTGTTACGGTTATCTATCATCCAGTTTTATTTACATGTCATAATACTATTATCTGTTTATATGATGAAAGTCACTGGACTCACCAGACTTATGTCTGACCTAGTTTGTTTTGCCTCTTTTCTTTCCGTTTCGCCTCCCCAGGTTTTCAGGGTGGAAACATAGGTGCTTGATTCAGATTCTCTCTGCTTGAAATGTTTGAAGTATTACTGGGCTTTGGCTCTATCTTTCCATGGCAGTTTATATTAGGGATTATGGCTTTAAAAACTATGTATTCTGAAGGCTTTTGTACAAGACCGATATTTATGTACTTGAATTCCGATATTGTGATTTTGAAAGATGTAACCAAACTTATTTCTGTTGTAATAAAGTTATAAAATTTTCAAGTATAACTTTATCTGTCTTGTAAATTTCTGCTCGGTCTACTAAAAACACTTAACAAAAGTTAAAGCATTCCCTTTGCGAGTGACCTTAACGGAGGTGGGGTGTTACACTTGGTATCAGAGCTGAAGGTTACCAGATTTGATAAAAAGTTTTTGAAAACTATTTTCAAAAAGATTTAAAAAGGAAGTATTTTCAAAAGTAGAGTTTGTTTTGAAAATAATATTCCTCAAAGCCATGTGCCTATCTTTCTCTCCTTTGTTTTGAATCTTTCCTTTTCTTTCATTTCAGCATGTCTGGGGATCTTAACCTTCCCGAGGGCATACCGATACTTGGCTGGTTCTGGAGGTACCTAGAAGCTAGGGCTAATAATGCGGGCCCAGCAGACGTTCCTCCTCCCCCAACTGCAGTGGTTCCTCCTCCTCCTCCTCCTCCTCTGCGCGTGAATACTTTCCCGAAGATATGTAGAGACTTTCGAGCCATGGGTGGGAAGAACTTTAATGGAACTGAATCCTTCGTGGAGGTAAGGAACCAGCTCAAAGAAACTGAGGATTTGTTCGTTATCTTCGAGGTGGACGATATGAAGAAGATACAGTTGGCGGTATGGTTGCTTAAGAACAAAGCTTCTTTTTGGTGGGAGGTCACAAATGGAGAGCGTTCGGTAGAGAGATGGATGGGTTTCAGGCATAGGTTCGAGATGAAATTTCTCTCACGAGCGGAAGAGAGTCTATACGTAGAGAGGTTCTTGGCGTTGAAGCAGGAGAATTTATCAGTGAGGGAGTATGTCAACAAGTTTAATCAGTTGGCGAGATTCGGCTTAGATTTGGTAAATACACCACATAAGAAGGCACTAAGGTTTGTTAAAGGTTTGAACGAGCCACTACACGGATTGGCAATGTCCCACATTCCTATGGGGGCTACCTTTGAGAAATTAGTTGACATGGCATTAATGCATGAAGAGGAAAACAAAAGTGAGAAGAAAGAAGAAAAGCTTGAAGGATCACAGAACAAGAAGGCAAGGCCCAAAAAGGAAACACAAAAGAAGGATGAGAAGTCTGAAGATAAGAAGGAGAAAACGTGTTTTACTTGTGGCAAGGATTGCAGAAAGAGGAAGGGCACTTGCTTCAACTATGGAGAAATGGGGCACTTCACTAGGGACTGCCCAAAGAAACGAGGACAAGGGCATTGGGAAGGACCTACTTCTATAGGGCAGGCGAATGCTCGCGATGCTGGTGGATAGGAAAGAAATAAGAAAATTCATGTAGAAGGTTTAATTTCCTTACCCGATTGTGGAGTTAAAACTCTTTCTGAATCTGGCATTTTCATTCTATAATTGAAACTCTGCACTTTAATACTAGTCTTGTTTCTGATCCCGCTGTAGACTCAAACACATAAAGGTTATGACTCATCTATTTGTGATAAGTTGGGGTTTGAGGGTATTTATGTTCGGCGTTAAGTTGAGTATGACGCATACATTCTGGGTTTTTATCATGCTTAGTTTCCTAAGAATCATTTGATAATCTGATCTGTACCAGTGGACTGTAAGTATCTGAATATTTCTGATAAGGGTTTTTACTCGAAACGTGAAGTAGGTGTCCAGTCTGGCATTGTTTAATGGGAGTAATTCACTGGGTGTCAGTCTGACGTTGATTTCGGTCTTCAGGGTTGATACTTAGGGAATTATTTTCTTAACTGATGTTTTATAGGAACAGAGCTGTAACACCCCACCTCCGCTAGGGTCACTCACAAAGGAATGCACTAGGTTTGGTGAAGCATTATCGAGGTAAACATGCACAGAAATATTACAAGACAGAACATATAAAACAGCGGAAGTAAAGCAAATTTCATTACCTTATAAAATAGTAAGGTCAAAAGCCTTTTACATCAGAATACATCAAAACCTGTCTTGCAATAGTAAAGAAGCTTAAACCATTTCATAAATTATTCTCCAAGTAAAACAGTAAGGTAGCCATAGCCAAGAAAAGTCCAAGCCATGCATGATGACCTTCAAGCAGAGGAAGTCCGAACTAAATAACAGTGTTTCCTCCCTGAAAACCTGGGGGGGGGGGGGAGAACGGAAGACAAAGAGGCGAAACAAAACGGGGTCAGTCATAAAGACTGGTAAGTCCTATCTACTTCCAGTATAAAAACAGGTAAAGGTAACATGACATGCATAAACTGAAAGTAAACATAAGGATGACGACAAGATAGATAAGCTAAACCAAGATAACCGGATGAACTACTGTAGCAAGATAAACTAAGGCATCATGATAAACTAAGGTGTCAAGATAAATCAAGGTATCACATCGTCAGGTTTCTATCAAGTATACTATCCCAAGGTATCTATCATGTATAACATCCGACGGTATCTATCATGTATAACATCCCAAGGTATTTATCATGTATATTTGCTCTGCACCTCTCGTACTAGTATCCCAACCCGCGTCATGTGTTAACTATGAATGTCCCTTGCCCAATGTCATGTAATGGTTCATGTCAACCTAATATATAGCATATGTAGGTTTTCCCCACTCGTATGTTTCTTTCCATGTATAAGTTCAGTCCTTTGCCATAGGCCGTACGGGCTTTCCCATGTAAATCTATACCACCTCAACGTAGTACCATTTTATCCTTGAAGTTGTTTTGGACTGCTACCCTTGATCTGGTTATGTTTTCTTACCATGAACTATCGCGTGTTCACTTAAGATTTATGCCACCTAGGACCACTAGGGATTATGCTACCTAATGAACGTTTCCGTGTCTCGGTTTGGGTTCAAGCCACCTAGGGCCACTAGGGATTATTCCACCCGTCAACCGCCCCCTTTATCCCACGTATGTATCGTGAATCGTTTTCCATGTCTAGACGCACATGTATCTCAATGTGCCATCCGAGTTCCATGCCAGGGCAAATCAAGAAATATGGAACTCGGTCGGGAGCTTTAAGTCATCTGCCAATGCAGATATCAAGGTCTGTTTTTGTATCCGTGGCTATGGTCCCACGTGATCCCTCCCTAAACTACTGAAAGGCAATCCAAGAAAAAAATTCATATATGAGAACTACATCCCGGCCCCACTATGCCCCACTTACCTATTGACCAACCTCACCCATAACTCGATAGCAAGTATATGGTCTGTTGGGAGTTTTCTGCCTTTCCGTACGTACACGATTGACTAAAGATGGTAGGTAGTCGGGGACGTGCTATCCAGGGCAAAAACAAGTATCGTCGACTCCACGCTAATCCATCCCAGTCTTTAGGTCGCTCGCATAGCAACCAAGGCATAATCTTGGTTCTTCTACCGCAGACATTAACCTCTTGTGAGCCCAGGCGGATCATCTGCAACCTCACAGAGGGATACCAAGAGTATCCTCACGTCCCCCGAAGCTACCGCTTCGTCACCCAGTTCGTTGGAGCCTTTATCTAAGTCAGATAATTCGCTCCTCCACGTGTGATCAAACGATGACCTACCGTATCGGGTTACTCATCTATCTATGACTGGTCCAATTTCCTTGACTAAGAATTATCACTTAGTTATCCTTAACTAAGGTTTACCACTTAGCTTCTCTTCCCGCTATCCTTGTTAACTACGATTTTCAGCCTAGTCCCCTGAGCTAGGGTTTTGTCTAATGAGTTAAGTGTTGTCATTCAAGTTCATGACTTAACACGCCTACGAATCATGTCAAGATTGGCTAAGTATTTAAGTTCAAGGCTTAGCCCTACAAGTTGGTTAAGTATACCAAGAAGCTCAAGACTTAACCCTATCAAGTCAAATTGGTTAAGTATTTATTTGTCTTAACCCTATTAGATTATCGTGTTAGATTGATTAATCATAGATTATCTTAATCCCATCAGATTATCGAGACGGATTGGTTAAGTATGAGTTAGCTTAACCCCATCCACTAATCGTATTACCATGGTTAAGTATATTTAAAAGGTCTTGTTACTTAACCCAATCAGGTCTGCATAGTAGATTGGTTAAGTATAGGTTACTTAACCTCATCAAATCATCATGTATAATTGGTTAATTATAAGTTACTTAACCCCATTAAATTACCATGTTAAGTTGGTTAAGTATTGGTTACTTAACCTCATTGAGTTACCAAGTTTAGATTGGTTAAGTGTTTAACTTAACCCCACCGAATTACCGTGTTTAGATTAGTTAAGTGTAGGTTACTTAACCCGAGCTAATTTCTGTGTTTAGATTACTTAAGTCTAAGTTACTTAACCCCATCTAATTTCCAAGTCGGATTAGTTAAGTGTAAATTACTTAACCCCATCCCCTAATTGTCTCATATGGTTAAGTGTCATTAAGAAATCAAGTCCGGTTTAAGTTAAGTGTCATTAGTCAAAATTACTTAACCTTTTCATGTGGCATTAATTAGATTAATGCACCCCAACCTCTCACGTTAGACTTTGTTGTGGTTACAAGTTAAGCCAGGTGGGTCCGGGTAGATTTACACCACAACCTAGTCTAACCTCGGGTTTTAAGTGCTATATGACCAACTACTCACATTGGGTCCTATTGTTTGTAGCCACTAGTTAAGCCGGGCGGGTCCAGGTAGATTTATGCTACAAACTCAACCCAACCTCGAGTTGGCCACTTTCATGTTTGGTCTAGTGTCATATTACACTTACAACCCATACGTGTCTAGTTTCAAGTCCCATGTTTACCCCCACATGTCATGTCTACATTTAGGTGTATCATGAGTGTCATATTTTCATGAAATCCCATGTCAAATTATCATGTCATAATCACGCTCGTCTAACCTACCCCAAATCGTGTTTCTAACCCAAGTAAAAGCGAGTCAACATAGTAAGGATACTATGCTAAATATTGGCCTTGAATCATGCATGATGCCAAAAAGGGATTGGCCACAAACATGCATAGTATCATAAGGGAATTTGGCCACAAACATGCACAGTATCATAAGGAAATTTGGCCACAAACATGCATAGTATCATAAGGGAATTTGGCCACAAACATGCATAGTATCATAAGTGAATTTGGCCACAAACATGCATGATAACATAAGGGGTTTGGGTTCATTTACATGCATAAGCCCCAAAGTCAAGTCTTTGCCAATGGTTCACAAGTCAAATGGTTCCCAAAGGTTCACGCTAACATTCCATAGATAAAGATTCAAACTTGCAAGATAAACTAGGTTAAACATAACATGAGTGGCATGATTAAGTCGCTAAAACTTAGCCCAAGGTCATAGATCATAGAAAAGGGGCAAAATTAGGTTCACATAGGGTAGCATACTTAGGTTTCATCGCATTTTATTCCATGTCACATTAGAACCACCATTAGAATCTACAAGTAGCTAGAATTTACATAGCGAGGCTTAGGGAAGGATCATGCATCGTCTTGACGAAGAAAGGTGGCTCCTTTGTTGAAGAATCATCATGAAATTTGCGTTGCAACGTTGATCCACTCCCTTGATTTGATGTAGCAAGCTAGCACCTTTGATTCGGATCCGATTTGAATGCATAAGCTCTTGGAGTTGGAGATGGAGGCCATGATCAAGAGGGATTTGGGCAGCACCTCGTTGTTAGATTGATTTTGAGTGATTTAGGTTAGGTCCTAGGGTGTTTTTATAGAGATTAGGAGTAGTTTAGGCCATAGGATAAACCCTAGGATAGATCTGAGCCCTCAAAATCCGTCACAGGCCCATAAAACATGTCTTGAGGAGCAAGTCAGGTGCACCCAGGCCCAAGTGGTCGGACCACCCAGGTCGACACCCGTGTCGACTGGGCAGTCGACCTGCCCCCGTGGCGTGTCAACTCCCCAGTCGACACCCCAGTCGACCTGGGGCTTGGGCGGGAATTTTCCAGCCCGGTTCGTTTGGCTCCAGATTTGAATTTCGAACTGTTTTTGAACTTGAATTTTTCTGAAAACTTTGACGGGCCATAACTTGGTCATACGGACTCCGATTTTCGAAAACTCAGACTCTATTTCGCGTATTTTTCCGAGACGAACGCAATAGAGCAACCCGTTTCTCCTGATTCAGAATTTATAATTAAATTCTGCCTTGATTCTTGTCTTAGCATGTTGTAAAAATCCGGGTTGTCACATTCTCCCCAACTTAAAGGATTTCGTCCCCGAAATCTCCAAGTTAGGAAGAACGTATCCTACCATCCATCATCCATCTACTCAAAACATCATTCACAGGTAACCATTGTCCTTAAACGATTTCTAATGCCATATGAACATATGCAGAACGTGTGTGTGTATGCTCCGTAGCTAATGCTAATGATCAGGCCTGAATGATCTTTCTAATGCAAAATATGTTTAGTGCCATGAGTCCAACATGTATGCAAATATTCCTAGTCATATAAACACTATATGTGTGCACAAACATTCATTCATATGCAACATCTACATGACAACACATTCAATTTCATCCATAAACAAGTATAAATACTCGTGCATATGCAACATGAAACGTGACCGTGTCAATCTAGTATCTAATGTGTATTCGTGCATCCACGAGCAACCACTTGCAACCATTTGCACCCATATCAATCATAACATGTTTCAAATACATGTTTACATCCATAGAGTTCTATCTAAGGTTCCCAAGATAAGATCGAGGAGATAAACAAGACAAACTCCTTACGGGGTTTGCAATAGAAACAGGACCGAGAGGATATTCGCCAAGCGATAGCGTGCAAGCAAGCTCTACAGGTGGACCAAGGATCAAAGATGTACTCTTAAAAAGAGACATGATGCGCGTGTCTAAGCCGCATTTCCATGAGCTTAATTTCATTGTGCCTTGACCGTCTTTGACTTCATGATTTCGTAGCTCCTTGATTCCTATTTCCAAGGTATGAGTTGGAATTCTTTTCACTATCGCCTCTCGTTCCACTTTCACTTATTCTTTCCCTAGTATACCTGGCTCAACCATATCTGCGTACTCATGCAAGCTCTCCAAAATTCACTAGTGAATTCTGAATCTCATTTACCGATGCCAATCCATGTTACCACGTGCACTTACAAGGGTGATTCCTATAACCCATGCTCAAGCAGAATGAACCATCCGCCTTATTGGCGAACGTTACTCGATCGGATCAGAGATTTCCGATAAATGCATCAAGAGATTTTAGGTAACTAACCATGACAAAACCCAAAAGGTTATACAAGACTCCGAGGGTATTACCAACGCAAGTTAAGAGTTTAACTACCCTCCTTTCAAAACCGAGAATGGCATCCCTTACTGGATAACCACTTCATCCCTTGAATCCATCCATAGCTCAACAATAGAAGCATTGCTTCTAATCTCAACACTTGGCATAGACGTTGTCAAATCCAAACAAGTCATGAATAAATGGACCAACTCTCCAACCAGATTTTGGGACTAAAGTGGGATCTTCTACCATGCTAGTACTAAGGTGCAGAGACTCAACTATCGAAGCAGGCTTAAATGATATGATCAAAACAAAGTCTAGACGGGACGATAGAAAAGAAAGGCTAAGCCTTTAACAGAAACGGTACCATTCCTCTTAGGTACGCTAGAAATGAGAGCATACAATTGCCCTCTCACTGATCTTGTCCTTACCTTCCTTTATGGATCAAGCCATACCAACAAGTTGCTTATTCTTAAGCTCGTGTCCTTTATCCTTGCTCTTATTATCCCTTCTTATAACTTCGGTAACAGGTCTCTCGAGAACTTCCTCCATCGCACGGGAAAACACTTACGTAGCTAGACAAGGATTAATCGTAGTTAAAACTACTGTGACTACAGATGGAGGAAAGAAAGGAAAAGAGGTTCAATCAAGGAAACAAAGGATAGTGCTAATGGCTTTTGGGGAATAGCCTTTAAAAAAAAACTTTTCTTTAAAAATGCTTCTTTGTAAACGGTTTCTCAAACAGTTTTCAGAAGGTTTTAAAAACTTTTGCCCAGTCTGGTAACCTTCTACTCTGATACCAAATGTAACACCCCACCTCCGCTAGGGTCACTCACAAAGGAATGCACTTGGTTTGGTGAAGCATTATCGAGGTAAACATGCATAGAAATATTACAAGACAGAACATATAAAATAGCGGAAGTAAAGCAAATTTCATTACCTTATAAAATAGTAAGGTCAAAAGCCTTTTACATCAGAGTACATCAAAACCTGTCTTGCAATAGTAAAGAAGCATAAACCATTTCATAAATTATTCCCCAAGTAAAACAGTAAGGTAGCCATAGCCAAGAAAAGTCCAAGCCATGCATGATGACCTTCAAGCAGAGGAAGTCCGAACTAAATAACAGTGTTTCCTCCCTGAAAACCTGGGGGGGGGGGTAGAACGGACGACAAAGAGGCGAAACAAAACGGGGTCAGTCATAAAGACTGGTAAGTCCTATCTACTTCCAGTATAAAAACAGGTAAAGGTAACATGACATGCATAAACTGAAAGTAAACATAAGGATGACGACAAGATAGATAGCTAAACCAAGATAACCGGATGAACTACTGTAGCAAGATAAACTAAGGCATCATGATAAACTACAGTGTCAAGATAAATCAAGGTATCACATCGTCGGGTTTCTATCAAGTATATTATCCCAAGGTATCTATCATGTATAACATCCCACGGTATCTATCAAGTATAACATCCCAAGGTATTTATCATGTATATCTGCTCTACACCCCTCGTACTTGTATGCCAACCCGCGTCATGTGTTAACTATGAATGTCCCTTGCCCAATGTCATGTAATGGTCCATGTCAACCTAATATATAGCATATGTAGGTTTTCCCCACTCGTATGTTTCTTTCCATGTATAAGTCCAGCCCTTTTCCGTAGGCCGTACGGGCTTTCCCATGTAAATCTATACCACCTCAACGTAGTACCATTTTATCCTTGAAGTTGTTTTGGACTGCTACCCTTGATCTGGTTATGTTTTCTTACCATGAACTATCACGTGTTCACTTAGGATTTATGCCACCTAGGACCACTAGGGATTATGCTACCTAATGAACGTTTCCGTGTCTCGGTTTGGGTTCAAGCCACCTAGGGCCACTAGGGATTATGCCACCCGTCAACCGCCCCCTTTATCCCACGTATGTATCGTGAATCGTTTTCCATGTCTAGACGCACATGTATCTCAATGTGCCATCCGAGTTCCGTGCCAGGGAAAATCAAGAAATATGGAACTCGGTCGGGAGCTTTAAGTCATCTGCCAATGCAGATATCAAGGTCTGTTTTTGTATCCGTGGCTATGGTCCCACGTGAACCCTCCCTCAACTACTGAAAGGCAATCCAAGAAAAAAAAATCATGTATGAGAACTACATCCCGACCCCACTCTGCCCCATTACCTATTGGCCAACCTCACCCATAACTCGATAGCAAGTATATTGTCTGTTGGGAGTTCTCTGCCTTTCCATACGTACACGATTGACTAAAAATGGTAGGTAGTCGGGGACGTGCTATCCCGGGCAAAAACAAGTATCGACGACTCCACGCTAATCCATCCCAGTCTTTAGGTCGCTCGCATAGCAACCAAGGCATACTCTTGGTTCTTCTACCGCAGACCTTAACCTCTTGTGAGCCCAGGCGGATCATCTGCAACCTCACAGAGGGATACCAAGAGTATCCTCACGTCCCCCGAAGCTACCGCTTCGTCACCCAGTTCGTTGGAGCCTTTATCTAAGTCAGATAATTCGCTCCTCCACGTGTGTTCAAGCGATGACTTACCGTATCGGGTTACTCATCTATCTGTGACTGGTCCAATTTCCTTGACTAAGAATTATCACTTAGTTATCCTTAATTAAGGTTTACCACTTAGCTTCTCTTCCCGCTATCCTTGTTAACTACGATTTTCAACCTAGTCCCCTGAGCTAGGGTTTTGTCTAATGGGTTAAGTGTTGTCATTCAAGTTCATGACTTAACCGCCTACGAATCATGTCAAGATTGGCTAAGTATTTAAGTTCAAGGCTTAGCCCTACAAGTTGGTTAAGTAAACCAAGCAGCTCATGACTTAACCCTATCAAGTCAAATTGGTTAAGTATTTATTTGTCTTAATCCTATCAGATTATCGTGTTAGATTGATTAAGCATAGATTATCTTAATCCCATCAGATTATCGAGACGGATTGGTTAAGTATGGGTTAGCTTAACCCCATCCACTAATCGTATTACAATGGTTAAGTATATTTAAAAGGTCTTGTGACTTAACCCAATCAGGTCCGCATAGTAGATTGGTTAAGTATAGGTTACTTAACTTGATCAAATCATCATGTATAATTGGTTAATTATAAGTTACTTAACCCCATTAAATTACCATGTTAAGTTGGTTAAGTATTGGTTACTTAACCTCATTGAATTACCAAGTTTAGATTGGTTAAGTGTTTAACTTAACCCCACCGAATTACCGTGTTTAGATTAGTTAAGTGTAGGTTACTTAACCCTAGCTAATTTCCGTGTTTAGATTAGTTAAGTCTAAGTTACTTAACCCCATCTAATTTCCAAGTCGGATTAGTTAAGTGTAAATTACTTAACCCCATCCCCTAATTGTCTCATATGGTTAAGTGTCATTAAGAAATAGAGTCCGGTTTAACTTAACCTACCCATTCGTGTCATATCGGTTAAGTGTCATTAGTCAAATTTACTTAACCTTTTCATGTGGCATTAATTAGATTAATGCACCCCAACCTATCACATTAGACTTTGTTGTGGTTACTAGTTAAGCCGGGCGGGTCCGGGTAGATTTACACCACAACCTAGTCTAACCTCGGGTTTTAAGTGTTATATGACCAACTACTCACATTGGGTCCTATTGTTTGTAGCCACTTGTTAAGCCGGGCGAGTCCGGGTAGATTTATGCTACAAACTCAACCCAACCTCGAGTTGGCCACTTTCATGTTTGGTCTAGTGTCATATTACACTTACAACCCATACGTATAGTTTCAAGTCCCATGTTTACCCCACATGTCATGTCAACATTTAGGTGTATCATGAGTGTCATATTTTCATGAAATCCCATGTCAAATTATCATGTCATAATCATGCTCGTCTAACCTACCCCAAATCGTGTTTCCAACCCAAGTAAAAGCGAGTCAACATAGTAAGGATACTATGCTACATATTGGCCTCGAAACATGCACGATGCCAAAAAGGGATTGGCCACAAACATGCATAGTATCATAAGGGAATTTGGCCGCAAACATGCATAGTATCATAAGGGAATTTGGCCACAAACATGCATAGTATCGTAAGGGAATTTGGCCGCAAACATGCATAGTATCATAAGGGAATTTGGCCACAAACATGCATAGTATCATAAGGGAATTTGGCCACAAGCATGCATAGTATCATAAGGGAATTCAGCCACAAACATGCATGATAACATAAGGGGTTTGGGTTCATTTACATGCATAAGCCCCAAAGTCAAGTCTTTGCCAATGTTTCACAAGTCAAATGGTTCCCAAAGGTTCATGCTAACATTCCATAGATAAAGATTCAAACTTGCAAGATAAACTAGGTTAAACATAACATGAGTGGCATGATTAAGTCGCTAAAACTTAGCCCAAGGTCATAGATCATAGAAAAGGGACAAAATTAGGTTCACATAGGTTAGCATACTTATGTTTCATCGCATTTTATTCCATGTCACATTAGAACCACCGTTAGAATCTACAAGTAGCTAGAACTTACATAGCGAGGTTTAGGGAAGGATCATGCATCATCTTGACGAAGAAAGGTGGCTCCTTTGTTGAAGAATCGTCATGAAATTTGCGTAGCAACGTTGATCCACTCCCTTGATTTGATGTAGCAAGTTAGCACCTTTGATTCTGATCCGATTTGAATGCATAAGTTCTTGGAGTTGGAGATGGAGGCCATGATCAAGAGGGATTTGGGCAGCACTTCGTTGTTAGATTGATTTTGAGTGATTTAGGTTAGGTCCTAGAGTGTTTTTATAGAGATTAGGAGTAGTTTAGGGCATAGGATAAACCCTAGGATAGATCTGAGCCATCAAAATCCGCCATAGGCCCATAAAACATGTCTTGAGGAGCAAGTCAGGTGCACCCAGGCCCAAGTGGTCGGACCACCCAGGTCGACACCCGTGTCGACTGGGCAGTCGACCTGCCCCCTGGGCGTGTCGACTCCCCAGTCGACACCCCAGTCGACCTGGGGCTTGGGCGGGAATTTTCCCGCCCAGTTCGTTTGGCTCCAGATTTGAATTTCGAACTGTTTTTGAACTTGAATTTTTCTGAAAACTTTGACGGGCCATAACTTGGTCATACGGACTCCGATTTTCGAAAACTCGGACTCTATTTCGCGTATTTTTCCGAGACGAACGCAATGGCGCAACCCGTTTCTCCTGATTCAGATTTTATAATTAAATTCTGCCTTGATTCTTGTCTTAGCATGTTGTAAAAATCCGGGTTGTCACAAGAGCTCTTGTTTTAATCGTACTTTCTTCTGTCACTCAGTTGTATCATATCGATCGAATCTTCGACCTTTAGGTAGAAACTAATGGGTGTAAACATGTGTTTGAGACATGTTATGTTTGATGGTTGCAAGTGGATGCAAGTGGTTGCTAGTTGTTGCTCGTGGATGCATATACACACACTAGGCACTAGATCGGCTCAAAAACACTCTCATACTGCATATGGATGTGTGTACATTTTAAAATTTTTTATGGATGCAAAATGGTTGACTCAGCACATTGATGTTTCATATGAATGAACGGTTGTGCGCTCATATAGAAATGATACGTATCAAATAGGAAAACTGCATACATGTTGGAATCATGGCACTGACATAATTCATATTAAGGAGGTCAATTGAATCAGTGGACCGCTTGATCTTTGCATTAGATAAGAGACGTATACACATTTTTTTGCATATGTTCATACAACATTAGAAGTTTTCTAAGAACAATGGATGCTTGTGGATGATGGTTGAGTAGATGGGTGATTGGATAGTATGACACATTCTTCCTAACTTGAAGATTGCGGGGACGAAATCCTTTAAGGAGGGGAGAATGTAACACCCCATATTTTCTGTGAACTTAAGAGTAAAAAATCAAAGAATAATTAAATTGTAATAAAATAATTAAGGGAAACATGTTACGCCATTGCATTCATCTCGAAATTCTGCTTGGAATAGTGTCCAAGTTTGCGTAAATCGGACTCCGTATGAAGAAGATATGGCCTTTAGAAGTTTCAATAAAAACCAACCTGAAATTCAAAATTCAAAACAAACACTCGGGCTGGGCGGGAAAATTCCCACCCAGGACCAAAGTCGACACTAGGGTCGACCTGGGGATCGACCTGGGTAAACAGGTCGACACTAGGGTCGACCTTAGGGTCGACCTCCCCCCCTTTTCCAGATCTTGAGACAAATCCATTTTTTTGTACCTGGATGCCTTTCTGACCGGATTCGTGAGCTCTAACCTATTTAAACACCCCCAAAACCTAGCTTTCTCTCCACAAAATTCCATTCTGCCTATTGTAACGGCTGGAAATTTTCGACTCCTCGGGAGTCGAAAATCCCGCGACGTTAGTGAAAGAAAGTAGAGGGTGAGGAAGAAAAGATAGAACTAATAGAATAGAAGAAGAAGAACTTACATCATCAGAGTAAACACGAATCTCACAGCGGAACGAATAAAATATACCATAACTTTGAAATACAAATCAGTACTCGTATATACATACCATTTCAAAGTACAACACTTAACAACACAGCGGAATAATAATAGCTATAATCCTGAAGTCTCCTGCTCCAAGCTCTCCAAGTGTATCTGTAAAATCCCAACTACTTGACTGCCCGTACAAATTTTGGCACCCAAGAGTTTAGGGAAACCAAACAAAATAAACTCCGGGTCAGTCATGGGACTGGTGTGAATAAAACTCCAACACTTGGTTAAATAAAGGATATCTTTCTGATATTATAATAATGTCTAAATACAAATAGATATCAATCTAGCAGAACACTTGCATCTCACGTTCCACATACATAGTATACAAATAAAACCGTGAGCGCTTATTGGAGATTGGATTCCAACAGACAAGGTATGGGAGCACCTTCCGATCAGTGTACTCTAGAGGAGATACACTAGGGTTCAACAAGAACGTCTTGCAACCCGGCCACACATGACCGTCCACTCATTTAGCTTGAGTGTAACGAATATATTATCACCGATGGTTAGGATCAGCAGCCATCCTTCCCGATAAGGGACAACATTGAAATAGATTATAAAGAAGTACAATTGAATATTCTCTAGATGGTGATAATACACCCTGCTTGGGTATGGCCCAACTAGCCATGCTGCCTAGCCCAACTTCTGTTATTTCCCGGTTGTGAGGTTTTGAGGTCACGTTTATCACTTTGACAGATTATTTCTTCAATTACTTTGAATGCCACATCGTCATACCCGCCAAATCATTATCGATTTCTCAAGCCATCACGGGTATAAAAGCTAAGAGAAACGAATTTCTCCGCCACCAACGTAATACGTTTAAAGAGATCAACATATATGATTCGTTAAGAATACTTTGTCAGACACTCTTCCATATACGTTGTTCTGGGACTGAATAAACCGAAGGCACTATTCAGTGAATCCATCCTACCTAGGCTTTTCACAATAGCCCTTGCACTTCACTCCGTCTTTAATTATCTTCAGCGTACTTGATTCACAACGCTTATGCTAATACAGAGTGGTTCTTCGGATAATAATCCAACCGGTCTCTCCATATTAACAACGTAAAAATGGTCAAAACTATGATAGTCTGTGATTCAACTATCAAATGAAAACATGTCGGTGTACAAACAACGATCTTATTTCCAAATGGGAATTCGATCGATCAATCATCATATGTTCATATTTCCTTGTTTCATATATTTAGAAAACATATGTTATTAATCATTGGAAAACATTTCCATAGCTTATTCTCACATCACTATTATTTCGCATCTATCAGTCCCTAACTGTAACTAGTATGAGAACAATTCTCTAAGTATCAATCCGGAAGGTCGAAACCAACATCAGATTGTCACTTAGAAAACCGTTCAACTTACCCTCTCCAGTCAGTTTCTGAATTTGCTTAACTCTATTTCTTAAATTCTTATTGTGAAAACATTTCATTTTCTATGTTTAGAAAACATATCTGATTATATTTGGAAAACGTTTCCAAAACTCATTTACGGATTTCAAATGAACGTTGTATAAAACATCGTTATGCTTAATCCATTAATCGCTTATTACTTCTATATTTCAAATCAACCTTTTCTATCGAACCACAACTATTCCTTTGTCAATTCTGAAGTCAATCAAGTTGGGGTATAATTACCTCTCAGACCTTAATTGAACAACATCCTTTACTGTGAAATAGATGAAGCTCGTCACTCACTTTTTCCAATCATCTGTTTACGCAAATTCTCGGATTCAGGTTACGAATCCACTTCTTAAATGACAACGTTTGATTATAACTATAACGTTATAATTCCTTCCCCTAAAATATCTAACCTAAATTATGAATTTATTTCCTAACTCGAATAATTTAACAGACACCTAATTTCTAAATCAATAACTAAATCTTGATTTAAACCCTGGAAAGTAAATAGTACTTTCCCGAATTCGCTATAATCGAATTCGATGTATAACTCTCTTTCGAGTAATCTCTATTCGATTAACTCTCCCTTTTTAATAACTTATATTCGATAAACTCTATTTCGATTAACTCCTATCGAATAACTAATATTCGAATAACTCTTCTTGGTTGGCTCTATTTCATTAACTCTTATCGAATAACAAATATTCGATTTTCTTAAATGTGTCAATTCTTATCGAATAACTAACATCCGATTTAACTTAAATGGATTTACTCTTATCGAATAACTTATTCGATTAACTCAACTTGATTTTCTTAACTCGATTATCTCAACTCGATTTCTTAACTCGATTACTTAACTCGATAAATCTTAACTCGATTACTTAACTCGATAACTTAACTTAACCCAAATCGATTAACTCAACTCTAATCGATTAACTTAATTTGATTTACTCCTTCGAATAACTCATTCGAATAACTTAATTGATAAATTATATTCACTTCTATCCTATCGAATAAACTATATTCGATATCTCCTCCAACACTGTTCGAATGAACTATATTCGATTAACTTCTCTAACTCTATTCGAATAAATTATATTCGATTAACTCTTTTAACTTTACTCGAATAACTATATTCGATTAACACTTTCTTTCGAATAACTATATTCGATTAACACTTTCTTTCGAATAACTATATTCGATTAACTCTTCGACTAACTCCTTTGGATTAACTAACTTCGAATAACTCCTTTGGATTACTAACTTCGAATAACTCCTTTGGATTAACTAACTTCGAATAACTCCTTTGGATTAACTAACTTCGAATAACCAATATTCGATAACTACTCTTCGAATAAATAATATTCGGTAACTCTTCTCAAATGAATAACATTTGATTTCTCCACTCGAATAAACTATATTCGATTACTCTTCCCTCGAATAACTAAATTCGATTAACTCAAATTGAATAACTAATATTCAATTAATTCTTACGTGTTTAACTCTATTCGAATAACTAATTCGAATAACTCTAATGTGTTTAACTCTATTCAAATATCTAATTCGAATAACTCATTTCGAATAACTAAATTCGATTAACTTGTATGTGGTTAACTTTATTCGAATAACTAATTCGAATAGCTTATATGTGTTTAACTCTATTCGAATAACTAATTCGAATAGCTTATATGTGATTATCTCTATTCGAATAGCTTCTATGTGATTAACTCTATTCGAATAACTAATTCGAATAACTTATTTGATTTACTCCTTCGAATAACTATTATTCGAATACTTTATTTGCTTATAAAGATTTCCCTTTTTATAACGTTTATTCATTAAAAGATTTCCTTTAACAACGTTTATTCCTTTATAAAGATTTACTTTTAGTAACGGTTCTTCACTTTATAAATGTTCCTTTAATAACGTTTCTCCCCTTCTAAGGATTTCCCTTTAACAGCGTTTATTTACTTTATCGGTGTTAAAAACAATTCCTACTTCTCTATATAAGTTCAAACTTATATATCCCATTTATCAAACAATAAATATTTTATTTAATTTATAAAACATTATTTATAAATTAAATCTTCTCACTTTATCTGTTAAAAATAGATTTCCTATTTAACATCTCCTTAAAATCCATATCGTGTTATACTTGTGTGCGAAGCACGTGTTTAAATCTATCCTTGTATAATTCTATTTATTTTCCGAACAAGTGTTCCTTTATTTATTCCCTAAATAAATATTCCTTTATTCCATTTATTTATAGTCTAAATAAATGTTCCTTTATTTATTTCCTAAATAAATATTCCTTTATATTCTAATTCATTTATTTTCTAAATAAATGTTTCTATTTTATTTCATTTATTTTCTAAATAAATGTTTCCTTTTTCATTTATTTATTTTCTAATTAAATAAATGTTTTCCTTTTATAAAATCCTATCGATTTTATAAATAAGATTCATTTCCAATATAAACATTGAAAATCCCCTTATCAACATTTCGGTATGTTATGGTATTCAATCATATCAAATCACGATGTTCAATATCGTCCAAGCACATATAATTGCCCACAGATTTTATATCACATCATATAACAATATATGAAAAACAATAAAATAACTGTTGAGGAATCCAGTCGGATTCCTCCAACCTGTCTCCCTGTATCACAGATGTTAGACAATATAGATAACATCACTTTCAGTTCCATATGATATATTCTGTTAAACAGAATCAATATAGAAATTTAACTAACTGACTAGCAGTTTAATCAACCAATCAACACACAGTCAAACAGACAATTTTAACAGTTCTAACAATGCAATATGAAATTATAAACTGTTCAGAGTTAGTGAGATTTACTCACATTTGCGCGTTAGCCGTTAAATAACGGTTTGCGTTAATTGATTCAGTCGAACAATTTATTTCGCCATAAATTGTAACGAGCTCGGATTCACTCCCCGTCAGCTCCATGTTGTAGTGTCCGTTCATACGATCCATTCGGATCCAACCGTTCGAAATTCTGATGATATATGATAAAGATATTGAATTTACAATTTCATATGTTTATTTAAAATTAAATTAAACTTAACAAATTATTGATGGGCTTTAACCTTGTGTGTTGGGCCCAATACCCTTGAATTAAAATACCCGAACCATATGTCTTTCTCCCCAAAACACTTCGTTAGCTCCTGAAACCGAAAATATCCATTCTCCCCCTTTGACCGATTGTTTGACCTCCCACCAGCGCCACTCCGGTCATCGAGGACCACCGCAACAATCCCCGACGGATTCCGCACGAAGATCACCTCCCTACTGTCACACTCGAACCACGCTCGCACCCCTTCTTCCATATTGCGTCGCTCTCCAGTTTTTTGCCAAAACCCACAAACCATCGACAACAACCACCACCGAATACTCCCAGTCCTCCACATCAGGTGCGATTTACATCGCTGAACCCGAAGCCGCCATCCACTCCCACTTCGATCGCCTTACATCGATTAAATCACGAACCCTAGTTCGCTCATACCACGCTGGTATTTCCATAGCAACTCAAAACCCACATCGAGCTTAAGAAAACCACTGCCAACGAGAAGAGAAGCTCACCAGAAAGCTACACAAACTTGCTTTGGATTTTTAAAGTTTTTCTTTGATTTTTATTGCTTGCGTTGGAAATGGATTGGGGTTTTTATAAGCTGTGTTTGGTTGTTGCCGTATGTGGCTGTAGAAGCATGTCACATGGCCTCTTATGGTCCAAGGAAAAATGATAGGATATTTTTATTTTAGATTTTTAGATTTTACTTTAATGATTTTATGTTCGTCTTATGTCCTTAAAAATCACTGCGACCTCATATGATACCCAAAAATCACCAAACTTGACACGTGGTAGTGTTCGACATTACGGTCCCAACGAAACTGGTTTCGTCGAATTCCGACTCCGTATGCTCACACAGCGTATTTTTAACTATCAAAATACTGACTATTTTACAATCTAAAAATCCGTACGGCCACACAGTGACTCTAAAAATCACGAAACTGGGAATCTAACAACTATTTGACATTGCGGATCCAACAAAACTAGTTTCGTCGAATTCTGACTTCGTATGCAAAAGTGGCTATTTTTAACGCTCTAAATAGCCTATTTAAATATATAAATATATTTAAATATAATTAAATTAAATATTAATAAATTTATATTATCGTATATCTTCACATATGATATCGTCCAGCTCCAGAATATCATATCAGAATTTACAGTTTGATATTTCAGATTTATCGATATTCAATTTATATCGAAAATCCTTTTATAACGTATATAAAGCATTACGAATTATAAAGGAATTTTACAGCGACTTTTCTGAAATTTGATTTGGACGTACATCAAAATCTACACGATGAAATCCCGATTTTTCTCTTCCACTAGAAAGATATACTCCACCAGCTCCACACGTTTCTTGTTTCACAGAAATCCGGCTTAAAACGGATTTTGTATATTCAGTTGAAGTTCGAATCGCCAAATTGCGAACTGCCGCAATGTTTCAGGTTCGTTTTAATTATAATTATAAATTATAAGTTCGAACGTTTTACTTTAAGTTATCGATATCGCCAAATCGATATATAAATCATTAAATAAATTAATTATTCAACAGCTAACAAAACGCGCCATTACAGACTTCCCCCCTTAAAATAATTTCGTCCTCGAAATTGCTAATTTAGAAAAATGCTACTAACTCTACTAACTAGATTTAAAAATCTTTTTACCTCTAAATTTCAGTTTCGACTGGACCCATTAAATTTTAATTAATTTATTAATCCATTTCCGACCAACTAAAATTTTCAAAAATTCTGAAAATTTTCTAACACCTTAAATTTTCGAAAAATTTCGCCATAACCTCCTTTGTACGGCTCAATACGTCAAACCACAACTCGCCTCTCTAGGCCTTCTCCAATCCAAAAGGAAATCAAAATAGCCAAGCGGCTTGCCAATTCGGCTCATAAAATCCAAACTCATATATGATATAAACTTGTACCTTTTTGTCGGGCATTTAACTCTATCCCTTTCATCTGCTACCACTTCAACATATACCAATGTTATCCATTCCAATTGATCTCTAATCAGTTCATATCCTCAAATCCAAATCGAATTTCATTCGAACTCTAATATCAAATTCCAAATTATTGACTTATCAATTTGGTTCCATTCTAGATTATCTCTAATCCAATTCAATTTTATTTAACTCGGTTCAAGTTAAATTTCAATTTATTTTTACCATCTCATTTTATTTAACTTCATTAGTTAAATTTTAATTCCAGAACTTAAGTTCCTGGGTTTCTTTCAAATCAATTTGAAATCATAATGCCAATTCAAAACCTTTGAATTTCTAAACAACTTGTTTTCTCAAAACAATTCAAAAACAAAACCTTTGGTAGTAATCTGTCACTTAGAACTCGAAAATGAACACTGATGATGTCTTGATTCATCATCAGAATCTATTTTCTAGCTATCGAAGTGAGTTCAATACTATATCATTTTCAATTTGAAAAACATTTTCAAAATCTCCCAGGAACTTAAAATTTCCTTATTTTAAATTCCAAATTCTGATTTAAATTCATATTTAATTCATCTATTTCATATATTACATTCATATGAATTCTGATTGGTCATTTATAACCATTTCACCCTTTTATAATCTTATTCGATTATAAAAACAACCAACACAATCAATATACTATAATAATTTCAAGATATATATTTCTTCTATAAACAAATATATTTTGGGAAAAATTATTTCATTCACCCTCTTTCAAAACATACCACGACGGTTCATCGTATTCGAGTGTTTAGTAACCCTTATCGATACAGTGGATCAAACTGATCGACCAGAATTCATAAGCCACTCAACCAATGAGTCTCCACAATATAAAACCATTTTATATTGAATAACAATTACGCGCTCATATATATACACTCAAACTCAATCTAGGATATTACTAATCCCATCTCTATCGAGTTATGCCACAGAGCCAAGGTAATCACTTAACTTAAGCTCTGATACCAACTGTAACGGCTGGAAATTTTCGACTCCTCGGGAGTCGAAAATCCCGCGACGTTAGTGAAAGAAAGTAGAGGGTGAGGAAGAAAAGATAGAACTAATAGAATAGAAGAAGAGGAAGAACTTACATCATCAGAGTAAACACGAATCTCACAGCGGAACGAATAAAATATACCATAACTTTGAAATACAAATCAGTACTCGTATATACATACCATTTCAAAGTACAACACTTAACAACACAGCGGAATAATAATAGCTATAATCCTGAAGTCTCCTGCTCCAAGCTCTCCAAGTGTATCTGTAAAATCCCAACTACTTGACTGCCCGTACAAATTTAGGCACCCAAGAGTTTAGGGAAAACAAACAAAATAAACTCCGGGTCGGTCATGGGACTGGTGTGAATAAAAGTCCAACACTTGGTTAAATAAAGGATATCTTTCTGATATTATAATAATGTCTAAATACAAATAGATATCAATCTAGCAGAACGCTTGCATCTCACGTCCCACATACATAGTATACAAATAAAACCGTGAGCGCTTATTGGAGATTGGATTCCAACAGACAAGGTATGGGAGCACCTTCCGATCAGTGTACTCTAGAGGAGATACACTAGGGTTCAACAAGAACGTCTTGCAACCCGGCCACACATGACCGTCCACTCATTTAGCTTGAGTGTAACGAATATATTATCACCGATGGTTGGGATCAGCAGCCATCCTTCCCGATAAGGGACAACATTGAAATAGATTATAAAGAAGTACAATTGAATATTCTCTAGATGGTGATAATACACCCTGCTTGGGTATGGCCCAACTAGCCATGCTGCCTAGCCCAACTTCTGTTATTTCCCGGTTGTGAGGTTTTGAGGTCACGTTTATCACTTTGACAGATTATTTCTTCAATTACTTTGAATGCCACATCGTCATACCCGCCAAATCATTATCGATTTCTCAAGCCATCACGGGTATAAAAGCTAAGAGAAACGAATTTCTCCGCCACCAACGTAATACGTTTAAAGAGATCAACATATATGATTCGTTAAGAATACTTTGTCAGACACTCTTCCATATACGTTGTTCTGGGACTGAATAAACCGAAGGCACTATTCAGTGAATCCATCCTACCTAGGCTTTTCACAATAGCCCTTGCACTTCACTCCGTCTTTAATTATCTTCAGCGTACTTGATTCACAACGCTTATGCTAATACAGAGTGGTTCTTCGGATAATAATCCAACCGGTCTCTCCATATTAACAACGTAAAAATGGTCAAAACTATGATAGTCTGTGATTCAACTATCAAATGAAAACATGTCGGTGTACAAACAACGATCTTATTTCCAAATGGGAATTCGATCGATCAATCATCATATGTTCATATTTCCTTATTTCATATATTTAGAAAACATATGTTATTAATCATTGGAAAACATTTCCATAGCTTATTCTCACATCACTATTATTTCGCATCTATCAGTCCCTAACTGTAACTAGTATGAGAACAATTCTCTAAGTATCAATCCGGAAGGTCGAAACCAACATCAGATTGTCACTTAGAAAACCGTTCAACTTACCCTCTCCAGTCAGTTTCTGAATTTGCTTAACTCTATTTCTTAAATTCTTATTGTGAAAACATTTCATTTTCTATGTTTAGAAAACATATCTGATTATATTTGGAAAACGTTTCCAAAACTCATTTACGGATTTCAAATGAACGTTGTATAAAACATCGTTATGCTTAATCCATTAATCGCTTATTACTTCTATATTTCAAATCAACCTTTTCTATCGAACCACAACTATTCCTTTGTCAATTCTGAAGTCAATCAAGTTGGGGTATAATTACCTCTCAGACCTTAATTGAACAACGTCCTTTACTGTGAAATAGATGAAGCTCGTCACTCACTTTTTCCAATCATCTGTTTACGCAAATTCTCGGATTCAGGTTACGAATCCACTTCTTAAATGACAACGTTTGATTATAACTATAACGTTATAATTCCTTCCCCTAAAATATCTAACCTAAATTATGAATTTATTTCCTAACTCGAATAATTTAACAGACACCTAATTTCTAAATCAATAACTAAATCTTGATTTAAACCCTGGAAAGTAAATAGTACTTTCCCGAATTCGCTATAATCGAATTCGATGTATAACTCTCTTTCGAGTAATCTCTATTCGATTAACTCTCCCTTTTTAATAACTTATATTCGATAAACTCTATTTCGATTAACTCCTATCAAATAACTAATATTCGAATAACTCTTCTTGGTTGGCTCTATTTCATTAACTCTTATCGAATAACAAATATTCGATTTTCTTAAATGTGTCAATTCTTATCGAATAACTAACAACCGATTTAACTTAAATGGATTTACTCTTATCGAATAACTTATTCGATTAACTCAACTTGATTTTCTTAACTCGATTATCTCAACTCGATTTCTTAACTCGATTACTTAACTCGATAAATCTTAACTCGATTACTTAACTCGATAACTTAACTTAACCCAAATCGATTAACTCAACTCTAATCGATTAACTTAATTTGATTTACTCCTTCGAATAACTCATTCGAATAACTTAATTGATAAATTATATTCACTTCTATCCTATCGAATAAACTATATTCGACATCTCCTCCAACACTGTTCGAATGAACTATATTCGATTAACTTCTCTAACTCTATTCGAATAAATTATATTCGATTAACTCTTTTAACTTTACTCGAATAACTATATTCGATTAACACTTTCTTTCGAATAACTATATTCGATTAACACTTTCTTTCGAATAACTATATTCGATTAACTCTTCGACTAACTCCTTTGGATTAACTAACTTCGAATAACTCCTTTGGATTACTAACTTCGAATAACTCCTTTGGATTAACTAACTTCGAATAACTCCTTTGGATTAACTAACTTCGAATAACCAATATTCGATAACTACTCTTCGAATAAATAATATTCGGTAACTCTTCTCAAATGAATAACATTTGATTTCTCCACTCGAATAAACTATATTCGATTACTCTTCCCTCGAATAACTAAATTCGATTAACTCAAATTGAATAACTAATATTCAATTAATTCTTACGTGTTTAACTCTATTCGAATAACTAATTCGAATAACTCTAATGTGTTTAACTCTATTCAAATATCTAATTCGAATAACTCATTTCGAATAACTAAATTCGATTAACTTGTATGTGGTTAACTTTATTCGAATAACTAATTCGAATAGCTTATATGTGTTTAACTCTATTCGAATAACTAATTCGAATAGCTTATATGTGATTATCTCTATTCGAATAACTAATTCGAATAGCTTCTATGTGATTAACTCTATTCGAATAACTAATTCGAATAACTTATTTGATTTACTCCTTCGAATAACTATTATTCGAATACTTTATTTGCTTATAAAGATTTCCCTTTTTATAACGTTTATTCATTAAAAGATTTCCTTTAACAACGTTTATTCCTTTATAAAGATTTACTTTTAGTAACGGTTCTTCACTTTATAAATGTTCCTTTAATAACGTTTCTCCCCTTCTAAGGATTTCCCTTTAACAGCGTTTATTTACTTTATCGGTGTTAAAAACAATTCCTACTTCTCTATATAAGTTCAAACTTATATATCCCATTTATCAAACAATAAATATTTTATTTAATTTATAAAACATTATTTATAAATTAAATCTTCTCACTTTATCTGTTAAAAATAGATTTCCTATTTAATATCTCCTTAAAATCCATATCGTGTTATACTTGTGTGCGAAGCACGTGTTTAAATCTATCCTTGTATAATTCTATTTATTTTCCGAACAAGTGTTCCTTTATTTATTCCCTAAATAAATATTCCTTTATTCCATTTATTTATAATCTAAATAAATGTTCCTTTATTTATTTCCTAAAAAATATTCCTTTATATTCTAATTCATTTATTTTCTAAATAAATGTTTCTATTTTATTTCATTTATTTTCTAAATAAATGTTTCCTTTTTCATTTATTTATTTTCTAATTAAATAAATGTTTTCCTTTTATAAAATCCTATCGATTTTATAAATAAGATTCATTTCCAATATAAACATTGAAAATCCCCTTATCAACATTTCGGTATGTTATGGTATTCAATCATATCAAATCACGATGTTCAATATCGTCCAAGCACATATAATCGCCCACAGATTTTATATCACATCATATAACAATATATGAAAAACAATAAAATAACTGTTGAGGAATTCAGTCGGATTCCTCCAACCTGTCTCCCTGTATCACAGATGTTAGACAATATAGATAACATCACTTTCAGTTCCATATGATATATTCTGTTAAATAGAATCAATATAGAAATTTAACTAACTGACTAGCAGTTTAATCAACCAATCAACACATAGTCAAACAGACAATTTTAACAGTTCTAACAATGCAATATGAAATTATAAACTGTTCAGAGTTAGTGAGATTTACTCACATTTGCGCATTAGCCGTTAAATAACGGTTTGTGTTAATTGATTCAGTCGAACAATTTATTTCGCCATAAATTGTAACGAGCTCGGATTCTGTAACACCCCGCGAATTCTGTAACTGTGAAATTCACAAATTAAAGTATAATTAATTTCAAATCAAAGAACTAAGGGAAACAGGATACGCCATTGCGTTCGTCTCGGAAAAATACGCGAAATAGAGTCCGAGTTTTCGAAAAACGGAGTCCGTATGAAGAAGATATGGCCTTCGGAAGTTTCTGAATTAAGTTTAAAATTCGAACAGAATAAAACAGCTCAGAAAATCAAGTTTAAAATTAAAAACCGGGCCCAATTGGCCAAGGCGGGAAAACTCCCGCCTAATGCACCCAGGTCGACTGGGCTGTCGACCTGGTCTAGCCAGGTCGACAGGGCTGTCGACAGGGCTGTCGACCTGGTCCAGAGCCAGGTCGAACCCAGCCCAACCTGGCTGGCCTATTCTATGTTGGTCGATTTTCAGAAGTCTGCTTTGTCATTAGGGCTAGGTGGCAGGCTCTAATTGGTCTCTCTTTCGAATGAATGGCTACGATCAATCCAAGCGACATCGATGGCCCTAATCAGTTCATAAACCCTATAAAAATGACCCTAGACTCAACCTAATCTATTCATTCAAAAATAAGAACAAGGCCATCATGTTGCTGAGGAACGACTAAGAGTAGCCACCAATTGGAGAGAGGATTAGGAGGCAAATTCTAAAGCATAAAGCAACTTAATCAAATCAAATCAACAAGGAATCGCATCTCCAAATTCCTAAATTGGAGAATTCGTCACACAATTGTAAGTAGAGTATTATTTTGGTATGAACAAATAATTGTGTTGGTTTGTATACTTGATTGTGGTGATAAAGTAATTCATATTTGTGCGTTACTATGATTCTTATCGATTTGAAATATTGTATACGTTTGGATATTCGCAAAGCATGTTATTTATTATAAAAACTACATATTTGCGGTAGTTTTATGCAAGTATACGTTTGGAATATTCGCAAATTATGTAATCCATGTTGAAGCTACATGTATGTAGTTGTTTAATTGAAACTCTTGCAAGTTTGGGGTTTTGCTACTATGCCATCATAATGTGTATTTTTATACAAAAATCATTTTTGTGAGTAATTGGAGCAAATTTGGGTTATTATAATCCATATGAAATTATGTTGAAAATTTGGCATCATGATCTATGTATTAAGCCATACTTTTGTACTAGAAAACCTCTTTGCGAACTTATGAATATGACTAGGCTATGATTGATATTTTGTATAACTGAAAACCATGTTAGGTCTATATTGTTAACAAGAATTATATGATAACACATGTGGTACATAGCTAGGTTAGATTCAAAATCCCTTTTTCAAGTTTGCATGACTAAAGTAAAAATCATGATTTCATGTTAGAAATATTTATGCCATGGTTATGTGAATGGATTTAAAATCATGATTAAGTTGAACTATACTTTTGTGTTAGTAACAAAAGTAAGCACCTTTGTAAACATGTAGTAACCTTATGAACATGATTTGCTTATGTTTGACATTATGCCTAAATAAAAATATAGGTTTATGTTGTAGTTAAGACCATGTGTCAATAATGATATCCAATTTAGATTCTTATCTCAACTACAAGTTTACATGCTTTGATTCATGTCACTTATGCTTTATGACCAAAGTATACATTACTACTATGCAAGTACACCAGTTTCTATTTTGTAGTTCCAACGTTATGTTGCAAGTTCATGCGTTCACATTCCCCTTCTTGTGTATGTAATCATGCTTTAAGCCTCCCCTTTCGCATGGCTAGGTTGGGCTTAAAAAGGCTAAGCCCAACATATATATAATAAACGAACGTGTTAAACGGGGGAAAATAACGTTGGGTTAAATTTATTAATAAATGAAAATATAAAGTAGAAGGGCCCAAATTCAAGTATGGGTTGGGCCCATGATTGGTGTAACCTTTGCACCATTAATTTAATAATGGGCCGCAAATATTTACATATAAGGAAATAAAGAAGAAAGACAAACTATGTAAATGTAGAACATACGATGTGTTTAACCCGAGGTTGGATTGAGTTGTGATGTAAACCTGCCCGGAACCGCCCGGCTGTCCAGTAGTCACAACAATACCTATCCAATGTGGGAGGTTAAACATGGAGCCCAATAAGGACCCGAGGTTAGACTGAGTTGTGGCGTAAGACTGCCCGGAACCAACCGGCAACAGGCAGCCACAACAATACCTGTCTAATGTGAGAGGTCAAGGCTTTAATAAGACAATTAAGGCTGAGTCAGGATTGTTAGGATTAAGTGAACTAAAGACTTAATCAAAATGGAACATGCTAAACTAAACGGACTGGTGGGGGTTAGGTTAGAAAACACTTAACCAACTTAGCATGTTGGCTAGAGATAGAAAATCTAGTAACGGGGGACCCTTTTCAGCAGTAACCCTAGAAGGTGTATCATGATACCCTGAAACTAGGCAGGGTGGGGCACGATTACTGGGCTGATTGTAAGAGGTCAAATCGACGGCGGTTGTGTAGCAGTGTAGGTTCTAACGGGGTGCGGGCGTGCACACACTCCGGCGCAGAAAAATAAGGCACTGGACACCAGTAGCATACCTGTGCATTCTAGGATTGTGTCAGGCCGCCACCATGGGACTTGATACACCCCATGGTGGGACAAGCATAGGTAACTACAACATCGGGGGCCGTAAGACACATGTAACTATGCGAGAAGGAGCCGGTCATCATAGAATGGATCACTTCACCCTGATTATGGGGTGCCTGTTGGGAACTAGTTTATATGGGTTCAGAGATTTACATGGGGTACGATAGTATATTCGACCCTAGACAACTTAACCAAGTTTATAGTGCTTTCCCACTTCTGTTTATACTTATCATACCCAGTTCTTTATTCATAGACAGAATAGTCCTAGACTTACTCAGGCTTTATGTCTGACTCTGCTTTTCTTTCGTCTTCTTTTCTTCCGTTTCCCCACCCCCCCAGGTCCACAGGGAGGGAACACAGCAGCTTGACCAGCCTTAACATCCAGCTTGAAGAGGATAAATGTATTGCTTGGACCTTTTCGTTTTGAACTATGGCTTTGGACAACCACTATGGGGCTTTTGCAGTTTATCTATGTTTTATTTATGCTTCTTTAAATAATGTAATCAAGACAGATTATGAAAGTGTTATGTTATGTTTTTGGAAAGGATGTAAGACAATTATGGTAATGTTGTTGTAACACGTATTTGCTTTTATGAAATAAAAGTTGTTGTTTTTCCGCTGTTTACGAATATGTGTTTTTTTTATATTTGTCTTGTATATCTGTGACTTATACTTATAAACCTCCACCAAAATTATGGCATTCCCTTTGAGAGTGACCCTAACGGAGGTGGGGTGTTTCACTTGGTATCAGAGCATAGGTTTACCAGATAAGATAAAAAGTTCTAAAAAATTATTTTCAAAAAGGAAATTTAAAGAAGCATTTTTAAAAGGAAAATATTATTTTGCTTTAAAAGGCAAAGTCCCCCCCAAAGCCATAGGTACTATCTCTTATCCTTCGTTTTGAATCTATCCTTTTTGTTTCAGCATGTCCGAAGAACTTAACTTGCCGGAAGGGGTACCAATACCTGGTTGGTTTAGACGGTTCTTAGAGGCAAGGGCCACTCAGCCAGGTCCTATCATTCCTCCTCCCCCAGCTGCAGGAAATCATCCAGCTGCAGCGGCACCTTTTCCTCCACCTCCTCCACGGGGAAACACTTTTGCTAAGATATGTAAAGATTTTAAAGCTATGGGAGGAAAAGATTTCCATGGAACTGAGTCCTTCGTGGCAGCTAGGAATTGGCTGAAAGAAACTGAGGACCTATTCATCATCTTTGAGGTAGAGGATAGACAAAAAGTACAATTGGCAGTGTGGCTATTGAAGGGCGAGGCTTCCTACTGGTGGGAAGTCACTAATGCTGAAAGACCAGTGGAGACATGGGAGGACTTTAGGGCAAGGTTTGAGACTAAATTTCTCTCAGATGCGGAAAGAAGTTTGCAGTTGGAAAAATTCTTATTTCTTAAGCAAGGGGACAAGACAGTCAGAGAGTATGTGAATCAGTTCGATGAGCTGGCTAGGTTTGGGCTTGACCTAGTCAATACCCCGCACAAGAAGGCTCTCCGTTTCGTCAAAGGGTTGAATGAGCCATTACACAGTTTGGCCATGACCCATATACCCATGGGAGCCACGTATGAAAGATTGGTGCAAATGGCATTGCTGAATGAAGAGGATAAGGGCAAGAAGGAGACAAAGGCAGAAAGCTCTCAAGGGAAGAAAGAGGGTTTGCAGCCTAAGAAGACAGACTTTAAGAAGGGTGGAAAAGGCAACAAAGAGAAGAGGAAGTGCAATTTCTGTGGCAAAGTGGGGCACTTAGTTAAGGACTGCCGGAAAAAGAAGGCCAAGGAGAATGGTGGGTTCTTTTCTTGCGGTGAGACAGGCCACAGGGCTAAGGACTGCCCAAAGAAACGAGGACAGGGGCAGAGGGCTGGATCCACCCCAGGGGCACAGGTTCATGTGCTGGAAGCGCCACCTCTGCAACAGCGAGGTATAAATACTTCTGTAGAAAGTGTAGTTTATCTTTATGATCACCCCGTTCGCACTTTATTTGATTCTGGCGCATCACACTCCTTTATCTCGTCTGCTTTAGTAGAATCTCTGCACCTAAAAACTAGTATGGTAGAGGACCCCTTAATTGTTTCAAACCCAATTGGGGGCCCAGCTCATTTGTCTATGATCTGTTTGGGATTGAAAATTTCTATTCTAAGTGTAGAATTTCAATGTAGTGCCTTTGTTTTGGGCTTTTCGGGTTATGGTTTGATTTTGGGTATGGATTGGCTATCCAGTAATGGGGCCATCCTTGATTGTGAGAAAAGGGTTGTTAGGCTCCTAACCCAGCTCGGTAATACTTTGGAAATTTCTTGTAATCCCTCATACGCGGTTATGCTTAGTTACCTTGAATCGCTAGATGCCTCTGTTGAAAATTTGCAATCAGTTAAAGTGGTCCGGGAATATCCGGAAGTCTTCGAAGAGGTGAAGGGCTTGCCTCCGAAGCGGGAAATAGACTTCCGCATATATCTTGTAGATAATGCAAAGCCCGTTGCGTTGCCCGTTAGACACATGGCTCCACGGGAAAGGAAAGAGCTCAGTAAACAGATTAAAGAGCTTCTAGAAAAGGGGTTCATTAGGAGGAGCATTTCAGAATGGGGCGCTCCAGTGGTGTTCGCTACAAAGGCGGATGGATCACTCCGTCTATGTGTTGACTATAGGGAGCTCAACAAGCTAACGAAAAAGAATAGGCACCCTCTCCCTAGAATTGACGATTTATTTGACCAGCTTGTAGGAGCGTCTGTTTTCTCCCAACTCGATTTAGCAACCGGTTTTCATCAGCTAAGGGTGGCTGAAGATAGCATCGATAAAACGACGTTCAGAACCCCAGACGGCTTCTTTGAATGGCTTGTCATGCCATACAACTTGACAAATGCACCTGTTTACTTCGTGGACCTGATGAGTAGGGTATTTAGAGATTTCCTCAACAAATTCGTAGTGGTCTTCGTAGATGATATCCTTATCTTCTCAAAGAGTGAAGAGGAACATGCTCAGCACTTAAGGGCAATCATGGAAACTTTGCGAGTCCATCAACTAAAAGCCAAATTCTCCAAATGCCACTTTTGGAGAGAAGAGGTGAGGTTCCTTGGGAACATAGTATCCAAACAAGGGTTAGCAGTGGACCCTGCTAAGGTAGTGGCGATAAAGGATTGGAAGACACCAAGGAATGCAACTGAGGTCCGAAGCTTTCTAGGACTAGCAGGTTTCTATCGAATGTTTATAAGGGATTTTGGGAAAATCTCAGCTCCGCTCACGAAATTAACTAAGAAGAATCTAGTGTTCGATTGGGATTTGGATTGCGAGTTTGCTTTCCAACGACTGAAAAGGGCTCTTACAACAGCCCCAGTTTTGACGCTGCCAGATGGGAGCAAGATGTTCACTGTTTATACGGATGCATGTGGGACAGGGCTAGGCGCCGTCTTAATGCAAGAAGGAAGGGTAGTAGCTTATGGCGGGAGGCAGTTGAAAGTGCACGAAAAGAACTACCCAACCCACGATCTTGAGTTAGCCGCCATCGTCTTTGCACTCAAGTCTTGGCGACACTATCTCCTAGGTGAGAAGTTCGAACTTTACACTAACCATAAATCGTTAAAATATCTTTTCTCGCAGAAGGATCTTAACTTGAGGCAACAAAGATGGATGGAGTTTCTTGCCTCGTACGATTTCGAAATCTCCTACACTCCGGGCAAAGGCAACGTAGTGGCAGACGCGTTGAGCCAAAAGAAATTGACCCTAAGCCCGTTGTTTGTTGAAAGACAAAGCCTAGAGTTTATAGCCAGCTTCGACTTTAGGCCTTCCTCCGATTTCGCACCAGGCTTGCTAGCATCTCTCGAAGTGCGCCCAACTTTAGTGGATTCAGTAGGGACAGCACAACGCGAAGACCCTCAGCTTGTGGAAACAATTGGTAGGCTAATTAGGGGTGAGACTTCAAGTCACCTCAACAGATACTCCATCGACGATAAGGGTTTGCTAAGGCGAGACGGAAGACTATGCGTCCCACAGACAAAAGATTTAGTAAAGAAGGTTCTCGAGGAAGCACATCACTCCAAGATGACGATACATCCAGGCAGAGATAAAATGTACAAAGATATAAAAAGGACTTTCTTCTGGAACGGCATGAAAAAGGACGTGGCAGATTTCGTTTCTAAGTGTATGGTGTGCCAACAGGTTATGGCGGAACAGAAAAAGCCTGGCGGACTGCTACATCCTCTGGAGGTCCCGCAGTGGAAGTGGGATAGCATCTCAATGGACTTCGTCGATGGGCTGCCTAGGTCTAGGAGAGGCAACACTAGCATTTGGGTAATAGTGGATAGGCTTACTAAAAGCGCCCACTTTTTACCTGTCAAAAGTAAAAGAACTGCCTCATCCCTAGCATCACTTTACCTCAAGGAAATCGTTCGACTCCATGGAATACCATCTAGCATTGTTAGTGACCGAGACCCCATCTTCACCAGTGAGTTTTGGCGGAGTCTGCAAGAAGCAGTAGGAACGCAGTTATGCTTGAGCACAGCCTATCATCCCCAAACCGACGGCCAAACAGAGAGAGTGAACAGAGTTTTGGAAGACCTTTTAAGACTGTGCGTCCTTAACTTCGGAGGGACATGGGAAGACCACCTTCCTTTGGTGGAATTTGCCTAAAACAACAGCTATCAAGCAACCATCGAAATGGCGCCCTTCGAAGCTTTATATGGAAGACCGTGCCGATCGCCCACTTGTTGGTGGGAGTCTACGGATAAGCTCATACTTGGACCAGATATGATCCGAGAGACTTCAGAGAAAGTAGACTTAATACGAAGAAGGATGAAGACGGCCCAAGACAAACAAAAGTCCAATGCCGACAAGAGAAGGATCGACCTTGAATTTGAGGTTGGAGACAGAGTTTTTCTCAAGGTATCACCACTAAGAAACGTTGTTCGTTTTGGAACCACAGGAAAACTGGCACCAAGGTTCGTAGGGCCATTCCCTATCACCGAGAAAATTGGGAAAATGGCCTATAGATTAGAGCTACCCGAGAAGTTGGCCGGAGTCCACAACGTTTTTCACGTTTCACATCTCCGAAAATGTCTACATAAGTCAGCCGAGGTGGTAGAGCCAAATATCCTCGAAGAGGCCGAAGTGGAATGCGAAGCAACCATAAGAAAAGTTCCAACCCGCATATTAGGAACGGAAGTGAAGAAGCTACGCAACCGTTTAGTCAAGCTCGTCAAAGTTCAGTCGAGCGACGCCGAGGGAGACGCGACTTGGGAAACTGAAGCTAGAATACGCACTGCCTACCCTTTTCTGTTCGAGGGTACATCCTTGATCTTTCCTTTTCCTTAAGTTGCGCTTTTATCTATCTTATCTTTTAGGTAGAAACCCTTTGGATGGAAACATGTAATTGAAACATGTTATGGATGATGGTTGCAAGTGGTTGCAAGTGATTGCTAGTGGTTGCTCGTGGTTGCATATACACACACAATCTAGGTTTTAGATCGGCTCAGTCACTTCATATTGCATATGCATATATGTTTGCATTCGTATATAGTTGAACTCTAATGTGTTGTCATGTGGATGTTGCATTTGTATTGAATGATTGTGCACTCATGTAGAATCAAGAATAGGAAAATTTGCATACATAATGGATTCATGGCACCTACATAATTCGCATTAAGGAGGTCAACTAGATCAGTAGACCGCCTGATTTTGCATTAGATAAGTTCATTTACACACACACTTCGCATATGATCATGAAGCATTAGAAGTCTTTTAAGGACAATGGATGCTCGTGTTTGATGGATGAGTAGATGGATGATTGGATGTTAGGATATACATTCCTCCTAACTTGAAGATTTCGGGGACGAAATCCTTTTAAGTGGGGGAGAATGTAACACCCCGCGAATTCTGTAACTGTGAAATTCACAAATTAAAGTATAATTTATTTCAAATGAAAGAACTAAGGGAAACGGGATACGCCATTGCGTTCGTCTCGGAAAAATACGCGAAATAGAGTCCGAGTTTTCGAAAAACGGAGTCCGTATGAAGAAGATATGGCCTTCGGAAGTTTCTGAATTAAGTTTAAAATTCGAACAGAATAAAACAGCTCAGAAAATCAAGTTTAAAATTAAAAACCGGGCCCAATTGGCCAAGGCGGGAAAACTCCCGCCTAATGCACCCAGGTCGACTGGGCTGTCGACCTGGTCTAGCCAGGTCGACAGGGCTGTCGACAGGGCTGTCGACCTGGTCCAGAGCCAGGTCGAACCCAGCCCAACCTGGCTGGCCTATTCTATGTTGGTCGATTTTCAGAAGTCTGCTTTGTCATTAGGGCTAGGTGGCAGGCTCTAATTGGTCTCTCTTTTGAATGAATGGCAACGATCAATCCAAGCGACATCGATGGCCCTAATCAGTTTATAAACCCTATAAAAATGACCCTAGACTCAACCTAATCTATTCATTCAAAAATAAGAACAAGGCCATCATGTTGCTGAGGAACGACTAAGAGTAGCCACCAATTGGAGAGAGGATTAGGAGGCAAATTCTAAAGCATAAAGCAACTTAATCAAATCAAATCAACAAGGAATCGCATCTCCAAATTCCTAAATTGGAGAATTCGTCACACAATTGTAAGTAGAGTATTATTTTGGTATGAACAAATAATTGTGTTGGTTTGTATACTTGATTGTTGTGATAAAGTAATTCATATTTGTGCGTTACTATGATTCTTATCGATTTGAAATATTGTATACGTTTGGATATTCGCAAAGCATGTTATTTATTATAAAAACTACATATTTGCGGTAGTTTTATGCAAGTATACGTTTGGAATATTCGCAAATTATGTAATCCATGTTGAAGCTACATGTATGTAGTTGTTTAATTGAAACTCATGCAAGTTTGGGGTTTTGCTACTATGCCATCATAATGTGTATTTGTATACAAAAATCATTTTTGTGAGTAATTGGAGCAAATTTGGGTTATTATAATCCATATGAAATTATGTTGAAAATTTGGCATCATGATCTATGTATTAAGCCATACTTTTGTACTAGAAAACCTCTTTGCGAACTTATGAATATGACTAGGCTATGATTGATATTTTGTATAATTGAAAACCATGTTAGGTCTATATTGTTAACAAGAATTATATGATGACACATGTGGTACATAGCTAGGTTAGATTCAAAATCCCTTTTTCAAGTTTGCATGACTAAAGTAAAAATCATGATTTCATGTTAGAAATATTTATGCCATGGTTATGTGAATGGATTTAAAATCATGATTAAGTTGAACTATACTTTTGTGTTAGTAACAAAAGTAAGCACCTTTGTAAACATGTAGTAACCTTATGAACATGATTTTCTTATGTTTGACATTATGCCTAAATAAAAATATAGGTTTATGTTGTAGTTAAGACCATGTGTCAATAATGATATCCAATTTAGATTCTTATCTCAACTACAAGTTTACATGCTTTGATTCATGTCACTTATGCTTTATGACCAAAGTATACATTACTACTATGCAAGTACACCAGTTTCTATTTTGTAGTTCCAACGTTATGTTGCAAGTTCATGCGTTCACATTCCCCTTCTTGTGTATGTAATCATGCTTTAAGCCTCCCCTTTCGCATGGCTAGGTTGGGCTTAAAAAGGCTAAGCCCAACATATATATAATAAACGAACGTGTTAAACGGGGGGAAATAACGTTGGGTTAAATTTATTAATAAATGAAAATATAAAGTAGAAGGGCCCAAATTCAAGTATGGGTTGGGCCCATGATTGGTGTAACCTTTGCACCTTTAATTTAATAATGGGCCGCAAATATTTACATATAAGAAAATAAAGAAGAAAGACAAAATATATAAATGTAGAACATACGATGTGTTTAACCCGAGGTTGGATTGAGTTGTGATGTAAACCTGCTCGGAACCGCCCGGCTGTCCAGTAGTCACAATAATACCTATCCAATGTGGGAGGTTAAACATGGAGCCCAATAAGGACTCGAGGTTAGACTGAGTTGTGGCGTAAGACTGCCCGGAACCAACCGGCAACAGGCAGCCACAACAATACCTGTCTAATGTGAGAGGTCAAGGCTTTAATAAGACAATTAAGGCTGAGTCAGGATTGTTAGGATTAAGTGAACTAAAGACTTAATCAAAATGGAACATGCTAAACTAAACGGACTGGTGGGCGTTAGGTTAGAAAACACTTAACCAACTTAGCATGTTGGCTAGAGATAGAAAACCTAGTAACGGGGGACCTTTTCAGCAGTAACCCTAGAAGATGTATCATGATACCCTGAAACTAGGCAGGGTGGGGCACGATTACTGGGCTGATTGTAAGAGGTCAAATCGACGGCGGTGGTGTAGCAGTGTAGGTTCTAACGGGGTGCAGGCGTGCACACACTCCGGCGCAGAAAAATAAGGCACTGGACACCAGTAGCATACCTGTGCATTCTAGGATTGTGTCAGGCCGCCACCATGGGACTTGATACACCCCATGGTGGGACCAACATAGGTAACTACAACATCGGGGGCCGTAAGACACATGTAACTATGCGAGAAGGAGCCGGTCATCATAGAATGGATCACTTCACCCTAATTATGGGGTGCCTGTTGGGAACTAGTTTATATGGGTTCAGAGATTTACATGGGGTACGATAGTATATTCGACCCTAGACAACTTAACCAAGTTTATAGTGCTTTCCCACTTCTGTTTATACTTATCATACCCAGTTCTTTATTCATAGACAGAATAGTCCTAGACTTACTCAGGCTTTATGTCTGACTCTGCTTTTCTTTCGTCTTCTTTTCTTCCGTTTCCCCCCCCCCCCCCAGGTCCACAGGGAGGGAACACAGCAGCTTGACCAGCCTTAACATCCAGCTTGAAGAGGAGAAATGTATTGCTTGGACCTTTTCGTTTTGAACTATGGCTTTGGACAACCACTATGGGGCTTTTGCAGTTTATCTATGTTTTATTTATGCTTCTTTAAATAATGTAATCAAGACAGATTATGAAAGTGTTATGTTATGTTTTTGGAAAGGATGTAAGACAATTATGGTAATGTTGTTGTAACACGTATTTGCTTTTATGAAATAAAAGTTGTTGTTTTTCCGCTGTTTACGAATATGTGTTTTTTTTATATTTGTCTTGTATATCTGTGACTTATACTTATAAACCTCCACCAAAATTATGGCATTCCCTTTGAGAGTGACCCTAACGGAGGTGGGGTGTTTCAGATTCACTCCCCGTCAGCTCCATGTTGTAGTGTCCGTTCATACGATCCCATCGGATCCAACCATTCGAAATTCTGATGATATATGATAAAGATATTGAATTTACAATTTCATATGTTTATTTAAAATTAAATTAAACTTAACAAATTATTGATGGGCTTTAACCTTGTGTGTTGGGCCCAATACCCTTGAATTAAAATACCCGAACCATATGTCTTTCTCCCCAAAACACTTCGTTAGCTCCTGAAACCGAAAATACCCATTCTCCCCCTTTGACTGATTGTTTGACCTCCCACCAGCGCCACTCCGGTCATCGAGGACCAGCGCAACAATCCCCGACGGATTCCGCACCAAGATCACCTCCCTACTGTCACACTCGAACCACGCTCGCACCCCTTCTTCCACATTGCGTCGCTCTCCAGTTTTTCGCCAGAACCCACAAACCATCGACAACAACCACCACCGAATACTCCCAGTCCTCCACATCAGGTGCGATTTACATCGCTGAACCCGAAGCCGCCATCCACTCCCACTTCGATCGCCTTACATCGATTAAATCACGAACCCTAGTTCGCTCATACCACGCTGGTATTTCCACAGCAACTCAAAACCCAAATCGAGCTCAAGAAAACCACTGCCAACGAGAAAAGAAGCTCACCAGAAAGCTACACAAACTTGCTTTGGATTTTTAAAGTTTTTCTTTAATTTTTATTACTTGCGTTGGAAATGGATTGGGGTTTTTATAAGCTGTGTTTGGTTGTTGCCGTATGTGGCTGTAGAAGCATGTCACATGGCCTCTTATGGTCCAAGGAAAAATGATAGGATATTTTTATTTTAGATTTTTAGATTTTACTTTAATGATTTTATGTTCGTCTTATGTCCTTAAAAATCACTGCGACCACATATGATACCAAAAAATCACCAAACTTGACATGTAGGTAGTGTTCGACATTACGGTCCCAACGAAACTGGTTTCGTCGAATTCCGACTCCGTATGCTCACACAGCGTATTTTTAACTATCAAAATACTGACTATTTTACAATCTAAAAATCCGTACGGCCACACAGTGACTCTAAAAATCACGAAACTGGGAATCTAACAACTATTTGACATTGTGGATCCAACAAAACTAGTTTCGTCGAATTCTGACTTCGTATGCAAAAGTGGTTATTTTTAACGCTCTAAATAGCCTATTTAAATATATAAATATATTTAAATATAATTAAATTAAATATTAATAAATTTATATTATCGTATATCTTCACATATGATATCGTCCAGCTCCAGAATATTATATCAGAATTTACAGTTTGATATTTCAGATTTCAGATTTATCGATATTCAATTTATATCGAAAATCCTTTTATAACGTATATAAAGCGTTACGAATTATAAAGGAATTTTACAACGACTTTTCTGAAATTTGATTTGGACGTACATCAAAATCTACATGACGAAATCCCGATTTTTCTCTTCCACTAGAAAGATATACTCCACCAGCTCCACACGTTTCTTGTTTCACAGAAATCCGGCTTAAAACGGATTCTGTATATTCAGTTGAAGTTCGAATCGCCAAATTGCGAACTGCCGCGACGTTTCAGGTTCGTTTTAATTATAATTACAAATTATAAGTTCGAACGTTTTACTTTAAGTTATCGATATCGCCAAATCGATATATAAATCATTAAGTAAATTAATTATTTGACAGCTAACAAAACGCGCCATTACACCTATACTCTGCCTTTATTCTAATTAAAACTAAAAATGGCGTCGCTACTCTGCTGGAATCAAAACTAGAACTAGTGCATCTTTTTCCAATCTGAATAAAGTTAAAAGAGAACTATTTTCTAATCTAATCGATAGTCTACGCCAAAGGAGCGCTATTCAGTGTCAGAATAAAGATCTCAGAAATCAAGATTTACCTTTTCAATCATGAGTACGGTTATTTTTAGATATGAAACTTAATAATTAACTTGACATTTTTGTGAATCTGGATCTGAGGCTATACATACTTTTCTGTGGATCTATCTTGATTGTGAATGTTCTGTATCTGTTCCCTCTCTTCTGCCTTTTTGTTTATAGCAAGGCTACCACGATCCTGCGCCAAATCTCATAAGAGATTAACGCACGAACGCTAAATTTTGGGACAAATAATGGATAATGCATAATTGGACATGACTGATCTTTGACTGATTTGAGAAATGGACATATGTTGTAAATTAGATCTAGATCTATGTATACTCTGTAATTTGGAAGAAAAGGAATCATTGTATGCTAACATGTGACTTGAAACTTTCGGACATAACGCATATAAAAAATTAAGATCTGATTTTGAGATGTTATAATTTAAAGATCTAGACTTTTGGTGTAAATTTTACGTAATGATTCATGACTTGAAAAAGGAATATGTGACTTAGGCATAGAGACAAATATTATAATAGGATAACTATCAATGTGAATACGCCTAAAAGTGGATTTTTGGATATTTGGCATTAAAGGCTATAATTTGGCATAATTCGTATGGTATATCATGATTTGGGCTTTTATAAAATATTTTGTACTGTGCCAAGTTTAACAAAAGATTTGGACATATTGAAATGATGGTAGAGGGGGCGCCATGGTCTGATGGGCGGTGGTGGCGTCGATCGTCTGGAGGTACGGCGTAGAGGAGCGCAGCTTCAATCGTTTTTTTTTATTTTTATTTTTTTCCTTTCTCTGAAAATTGAAATCGACGGGGTAAAGGGAATTGGGGGAGAATAAGGGATTATATATAATAATATATATTTATTTTATTTTATTCCATAAGTGTTGACTTTTCAATCGAACACATTTTCGAACCCAATGACTGTTGTCCCTAGCGTAATACCCCCATTCCGAATGCAATAGGATATGTTTCGTAAGCCATCTCGGCTGGTACGTTCATTTTCATTCAAATTTAATATATAATCTTTTAATATTCAATTTGAACGTACATTTTAATTTACCGGAGCCACATGCAGTCTCTACAAATTTTCGACAAATATTTTCTAGCTTCTTATTGACGATGCGGTCCTAACAAAACTAGTTTCATCGAATTCTGAGACCATTTGAAAAATGGTCATTTTCCAGTCGATTAAAATAGACTAAAACTGGTCAAACCCGTTTTCCTTTGCCACGCTCACATATTGATTCCGAAAATTATGGATTTTGAAACCTAACAATAATTTGACATTCCGGATCCAACAAAAGTGGTTTCGTCGAAAACGAAGGTCATTTGCAAAATTTCTATTTTTAAGGGCCTTTATATATATTAAAATATAAATAAAATCCACAGTGACTTTTCTGAATTTTAAACTGGACATATCTTCTAACTTCCAAAACGAAATCTCAGTTTCTTACATCCTTTAGAAAGATATGGTTAAACAGATTCGAATATTTCTTGTTTCGCTAAAATCCGATTTATTTTGAATCCTGTATATTCAATTGAAATTCGAAATCGAATTTTTGAGCTACCGCGCCATTTTCAATTCCTATTATAATTATAAATAATTATTTATATTCTAACGACGATTCAATTAAATATATACGTTCTATTTCTATTAAAAATAAATCTCTCGTCATTATTATTTAAAATAATTCATTTTAAATATTCAAAATTCATTAAAATTGCCAAAATAAAAAATTTAAATTGGCTCGGATTTCCGGGTTATTACAATCTCCCCCACTTAAAACTTTTTGTCCCCGAAAAGGAACAAAGCCGAAAGTTGTTTAACTAATCAACTCAACTTCCATAATTTTCATTACGGCTTAAGTTCTTCAACTTTTCAGTTTCTAAGATCTTTTCAAATTTTTCAAAAATTGGCTAAAACCCTAAATTTTCGAATTTTTTTGCCATAACCTCCCCTGCACCAGGTACTTCGCGATATTTCATATAGCCTCCCATGGACTTCTTCAATCCAAAAGAAAAAGAAAAACCCAAGCGGCTAGCCAATCTGCTCATAAAATCATCCAAACCCAAGAAATACAATAAACATGTACCTATTTGTCGGGCAAACAATTTTATTCCTCTTCTCTAGCCTCCTTGCTATGACCTATTCAATGTAAGTACATGTATATGTATGCAAATGCGACAAATTTTCATTACAACTCACTATTTGATCAATTTGGCTAAATGTTCAACATTTTAATTAATCAACCAATAATCAAACAACACAATCAGCAATCAATTAGTTGATTAACTTTTCAAATTCATAATTTTGATACATAGTCAAAAATCACATTTTTGGTGCCAAATCACAACAATAGGCCCTAACTAATTTTGGTTCTCACACCAGCTAATGGAAATATATAAATATTACACCTTCGAAACCCGAACACAAACCGTTGATGCTACGTAGTCATCAACAGAATCATCTCCCGGAGATTAGGGTGTAATTCTATATCTATCCAGTATATTAAAATTTCAAATACACGTGGATCAGACGTATATGAAAAATCTTTCTATACTGGATTGTCCAAATTCAATATAAAATAAATAATCAAATACGAATAATTGATTTTAAATTTCAAAAAAAAAATTGTTTCATTTTTTTAAAAATATACTCTTCACACTCGTTCTAGGTTACTACTGATCCCATCTCTAACGAGTCATTCCTTATTGGATATTACTAATCCAATTTCTGATGAATTCTTTCGTTTGGTTCTAATGTGTCTTGTTCTCTAAGCTTTGTAAACCAAAGCTCTGATACCAAGCTGAAACGGCAGTGGAGGGGGCGCCATGGTCTGATGGGCGGTGGTGGCATCGATCGCTTGGAGGTATGGCGTAGAGGAGCGTGGCTTCAATCGTTTTTTTTTCTCTTTCTCTGAAAATTGAAATCGACGGGATAAAGGTAATTGGGGGAGAATAAGGGATTATATATAATAATATATATATATATATATATATATATATATATATATATATATATATATTATTCCATAAGGGTTGACTTTTCAATCGAACTCAGTTTCGAACCCAACGGCTGTTGTCCCTAGAGTAATACCCCCATTCCGAATGCAATGGGATATGTTTCGTAAGCTATCTCGGCTGCTACGTTCATTTTTCATTCAAATTTAATATATAATCTTATAATATTCAATTTGAACGTACATTTTAATTTACCGGGGCCACAAACAGTCTCTACAAATTCCCGAAAAATATTTTCTAGATTCGTATTGATGATACGGTCCTAACAAAACTAGTTTAATCGAATTATAAGATCGTTTGAAAAATGTCCATTTTCCAGTCGATTAAAATCGACAGAAACTGGTCAAACGCGTTTTCCTTTGCCACGCTCACATATTGATTCAGAAAATTATGAATTTTGAAAACTAACAATAATTTGACATTCCGGATCGAACAAAATTGGTTTTGCCTAAAACGAAGGTCATTTGCAAAATTTCTATTTTTAAGGGCCTTTATATATATATATTAAAATATATATAAATTCGACAGCGACTTTTCTGAATTTTAAACTAGACATATCTTCTAACTTCTAAAACGAAATCTCCGTTTCTTACATCTGTTAGAAAGATATGGTTAAACAGGTTCGAATATTTCTTATTTCGCTGAAATCCGATTTATTTTGAAACCTGTATATTCAATTGAAATTCGAAATCGAATTTTCGAACTACCGCGCCATTTTCAATTCCTTTTATAATTATAAATAATTATTTATATTCTAACGACGATTCAATTAAATATATACGTTCTATTTCTATTCAAAATAAATCTCTTGTCGTTATTATTTAAAATAATTCATTTTAAATATTCAAAATTCATTAAAATTGCCAAAATAAAATTTTTAAATTGGCTCGGATTTCCGGGTTATTACACATATGTTGTATTATTAGTTATGAACATGATTTAGGCATGTAAGTTTAGGCTAAGTTTATGATTAGGCAAGATATGTAAATAAAGTTTTAGAAATATATAACATGTTGAATAGCCTAATCTGCAAAATCTGTAATCTGCTAAATCTGTTGAATTGCCTAATCTGCTAAATCTGTTATCTCCTAAATCTATTGAATTGCCTAATCTGCTAAATATGTGTTATCTGCAAAATCTATTAAATTGCCTAATCTGCTAAATCTGTTATCTGGTAATCTGTTGAATTGCCTAATCTGTTGAAAGCTAAATTATTGTAATTTGGATATGAAAATCCGTAGGCTCGGTCTAAGATTGAGTAAAACATGGAAATTTGATTAATCTGTTGTAACCTGTGAAGAAGTTTAATATGTTAAATGAACAGAATTAGTCTGATATCTATATAATTTGTATTGGAATGAATTGGCTATGACACGAGGTTAGTCTCTGTTTGCGGTAGAAGCCTGCCTGGAACCAACCGGCTTAACCAGCAACCGCAAATTGTCAATCTAATGTGAGAGGCCGTAGGCTTAACTAAAATATGCTTAGACACGAGGTTAGGTCTGGCTTGTGGGAAAGGTCTGCCCGGAACCGCCAGGCACAACCAGCGGCCACAAGCTACCGACCTAATGTGAGAGGTCTATGCATTAATATTTAATTAATGCAAATTTAAGAGAAATATGGTGTCTAAAAACTTGTTAGGTGGATAGGGTTAAACCAACTGGACTGATGAATCTAATAAACCCGTTTCGGAAATATGTAGGCCCAATACAAAGTTAGACAATCTATAAGTCTATTAAATCCGTACATCTGATCTGTTAATCTGAAAACTTGTTAACTTGATTGTCTGATCTGTGAACTAGTAATCTGAACTCTGTCTGAAAATTGTAAACAAGTTAATCGGAAATCTGCTAGTCTGGGGACATAAGGTTAGGAGGGGAAATACTTGTGTCATCTGTTGTTGGGGACCTATATTAGTCAGTAACGCTTTCTGGTATCAAAACTTTGAACCCACACTATGTAGGGGTCCGGGCACGCTTACTGAACCAATTATAATCGGTTCATTCTGAAAATGGCGAGGGGTGTTGATGGTGCATTCCAACCGGGTCATGTGCGTGCATGGATCCGGTCTGCTCTGAGGATGTAAGACACCGTGACATCTGTAAATAGGTCTGTGCCAACAGGTTGCCACTTTAGGGAGTGATACACCCTACTGTGGGGTCGACATAGGGTATTTATGTATTAGGGAGCCGATCGCTTGGGGATAGGACTAAGGGTACACTTAGTTTTGTCTGTTTCTGTTGGTACCGTCTATTTATGTTAGGCGGTAACACCTGTCTGTTTCTACGTGGTACCGTCTGTTGGGGTGGTAAAGGCCCGTTACTAGTGTACACCTAATTCTAACATTCCATTTGCATATGGATTATTCTGTTTCCGTCTCTGATTCCGTTTCCGATTCTGTTTCCGTAAATTCTGTCTGTTGGGGTAGTATAGACCCATTAGTTGGGTGGTAAAGGCCCATTATTAGTATTCTGTTTCCGTACCTTCTGTCTGTTGGGGTGGTAAAAGACCATTATTAGCATTCTATTTCTGTACCGTCTGCCTCTGTTCGGGTGGTAAAGGCATATTACTAGCATTCTGTTTCTGTAGAGATTATTTTGTTTCCGTTTCTGTTTCAGTTTAGACATTAGGGTAACACCTAATCCTATTATACTAGTATTAGTGCAGAGAAGTGAAAAGCTTAGCTTAGCCTATATCATTCCGTTTCTTTTGCTAACCTGCTATTTCTATTACGGTTATCACTCATGTTATTTTATTTACATGTCATGATACTGTTATCTGTTTATACGTTGAAAGTCACTAGACTCACCAGACTTATGCCTGACCTAGTTTGTCTCACCTCTTTTCTTTCCATTCCCCCCTCCCAGGTTTTCAGGGTGGAACCATAGGAGCTTGATTCAGATTCTCTCTACTTGAAGTGTTTGAAGTATTGCTTGTCTTTGACTCTATCTTTCCATGGAAGTTTATATTGGGGATTATGGCTTTAAAAACTATGTGTTCTGAAGGCTTTTGTACAAGATCGATATTTATGTACTTGAATTCCGATATTGTGATTTTGAAAGATGTAACCAAACTTATTTCTGTTTCTGTTGTAATAAAGATATAAATTTTTCAAGTACAATATTATTTGTCCTGTAAATTTCTGTTCTGTCTACTAAAAACGCTTCACCAAAGTTAAGGCATTCCCTTTGCGAGTGATCTTAACGGAGTTGGGCTGTCACACCCACCGATACGGTCCTAACGTTTATATGTTGAATTTTGATAACCAATGAAAATGTTACAAAATTTAGACGGTTATGGTTTAATTAAATTTATTAAACCATAATTAAATTTTAAACACCGTTAATCTCGTTAAAATAATCGACTCATGTTAAAAATATAATTAGGCAGGTTAGTTTCCCGCTACTTATATACATACACACACACACAAAAAAAAAATTGGTAACCATTAATATACTTCTAACTGCTCCATTATTTAAATAACCACGTTCTTAATATAATTAAGCACTGTAATTGTCACGTTAGTATTATATCATTAGGCATATTAAATCATGTTCTACCTCAACATTTATTCCCTTGTCCATGAACCAGTGCCTGCTTCTATAAAATGGTAACGTTAAATTTTTGATTTGGCGTATTAAATTATATTTAGGCAGTTTACTACAAAATTAGGTCACGTCAATTGTAACAACCCAAAAATCTGGGCCAGTTTAAAATTTTTATTTTGACAATTTTAGCGAATTTTGAATATTTAAAATAGATTATTTTAAATAAAATCGACGAGAAATTTATTTTGGATGTAATTCGAACGTATATATTATATACGTCGTCGTTAGAATATAAATATTTATATATAATTATAAATAGAATTGAAAATGGCGCGGTAGTTCGATAATTTGATTTCAAACTTCAATTGAATGTGCCGGGTGCAAAACAATCCGGATTTTAGCGAAACCAAAAACATTAGGATCTAATTGATGATATCTTTTCAGCGAATCCGAAAAATTGAAATTTCATAGCGGGAATCAAAAGATATGTGCAGTTGAAAATTCTGAATAGTCGCTATGGAATTCAGGCCCTTAAAAATGGAAATTTTGCAAACGACCTCGGATTTCGACGAAACCACTTTTGTTGGATCCGGGATGTAAAGTTATTGCTAGATTCCAAATTTCATAATTTTTCGAATCAATATGTGAGCGTGGCAAAGGAAAACGCGTTTGACCAGTTTCAGTTGATTTTAATCGACTGGAAATTGGCCATTTTTCAAACGGTCTTGGAATTCGACGAAACTAGTTTTGTTAGGACCGTATCGTCAATACGAAGCTAGAAAATATTTTTATCGAATTTTTAGAGTTCGTATGTGACCCCGGTAAATTGAAATGCGCGTTCAAATTCAATATACAGAGATATATGTTGATTTTAATGGAAACTGATCGAAACGATCGAATCAGCCTACGATACATATCCCATTGTGTTCGGAATGGGGGTAATTAGCTATGGACGACAGGCGGTGGGCCTCGTTTAGGGGTCGTATGTAAAAGTCAACTTTCTACAAATTAAAATTAAAATAAATTAAAAAAAATATAATATCCTCTCTCCCTCCCCTTATTTCTCTCTGCCCCCCCCCCCCCTTTTCAATCGATTTCAGATCGAAGATAAAAAAAAACCGCTCGTTCGAATCGAACGCCAACCCTCCCAACGCCATCGCCCGAGCTCCAACCGCCACCAGAGCTTCTCCGCCCCTCTCCTCCTTCTTCTCCACCTCGAGCTGCTCCTCCTTCTCCCTCCGCTCTCCTGTCAACGACCGCACCTCCTCGTCGTGCCCAAACCACACCCGCGCCACCCCCTACTGACCGCCACCGCGACGAGCACCAGGCCATCCCCCTCCTCCAGCGATCTCAAGCCCCAAGACAGCCTCCACCAACACCTAAACGGAAAATAACAATGAGTTTAATTTCCTTTTATTTTGTCTAGTTAATTTAAAGTTCTGATTTTTATGATTATACGTTATATAAAAGGAAGATTAGTTTTATATATATATGGAAGAAAATCAAGATGTTTGTTCATAATAAAAACAACTGAAAAAAATCGAAATTTTGTTTAAATAGAAAAGTAATAAAAGTGTGATCTTTACTGTGAGGTTAAAGTGATTAAAGTAGCATGTTAAAAATATAGTCTTTTTATTTAAAGTAGCGTGATAAAAATATAAACTCCGTGTTAAAAATATTATTTTTACCTATGTAGAGTATTAAAAATTCGATTTTTATATATTGAATAGCATAGTAAAAATTCGATTTTTATATATTGAATAGCATAGTAAAAATTCGATTTTTATATATTGAATAACGAGATAAAAATTCGATTTTTATATATTGAATAGCATAGTCAAAATTCGATTTTTATATATTGAATAGCATAGTAAAAATTCGATTTTTATATAATGAATAACGAGGTAAAAATTCGATTTTTATATATTGAATAGCAAAGTAAAAATGTGATTTTTATATAGGTAGTGGATAAGGGCAACGAAATAGACGAAAGAAAAGCACGGTGAAGATTTCCTACCCATGAAGAATTGCGTCATTCAGTTTAGCGAAAGGGTGAGAACCTCTCACTCTAAATTTCTTTTTCTAGTTATATATATATATATATATATATATATATACTAGGATGCAGACGGTGTTTAGTAGCACCCGACACCCGTCATCCACAGACCATTGATGGCTTGTTTGTTAAATTGTTTGGTTGTGTAGTTGGTTAGATTATTTGGTTTGAATTGAATTGTTTGGTTAAATGAAATTGATTTGATTGATGTGTGAATGGCGTTGGCCTTCACTAGACTGGGGATAAGGCTAGGCCTTGTCCCGTTTCTAGTATCGTGCCGTTATGCCGCCGAAATTTTCTAAAATAAGTTAGAAAATAAAAATATCATTTTATTTAAAGAATGAACTGAATAGAAATTCATATGTTAAAATGAAATGTTTTATCGTTAAAAATATAATTTTTAACGTGAATATGAATATAGTGAATGTGAATAAATAAATATTCATTTACAAACCAGACGGTTTGTTTATGTACAACGATTTGACTGACATTGATTGGGACGATAAATTTTATACATCACCCAACTACACGAATAAAATTTGTGTTTGATTGTTTAAAACCCCACACGGGTGTTGGGATGAAATATGAAGTTCACTCATCCTGATTGATTAAATATGTCGATCGATTGATTGACAGACTGTTATAAGCGTTAGATATCTAGATTTGATGCTTATACAGTGTAGTGCACTTTGGGTGATGGTTGATTATTTTTCAATGCTATTATATACATGTGTTGTATGAAAATCCATATAATTAATTTTATATGGTGATTGATTGGGCCACATTCCAATTTAGAGAATAAAGAATATTATAAAATAAAGGTTCATGTGTTGACTGTACTCATCCATTGAGATTAGTCATGTGTTGAACGAAATATTTTAATAATAAAATTTACATCTTTATCAATATAAAATAAAGGTTCATGTGTTGACTGTACTCATCCGTTGAGATTAGTCATGTGTTGAACGAAATAATTTAACAAAAATAGTCACACGTGGACAATACTCATTCGTTGAGATTAGTTGTGTGTTGACAAAAATAAATATTCATTTGTTGAATAGAATAAAGGAATATATGAAGCCGAGTTGATTAGATTGACGCCATTTTGACGGGAACGATATTTATATCGATTTTATTCATTTTAAAATGAATATTGAAAAGTAATTTTGAAATCGAATATTTCGAAAAGAAATGAATTGAAAACGATTTCGAAATGAAATGAATTGAAAACGATTTCGAAATGAAATGAATTGAAAACGATTTTGAAATGAATTGAATATAAAACGATTTCGAAATGAATTGAATATAGAACGAATTCAAATTGAATTTAAAACGAATTGAAATGAATTCAAATTGAATTGAAACCTGAATTGAATAGAAATGAATTTTAAAACGAATTTATAAGGAAAGATTCAATTTTGATTTGAATTGAGATGGAAGTTGAAATTGTTTTTGAAACGAATTCAAAACTATTTATAAAATTCGTTTTAAATAGTAATCGACGAAATATATATTACATATATATAATATAATGGCCTGAATAGAACGCGCCGCGCCGCGGTAGTTCACGAATTTCGACCATTGATTTCAAACGGACATTACGGGAGATCCGACCGTCGGATTCTCCTAAAACCGGAACCGTTGGGTTCGTATCGAAAAGAGATTTCTAACGAATGTTAGAAACTTAAAATCTAACGGTTGAATTTGGAGATACGACCAAATCAAATTTGAAAAAGGTCGCTATAAGTGCAGTTCGATGGCCGTTGATGGAAATCGACTGTACGGGCCTTGATAAAATTATTAAAAATATCAGTAATTTGTGTAAGATCATAAGAAATGAGTTGGGAAAAATTGGGGTGAAAAACTCCATATTTGAAAATATAAAAATGGATTTTTATCAAAATGAACTAGTTTTGAACTCAATTTAAAACCCGATTTGTTTTCAAATAAATAAATTATATTTAAAAAGGGGTTTTAAATAATCGGAATTTCTAATATATTTGATTGGATTCGAAATGGGTTTATCGTGAACGGTGTTTTAAATAACACTAGTTCTTTAACCCGATAATAAGAGTTTTAACGAATCTGCAATTAGGTTGAAATGTGAATCTATAATCTAAATTATCAAATTTAGAAAGGAGCGAGAATGGAGTAACGCCAGTTTTGCTCCAAAGCGATAGTTTAATCTTTAATCAGATTTGAACGTGAAATGATAATTAATTTTACTGATAACACCATGCTATTAGATATGGAGTATTACCAGTTTTGCTTCATGGGATGTATAGGTTGGGATTGGGAAATAAAATAAATAATTACTTCGGTGTGGTTCGCTAATCTCGACTAGTTTAGAAAACCATAATTTGGTTTGAAATGACATCCAAAGGAAGATTAAAGGATAAATTTTAAAGAATTTATCTTGGATAAAATTAATGGGAACCTTTCCCTAAAAATGTGATTTTATGAATAAAAGAATATTCTAAATTGGAATGAGGCGTATGTTGTGTTTGTGTAACATTTGTTTATAATATACGCGGGTTGTTCGGAAAGGCCGGGTTTACACCCATTCTGAATAACCGATTCGACGATATGTCGAAGATGAAGACGGTGGTCGAAGACCGGAAATCTTCACATCGTTTGGATTATTACTGACGATCCTGATTGGGTTGTACACCCAAGAGGATGGAAATAGTTGGTGGTCGTCCAGACGTACTTGGAGATGGATGGATATGCGAAGAAAGTGCCCCCGGTTTCGTTTAGACCCAGAACGGACTTGCAAATGGACTGTGTGTCTGACATTGGATTTTAGTCTATGTGATTGATCTCTATTAAATATATATCTGTTTGGCGGCGGAGAATTTATTCTCTTGCTTAACGCCCTTCTCTGAGACGTACGAGCTCAGGGGTTATATACTGATGGATATCAAACGCATAGAGTGATTTGCCTGTGTGGCATGCCTAAGTGGCAAATGATCAAGGCTTCTGTTGAAAAGCAAAGTCTTGTGGTTGATGATCAAAGCACCGCCTGTGTGGCATAGCTTTATGTAACGTGAATTCGCAAGCCTTACACCCCGGTTGTGAACCAAAAACGGGAGAGGACCTCAGGGAGGACATGCGTCTCTTTCTAGCTAAGGTGGTGTCAGTGACCTACCAGCCCTGACATTTATATACTTTTCACCTGTGTGGTTGTTGCTGTTGCGAGGCGCCTCGGTTAGATCGGATGATCCGGGTCGAATGGAGCCATTCGTTGGCTCATTTACGCCCCAAAGGGCGGAGAGACGTAGTGTTCAGGCATAATAATCCACATCGGTGGACCGGCCCTGACGATCCAAGGCCCACCTGAGTCTGGGTCCTGAGACATGGGCTAGATTGTCTCGAATCGGTTGAGGACGATCCCTTGCCTCGGTTCATAGATGGAAATCCAATTTCCAAATACGTGAAATTGCGATTTTGAGTGTATAACCTATATATGGCGACATAGTGGTATGGGGCATTCATGTCGCCTATGATTGATACTTATGATTTGAAGTTGTTTTATACACTATGCACTTATAATAGTATCAAATGATTTGTTTTAAACCTATCAAGCATTCTTGGCTATTATAAGGTAAAACCCTATCCCCCGGCTTGCGTTGCATTGTGTGATAGGACCTGGGTCTTATAATAGCTTCATTTTTCTTTATTTAGCATCACGCTGTTGTTTTATGCACTGGTATTCTTGGGAGGAAACCCGTTCCGTGTTATACGGCGTGGTCCCTTGATTTACCTCACTTTAGAAATAAAGATTAACTGTTTTAGTTCTCACACCAGTCACTTGACTGACCTGGGGTTTATTGTTTTGACCTAAACTCTGGGTGCCCCTATTTTCGACACGGGCAGCTAGTAGTTTTTGTTTTGCAGATTTATATTCACAGGATCCTGGTTTACAGCTGGAACGATATCCGGAAAGCTTTGTATCCGTATATCTCCTTCAGTTGTGTATCGTATTATTTTCCTCTGTCATGTATTTAAATGTAATTTAAATCTCTGATATTTCTGTGTAATATTCATTCATACTCTGTATATTCTTGTATCTGATGGAATTGTTGTAATAACAGTGAAATGTTCTTTCGTCTGCGTTCTGATTTGTCTTGTCCTCACAGCAATTCGTTCTTTCTCATCTCTTCGAAGACCGGGGAAGTTTCGGGTCGCTTCATTTGGACTCTGTATATTCTTGTAATCTGATGCATTGTTGTAATATACAATGAAATGTTCTTCCGTCTGCGTTCTGTTGTGGCTTGTTCTCGAGCTATCCGCTCTTTCCTTCACGGGGAAGTTACGGGTCTTCTCATTTGGTTTCAGAGCTTTGGTTTACAAAGCTCAGAGAACAAGACACATTAGAACCAAACGAAAGAATTCATCAGAGATTGGATTAGTAATATCCAATAAGAATGACTCGTTAGAGATGGGATCAGTAGTATCCTAGGGCGAGTCGAAAGAGTGTTATTTTTAAAATAAACATTTAAACAAACTTTGTTTTGAAAGTTTAAACCATTTTATACGTATTTGAATATTTGTTTTATATTGAATTTGGACAATCCAATATATAAAGATTTTGCATATACGCCTTGCAAACGTGTATTCGAAGTTTTAATATATTGAATAGATATAGAATCACACTCTAGTCGCCCGGAGATGATACTGATGATTGAGATCTCATCATCAGTGTTTATGTTCGAGTTTCGACAGTGAGATATTTATATATTTCCAATCGACTGGTGTGAGAACCAAACTAGATAGGTTTATTGTTGTGATTTGGCATCAAAAACATGATTTTTAGTATATATAAAAAAAAATTATACCTTTAAAAGTTAACCAACACATTGATTGCTAGCTGTGATGATTATTAACTCAACTAATAGAAATACTGGAATGATATATGAAGCATAAATCAAGATATTTGTTAACGAAAAGTAATGCAAACTCTCTTGATAAAATCTTCAAATATAATGTACGAGATGGTTCTCTATGGCTTATCTAATGTTGACTTCAGTATGACTCCGAAACAAACAAGGAGGGCCCAGCAGAAAGCAGAAAAAGAAAGGAAGTTGAACTTAGGAACATACATGGGTGTTTATTGTCGTATATGTAGAGAAGAAGGGCATTATGCGGTTCGGTGCCCTGAGAGAAAGAAAATCAAGGAGAAAGAGATAAGAATGGACATAGTTTGTTTTAAGTGCAAAGAAACGGGACATTTTGTGGATAAGTGTCCAAACGCTAAGAAAAAATCCAGAAAATTAGGAAAAGAAAAGAAGTGCTTCCGATGCAAAGATATAGGGCATCTAGCCCGAAATTGCCCGTTAAAGAAGGGTGATAAGAAATCCAAAGGAAAGGAGATATCTACTTTGGAAATTATGCAAGGAGGAGGCACGACTTCCTAGAAAGTTGGGTTTTAATGTAATGAACTAGCATTTTGGATATATGTATGGATGTGTATGATACTTGTATGAACTTAAATATGCTTTTGTTTTAAAAATGTATCGATATTGTATAATATAGCTAGTGTAAGAAGAATGTTGAACTAAGGTGAATTTAGCACCGCATATTAGAATGTTTTGGAATTTGATTGAAATTGCATGCATATACTTGTACTTACATTGAACAGGTCATAGCAAGGAGGCTAGAGCAGAGAATAAAATTTGTTTGCTCGACAAATAGGTACATGTTTACTATAATTTACTGTTTTGTTTGGGTGATGATGATTTTATGAGCCGATTGGCTACCCGCTTGGCTTTTTCTTTTTCTTTTTGAGATCAGAAGGCCTATATGGCAATTTCGGGATTTTCCCGTGGCTCCCGGTGCAGGGGAGGTTATGGCGAAATTTTTCGAAAATTTAGAGTGTTAGCCAAATTTTTGAAATTTTTGAAAAGTTCTTAGAAACTGAAAAGTTGAAGAACTTAAGCCGTAATCAAAACAATGGAAGTTGAGTTGAATTGTTAAACAACTTTCGGCTTTGTTCCTTTTCGGGGACGAAAAGTTTTAAGTGGGGGAGATTGTAACAACCCGAAAATCTTGGCCAGTTTAAAATTTTTATTTTGGCAATTTTAGCGAATTTTGAATATTTAAAATAGATTATTTTAAATAAAATCGACGAGAAATTTATTTTGGATGTAATTCGAACGTATATATTATATACATCGTCGTTAGAATATAAATATTTATATATAATTATAAATAGAATTGAAAATGGCGCGGTAGTTCGATAATTCGATTTCAAACTTCAATTGAATGTACCGGGTGCAAAACAATCCGGATTTTAGCGAAACCAAAAACATTAGGATCTAATTGATGATATCTTTTCAGCGAATCCGAAAAATTGAAATTTCATAGCGGGAATCAAAAGATATGTCCAGTTGAAAATTCTGAATAGTCGCTATGGAATTCAGGCCCTTAAAAATGGAAATTTTGCAAACGACCTCGGATTTCGACGAAACCACTTTTGTTGGATCCGGGATGTAAAGTTATTGCTAGATTCCAAATTTCATAATTTTTCGAATCAATATGTGAGCGTGGCAAAGGAAAACGCGTTTGACCAGTTTCAGTTGATTTTAATCGACTGGAAATTGGCCATTTTTCAAACGGTCTTGGAATTCGACGAAACTAGTTTTGTTAGGACCGTATCGTCAATACGAAGCTAGAAAATATTTTTATCGAATTTTTAGAGTTCGTATGTGACCCCGGTAAATTGAAATGCGCGTTCAAATTCAATATATAGAGATATATGTTGATTTTAATGGAAACTGATCGAAACGATCGATTCAGCCTACGATACATATCCCATTGTGTTCGGAATAGGGGTAATTAGCTATGGACGACAGGCGGTGGGCCTCGTTTAGGGGTCGTATGTAAAAGTCAACTTTCTACAAATTAAAATTAAAATAAATTAAAAAAAATATAATATCCTCTCTCCCTCCCCTTATTTCTCTCTGCCCCCCCCCCCCCCTTTTCAATCGATTTCAGATCGAAGATAAAAAAAAAACCGCTCGTTCGAATCGAACGCCAACCCTCCCAACGCCATCGCCCGAGCTCCAACCGCCACCAGAGCTTCTCCGCCCCTCTCCTCCTTCTTCTCCACCTCGAGCTGCTCCTCCTTCTCCCTCCCCTCTCCTGTCAAGGACCGCACCTCCTCGTCGTGCCCAAACCGCAGCCGCGCCACCCCTACTGACCGCCACCGCGACAAGCACCAGGCCATCCCCCTCCTCCAGCGATCTCAAGCCCCAAGACAGCCTCCACCAACACCTAAACGGAAAATAACAGTGAGTTTAATTTCCTTTTATTTTGTCTAGTTAATTTAAAGTTCTGATTTTTATGATTATACGTTATATAAAAGGAAGATTAGTTTTATATATATATGAAAGAAAATCAAGATGTTTGTTCATAATAAAAACATTGGAAAAAAATCGAAATTTTGTTTAAATAGAAAAGTAATAAAAGTGTGATCTTTACTGTGAGGTTAAAGTGATTAAAGTAGCGTGTTAAAAATATAGTCTTTTTATTTAAAGTAGCGTGATAAAAATATAAACTCCGTGTTAAAAATATGATTTTTACCTATGTAGAGTATTAAAAATTCGATTTTTATATATTGAATAGCATAGTAAAAATTCGATTTTTATATATTGTATAGCATAGTAAAAATTTGATTTTTATATATTGAATAGCATAGTAAAAATTCGATTTTTATATATTGAATAACGAGATACAAATTCGATTTTTATATATTGAATAGCATAGTAAAAATTCGATTTTATATATTGAATAGCATAGTAAAAATTCGATTTTTATATATTGAATAACGAGGTAAAAATTCGATTTTTATATATTGAATAGCAAAGTAAAAATGTGATTTTTATATAGGTAGTGGATAAGGGCAACGAAATAGACGAAAGAAAAGCACGGTGAAGATTTCCTACCCATGAAGAATTGCGTCATTCAGTTTAGCGAAAGGGTGAGAACCTCTCACTCTAAATTTCTTTTTCTAGTTATATATATATATATATACTAGGATGCAGACGGTGTTTAGTAGCACCCGACACCCGTCATCCACAGACCATGGATGGCTTGTTTGTTAAATTGTTTGGTTTTGTAGTTGGTTAGATTATTTGGTTTGAATTGAATTGTTTGGTTAAATGAAATTGATTTGATTGATGTGTGAATGGCGTGGGCCTTCACTAGACCGGGGATAAGGCTAGGCCTTGTCCTGTTTTTAGTATTGTGCCGTTATGCCGCCGAAATTTTCTAAAATAAGTTAGAAAATAAAAATATCATTTTATTTAAAGAATGAACTAAATAGAAATTCATATGTCAAAATAAAATGTTTTATCATTAAAAATATAATTTTTAACGTGAATATGAATATAGTGAATGTGAATAAATAAATATTCATTTACAAACCAGACGGTTTGTTTATGTACACCGATTTGACTGACATTGATTGGGACGATAAATTTTACACATCGCCCAACTACACGAATAAAATTTGTGTTTGATTGTTTGAAACCCCACACGGGTGTTGGGATGAAATATGAAGTTCACTCATCCTGATTGATTAAATATGTCGATCGATTGATTGACAGGCTGTTATAAGCGTTAGATATCTATATTTGATGCTTATACAGTGTAGTGCACTTTGGGTGATGGTTGATTATTTTTCAATGCTATTATATACATGTGTTGTATGAAAATCCATATAATTAATTTTATATGGTGATTGATTGGGCCTCATTCCAATTTAGAGAATAAAGAATATTATAAAATAAAGGTTCATGTGTTGACTGTACTCATCCGTTGAGATTAGTCATGTGTTGAACGAAATATTTTAATAATAAAATTTACATCTTTATCAATATAAAATAAAGGTTCATGTGTTCACTGTACTCATCCGTTGAGATTAGTCATGTGTTGAACGAAATAATTTAACAAAAATAGTCACACGTGGACAGTACTCATTCGTTGAGATTAGTCGTGTGTTGACAAAAATAAATATTCATTTGTTGAATAGAATAAAGGAATATATGAAGCCGTGTTGATTAGATTGACACCATTTTGACGGGAACGATATTTATATCGATTTTATTCATTTTAAAATGAATATTGAAAAGTAATTTTGAAATCGAATATTTCGAAAAGAAATGAATTGAAAACGATTTCGAAATGAAATGAATTGAAAACGATTTTGAAATGAAATGAATTGAAAACGATTTCGAAATGAATTGAATATAAAACGATTTCGAAATGAATTAAATATAGAACGAATTCGAATTGAATTTAAAACGAATTGAAATGAATTCAAATTGAATTGAATCTTGAATTGAATAGAAATGAATTTTAAAACGAATTTATAAGGAAAGATTCAATTTTGATTTGAATTGAGATGGAAGTTGAAATTGTTTTTGAAACGAATTCAAAACTATTTATAAAATTCGTTTTAAATAGTAATCGACGAAATATATTATATATATATATATATAATATAATGGCCTGAATAGAACGCGCCACGGCAGTTCGCGAATTTGGACCATTGATTTCAAACGGACATTACGGGAGATCCGACCGTCGGATTCTCCTAAAACCGGAACCGTTGGGTTCGTATCGAAAAGAGCTTTCTAACGAATGTTAGAAACTTAAAATTTAACGGTTGGATTGGGAGATACGTCCAAATCAAATTTGAAAAAGGTCGCTATAAGTGCAGTTCGATGGCCGTTGATGGAAATCGACTGTACGGGCCTTGATAAAATTATTAAAAATATCAATTATTTTGTAAAATCATAAGAAATGATTTGAGAAAAATTGGTGTGAAAAACTCCATATTTGAAAAGATAAAAATGGATTTTTATCAAAATGAACTAGTTTTGAACTCAATTTAAAACCCGATTTGTTTTTAAATAAATAAATTAGATTTAAGAAGGGGTTTTAAATAATCGGAATTTCTAATATATTTGACTGGATTTGAAATGGGTTTATCGTGAACGGTGTTTTAAATAACACTAGTTCTTTAACCCGATAATAAGAGTTTTAACGAATCTGCAATTAGGTTGAAATGTGAATCTATAATCTAAATTATCAAATTTAGAAAGGAGCGAGAATGGAGTATCGCCAGTTTTGCTCCAAAGCGATAGTTTAATCTTTAATTAGATTAGAACGTGAAATGGTAATTAATTTTACCAATAACACCATGATATTAGATATGGAGTATTACCAGTTTTGCTTCATGGGATGTATAGGTTGGGATTGGGAAATAAAATAAATAATTACTTCGGTGTGGTTCGCTAATCTCGACTAGTTTAGAAAACCATAATTTGGTTTGAAATGACATCCAAAGGAAGATTAAAGGATAAATTTTAAAGAATTTATCTTGGATAAAATTAATGGGAACCTTTCCCTAAAAATGTGATTTTATGAACAAAAGAATATTCTGAATTGGAATGAGGCGTATGTTGTGTTTGTGTAACATTTGTTTATAATATACGCGGGTTGTTCGGAAAGGCCGGGTTTACACCCATTCTGAATAACCGATTCGACGATATGTCGAAGATGAAGACGGTGGTCGAAGACCGGAAATCTTCACATCGTTTGGATTATTACTGACGATCCTGATTGGGCTGTACACCCAAGAGGATGGAAATAGTTGGTGGTCGTCCAGACGTACTTGGAGATGGATGGATATGCGAGGAAAGTGCCCCCGGTTTCGTTCAGACCCAGAATGGACTTGCAAATAGACTGTGTGTCTGACATTGGATTTTAGTCTGTGTGATTGATCTCTATTAAATATATATCTGTTTGGCAGTGGAGAATTTATTCTCTTGCTTAACGCCCTTCTCTGAGACGTACGAGCTCAGGGGTTATATACTGATGGATATCAAACGCATAGTGATTTGCCTGTGTGGCATGCCTAAGCGGCAAATGATCAAGGCTTCTGTTGAAAAGCAAAGTCTTGTGGTTGATGATCAAAGCACCGCCTGTGTGGCATAGCTTTGTGTAACGTGAATTCGCGAGCCTCACACCCCGGTTGTGAACCAAAAACGGGAGAGGACCTCAGGGAGGACATGCGTCTCTTTCTAGCTAAGGTGGTGTCAGTGACCTACCAGCCCTGACATTTATATACTTTTCACCTGTGTGGTTTTTGCTGTTGCGAGGCGCCTCGGTTAGATCGGACGATCCGGGTCCGATGGAGCCATTCGTTGGCTCATTTACGCCCCAAAGGGCGGAGAGACGTAGTGTTCAGGCATAATAATCCACATCGATGGACCGGCCCTGACGATCCAAGGCCCACCTGAGTCTGGGTCCTGAGACATGGGCTAGATTGTCTCGAATCGGTTGAGGACGATCCCTTGCCTCGGTTCATAGATGGAAATCCAATTTCCACATACGTGACATTGCGATTTTGAGTGTATAACCTATATATGACGACATAGTGGTATGGGGCATTCGTGTCGCCTATGATTGATACTTATGATTTGAAGTTGTTTTATACACTATGCACTTATAATAGTATCAAATGATTTGTTTTAAACGTATCAAGCATTCTTGGCTATTATAAGGTAAAAACCCTATCCACCGGCTTGCGTTGCATTGTGTGATAGGACCTGGGTCTTATAATAGCTTCATTTTTCTTTATTTAGCATCGCGCTGTTGTTTTATGCACTGGTATTCTTGGGAGGAAACCCGTTCCGTGTTATACGGCGTGGTCCGTTGATTTACCTCACTTTAGAAATAAAGATTAACTGTTTTAGTTCTCACACCAGTCACATGACTGACCTGGGGTTTATTGTTTTGACCTAAACTCTGGGTGCCCTTACTTTGACACGGGCAGCTAGTAGTTTTTGTTTTGCAGATTTATATTCACAGGATCCTGGTTTACAGCTGGAATGATATCCGAAAAGCTTTGTATCCGTATATCTCTTCTAGTTGTGTATTGTATTATTTTCCGCTGCGATGTATTTAAATGTAATTTAAATCTCTGATATTTCTGTGTGATATTCATTTATACTCTGCATATTCTTGTAATCTGATGCATTATTGTAATATACAATGAAATGTTCTTCCGTCTACGTTCTGTTGTGGCTTGTTCTCGAACTATCCGCTCTTTCCTTCACGGGGAAGTTACGGGTCTTCTCATCAATGTTACTGCTTCCTCCCTTCATGCACAACTCATCACATCCCCCACCAAAACATGCTGCCTCTTCGTCCACACATTGCTTCTCCCCGTCTATCTTTGCTTGAAACCAACAAGACACTACCCAACGCCGTCGCCATTCTCTCCACTTCTATAGTATCGAACTCCAACTTCACCACTGCCACATTCCACTCTCACACTAGAAAACCCACACGAACTCCTGCTCCCAAAACCCATGCGAGTATCCAAAGATGACCGGTGGTGTGAAGGCTAGAAATGGTTTGGGGAGTTTTACGTCTATTTTATATGTGAATGGAGCCTAGGTTTTAAGTCTTTCTTTAGTCGAGAGGGGAAATTTTGTTCTTCCAGTTTGAAATGGTTTAGTGAAATAATAAGAATTTTTGTAGGAGTTTCATTTCGCCTTTTGAAAGGAGGCATGCAGGTTTAATTACTTAAGATGGAAGAGTTTTCTATTTTGAATACATAGATAACTTCGTTTTAGAATTCTGGAATGAAGAGAAGAAAAAGTGGAGCTGTGGAGGTATTTACAGGAAAAAAAGTGGAGATAAGAAAAAACGTTCCTTCAATATGTACAAGGTAGGAGCAAAATTTCAAATATAGCTGTGAAAATTAGAGCTTAGGAATGTGCATGATTAGAAAAAAGAAAATAGGGTATAGGTGAGGCTTGCAGAGAAATTAGGGTTGGCTCAGCTTTAATTTAATTTGAAGAAGACTTATACATGTGCGTATTAAAATTTAGTGTAATGACCCGGAGAAACACAACCAATTAAAATTTTTTATTTTGGCAATTTTAATGAATTTTGAATATTTAAAATGATTTATTTTAAATAATAATGACTAGAAATTTATTTTGGATAGAACTAGAATGTAAAAATTTATTTAAATCGAAGTTAGAATATAAATACTTATTTTAATTATAAAAGGAATTGGAAATGGCGCGGTAGTTTGAAAATTCGATTTCAAATTTCAAATGAATGTACAGGATTCAAAATAAACCGGATTTTAGTAAAACCAGAAATATTTTAATCTGTTTGAAAAAATATTTCAAATGAATGTGAAAAATCCATATCTCATAATGGAAATAAAAAGTTATGCCCAGATTAAAATTCAGAAAGTCGCTGTGGAATTTATATATATTTTATGTTATATATAGCCTTAGAAATAGCCATTTGGCAAACGACCTCCGTTTTTGATGAAACCACTTTTGTTGGATCTGGAATGTCAAATTATTGCCAGATTCCAATTTTCATAATTTTGGGAATCAATATATGAGCGTGGTGAATTTAAAAGTGTTGCTCATTTTAGTTTGAATTTTATCGACTGGAAAATGACCGTTTTCCAAACGGTCTCCAAATTCGACAAAATTAGTTTTGTTAGGACCGTATCGTCAAAGCATTACTAGATTTATTTTTCTAAAATTTTTGAAGTCGGTGTGGGCCTCAGTAAATTAAAATGTACCTTTAAATTCAACATATATGGATTTATATTTTAATTTTGAGAAAAACTAATCAAAATGATAGAATTGGCTTACGAAACATGTCCCTTTGCACTCGAAATGGGGGTAATTAGCTAGGGGCATTAGTCGCTGGGTTGGATTTGGAGTTCGTAACAACACACTCTTATTTTTTTGGAATTAAATAAAACAATACTGGCTAATCACGTTTTTCTACCCTAACCCAAATCTAATTAAAATCCGCCACCATCTCGTATCGAACGAACGGAATGCATTCGATTCTTCTTCCTCAAATTCACATCGATCCACGCAATAAAATTTAGTGCTCTAGAAGGGAAATTCGAAGAGCAAGGAAGGAGCTTCAGATCAGTACAAGGTTGAAAATTTATCATTCGGCGAGTTGCGAGATATTGCGCCTCGAAGTGGCAGGCGTCACACCAAAATTACTGGTGCCTGAGGTGACCGAGTTCACCGCGACGGCGGCGCCGCCACAACACTCATGGAGGCGTGCGGAGGGGCAGGTCTCGATCATCATCCGACATCTCGAATCTCGCGCTATCTGCAGCCCTAGTATCGAACGGTTTTATAGAGAGGAAGTCGACACTTAACAGAAGAGAAGGAGAAATTAATTTAATTAATTAATTACTAATTAGTTCGTTAGTTTTTCAAATGTATTTATCTTCATAACTTTGTCATGCAAGGTCTAAATCGCGCAAATCTGGATCCGTTATGATCATGAGGACGAGGGCTTCACAACAAAACTAATTGGGTCCAATTTCGAGCTTGTTAGAAATTCGGGCAGATTTAAATCCAAAATGTTCGGAAATTCAAAAATAAATCTGTCGGAGTGGAAACCAATAGTGAGAACTTCTCACTCTAATCTTGTTTCTAGTTAAACATATACTAGGTTGCAGACGGAGCTTAGTAGTTCCTGACACCGTCATCTACAAACCATGGACGACTTGTTTGATTGTATTGTGTTGTGGAAATTGATTGTGATTGTGATGTGAAATGGAAAATAAAATATTCATGTGTTGAAATACATATTTTATAGTTAAAAGTATAATTTTTAACAAATAAATGAATGACAATAAATATTCATTTACAAATCAGACGATTTGTTTATGTACGCACATTTGACTGATATTGATTGGGACGATATATTTTACACATCGCCCCACTGCAGAAATAAAATCAATGTGTGTTGATTGAACCCCCACACGAGTATTGGGATGATATTTGACATACTCCAATCCCAATTGTTAAGTTGTATGTGAATCGATTGGTTGACAGGCTGTTGTAAGCGTTAATTATTCATATTTAATGCTTATGCAGTTGCGTAATGCACTCCAGACGATGGTTGACTGTGTGTAATTATTGTTGTGTACATGTGTGTTTGAAATTCATATAAATAAAATTATAGAGTAATTGACTGTGTTTGATTCCAATTCGGAAAAAAATCGAATATTTTAAATTAACAAATATTTTAAAATGACGAATAATGAATTTTTTAAAATAACTAATATTTTAAAATAATATTCAGTAATGGATCAAAATATGGTTTTAATGTCCGATTTGAGACGAACACGAAAAAATTGAAATATATGAAGCCATGTTGATTAGATTAATGCCATTTTGACGTGAACGATATTTATATCGATTTTATTCATTTTTATAATGAATATCGAAATGGAAATGATTTCGAAAACTGATATTTCGAAAATATTATCATTTATATATTATAATGATAAGGAAAATTCAACTTTGATTTAAAATTGAAAATGAAGTTAGAATCGTTTTAAAATGAATTTATAAAATACGTTTTAAATGGAAATCAACCAAATATATATAATACATATAGTATACATATTTAATGGCCTGAATAGAACGCACCGCGCCGCGGCAGTCCGAGAATTTCGACCATTGACTTCGAATTGACATTACGGGAGATCTGACCCTCGGATTCTCCTAAAACCAGAACAATTGGGTTCTTATCGAAAAGAGATTTCCAATTAATAAAAGAGATTTTAAATCTAATGGTTGGATTTGGAATTATGTCCAAATCAAATTTGGAAACGCTGTAAGTGCAATTCGATGACCGTTTATTGAAATCGATTGTACGTGCCTTCATAAAATTATTAAAAATATTAATAATTTGTGTAAAATCATAATAAATGATTTGGAAAGAATTGGGATGAAAAATTACATATTTGAAAAGAAAAAAATATATTTTTTTCAAAATGAACTAGTTATGAACTAGAATTATAATCCAACATTTTAAATAAATAAATTGGATTTGAAATTGTTTTAAAAATAACCAGAATTTCAAATATATGAATTGGAATGGATTTGAATAGAAATTATCGTCGAAATATTTCGATATTGGATCTCGTGATTACACAGATATTGTGGAGGAATTTGGAAGATATATATATCGTTATTCCCAATACGATACTTGTTGACTTCAGAATTTGATATTGAATGTAAGCATGTATAATTTCTATTCCGAGCCATGTATTTAATATTGAATTGGATTTGGGATTGTCGTGAATGGTGTCTTCATTAACACTGTTCTTAAACCCAGTTGAGAAAAGAATAAATCTTTAATTAAGATTAAGTGAAAATTTTCCAATTAATTAATATTTAATTGGAATTGAATAAAAGAAATGGATTTTGGGTTCGTCGTGAATGGTGTCTTAAATAACACTATTCCTTTTAATTGAGATTATTAGAGTTTCCAGTTAATTAACAATTTATTGGAATATAATGGGATGTGAATTAGGTTTATTGTGAACTGTGTTTTTAACGACATTCGTTCCCTAATCCGATTAACAATAAAAATTGATTTGGAATTTATAAATCTTTTTATTTAGATTTAAAGGAAAATTTTGAAAGTAAAATTTTCCAATTTAATACAATAAATTGGAATGGGATGGAATTTGATTAGATAATAATCGAAGTGGGCTTCTGTGGAGGAAGACTGTTACTATACATGGAATTTAAAAGGCTTTGCCATTATTCCATTTATATTATTGGTTGGATATGGAAGTTTATATCAATTGTATATATTGATATGTTTTCCGTCTAGATTCCATAATTAATGGAATGTAATTTTGGGTTTATTGTGAACTGTGTTCTAAATGACATTGGTTCTTTAACCCAGTTAAAGACAAGATTTATTTCCTTGATATGAAATAATCATTAATATTGATTTTTAGGAAGGTTAAAACTAAGTGGATTTTTTAATGAATCTGTAATTAGACTAAAATGTGAATTTGATAACTAAAATTATCAAATTCAAGAAATGATCAAGAATGGAGTACCACCAGTTTTACTCCAAGCGATAGTTAAATCTTTTAGTTGGTTTGAACGTGAAATGGTAATTAATTTTACCGATGACACAGTGGTGTTAGATATGAAGTATTTAGCAGTTTTGCTTCATGGGATGAATAGGTTGGGATTGGGAAATTAAACAAATGATTACTTCGGTAAGGTGCGCTTATCCCGTCTAGTTTGGATAAATCTTAATTTGGTTTGAATTGATATCCAATGGGGGATTAAGGAATAAATTTAAAGCATTTGTCTTTGATAAAATTAATGGGAACCTTTCCCAAAGGATATGAATATTTAAATAAAATAATATTTAGAATTGGAATGAGGCATATGTTGTGTTTTTATAGCACTTGTTTATATGATACGCAAGTTATTTAGAAAGACCGGGTTCACCCATTCTGAATAACTGAATCGACGATAAGTCGACGATGAAGATGGTGGTCAAAGACCGGAGGTCTTGACATCGTTTGGATGATTACTGATGTCTTGATTGGGATGTACACCCAAGACAAGGTAATAAGTGGTGATCGTCCAGACGTACTTGGAGATCGACTGGATATGCGAGGACCTCTCTCCTGTATTGGGCATATGGGACGAGGAATAAGGTGCTTCTGGTTTCGTTCAGACCCACAACGAACTTGTAAATGGATGTGTGTTTGAAATTGGATTTTATTCTGTTTGATTGATTTCTGTTAAATATGTATCTGTTTGGTGGCGGAGAATTTATTCTCTTACTTAATACCCTTCTCTAAGACATACGAGCTAGAGGTTATATATCGATAAACATCAATCGCATGACGTGAATTGCCTGTGTGGCTGCTGAGATGCAAATGATCAAGGCTTATGTTGAAAATCAGAGTCTTTTGATTGATGATCAAAGCGCGGCTTTAATATTGCATAACTTTGTGTATAGCGTTAATTCGCGAGCCTCGCTCCCCGGTGTGAACTAGAAACGGGAGAGGACCTCAGGGAGGACATGCGTTTCTTTCTAGCTAGGAGTGGTGTCATAATATGGAGCCCAGACATTTTTACTCATGTGGATGATGGAAAGTGAGGCGCCTCGGTTATGTCAGTCACTACAGGGCCGATGGATGGTATGGTCGATATACTGACCAGTTTTACGCCACATAGAGTGGGGAAGTGCATTGTTCAGGCATTTTAATCCACTCCATGTGGACCGGCCCTGGTGATCCAGGTGTAGTTGCGATTGAATCCTAAGGTATGGGCTAGAGTGTCTCAAATCGGAAGGACGTTCCCTTGCCTTGGTTCAAAGATGGAAATCCAACTTCTAATGCATGACTTTGCGGTTTTAATTGTAGAACTAGTATGGCGACATGATAAATGGTACCCATGCCGTCAATGGTTGATACATTATATTGGATGTTGTTTTTGACACTATACACTTATTATAGTATCAAATAATTTGTTTTGTATAAAATGATTTGTTTTAAACATACCAAGCATGTTTGGCTATTGTAAGGGTAAACCCTATCCTCTGGCTTGCGTTGCATTGTGTGATGGTACCTGGGTCTTATAATAGCTTCATTTTTACAAAAAGCATTGCGTTGTTTGTTATATGCACTGGTATTCTTGGGGTTAAACCCGTTTCGTGTTATACAGCGTGGTCTCCTGATTTTTCTAGCTTCAAAATCAAGCTAACAACTGTTTTAGTTCTCACACCAGTCACATGACTGACCTGGAGTTTATTGTTTCAACCTAAACTCTGGGTCCCCCTATTTTCCACAAGGGCAGCTAGTAGTTTTAGTTGTGCAGATATTATATTCCTAGGATTCTAGTTTATAGGTGGAGCTATATTTGGAACGCTCTGTATCCGCGTATTTCTTCCGGTTGTGTTATGTATTCTTTTTGCGCTGCTATGTTTTTAAATGTAATTTAAATCTCTAATGTTTATCAAATGTATCTTATTTATCTGTACTCTGTTATATTCTTGTACTCTAATGTAATTGTTGTAATTAACAATGAAATGTTCTTCTGTTTATGTTATGATTTGTCATGTTCTCAACTCAATCCGGGCTTTCCCTTACTGGCGAGTTTGGGTTGTGTCATTTAGGCTGCACGTGGTATACTTAGGGTAGGAAATATCTCTACTACCATGTACTTCATTTCATTTGCTTAGGGTTGAAGCTTTTTGTATTATACTAATTTTATGCGGTATATTTAATCTAATCCTATTTACTGCTTTTTATGTTGGGCGTTTAATATTTGTATCGACAACCACGAATTCCAAACGTGATGAAAATGGCCACACTGCTACATCTTAATGTTCCGGTCCCAATGAAATTCATTTCACTGAAAACCAACTCCAATTGCAAAACGGAGTTATTTTAATTTCAATTTATTTATCGGTTCACCTTTGAATTGCACACATAAATAAAACAAGTAACGTCCCGCCTTTTTGACCGCTTCAAAATTGGTAATTAAACCATTTAAAACGTTCAAATCGATGGATCGTTATTTAGCTTACAGAGTTTAAAATAGAATCAACACTGAAAAATCCCGGAATAAATAAATAACACAGTATTTAACAGCGAAATAAGTATTTATATATTAATCAGAATTCGAATACAAGATTTTTATTTTTATAGAGCGGAAACATAAAAATACAGTTGAATACAGAAAAATGTTTACTGATTTGAAATCTTCAGAGTGTGCCATCTCTGGAATCCCCAGTTTTGCCAATCTTCGAATCCTGAACTATGATCTCTGAATCTGTAACGCTCAGGGTCTGACCCATGCGTTCCATGCGAAAACATAAAACACTCGAGTTAGGATTAATCATAGTTCAAGTAAATTGACTTTGATGTAAACTGAATATAATAGTTAATTCTGACAACGAGTATATCATACGCATATCTGCCCAGAATCAGGTATAATATCTATGCCTATCAATTTTTATTTCAGGGACAAGGTCATGGAAGCCTGCATGTACACACGTGTACAGGTACACGTATGCACTGTCCAGCATTCAGTGACCACAAATAGCAAGAAGGTAAATGATCATGTCCTGTCGTGGCAGGTGCGAGTAAGTCCATCACGGTAACAAAATGAGAACATGATCAGCCCGTTTTGCTACATGAAATGTGCGTAGCAGATCATAGCCATTCAGCAAATTAGAAGCTTCAAAATCAACTAACTATTAGATAAAAAGATACCTGGTGTATACAAAGGATCAATGAAAAAGTGGCAATATAGCAGTTCCATCAGAAAAGTTCAATTCGGAATAGCAGGTGCCAAATCAGTGTAACGAGTGTAGTTTTACAATTCAGGTTATTTCTATTTTAAGTTTAGCAAGGATAGTATGTGTTTCCGAAAATGGTAGATACAAGTGGAACGAAACCAGAGGGTAATGCAGACTCATGCAGTCATAATATGGTGACCAATACGAAAAACATACAAAACTAGTGCATGCTTCTTATTTCTTTGCAAAACAGGACATATACATAAAGCCAAGGCCAATATGACATGTGGTTTTCCAGTTTACGTAGAAGGCCAATCGATACAAGAAAAACCAAATGTATTATGGATGAACATGTATACATAAATGATTATATATAAACTATAGGCATGCAAGATAATGAGAATTTAAAGCCCAAGTAAATAGTGATTTTTTAACAGACCATTTTTATATATACAGGCAACATGTTAAGTTAGCAATTGAATGACACAAATTTTAAGCATTGAACAGACGTACTGGTCTGTGAATAGGTCAAATAGTGGAAGTTTTCAAGGCAATGTATTTCTTTTCTTTTCCATGGAAAACACACAAAAATCACAGCAACATATATGTTCAAAAATGAACTTCAAATTAGGTGTTTCTAAGATGTTATGTAAGCATCCTAGGGTAAAACTTTGAAAACAACAATTTGTTGTTCACTGACATATATGAATGAGCTTCATAAATTACTTAATCAAGAAAATGAATAAAATAATCCAATGGTTACATAATAAATGCATGTTTCATATACAATGATATATTCAGTTACGAAAATTCATAATATATCCATTACTTGTGAGTTGTGATAGTGTTAGCATTACTAACTTTTTACTTAGAAGTTAATTTCCAAAACTACTTAGAAGTTAACTTCAAAAAATTAATTTAAAACCAGTAGTTGTCAAGTGAGACCCTAATTATCCTTAGCAAACTCCTAGAGGTTCAAATATCAAACACTATTAATAATATTAGTTGCTATCTACATTGGAGTGTTATGACAGGCAATGGTTACAAACTGTCTTTAATGTCTATGACAGGCAATAATGAACATCAAAATTTAATGTATATGACAATGGTTTTATCCGAACAAATAACAAAATTTCTTCAGAACTCAAACTAGACATGGTTTCAATCCTCCACTTTTCAATTTAAACAAGAAGGCAAGTAAATGTTACCATAATACTGGATATATAAACTAAATGGTAAACTATTATAATTTTATCCATGTAGGTCTATTCATTAATTTAGGCATTTCGGATAAAATGCAGTTATCACTAATATATATATATATATATATATATATATATAATGCTAGAAGTTTATGAACAGTTCGGACCTTATACATGTGGACAAGGTGTATTACAACCAAACGTCATATTCCAAAACCGAGCCATATGCATATATGATGTGATTAATGTTAAATGTTATTAATGCAAAAATTCCTGCTATTTCCTTATTGACTCGCAATATAACTCCTCTGAATCGAGCACACTAATAAAAATATTAAAATAAACATCTTATATACCTAGCAGCAAAACCATCTTAAGCGCCCTGATGTGTATTTATAAAACATTATGTATTCAACAGTAAGCAAATTTGTTATGAAACTTTGATGTCAAATTGAAAAAGCGCCAAAGATATGAACTTTGAAAGTTTATTTTATACATACGTGGTGTAAGACAAAAAGGTGGGACAAGGAAATTCTGTGTACGGAACTCCATACCTAATATACGAATCAGGATAACAGATGCACATGAATGTTAGGTTTAAATTCAAATCATTTAACTAGTCTTAAGCTACTTTATTTTTGTACCTGCATGCATAAAATTACTTTTTTTCTTCTAAATTCAAACTTCATTCAGTTTACACTTCCAGTTGCTACTTTTATAATCCAAATCAATGGAAAATAATAATGGCATCTAAAGGAAGCCGATATCCAACTATGCTTTACTAAAGTGTGATTGACAAGAAATTGTTTTGTATTCCACATTTCACTCAAAACAGGAACAATATAGTCAAACAGAAAATTTTATTCGCAACGACATGGTTGCACAAATATCAAGATTAGGATAAATGCATACTAGGGTAATTTGATTTATTCTAAGAATCTATCACTTTGTCTTCATGTTCATAACCATCTATGCAAGTTAAAGATAGTTCATTCAAACTTTTGATCTCACATTTCGATGCCTATTCCCTATGCCCAAACTATTTTTTCTGTAGTTTGATTTTTCAGTCAAAAGTTTAAAAGTTAGATTGTCATCCAAATAAAAATATACCTCCAGACTAAATGAACCTCAACCTATCTATGGTCAAATTCAATGTATACGGGGAGACCTTGAATAAAAGAAGAAGGTCGTGAAATCCAAACCACAATATGGCAAAGACAACCAACAAGCTAGACAAACAAGTTCGGATCCAAGTGACAAGTGGAACAGGGGTAGCAAGTGAGCCATTCAAATTACAGTTTTTAGCACAAACAATATCATCCAAAAACAGGTAACATAATCATATAGTTAAACAATCACAACAATTTGCTACTACAATCCTAGTTTATATTGAATCGAATTACTTGAAATTTTGATTAATCATGCATGAGTTACTCACCTTAAGATGGTGGTGATGAAACGGTGACTGAAAAAGGAAAAGACAGCTCGGTGCTGGTGAATAAAGCAGAGAAACCACCGTTGTTTTCCCACTTCCTTCAAACTGCACACTGCTCTACGCTGGAAAAGGAAGCGAGAAAACTGCGGACTAGAAGAAAGGCCGAGACGAAGCTGGCTCAGTTGGTGAACGTTCGCAAGGAAGTGGCATATGGTTGCTCCGATTAAATAAGAGAGGAAGAGCGAGAAAAACTTCAGCAAAGGAGGAATCGTTTTCTCCTTTTGATTTAGGGATGAAACAATTTTCTCAAAGGCTACTAAAATTGAAAATTAGGGAATATAATTTTGGGAAAAGAATGGATTTTGAAGGAATTGGAGAAAGCAACGACTTTTGCTGAGAAAACTAGGGAAAAGGAGCGACATTTTTATAGAAGAGAAATATCGGATAAGAACAACATAACATCGCGGTAGGTTTTAGGTGGCAATGCGTATCAGAGTATAGGTCTGTGCGAAATTACTGGGAAAGGTTTTATTTGGTTTAATTTTAATATTGATATTTATTGTAAACAAATGTTGAACACTCAATATTTGTACCGTTAACACAATCCCTAACGTAATGAAATTTGACGTGTCGTTACGTCTTGACGTTCTGAATCCAATAAAATTAGTTCGGTTGTAATGCGATTTCGTTTATATACGATGTTATTTTATTTTTAAAAATATTTTTTTGGTTCGCCGATTTTATTTCTTTCGTCCAATAACAACTCCGTTCGATTTCATTCAAAACGTTAAATTCAATATCTTTATATACACTAATATACACTCATATCTAAGCTAAACAATATCTATTAATATCTCCAACCAATTCGTTTACTGTCAACAACAATTTTTTTTATTTTTCCACAACCATTTAAATTGCCTAGTAGAATTCGAATTCAAATATCCAACCAAATTCAATTAACAGTTCAACAATAAATATTTGATTTCCAACCTACCATTTTGAATTAAATTTTGGGTCCTGTTCATACACAAAAACAATATATTTGATTTTTAACCCAAATATCATTATAAATTGATTATTAATAGTAAATTCTTTAATTAATCGCATATTTTAAATTGTCGAAATTTCTAGGCCGTTACAATCTCCACCCCTCTAAATCTTTTCATCCTCGAAAAGGATAGATCGTATATTTCAAATCTTCGTTTTCATTTGAAAATTCCCACAACTAATTTAAATACATGTTTAGACTACCAATCCTCTTTATTCATCCATTATATTTAACTTACTCGAAAATTGAATTCCTTTCCAAAATCAACCTCTTTTTGAATTTCAAATTCGGCATAAGTTGGATTTATGCATCTCAAAATATTCTAAATTTTTTATGAACCTCATCTGTCAACATTTACTTGTTCACCGTTTCACTTAATCCAAATTCAACCAAATCTCCTTATATTCATCCCATATAATCTTTCCCAACACCCATTAAAGAGTGTAAATAACATCTTATCTCCAAGTGACAAATTATTGACTTGAAAATTTCCAAAATCCAAAATCTTGTAATTTTTATACCTAATACGAAATTCATACAAAATATTTGTATTATTACTCCAAAGCTATGAAATTGAAATGTTATGACCCAAACTTCCCCAGTAAGGAAAGCACAGATTGTACTGAGAACGAGCCACGTCGGAACGCAAACAGAATAACATTTCATTGTTTATTACAATAATTCCATTAGAATACAAGAATATACAAAGTATGAGTGAATAAAATACATTCGATAAATATCAGAGATAACAATAAATTACATAGCAGCGGAAAATAATACAAAACACAACTGAAGGAACATACGGATATAGAGCTTTCCGAATATCATTCCAGCTATAAACCAGGTTCCTATGAACATAAATCTGCAAAACCAAAACTACTAGCTGCCCGTGTCAAAATAAGGTCACCCAGAGTTTAGATCAAAACAATAAACTCCAGGTCAGTCATGTGACTGGTGTTAGAACTAAAATATTTATTGATCTTTATTTTAAAGCTAGGTAAATCAAGGGACCACGCCGTATAACAAGGAACGGGTTTCCGCCCAAGAATACCAGTGCATAAAACAACAGTGCAATGCTAAAATAAAGAACAATGAAGCTATTATAAGACCGAGGTCCCATCGCACAATGCAACACAAGCCGGAGGATAGGGTCTTACCTTATAATAGCCAAAGAATGCTTGATACGCTAAATTTCATCTTTTATTACTATAAGTGTATAGTGTCAAAACAATTTCAATCGTAAATATCGATCATAGATGGCATAGGTACCATATATCATGTCGCCAATACTAGGATCTACAATCAAAACAGCAAATGTCTCGTATTGAAAATTGGATTTCCATCTGTGAACCAAGGCAAGGGATCGTCCTTAATAAATTCGAGACTCTCTAGCCCGAGCCTCAGGAACAGAACGCATCGTCCCTTAGGAGCCACATGGCCGGTCCACTCGATGTGGATTAAACAAAACCCTGAACACTACGTCTCCCCGCCCAATGGGGCGTAAATGAGTCCTTTGACTCCATCGGCTCCACCGATATATCCGAAGTGCCTCGCATCCGAACAACCACATAAGTCAAACTTGTCAGGGCGTGTAAAACCGGTGATGCCACTTCTAGCTAGAAAGAGACGCACGTTCTCCCTGGATCCTTCTCCCGTTTCTGGTTCACACCAGTGTGTGAGGCTCGCGAATCAATGCTACACAAAGCTATGCCACATAGGCCATGCTTTGATCGTCAACCACAAGACACTGCTTTTCAACAAAAGCCTTGATCATTTGCCACGTAGGCATACCACACAGGCAAGTCACTCCATGTGATTGATATCCATCAATATATAACATCTGAGCTCCAACGTCTCAGAGAAGGGCGTTAAGTAAGAGAATAAATTCTCCACCGCCAAACAGATATATATTTAATAGAAATCAATCACATAGAATAAAATCCAATGTCAGGCACACAGTCCATTTACAAGTTCGTTCTAGGTCTGAACGAAACCGAAGGCACCTTGTACCTCGCATATCTATCGATCTCTAAGTACGTTTGACGATCACCAACTAATTCCCTTCTCTTAGGTGTACAGCCCAATCAAGATCATCAGTAATCACCCAAACGATGTGAAGACCTCCGGTCTTCGACCACCGTCTTCATCCTCGACACATCGTCGAAACATTTATTCAGAATGGGTTAAACCCGGTCTTTCTGAATAACTCGCGTATATAATAAACAAGTGTTACACAAACACAACATGCACCTCATTCCAATTCAGAATATTCTATTATTCAAATATTCTTATACTTTGGGAAAGGTTCCCATTAATTTTATCAAAGATAAATTCTTTAAATTTATTCTTTAATCTTCCTTTGAATATCAATTCAAATTAGTCGGGATTAGCGAACCACACCGAAGTAATCATTTTTTTTATTTCCCAATCCCAACCTATTCATCCCAAGAAGTAGAACTGGTCATACTTCATATCTAACACCACGGTGTTATCGGTAAATTCAATTACCATTTCATGTTCAAGTCTAATTAAAGATTTAACCATCAACTAGAGCAAAACTGGTGATACTCCATTCTCGATCATTTTAATCTAGTTAAAGATTCATTAAAACTCCACTTAATTTTAATCTTCCCAAAAATCATATCAATGATTGTTTAACTTGGGAAATCATATCCTGTCTTTAACTGGGTTAAAGAAACAATGTCACTTAGAACACGGTTCACTATAAACCCAAAATCACATTCCATTAATTATCGGGTTAAAGAACAAGTGTTCTTTAAAACGCCGTTCAAGATAAACCCAAAAATCAATTCAAATTCAATTACGATTAAATACCATTTAATTGGTACACTTCATTAAATCTAAATAAAAATATTTAATCTTTTTCTCAACTGGGTTTAAGAACAGTGTTAATGAAGACACCATTCACGACTAACCCAAATCCCATTTGATATTAAATACAAGGCTCTAAATAGAAAATATATCGGCTTATATTCAATATCAAATTCTACGACCAACAAATATTGTATTAGAAATAACCATATAAATATAACTTTCAAATTTCCATAACTATATCTGTATAATCACAAAATCCAACATCGAAATATTCCAAAGACAATTTCGATTCAAATCCATTCCAATTCAATTATTGGAAATTCTGGTTACTTCTAAAACCCTTTCAAATCCAATTTATTAATTTAAAAATAAATAAATTATTATTCTAGTTCAAAACTAGTTCATTTCGATAAAAAAACTATTTTTATCTTTTAAAATTTGGAATTTTTCATCTCAATTCTTCACAAATCATTTCTTATGATTTTACACAAATTACTACTATTTATAATAATTTTATCAAGGCCCGTGCAGTCGATTTCCATCAATGGCCATCGAACTGCACATACAGCGACCTTTTCCCAATTTGATATGGACATAATTCCAAATCCAACCATTAGATTTCAAATCTCTAATATTCATTAGAAAGCTCTTTTCGATACGAACCTAACGGTTCCGGTTTTCGGAGAACCGATGGTTGGATCTCCCGTAATGTCCGTTCGAAGTCAATGGTTTAAATTCGCGAACTGCCACAGCACGACGCGTTCTATTCAGGCCATTATATATATAATATATATATTATATATATTTCATCGATTTCCTTTTAAAACGTATTATATAAATAGTTTTAAATTCGTTTTCAAAACGATTTCAACTTCATATTCAATTTCAAATCAAAATTGAATATTCCACATCATCGATATATAAATGATAATATTTTCAAAACATTATCTTTTGAAATCACTTCCTTTTCTATATTCATTATAAAAATGAATAAAATCAATATAAATATCGTTCACGTCAAAATGGCGTCAATCTAATCAACATGGCTTTCATTCAACACATGAATGTTTATTTTATTCAAAACATGAATATTTGTTTTATTCAACACATGAATATTTATTCTATTCAACACATGAATTTATATTATTCAACACATGAATTTATATTCTATTCAACACATTAATTTGTATTCTATTCAACACATGAATATTTATATTATTCAACACATGAATTTTCATTCTATTCAATACATGAATTTTCATTCTGTAATATTCTTTATTTTCCAAATTAGAATGAGGCCCAATCAGTACCATATAATGTTAATTATATGGATTCCATACAACACATGTATATAATAGCAACGATAAGTAGTCAACCATCATCCAGAGTGCACCACACAACTACATAAGCACTAAATATAAATAGTTAACGCTTACACGGTCTGTCAACCTATCGATTGACATACAACTAAACAATCAGGATTCGTGTACGTCAAATATCATCCCAATACCCATGTGGGGTTTCAAGTCAACAAACACAGATTTTATTTGTGCAGTTGGGCAATGTGTAAAATTTTAGTCCCAATCAATATTAGTCAAATCAGTGTATATAAACAAATCATCCGATTTGTTTATAAATATTTATTTTACTTACACGTTAAAAATTATATTTTTAACTATAAAATACTTTCCACTATAAAATATTTTATTTCATTCCACATCACACTATCAAATTTCACAACGTAGCAATCAAACAAACAAGTCATCCATGGTCGGTGGACGATGGGTGTCGGGTGCTGCTAAGCACCGTCCGCATCCTAGTATATATTTCAACTAGAAATTAAATTAAAAGTGAGAAGTTCTTACCGAGAAGCTAAACAAAATGCCGCGACTCTTCCTATGTAGAAAATCTTTGTCGTGCTCTCCTTTCGTCACTTTCGTTGCCCGTATCCACTACATATATAAAAATCACATTTTTATATTGTTGCTATGTGTATAAAAATCACATTTTTATAATCACTCTATATGGATAAAGATCACATCTTTATTTTCTATACTATATGAAAATCATATTTTTACTTCACTACTTATATAAAAATTATATTTTTACTATCTCTATGATATAAAAAGCATATTTTTATTATTTAAAAATCGTGTCTTTTCCTAAGTAAAAATCCTATCTTTATCATAGTAAAGATTGCATCTTTATATTAATAAAAATCCTATCTTCACATAAATAAAAATTGTATCCTTATACAGTTAAAAACCGTATCTTTTCACTTCTACTTCACATATAAAAATCGAATTTTTATCATATAAAAATCTCAACTAAAAATCTATTCTTTTCTATATTAAAAATCCAACCTTTTCATATCTAAAAATATTACCTTTTCATTCGTAAAAATTATAGCTTTCTTCTTAGAAAAATATAACCTTTTTATATATAAAAACCATAGCTCTCTCTATATATATATATACACACACACACACAATCATATTTATATAAAAAAAGTCAGATTTTTAATAACTTAATAACATAAACAAAACAAAAATATATAAACAAAATTAAAAACTCACTATGAAATTCGGGATAGTGGATGGAGCAGCTCTAGGATGGGCGCTAGGGCTCGGTCAGGTGGCGGGGAAGGCCGGATGGTCGGCGGATCTGAGGGGGAGGGGTCTTCAGAGGAGCGTCGGTCTTTGGAAGCAGTCTGCGGGTTCAGGGAGGGAGAAGAATGTAACAACCCGTAAAATGTGAACCAATTTAAAATTTTTAAAATTGGTTATTGTCAAAGAATTTAAACAATTGAAATAGAATATTTCAATAAAATAATGAATTGGAAATAGTGAGGTAGTTTGAAAATTTGAATACAAACTTTGTCTGACTGTACCCGGTGGAAATTATAACAGATTTTAGTGAAACCAAAAATATTCAAATCTGTTTATGAATACCTTTCTAACGAATCTGAAAAATCGAAGTTTCATAGCAGGAATCAAAAGTTATGGCCAAATGAATTTTCAGAAAGGTCGCTATATAGAATGTATAGCCCTTGAAAATAGACATTTTGCATACGATCTCGGAATTCAACGAAACCACTTTTGTTTGATCCAGGATGTCAAACTATTGCTAGGTTTCAAATTTTATAATTTTTGAAGCTAGTATGTGAGCGGAGCAAAGGTAAATGTGATTGGTCAATTTCTGTTAAAATTGGTCGACCTGAAAATAGACATTTTGCATAAGATCTCAGAATTCGACGAAACTGGTTTTGTTGGGACTGTGTCGTCAAAACAAAGCTAGATTTATTTTTCTAGAATTTTTCGATTTAGTTTGTGGCCCTGGCAAATTGAAATGTGCGTTCAAATTGAATATTAAGTGTTTTATACTTTAATTTGAAAAATAACTGACTGTAACAGTCGAATTAGCCAACGAAACATATCCCATTGTGTCTGAAATGGGGGTATTTAGCTAGGGGCGACAGTCATTGGGTTGAAATTGGTGTTCGTTTGTTCAAAAGGATATTTTTGGAATTCGAAAATTTAAATATAATAGGTCAAACCCCTATTTTCTCTCTCTTCTGAAAATTGGTCAAACCCTCTACGACGAAAGACGGAAACCCATTCAGAGCTTCCAGGCCCGATCGCCGCCGCCACAAGCGTTTTCACCGCCCCTTCCAGTTGACTTTTCTGTTCATCTTCCCCTCCTCTTTCAATCCATCCAACCCTCGTCAGAAATAGTTTGGTATTTGCGTCAATTTCCAGCGAGGAAGTTATCGTCTTAGGAGCACCACCGAGCATCGCAGGGACCACCGTGTTGGGTGCCACCACAGGCGCTGGAGACCCTGTTCGAAGCTCTTCGGCGTTGCAGCATCTGATCGTGACAATACTTAACGGATCGATCGTGAATTTAAAACCTAGTTTCGAAGGTTTGGAAAAGGTATCGGCTTTGAAACTTCTGAAATGAAAATAACACTTTTAAGTGTCGCAAAATTTTGAAAAATCATATCTTTTTAGTGTGTTGACGAAATTCGATGAAACAGGAAACATCGGGACCGCAAAGGAGGCTCTTTACCATATAGCAGAGGACGCGGATTTTTCTGATCTACATACGATTTTTAGCACTTCAAAAACCAATGTGAGGAATCTAAATTAAATTGTGTGAATGGAATCGTGTTGTATAAATTATATAAGCGAAGTGTAAATTATATACGCATTGTATACCTCATGTACATGTGATGTATAAGTTATATTAGCGATGTATAAATTATACAATCATTGTATGAAACATATATTCTTTGAACTGTGTTTAATTGCAAGTGAAATATAGAAATAATATAAATATATATACTCCCCTCGTCCACAGACCATGGACGATATTTATTGCTTGTGATTGGCGTGAAAATATATAGTATGACGAATGGTTGGAAATAATTGTTTGTGGTTGATATTGTGGTTGAAAAATACCTTTGTGGTTGAGAAATACCCTCTTGTGGTTGAAACAAATTAGAATGGGATTGTGGAAATGAAAATAAAACATGCAGCCTGCGTGCGAACTAGATGCATGATTCCCCATTGTCAAAAACCGTGAGATTTTAAGGTAGAGCGAGGAGCCGTACTAGGGACGGTCCCGGTTCTAACTACCCTGCCGTTATGCTGCCGAAATTTTCTGAAATATTCATGTGTTAGAATAATTTTCATTTGTTGAAATTATTTTCGTATGTTGAAACGGATATTCATGTGTTGAATTGAAATTCATGTGTTGAATGTTATTCGAATTTCAAATAAATAGCTTTAACGATAAAAATCACATTTTTATATATATACAAACTGTAAAGGATATTCATGTGTTGAATTGAAATTCATTCCTTGAATTGAAATTCATGTGTTTAATGTTATTCGAATTTTAAATAAATAGCTTTAACGATAAAAATCACATTTATATATATATATATATATATATATATATATATATATATATACATACACAAACTGTAGAGAACACTCATGTGTTGAATTGAAATTCATTCGTTGAATTGAAATTCATGTGTTGAATGTTATTCGTATTTTAAACAAATTGATTAAACAATAAAAATTACATTTTATGGTGAATATGAAGTGTTAAAACATCCATGTGTTGAATAAATATTTTTGATGATAAAAATATTAATTTTATCGTGTATATGCTTTGATAAAAATACACACGTGTTAAAATAAATATTAGTTTTCTAGAAATATTACTATTAGCTTTGTTCTGCATATATATACATGTGTCGAACAGGGAAAATGGATTAGTTGTAGAGTAAAGAAATTATTTGCATGCCCGACAAATAGGTAAGCCTTGATGAGTTGGCTGCGCAATTTTATTTTTATATCAACTCCTGCGAATGCCATTGGATGCGGAGTGCTGGTTATTCTGTGTGAAATAATAAACATTGCCATAGGATAGTAACAATAAATTTTGAACTACATTACATGGCATACTTCTTGACGATAGGCATACTTCATCATATTCCACATAAGCATTTGGAGCTTGTGTGACGAGGTTGAAGATTTACCATACGAGCGAGAGGAATGTATGGCAATGATTATATATTACAGGTTGAACTGATACCTGATATGGACTATATGAAATATAAAGATAAATTGCCAGATTAATAAAAAAACCCACATGGGTCTGGAGTTGACAATAATCACGTCTCTCTAGTCATTAGATACGGCACATGAACTATTTATTCCCACACGGGACGAGGTGACGAGGATTTATCCTCTGGAGTAATTAAAAATACACGCTCCCTCGGGCTTGACAGGGTGACGTGAATTTATTCTCTGGAGTTATTATCTATACACGCTCCCCTGTAAACACCAGAATATATCACTATAAATATGTGGATGCTTTATAGGATTTATTGGGTACCTAACACGGCCCAATAAATTTCCAAACCCCTTCCCGTACAAAGGAGGTTATGGCGAAATTTTTCGAAATATAAAGGCGTTAGTGAAATACTTGAAGTGAAAACGATGTTGAAATTAAAGAATGAACTATATTTGAAATTAAGGAATGAACTATATATATATATATATATATATATATATATATAAATAGAATTGAAAGGAATCGAAGCCGTGCAGTTCATGTTTTGAAATCATAATTTGAATCAATTGGTATGAGAGATCCGACCATCGGATTTTCCCGAAACCGCAACCGTTGGGTTCGCCTTGGAAATATCTTTCCAACGGCACCAACTTTGTAAAAATCCAACGATTGGATTGTCTGGAATGTTTAATTCAAATCTGAAGAAAAACAGCGCCAGAATTGTTTATATTTATATATAAATATAAATAAAATTAAATTAAATCGAATAACGACGCTGTAGTTCGTATTTTGAAAATGTAACTTCAAACGACTAGTGTGGAAGATCCGACCATCGGATTTTCACGAAACTGGAACCGTTGGATTCTCTTTGGGAATATCTTCCCAAGGACATAGACTTTGTAGAAATCCAACGGTTAGATTTTCCGATATGTGTAAAACAAATTAGGGGAAAAACAGCGGCAGTGCCACGGCACGACCTGAAACGTCGTTTAGTTAAATATGGCCATTTTTAAATAAATAAAAATGGCGAAAATTCGTAATAAAATATTATAAGCAACATGGATTGGAAATAAACCAATTTGGCTTGATCTGCTTGATATTTGATGGTTGTATATGTTTGACACGAAAATTATACTAAAGAACTGAAATATGAATGTCGAATAATATAACCATGGAAAGAATTGATTTGAATTCTAATTATACGTGAATTATTTGAAAAGGCCGAGCTAACCCTCATTTCAAATAATTGATCGAATGATTCGAAGGAAAAAATACAAAGACAATTCAAGACCGACGATCTTCGTATCGGTTGGATGGGCGCTGCTGAGGTTCCTGATTGGAGTAGCTACCGTGAAGGAACGGAAGTAGTAGCCGTCTGAACGTATGTGTTGATTGTACGGATATACGAGGAATATGGTGCCTCCGGTTTCGTTCAGACCCATAACGGACTTGTAAATGGATTGTGTGTCAGACATTGGATTTTGTTCTATACTGATTGATCTCTATTAAATATATATCTATTTGGCGGCGGAGAATTTATTCATTTGCTTAACGCCCTTCTGTGAGACGTACGAGCTCAAATGTTATATATCGATAGAAATCAGTCGTATGGAGTGGATTGCCTATGTGGCATGCCAAGATGCAATGATCAAGGCATTTGTTGCAAAGCAAAGTCTTGTGTTCGATGATCAAAGCACGGCCTATGTGGCCTGGCTTTGCGTATAGCGTGGATTCGCGAGCCTCACACCTCGGTATGAGTTAAAAACGGGATAAGGACTGCGGGGAAAGTACGACGTTTCTTTCAAGATACGGTGGTGTCAGTGACCTACCATCCCTGACATTTATATCTACTTTTCACCTATGTGGTTGTTGGAATGCGAGGCGCCTCGATTTTAGGTCTGTAAGGACCGGGAAACGTGTGTTTAGGAATAATTAATCCTCAAATGTAAGGAAGGACCGGCCCTGAAGATCCAAGGGTTACCCAGAGTGTGTAGTCCTGAGGCATTTGCTAGAGTGTCTCGAAGCGGAGAGGAGCTTGCCCCTTGCCTCGACTCATGACGGAAATCCAATTTCCAATACGAGATAACGGATTCGATTGCAACTTATGTATGGCGACATAGTGGCATGGGACGCTCATGTCGTCTATGATTGATATGTATGATACTATTCGTTTTTGAAACATATATGCGCTAGTAATAATATCAAATGATTTTGCTTTACACGTATTAAGCATATTTGGCCATTATAAGGTAAAACTCTATCCTCCGTCTTGCGTTGCATTGTATGATGGGACTTCAGTCTTATAATGGCTACATTCTTTTTAAAAGCGTTGCGTTGTTTTAAAGAATTTACTTTGTTTTAAATGCACCAGCAATCACTAGAGTAAACCGTTCCGCGAAAGTGGCGTGGTCCTATGATTTGTTTATTACTGTTGTTTAAACTGTTAAGTAGATTTTTCATACCAGTCTCATGACTGACTCATGGTTTGTTTCACTTTGCAAACTTGGGTGCCCTTATTTTCACACGGGCAGCCTAGTTCACAGATGACAGGTTGTTTTGGCTTAGCACTGTAGTATGGAGTGCACTTTTGGCTTATGGCGAGGCTGACTTCACCGAGATGACTTTGACATTTTCCGCCATTATTGTATATGTATATATTCCACCTATGGAGATGCAGACTGTTATACTTCCAGTATTTATTATCATATGTATATGTACCGCCTCCGGCGATGTAGACTGATACACTTATTATGTCTCACTATATGTATATATTCCGCCTATGGCGATGGTGACTGATCATTCCCCTTTTATTTACTAAGTTATATCCTACGTTGTGCTATTCTGATGTTGTTGCATGTTATGATTCCGCTGCCATAACCATGTAAAATTATTCTATTTATTGTTTTTGCTATTATCTGTACTCTGCTATGATGATTGATGTGTTATATTCCAATGATTATCCCTAATACCGTCACACGGATTTTGGAATCTTCACAAAGAGGGAAGCGATCGTGGGGAGGAGGAGAGCATCACAAGGGGGAGGCTTCGGTGGTGGGCACGCCACCTAGGGGGCCGCGATGGGGTGGCAGCGATGGTTCCCCCCGTCGCTCCTTCCTTTTCTTTCTTTTTTTTATTTTGATTTTCTTAAGTGTCAATTTGGTCAAAGGAAGAGTATGGGGGAGTTAAATAATTATATTTACTTTATTAATTTTATAATCCATAAAGTTACTTTTTATTCTGACCTTGAAATCAAGCCCACCGACTGTCGTCCATAGCTAATTACCACCATTCCGAACACAATGGGATTTGTATCATAAGCTGGTTCACTGTTTCGACCAGTTTCCATCAAAATCAAAATACAAATCTATATATTGAATTTGAACGCAAATATCAATTTACCGGGGCCACATACGAACTCTAAAAATTCCAGAAAAATATTTTCTAACTTTGTAGTGATGATAGTGTCCTAGCAAAGCTAATTTCGTCAAATTCCGAGAATGTTTGAAAAATGGCCATTTTCCAGCCGATTAAAATCAACTAAAACTAGTCGAACACGTTTTCCTTTGCCACGCTCACATATTGATTCGAAAAATTTTGAATTTTGGAATCTAGCAATAATTTGACATCCTGGATCCAACAAAAGTGGTTTCGTTGAAAACCGAGGTCGTTTGCAAAATTTCCATTTTTAAGGGCCAGAATTCCATAGCGACTATTCTGAATTTTCAACTGCTCATATCTTTTTATTCCCGTTATAAAATTTCAATTTTTCGGATTCGTTGGAAATATATTCTCAGTTAGATTCTAATATTTTTGGTTTCGCTAAAATCCGGGTGTATTTTGAATCTTGCACATTCAATTGAAATTTGAAATCGAATTTTCGAACTACCGTGCCATTTTCAATTCCTTTTATAAATAGAAATAAATATTTATATTCTAACGTCGCTTCAAATAAATATATTCATTCTAATTCTATTAAAAATAAATTTCTCGTCGTTATTACTTAAAATAATTCATTTTCAACTTTCAAAATTCATCCAAATTGCCAAAATAAAAAATTTTAATTGGCTCAAATTTCCAGGTTATTATAATCTCCCCCACATAAAAATTTTCTTCCCCGAAAAGGAACGAAGCCGAAAGTTGTTTCACAAATCAACTAAACTTTCATTATTTTCCTTTCGGCTTAAGTTCTTCAACTTTTCATTTTCTAAGAACTTTTCAAATTTTTCAAAAATTTGGCTAACACCCTAAATTTTCGAAAAATTTCGCCATGACCTCCCCTGCACCGGTAGCTTCGGGATATTTCAAATAGCCTCCCATGGCCCTCTCCAAAAAGAAAAAGAAACAGCCAAGCGGCTAGCTAATTGACTCATAAAATCATCAAAAATCCAAGAAATACAATGAAAATGTACCTATTTGTCGGGCAAACAATTTTATTCCTCTTCTCTAGCCTCTTTGCAATAACCTGTTCAATGTAAGTAAATGTATATGCATGCAAATGCGACTAATTTTCAATACAATCCACTGTTTGATACACTTTGGATAAATGGTTCAAATTCTAATTAATCACAACAATAATCAAATAACACAATCAGCAATCCATTTGTTGTTTATCATTTCAAATTCATAACTTTGATATATAGTCAAAAATCTCATTTTCGTGCTAAATCACAATAATTAGCCCTATCTAGTTTTGGTTCTCAGACCAGTCAATTGGAAAAATATAGACATCACACCTTCGAAACTCGAACACCAATGCAGATGATGATGCATCATCATCAGGATTATCCCCGGGTGACTAGAATGTGATTCTATATCTATCCAGTATATTAAAACTTCGAATGCATGTGGATCAGACGTATACGCAAAATCTTTATATACTTGATTGTCCAAATCAATATAAAAAAAATAATCAAACACGAATAATTGATTTAAATTTTCAAAATAAAAATTGTTTTCATTTTGAAAATATACCCTTCACACTCGTTCTAGGATACTACTGATCCCATCTCTAACGAGTCATTCCTATTGGATATACTAATCCAATCTCTGATGAATTCTTTCGTTTGGTTCTAACGTGTCTTGTTATCTGAGCTCTGTAAACTAGAGCTCTGATACCAAGCTATTACGACCTGAACTTCCCCAGTTAGGAAAGCACGGATTGTACTGAGAACAAGCCATGTACGAACGCAAACAGAAGAACGTTTATTGCAACAATTCCATCAGAATACAAGAATATACAGAGAATGAATGAATAAAATACATTCGATAAATATCAGATATTACAATAAATTACATAGTAGCGGAAAATAGTACAAAACACAACTGAAAGGAATATACGGATAAAGAGATTTCCGAAAATCATTCCAGCTCTAAACCAGGTTCCTGTGAATATAAATCTACAAAACGAAAACTACTAGCTGCCCGTGTCAAAATAAGGGCACCCAGAGATTAGGTTAAAACAATAAACTCCAGGTCAGTCATGTAACTGTTGTCAGAAATAAAACAGTTATTAATCTTTATTTTAAAGTTAGGTAAATCAAGGGACCACGCCGTATAACACGGAACGAGTTTCCTCCCAAGAATACCAGTGCATAAAACAACAGCGCAATGCTAAAATAAAGAACAATGAACCTATTATAAGACCCAGGTCCCATCACACAATGCAACACAAGACAGAGGATAAGGTTTTACCTTATAATAGCCAAAGAATGCTTGATACGCTAAATTTCATCTTTTATTACTATAAGGGTATAGTGTCACAACAATTTCAATCATAAATATCAATCATAGACAGCATGGGTACCATATATCATGTCGCCAATACTAGGCTTTACAATCAAAACCGCAAATGTCTCGTATTGGAAATTGGATTTCCATCTGTGAACCAAGGAAAGGGATCGTCCTTATCCAATTTGAGACTCTCTAGCCCGAGCCTCAGGAATAGAACGCATCATCCCTTAGGATCCACAGGGCCGGTCCACTCGATGTGGATTAAACAAAACCCTGAACACTACGTCTCCCCGCCCTATGGGCGTAAATGAGCCCTATGACTCCATCGGCTCCACATAGTCACCGATATATCCGAGGCCCCTCGCATCCCAACAACCACATAAGTCAAACTCGTCAGGGCGTGTAAAACCACTGACGCCACTTCTAGCTAGAAAGAGACGCACGTTCTCCTTGGATCCTTCTCCCGTTTCTAGTTCACACCAGTGTGTGAGGCTCGCGAATCAATGCTACACAAAGCTATGCCACACAGGTCGTGCTTTGATCATCAATCACAAGACTTTGCTTTTCAACAAAAGCCTTAATCATTTGCCACTTAGGCATGCCACACAGGCAATTCACTCCACGCGATTGATATCCATCAATATATAACCTCTTTGCTCCTACGTCTCAGAGAAGGGCGTTAAGCAAGAGAATAAATTCTCCGCCGCCAAACAGATATATATTTAATAGAAATAAATCACACAGAGTAAAATCCAATGTCAGACACACAGTCCGTTTGCAAGTTCGTTCTGGGTCTGAACGAAACCGAAGGCACCTTGTACCTCGCATATCCATCGATTTCCAAGTACGTCTAGACGATCACCAACTGATTCCCTCCTCTTGGGTGTACATCCCAATCAAGATCATCGGTAATCACCCAAACGATGTGAAGACCTCCGATCTTCGACCACCGTCTTCATCCTCGACACAACGTCGAATCAGTTATTCATAATGGGTTAAACCCGGTCTTTCTGAATAACTCGCGTATATAATAAAAAAGTGTTACACAAACACAACATACACCTCATTCCAATTCAGAATATTCTTTTATTCAAATACCCTTATACTTTGGGAAAGGTTCCCATTATTTTATCAAAGATAAATTCTTTAAAATTATTCTTTAATCTTCCTTTGAATATCAATTCAAATTAGTCAAGATTAGCGAACCACACCGAAGTAATCATTTATTTTACTTCCCAATCCCAACCTATTCATCCCAAGAAGTAAAACTGGTCATACTTCATATCTAACACCATGGTGTTATCAGTAAATTCAATTACCATTTCACGTTCAAATCTAGTAAAAGATTTAACTATCACCTGGAGCAAAACTGGTGATACTCCATTCTCGATCATTTTAATCTAGTTAAAGATTCATTAAAATTCCACTTAGTTTTAATCTTCCCAAAAATCATATCAATGATTGTTTAACTTGGGAAATCATATCCTGTCTTTAACTGGGTTAAAGAACCAATGTCATTTAAAACACGATTCACTATAAACCCAAAATCACATTCCATTAATTATCGGGTTAAAGAACAAGTGTTATTTAAAACACCGTTCACGATAAACCCAAAAATCAATTCAAATTCAATTCCAATTAAATACCATTTAATTGGTACACTTCATTAAATCTAAATAAAAAGATTTAATCTTTTTCTCAACTGGGTTTAAGAACAATGTTAATGAAGACATCATTCACGACAAACCTAAATCCCATTTGATATTAAATATAAGGCTCTAAGTAGAAAATATATCGGCTTATATTCAATATCAAATTCTACGACCAACAAATATCATATTGGAAATAACGATATAAATATATCTTTCAAACTTCCATAACAATATCTGTATAATCACGAAATCCAACATTGAAATATTCCAAAGACATTTTCGATTCAAATCCATTCTAATTCTTTTCAAATTTTGAATTTTTAATCTTAATTCTTCACAAATCATTTCTTATGATTATACACAAATTATTACTATTTATAATAATTTTATCATGTCCCGTACAGTGGATTTCCATCAACGGCCATCGAACTGCACTTACAGCGACCGTTTCCAAATTTGATTTGGATTCCAAATCCAACCATTAGATTTCAAATTTCTGATATTCATTAGAAAGCTCTTTTCGATACGAACCCAACGGTTCCGGTTTTCGGAGAATTCGACGGTCGGATCTCCCGTAATGTCCATTCGCAGTCAATGGTTGAAATTCGCGAACTGCCGCAGCGCGACGCGTTCTATTCAGGCCATTATATATATATATATATATATATATATATATATCATCGAGTTCCTTTTAAAACGTATTATATAAATCGTTTTAAATTCATTTTCAAAACGATTTCAACTTCATATTCAATTTCAAATCAAAATTGAATACCCCATATCATCGATATATAAATGATAATATTTTCAAAACATTATATTTTGAAATCACTTCCTTTTCTATATTCATTATATAAATGAATAAAATCGATATAAATATCATTCACGTCAAAATGGCGTCAATCTAATAAACACGACTTTTATTCAACACATGAATATTTATTTTATTCAACACGTGAATATTTATTCTATTCAACACATGAATTTATAATATTCAACACATGAATTTATAATCTATTCAACACATGAATTTGTATTCTATTCAACATATGAATATTTATATTATTCAACACATGAATTTTCATTCTATTCAACACATGAATTTTCATTCTATAATATTCTTTATTTTCCAAATTAGAATGAGGCCCAATCAGTACCATATAATGTTAATTATATGGATTCCAAACAACACATGTATATAATAGCAACGACAAATAATCAACTATCATCCAGAGTGCACCACACAACTGCATAAGCATTAAATATAAATAATTAACGCTTGCACGGTCTGTCAACCTATCGATTGACATACAACTAAACAATCGGGATTAGTGTATCTCAAATATCATTCCAACACCCGTGTGGGGTTTCAAATCAACAAACAAAGATTTTATTTGTGCACTTGGGCGATGTGTAAAATTTATCGTCCCAATCAATATCAGTCAAATCAGTGTGTATAAACAAATCGTCCGATTTGTTTATAAATATTTATTTTACTTACACGTTAAAAATTATATTTTTAACTATAAAATATTTTCCAATATAAAATATTTTATTTCATTCCACATCACACAATCAAATTTCACAACATAGAAATCAAACAAACAAGTCGTCCATGGTCTGTGGACGACGGGTGTCGGGTGCTGCTAAGCATCGTCTGCGTCCTAGAATATATTTCAACTAGAAATTAAATTAAAAGTGAGAAGTTCTTACCGAGAAGCTAAACCAAAGGCCGCGACTCTTCATATGTAGAAAATCTTTGTCGTGCTCGCCTTTTGTCACTTTCGTTGCCTGTATCCACTACATATATAAAATTCACAATTTTATATTGTTGCTATGTATATAAAAATCACATTTTTATAATCACTCTATATGGATAAAGATCACATCTTTATTTTCTATATTATGTAAAAATCATATTTTTACTTCACTACTTATATAAAAATTAATTTTTTTCTATCTCTATAATATAAAAGGCATATTTTTATTATTTAAAAATTGTATCTTTTCCTAAGTAAAAATCCTATCTTTAACATATTAAAGATCGCATCTTTATATTAATAAAAATCCTATCTTCACCAAAATAAAAATCGTATCCTTATACGATTAAAAATCGTATCTTTTCACGTCTACTTCACATATAAAAATCGAATTTTTATCATATAAAAATCTCAACTAAAAATCTATTCTTTTCTATATTAAAAATCTAACCTTTACATATCTAAAAATATTATCTTTTCATTTACAAAAATTATAGCGTTCTTCTTAGAAAAATATAACCTTTTTATATATAAAAACCATAGCTATATATATATATATATATATACACAATCATATTTATAAAAAAAAAATCCAATTTTTAATAACTTAATAGCTTAAACAAAACAAAAATATATAAACAAAATCAAAAACTCACTATGAAATTCGGGATAGGGGATGGCGCAGCTCTAGGAGGGGCGCTAAGGCTCGGTCAGGTGGCGGGGAAGGCAGGGTGGTCGGTGGATCTGAGGGGGAGGGGTCTTCAGAGGGGCGTCAGTCCTTGGAAGGAGTCTGCGAGTTCAGGGAGGGAGAAGGGGGAGGCGATCGTGGGGAGGAGGAGAGCATCATGAGGGGGGAGGCTTCGGTGGTGGGCGCGCCACTTGGGGGGCCGCGATGGGGTGGCAGCGGCGGTTCCCCCCATCGCTCCTTCCTTTTCTTTTCTTTTATTTTGATTTTCTGAAGTGTTGATTTGGTCGAAGGAATAGAAGGGGGGAGTTAAATAATTATATTTATTTTATTAATTTTATAATCCATAAAGTTACTTTTTATTTCGGCCTCGAAATCAAGCCCACCGACTGTCGTCCATAGCTATTTACCTCATTCCGAACACAATGGGATATGTATCGAAAGCTGGTTCGACTGTTTCAACCAGTTTCCGTCAAAATTAAAATATAAATCTATATACTGAATTTGAAAGCCAATTTCAATTTACCGGGGCCACATACGAACTCTAAAAATTCCCGAAAAATATTTTCTAACTTTGTATTGACGATACGGTCCTAACAAAGCTAATTTCATCAAATTCTGAGACCGTTTGAAAAATGGCCATTTTCCAGTCGATTAAAATCAACTAAAACTGGTCAAACGCGTTTTCCTTTGCCATGCTCACATATTAGTTCGAACAATTATGAATTTTGGAATCTAGCAATAATTTGACATCTCGGATCCAACAAAAGTGGTTTCGTCGAAAACCGAGGTCATTTGCAAAATTTCAATTTTTAAGGGCCAGAAATCCATAGCGATTATTCTGAATTTTCAATTGGGCTTATCTTTTTATTCCCCTTAGGAAATTTCAATTTTTCGGATTCGTTGGAAAGATATTCTCGATTAGATTCTAATATTTTTTTGTTTCGCTAAAATCCGGTTTATTTTGATTCCTGTACATTCATTTGAAATTTGAAATCGAATTTTCGAACTACCCGCCATTTTCAATTCCTTTTATAAATAGAAATATTTATATTCTAACGTCGCTTCAAATAAATATATTCGTTCTAATTCTGTTCAAAATAAATTTCTCGTCATTATTATTTAAAATAATTCATTTTCAATATTCAAAATTCATCAAAATTACCAAAATAAAAATTTTAAATTGGCTCAGATTTCCGGGTTATTACAATCTCCACCACTTAAAACTTTTCGTCCCCGAAAAGGAACGAAGCCGAAAGTTGTTTCACAAATCAACACAACTTTCATTATTTTTTTTACGACTTAAGTTCTTCAACTTTTCAGTTTCTATGAACTTTTCAATTTTTCAAAAATTTGGCTAACACCCTAAATTTTCGAAAAATTTCGCCATAACCTCCCTCTCCTGCACCGGGAGCTTCGGGATATTTCAAATAGCCTCCCATGGCCCTCTCCAATCCAAAAAGAAAAAGAAATAGCAAAACGGTTAGCTAGTCGGCTCATAAAATCATCAAAAACCCAAGAAATACAATAAACATGTACCTATTTGTCGAGCAAACAATTTTATTCCTTTTCTCTAGCCTCTTTGCAATAACCTGTTCAATGTAAGTACATGTATATGCATGCAAATGTGACTAGTTTTCAATACAATCCACTATTTGATACAATTTGGCTAAATGGTTCAAATTCTAATTAATCACAACAATAATCAAATAACACAATCAGCAATCCATTTGTTGATTATCATTTCAAATTCATAACTTTCATAAATATTCAAAAAATCACATTTTTAGTGCCAAATCACAACAATAAGCCCTATCTAGTTTTGGTTCTCACACCAGTAAATTGGAATATATGGAAATCACACCTTCGAAACTCGAACACCAATGCTGACGATGATGCATCATCATCAGGATTACCCCCGGGCGACTAGATTGTGATTCTATATCTATCCAGTATATTAAAACTTCGAACGCATGCGGATCAGACGTATACGCAAGATCTTTATATACTTGATTGTCCAAATCAATATAAAATAAGTAATCAAATACGAATAATTGATTTAAATTTTCAAAATAAAAATTGTTTTCATTTTAAAAATATACCCTTCGCACTCGTTCTAGAATACTACTGATCCCATCTCTAACGAGTCATTCCTATTGGATATTACTAATCCAATCTTTGATGTATTCTTTCGTTCGGTTCTAACGTGTCTTGTTCTCTGAGCTCTGTAAACCAGAGCTATGATACCATGCTGTTACGACCCGAACATCCCCGGTAAGGAAAGCACGGATTGTACTGAGAACGAGCCACGTCGGAACGCAAACAGAAGAACATTTCATTGTTTATTACAACAATTCCATCAGAATACAAGAATATACAGATTATGAATGAATAAAATACATTCGATAAATATAAGAGATTATAATAAATTACATTGCTGCGGAAAATAATACAAAACACAACTGAAAGGAATATACGGATACAGCGCTTTCCGAATATCATTCCAGCTCTAAACCAGGTTCCTGTGAATATAAATCTGCAAAACCAAAAATACTGGTTGTCCGTGTCAAGATAAGGGCACCTAGAGTTTAGGTTAAAACAATAAACTCGAGGTCCGTCATGTGACGGGTGTAAGAACTAAAACAGTTATTAATCTTTATTTTAAAGTTAGGTAAATCAAGGGACCACGCCGTATAACACGGAACGGGTCTCCTCCCAAGAATACCAGTGCTTAAAACAACAACGCAATGCTAAAATAAAGAACAATGAAGCTATTATAAGACCCAGGTCCATCACACAATGCAACACAAGCCGGAGGATAGGTTTTTACCTTATAATATCCAAAGAATGCTTGATATGCTAAATTTTATCGTTTATTACTATAAGTATATAGTGTCAAAACAATTTCAATCATAAATATCAATCATAGACGACATGGGTACCATATATCATGTCGCCAATACTAGGCTCTACAATCAAAACCGCAAATGTCTCGTATTGGAAATTGGATTTCAATCTGTGAACCAAGGCACGGGATCGTCTTTATCGAATTCGAGATGCTCTAGCCCGAGCCTCAGGAACAGAATGCATCGTCCCTTAGGAGCCATAGGGCCGGTTTACTTGATGTGGATTAAACAAAACCCTGAACACTACGTCTCCCGGCCCTAAGGGGCGTAAATGAGTCTTATGACTCCATCGACTCCACATAGTCACCGATATATCTAAGGCGCCTCGCATCCCAACAACCACATAACTCAAACTCATCAGGGCGTGTAAAACCACTGACGCCACTTCTAGCTAGAAAGAGGTGCACGTTCTCCCTGGATCCTTCTCCCGTTTCTGGTTCACACCGGTTTGTGAGGCTCGCGAATCAACGCTTCACAAAGGTATGCCACACAGGCCATGCTTTAATCATCAACCACAAGGCTCTTCCTTTAAACAAAAGCCATGATCATTTGCCACTTAGGCATGCCACACAGGTAAATCACTCCATGCGATTGATATCCATCAATATACAAACATTGAGCTCCTACGTCTCAGAGAAGGGCGTTAAGCAAGAGAATAAATTCTCCGTAGCCAAGCAGATATATATTTAATCGAAATCAATCACACAGAATAAAATCCAATGTCAGACACATAGTCCATTTACAAGTTCATTCTAGGTCTGGATGAAACCGGAGGCACTTTGTACCTCGCATATCCATCGATCTCCAAGTACACTGGACGATCACCAACTGATTCCCTCCTCTGGGGTGAACAGCCCAATCAAGATCATCAGTAATCACCCAAACGATGTGAAGACCTCCGGTCTTCGACCACCGTCTTCATCCTCGACACATCGTCGAATCAGTCATTCAGATTGGGTTAAACCCGGTCTTTTTGAATAACTCGCGTATATAATAAACAAGTGTTACACAAACACAACATATGCCTCATTTTGATTTGGAATATTCTTTTACTCAAATATTCTTATACTTTGGAAAAGGTTCCCATTAATTTTATCAAAGATAAATTCTTTAAATTTATTCTTTAATCTTCCTTTGAATATCAATTCAAATTAGTTAGGATTAGCTAACTACATTGAATTAATCATTTATTTTATTTCCCAATCCCAACCTATTCATCCCATGAAGTAAAACTGGTCATACTTCATATCTAACACCACGGTGTTATCGGTAAATTTAATTACCATTCCATGTTCAAATCTAATTAAAGATTTAACTATCGCCTGGAGCAAAACTGGTGATACTCCATTCTCGATCATTTTAATCTAATTAAGGATTCATTAAAACTCCACTTAGTTTTAATCTTCTCAAAAATCATATCAATGATTGTTTAACTTGGGAAATCATATCCTGTCTTTAATTGGGTTAAAGAACGAATGTTATTTAAAATACGGTTCACTATAAACCCAAAATCACATTCCATTAATTATCGGGTTAAAGAACAAGTGTTATTTAAAACACCATTCACGATAAACCCAAAAATCAATTCAAATTCAATTCCAATTAAATACCATTCAATTGGTACACTTCATTAAATCTAAATAAAAAGATTTAAATCTTTTTCTCAACTGGGTTTAAGAACGGAGTTAATGAAGACACCATTCACGACAAACCTAAATCCCATTTGATATTAAATACAAGGCTCTGAATATAAAATATATCGGCTTTTATTCAATATCAAATTCTACGAACAACAAATATCGTATTAGAAATAAGAATATAAATATATCTTTCAGATTTCCATAACAATATCTGTATAATCACAAGATCCAACATCGAAATATTCCAAAGCAATTTTGATTCAAATCCATTCTAATTCAATTCTTGGAAATTGTGGTTACTTTTAAAACCCTTTCAAATCCAATTTATTTGCTTAAAAATAAATAAATTATTATTCTAGTTCAAACTAGTTCATTTCGATAAAAAACTATTTTTATCTTTTCAAATTTGGAATTTTTCATCTCAATTCTTCACAAATCATTTCTTATGGTTTTACACAAATTATTACTATTTATAATAATTTTATCAAGGCCCGTAAAGTCGATTTCCATCAACAGCTATCGAACTGCACTTATAGCGACCTTTTCCAAATTTTATTTGGAGATAATTCCTAATCCGACCATTAGATTGAAAATCTATAATGTTCGTTAGAAATATCTTTTCGACACGAACCCAATGGTTCCGGTTTTAGGAGAATCCGATGGTCGGATCTCCCGTAATGTCCATTCGAAGTCAATGGTCGAAATTCGCGAACTGCCGCAGCGCGACGCATTCTATTTAGGCCATTATATATATATATATATAATATATTATATATATTTCGTCGATTTCCTTTTAAAACGTATTATATAAATCGTTTTAAATTCGTTTTCAAAACGATTTCAACTTCATATTCAATTTCAAATCAAAATTGAATACTCCACATCATCGATATATAAATGATAATATTTCAAAACATTATATTTTGAAATCAGTTCCTTTTCTATATTCATTATAAAAATGAATAAAATCGATATAAATATCGTTCACGTCAAAATGGCATCAATCTAATCAACATGGCTTTAATTCAACACATGAATGTTTATTCTATTCAACACATGAATTTATATTATTCAACACATGAATTTGTATTCTATTCAACACATGAATATTTATATTATTCAACACATGAATTTTCATTCTATTCAACACATGAATTTTCATTCTATAATATTCTTTATTTTCCAAATTAGAAGGATGCCCAATCAGTACCATATAATGTTAATTATATGGATTCCATGCAACACATGTATATAATAGCAACGATAAATAGTCAACAATCATCCAGAGTGCACCACACAACTGCATAAGCATTAAATATAAATAACTAACGCTTACACGGTCTGTCAACCTATCGATTGACATACAACTAAATAATCGGGATTAGTGTACATCAAATATCATCCCAATACCCGTGTGGGGTTTCAAATCAACAAACACAAATTTTATTTGTGTAGTTGGGCGATGTGTAAAATTTATCCTCCCAATCAATATTAGTCAAATCAGTGTATACAAACAAATCATCCGATTTGTTTATAAATATTTATTTTACTTACACGTTAAAAATTATATTTTAACTATAAAATATTTTCCATTATAAAATTTTTTATTTCATTCCACATTACACAATCAAATTTCACAACACAACAATCAAACAAACAAGTCATCCATGGTCTATGGACGACGGGTGTCGGGTGCTGCTAAGCACCGTCTGCTTCCTAGTATATATTTCAACTAGAAATTAAATTAAAAGTGAAAAGTTCTCACCGAGATGCTAAACCAAACTCCGCGACTCTTCATATGTAGAAAATCTTCGTCGTGCTCGCCTTTCGTCACTTTCGTTTACCGTATCCACTACATATATAAAAATCACATTTTTTTATTGTTGCTACGTATATAAAAATCACATTTTTATAATAACTCTATATGGATAAAGATCACATCTTTATTTTTTAGGTTATATAAAAATCTTATTTTTACTTCACTACTTATATAAAAATTATATTTTTACTATCTCTATAGTATAAAAAGCATATTTTTATTATTTAAAAATCGTATCTTTTCCTAAGTAAAAATCCTATCTTTGTCATATTAAAGATCGCATCTTTACATTAATAAAAATCCTATCTTCACATAAATAAAAATCGTACATTTCACATATAAAAATCGAATTTTTATCATATAAAAATCTCAACTAAAAATCTATTCTTTTCTATATTAAAAATCCAACCTTTTCATATGTAAAAATATTATCTTTTCATTTATAAAAATTATCGCTTTCTTCTTAAAAAAATATAACCTTTTTATATATAAAAACCATAGCTCTATATATATATAATCATATTAATAAAAAAAATCAGATTTTTAATAACTTAATAGCATGAACAAAACAAAAATATATAAACAAAATTAAAAACTCTCTATGAAATTAGGGATAGGGGATGGCGCGACTCTAGGAGGGGCGCTGGGCCTCGGTCAGGTGGCGGGGAAGGCAGGGTGGTCGGCGGATCTGAAGGGGAGGGATCTTCAGAGGGGTGTCGGTCTTTGGAAGGGGTCTGCGGGCTCAGGGAGGGAGAAGAGGGAGGCGATCGTGGATAGGAGGAGAGCATCGCGAGGGGGGAGGCTTCGGTGGTGGGCGCGCCACCTGGGGGGCCGCGATGGGGTGGCAGCGGCGGTTCCCCCCGTCTCTCCTTCCTTTTCTTTTTTCTTTTTTATTTTGATTTTCTGAAGTGTCGATTTGGTCAAAGGAAGAGAAGGGGGAGTTAAATAATTATATTTATTTTATTAATTTTATAATCCATAAAGTTACTTTTAATTTCGACCTCGAAATCAAGCCCACCGACTGACATCCAGAGCTAATTACCCTCATTCCGAACACAATGGGATATGTATAGTAAGCTGGTTCGACTGTTTCGACCAGTTTCCATCAAAATCAAAATATAAATCTATATATTGAATTTAAGCACAAATTTCAATTTACCGGCGCCACATACGAAGTCTAAAAATTCCCGAAAAATATTTTCTAACTTCGTATTGACGATATGGTCCTAGCAAAGCTAATTTCGTCAAATTCCGAAACCGTTTGAAAAATGGCCATTTTCCAGTCGATTAAAATCAACTAAAACTGGTCGAACGCGTTTTCTTTTGCCACGCTCACATATTGATTCGAAAAATTATGAATTTTGGAATCTAGCAATCATTTGATATCCCGAATCCAACAAAAGTTGTTTCGTCGAAAACCGAGGTTGTTTGCAAAATTTCCATTTTTAAGGGCCAGAATTCCATAGCGACGATTCTGAATTTTCAACAGGGCATATCTTTTTATTTCCGCTATGGAATTTCAATTTTTCGGATTCGTTGGAAATATATTCTCGATTAGATTCTAATATTTTTGGTTTTGCTAAAATCCGGTTTATTTTGAATCCTATACATACATTTGAAATTTGAAATCGAATTTTCGAACTACCGCGCCATTTTCAATTCTTTTTATAAATAGAAATAAATATATATATTATAACGTTGCTTCAAATAAATATATTCATTCTAATTCTATTCAAAATAAATTTCTCGTTGTTATTATTGAAAATAATTCATTTTCAATATTCAAAATTCATCAAAATTGCCAAAATAAAAATGTTAAATTCGCTCAGATTTCCAGGTTATTACATGAAAATAGTCTGAAATCCTCTTATTTTAGTATCAAATTATTTTTTGAAAATACTTGGTAACTCGAAGTTTGACAAGTCTATTGTCATTCTCACAGATGCTAGGCATACGCTGGCCAGACGTACGACTAAAATCTCCAAGCACTAAATATTCTTGTTTCAACTCAGAGTGAAAAATATTTCAAAAATTCCTTTAGAAACAGATACAGAAAGTACCAATGTGATATTGATATGATGATTGTTCATGAATCACAAATACACAATGGTTTCGTCTGGATCCCCCAGAAAACATCTATATCCATAGGAAATCACTTCCCTGTGAATTTCGTCATGGACAAATCAACGGAAGATATTTAAGGATCAAGAGAAAAAACTGAGGTCATTGAACGCTGACTGATCTCCCTCAGGATCATAAAAGAAAATACGGAATTATGAAGATACTTAAAGTCACGAGGACAAACCAAGTTACAATTACAAATTAGGTCACGAAGACCAATCAAGTCATGAAGATTACTACTGCATCCAACAGGTGGCTCACAATCACTAAGTTATCTCAAACATTGCATGGCTCCATTCTACCTTTAGTAACTCTAGTGGTTACATCTCTTTCACACGTAGATATCCAATTGTTACGCATGATCCCTCAGGAAACATCCATACCCATAAGCTTTCATAGCTCTGCGGATTACGCCATTATCACGACTGTAGATCGCAGCAGACACAATGGTTACTTTATTCTTTAATATAAAAATATACTTTATTCTTTAATCTAAATATATAAACAGTTAATTAATAATATTTTAATTTTAATGAAAACAGAAAGTAAATAATATTTTCCTAAAATTCAACACAATTGACTCCACACAAAACCTTCTTTTGAATAATCTCTTATTCGATAATATATTCCGAACTTTGGAAAAAATTTCTTTTGATTTCTATTTTGAACTTCAGAATAATCTCACCATGCTGGTCAACTTCATTTCTTTTATTCCCAATTTCTTTTGCAACATTTTTGCTTCCGCCATTATTTACTTCTAAAAAGTAAATATTATTCCACTGAACTTATCTTATCAAAATATTTTTAATTCCATTTAAACATAGGTCCAAATTCCTTTAACATCTTCCTTCATATCCCGCTTGTTTCATAACTCTCGTTTATAGTCCACTTTTCTTTAATTAATTTACAAATTCACAATTTTCTATCGAATTCATATATTCAATTATACACTTTTGGTTCAAAGCCAATTATAATTTATTTTGCCACATTCTAAATAAATTGGTAATACATTTGTACTCAAATTATATCACTTTTCCGATTTTATTTCCATTAATTTATATACCAAATACCGAAATAATATTCATCGTTTTGTCTTTGAAACGATTTCAAATTTTCCCTTTTTCATTCAAATTCCCATCTGAATTCTTATTTCAATAAATTTCTGTTGTCTTTTATTTCTAAAATAAATACACAATTTGCGATGTTAATTTGTTGATTCTCTTCTACTTAACATCCTTAGATATCAATTGATGATGGATTTGAGATTCAAACCTAAGGAGACTTATTGAAGATAAGCTCTGGTAAAGCGAGATTCAAAGACTCGGGATTCCGATTTTTTTTTTAAAATCTCAAAAATAATTTTTTCTTTTGCTGTACAAATTCCAAAATACTAGATATTTCCGAAAATAATTTACCATTCAAAATCTATTTAAAAATTATTCACACTTTCGAAATTTATATTTAAAAACCTTTTTATTTCCAAAATCAGTTTTTTTTCTTCCAGTGTCGATCCTATTTATTTCAAACCCGATAAGCTATGCTTTGAATAAACTAAAGCTCTAATACCACTTGTAACGTCCTGCCTTTCTGACCGCTTCAAAATTGGTAATTAAACCAATTTAAAACGTTCAAATCGATGGATCGTTATTTAGCTTACAGAGTTTAAAATAGAATCAACACAGAAAAACCCCAAATTAAATAAATAACACAGTATTTAACATTGAAATAAGTCTTTATATATTAATCAGAATTTGAATACAAGATCTACAGCGGAAACATAAAAATACAGTTGAATACCGAAAAATGTTTAATGATTTAAAATCTTTAGAATTCGTCGTCTCCGGAATCCCCAGTTTTGCCAATCTTTGAATCCTGAACTGTGATCTCTAAATCTGTAATGCTCAGGGTCTGACCCGAGCGTTCCATGCAAAAATATAAAACACTCGAGTCAGGATTAATCATAGTTCAAGTAAATTGACTTCGATGTAAACTGAATATAATAGTTAATTATGACAACTAGTATATCATACGCATATCTGCCCAGAATCAGGTTTAATATCTATGCCTATCGATTTTTATTTTAGGGACAAGGTCACGGAAGCCTGCAGTACACACATGTACAGGTACACGTGTGCACTGCCCAGCATCCAGCGACCACAAATAGCAAGAAGGTAAATGATAATGGCCTGTCGTGGCAGGTGCGAGTAAGTCCATCACGCTAACAAAATGACAACATGATCAACCCGTTTTGCTGCATGAATTGTGCGTAGCAGGTCATAGCCACTCAGCAAATTAGAAGCATCAAAATCAACTAACTATTAGACAAAAAGATACACGGTGTATACGAGGGATCAATGAAATAGTGGCAACACAGCAGTTCCATCAACAAAGATCAATTCGGAACAGCAGGTGCCAAATCAGTGTAACAAGTGTAGTTTTATGTGATAACCCGGAAATTCCCACCCTCTGGATCAACCATAAACCACACAGGTCTGAACCAAAGAATGGAAATCTGCGGATAAATCAAATTTGGGCATACAACACATCAGAACAAATACAGAAGACTTTTATAACATCATAATAAACGTTACATCAGAGTACAGAATATATATATATATATATACCGGAGTACATTGGATAATATTACAGCGGAAGATAAATTACAAAAAATTAATACATTTCAGCGGAACTAATCTCAGTGGAAGGCTATCAACATTCTGGCCACAGCTTTAGTCTTCAATCCAGGATCTTTGCTTAATATATCTACCAAATGAGCTACTCGACTGCCCGTGTGGAAAGAGGGCACCCGAGTTTGCAAAGTGAAACAAACTACAGGTCAGTCGTGGGACTGGTGTGAGAATTCTTAACCTAAATTATCTAAATAGAAGGCTAATCCCAGGACCACGCCGCTAACGCGGAACGGGTTTAGTCCATTGGATTGCCAGTGCATAACTAAAGTAAATCGTCAAATAACGCAATTCTTTTTAGAAAAATGAAACCATTATAAGACCCAGGTCCCATCACACAGTGCAACGCACACCAGAGGATAGGGTTTTACCTTATAATGGTCAAGAAATGATAAATACGCAAAATACGATATTATTATTAATGTGTATATATTTTAATTAAAACATTTCAATCATAATATCAATCCTAGACGGCATAGCTACCATCTACTATGTCGCAGTACTAGTAATACAATCAAAACTGTAAAGGGGCGTATTGGAAATTGGGTTTCCATCATGAGTCAACGCTAGGGAGGAAGTCCTTACCGATTCGAGACACTCAAGCAATGTCCCAGGATTCGGACGTTGGCGAAACCTTGGATACAGCAGGGCCGGTCCACAACTACTTTAGCGGATTGGCAATTCCTGAACACATGGTTCCCGGTCCTATTGAACCTATAATACGGCCGAGGGCGACCGCATAAATCCGAGGCCTCTAAAAATCCAACAACCACATAAGTAAATGTTTGGGCTCCATACCATGACACCACTTCTAGCTAGAAGAAACGTGCGCACTACCTGCATTCCCTTTTCCCGTTTTAGACTCTACCGGGCTGTGAGGCTCGCGAAGTCACGGTATACACAAAGCTATGCCTAAATAGACTGTGCTTTGATCATCAACCACAAAGACTGCTTTTCAACAAAGCCTTGATCAATTGCATCTTACACATGCCACATTATCAGACTCTACCATATCATTGATCATCTACCAATATATATATAACCTCTAAGCTCATACGTCTTAGAGAAGGGTGTTAAGTGAAGAATAAATTCTCCACCACCAAGAAGAAATATATAATCGGTAGCGTTAAAAAAATACAGTAGAAAAGAATACAATGTCAGACACACAATCCATTTATAAGTCTGCTCTGGGTCTGAGCGAAACAATGTATCTGTCGATCTCCAAATACGTTTGGACGATCATTACCAAATATCTTGCCTTGGAATGTACTGTCCCAATTCAAGATACCAGTCATCATCATCCCAACGATGTGAAAACCTTCGGTTTTTAGCCACCGTCTTCATCTTCGACTCTTGATCGTCGTGATGATTATTCAGAATGGGTTAAACCCGGCCTTTCTGAATAACTTGCATATTTTGTGATTAAAAATCAAATATTGGAAAATCACACATTATGTCACATTCCGACCCCGAATATTCTTTTAGTAAGATATTCATATTAAAAGATTTTCATTAATTCTATCAAAGATAAATTATTAAATCATAAATCTTCCTTAAAAGATTTATTAAAAATTTTAAATTTGATTTAATATCAAAAATCATTTTCACAGATCATTTATTTTAAAGAATAAATCCTTTTTAAACGGGTTAAAAAACTCATGTCATTTAAAACACAATTCACGATAAACCCACAAATCAATTTCCAAAATATGGAATTCCATAGAAATCAATCAATACACAATCGAGGTGAATTTCTGTATCGGACTAACAATATACATGGAATAACGGCAAAGCCTCTTAAATTCCATATATAATATCGGTCTTCTATTACAGAATCCCATCTCGAATATTACCAATCGAATTTCCACTTAATTCCAATTTATTTTATATTAAATTGGAAAAACTAGATTTTTAGAAAATGCCTTTTTAAATCTATAAAATAGATTTATAAATTCCAAATAATAATTTCGATGTAAATTGGATTAAAGGACAAATGTCATTTAAAAACACCATCCACGATAAATCCACTTCACGTCTCAATTTAATTCATATCATAAAATAAGATTGCAAATTCTAATAATCTTAATTAAAGGATTTCTCTTTAAATATTTATCATTATAACCCATATTTTAAAATAATCATTAAAAATATTCTTTATATAAAAGATTCTAAATGGGAAGTATTCTTTATATTACAGATTTTTATCTTTTACAAATATTCTTTGTTTTAACATATACTAGATTAAAATATATTTTTATATTAAAATATATTCTTTATATAAAAAGAATTTCTAATGTAAGAATATTCTTATTTAAAAGAACACCTGAATCAAAATGCGACTCAAAATTTACCATATAATTTTGGATTATATGGATTTCACACATATCATATATATCAATAATAGTAAAATCATCCATTTCATCCAAAGTGTAAATTCCACTGTGTAAGCGTTAAAATTAAATAATAACACTCATCGCAGCCTGTCGATCTAACGATCAAAATTCAATTAAATATTGGGATTAGTGTATGTTAATTTTCATCCCAACACCCGTGTGGGGTTTCAACCAACAAACAAATAATAAATTATTTGCGCACTTGGGCGATGTGTGAAAATAATCGACCCAATCACATAAACAAGTCAGGTAACTTGCCTATGGCAGTGTAATACACAATATATAACATGACGACAAAAATGTCACCTTTATACCTATTCCTTTTATTGCATATAAAAAGGTCAATAAAAATGAAACCCTTATTTCTATACATTTATCGCATATAAAATGTCGATAAAAATATAATCTTTTATTTCAATTCCTTTTTATTTTAACTTACATTTTGAATGTAATTTACCTTTTTATTGTTTATTTACATCAAAATGTAAATGTTCCCTTTTTCATTGTTTATTATTAACAATAAAAATCTCATCATCTATGTTTATTCTTTTCAACGAAAGCAATTCTACATAAAAATGTAATTCTTTAATTTTATTCTTTTTGTTTTAGAAAGACAAATAAAATGTTACACAAAAATATACTCCTTTATCGCATCAAAAACGTGGATAAAAATGAATCACTAACATTGTCTATTTTTATCACACCAAAAATGTCGATAAAAATGACAACACTAACCATTCTATTTTCACCGCATTCAAAATGACGATAAAATATTCAACAGTAACAAATCTATTTTTACCGCATTCAAAATGATGATAAAATATTACCATAGAGAAGTGAAAGCAAAATGTTCTTTTTATTTCTAAAAGAAAAACAACAAAAATGCTTCTTTTAATGTAAAAAAGAAGAAGCGACAAAAATGACCCTTTTCATGTTAAAAAGGAAAAGGTGACAAAATATGCATTCTAATTCTAAAAAGAAAAAGCGACAAAAATTATCTTTTTATTCTAATGCAATATCTTTAACAAAAGTGTTATTTTAATATCAATGCGAATTCTCAATTTCTTACTACATATAAAAATGTAAATTTTATTTTACAATTGTATATCTCATCCTAAATCACATATAAAAATGTAAGTTTTAATTTTTATTACAAATCCCTTTCCTAATTACATAAAAATGTAACTTTTAATTTACGGTGCAAATCCTCTTATCTAATTACATAAAAATGTAATTTTTAATTTATTTGTGAATCCTACTTCTTTATTACCTTATAAAAAAATGTAATTTTTATTTTACATTATAAATTCAAGTCCCAATTACATAAAGAAATGTAATTTTCATAATATAATACAAATTCTATTTTAATTTCATTGAAAAATGTAATCTTTATCCTACCGTTATAACTCATATATAAATTACAAGGAAAAATGTCATTTTTATTTTACCGTTCTAATTCACATCTAAATTACGTAGGAAAATGTAATTTTTCTCATGCGGCATAAAATCAATTTAAATTACATAGGAAAATGTAATTTTTATCATGTGATGGAAATTCATATTTTAATTACATAGAAAAATGTAATTCCTATCATACGACATAAATTCATATTTAAATTACATCTAAAAATGTAATTTTTATCCTACAGTGTAAATTCAAATTTTAATTACATGTAAAAAATGTAATTTTCATTCTACCGTTATCATTCATATCTAAATTAAATAGAAAAATGTAATTTTTATCATATAGTGTAAATTCACATTTTAATTACATATAAAATATAATTTTATTCATACGGTGTGAATTCATTCATAAATACATATAAAAATGTTATTTATTTCATGCGATGAAAATTCATTCATAAATAACATAATAAAATGTTATATAATTCATGTGATGTTGCAATTTATTTTACAACATAAAATTTTATTCTTTTACTTACAACGTAAAAGCATCAACTTTTTATTCTTAATGTAAAAGTATCTACTTTTATATTTTCAATGTAAAGACATCAGCTTTTTATGTTTTACAATGTAAAGACATCAACTTTTATATTTTACAATGTAAAGACATCAACTTTTATATTTTACAATGTAAAAATATTAACTTCTCTATTTTACAATGTAAAAATATAATCTTTTCTATTTTCAATACAAAAAGATCGTCTTTTCATTTACATCGTTATATTTTCAATATAAAATATTGTCTTTTTATTTTGAACATAAAAAGAATGTCTTTTTATTTACATCGCCAAATTTTCAATATAAAATCCATTCTTTCTTTACAATGTAAAATTTACTCTTTGTTTACAATGTAATGTCCATTCTTTTTATTACATAAAAAAAATGTAAATCTTCCTACAGTGAAATTCATATATATTAATATTAAAAATAATGTCAACTAATCCTACGGTTAAATTTACTATTTAATTTACATTAGAAATAATGTAAATTTATACATGAGGTGAAAATACTTTATTTACATAATAAAACGTAAATTTCATGTCATCGCAAATTCTTATTTTAATTTTACATAATAAAATGTAAATTTCATGTCATCGCAAATTCCTATTTTAATTTTACATAATAAAATGTAACTTTCATGTCATCCAAACAATAACAGCATTCAAATAACACAACAGGTCTAAATCTAACAATTCACATCATCGTAATATACAGGGTGCTGTTTATGTTGGCATATGACAAATCAACAAGGCATGATTCAATAAAATTAACAAATAAATTATATTAATTAAACAATAAATTCAGATCTACTATTTAGATTTGCAGATCTAGCATCCTACGGTATGAATGATTCGGATCCATATTTAAAATATCACGACATAATAGATCTATCAATGAATATTTTTAATAACCAAGAATTAATAATTAAATAAATTAAATTAAATTAAATTAAAAATAAATTCTCACTTAGGCCGGATTTGAAATGAATTGTCAACTTTGATCAGGTCTTGTGTTTGAATTCAAAGCGATTTCGGATCTGGAATGATTCAAATTCAAATTCGTATGAAAAATCAAAATTTAGCCTTTAACAACTGACACAGCGACGCTACAAAGCGTGACAAAATCTGAAATAAACATTACCTAAAGTTCAAAACTTTGAATCGAGATAACTCGAGCTACGATCGACGGTATTACGAACGGTTTGCGCGAGATTGGAGAGCTACGAGAGGGGTATCTTCACCGGGAGTTGGAGCAGGTGCGGCGGCTTGTGGGTGGCGCGGTGGGGGCGCAAAGGCCACGGCTTTGGAGGCTTGTGGAAGTGGCTACGGTCGATGAGAGGTGGTGATTCTTGTTGGAGAAGAAAGAGCTCGAAAATCTCTTCGAAACGTGTATTTACACGAAGGATTTCGTTGAGAATTGGAAGAGGAATCGAAGTTTAAAATTTTGAATGGTAATTGGTTATGGTGCGGCTGAAAACCGACGGGTTGGGGGAAGTAAACACTATTCACGTGATTATATAATATTATATTAGGTTTTCCTAATCATTATTTAATAATTTAATTAGCCCGTTAAAGCCCGTTTTGGTCCGAACTCCGATTTAGGCCCAACGACTGTCGTTCCTACCATTTAGCCCCCATTCCGGACTCATCTGGACCTGTCCCGTCAGCCCAAATGGTCATCTTGGTCTCCGTTTTTAGTTTTAAAATTTAAGTCCTTTATTTCTAATTTTTCCGTACAAACAATTTTACCGGGGACACAAATTAACTCAGAAAAATCCAGAAAAATTATTTTTGGCTTTCGTATGACGATACGGTCCTAACAAAATTTATTTCGTCGAATTCTGAGACTTTTCGAAAAATGACTATTTTTCAGTCGATTAAAATTCACTGTAATTTGACAGAACAGAAATCTTTTTGCCACGGCCACACATTAATTCCAAAAATTAAACTTAACAATATTTTAACATTCCGGATCCAACAAAAGTGGTTTCGTCGAAAACGGAGATCGTTTGAAAAATGACTATTTTTAAGGGCTATATATTTAATATTAAAAATACATTTTTAAACAAATAATTTCCGAAACTCAAAATATATAAGTGCTTATACTTTCTAAATGCAGAAACATCATTTTGGACTCAATGGAAGTGGTTTCGAGTCCAAATTCCTTCGTATGTGAAAAGTAGCCTTTTGGGCCATATATATTATATATAATTAAATTCTACAGCGACCCTTCTAAAAATTGAACTAGCCATAACTTTTGATTTTTAAAACGAAATTTCAATTTTTCAGATTCTTTAGAAAGATGTGATTAAACAGATTTAAATAGTTCTTGTTTCACTCAATTCTGATTTATTTTGAATCCTGTACATTCAGTCAAACTTTAAAATTAAATTTTCAAACTACCGCGCCATTTCAGGCTCGTTTTATAAATAAATTAAATTTATTCGTTTTAACTTCAATTAAAATAAAATTTACCATTATTATTTAAATAAATCTATTTATATTCTCAAAATTCATTAAAATTTTCTAAAATAAAAATTTTAAATTGGTTCAGAATTTGCGGGTTGTTACAATCTCCCCCACTTAAAATCTTTTCGTCCTCGAAAAGGAAATAAAGATAAAAGTCGTTTATTCAACCAATTTAATTTTCATTCTTTTATTGTTTAATAATTTAATTAGATGAATTTAAATTCACACAATACAATTTCTAATGAATTAGTTGATTATAATTTCAAAATATATATAACTTTTATATATCCAAAATCATATTTTCTAAAATCGAATTATATATATAATTACAAGTACGTTAATTATAGACTTTTCACTCTGAACTCATTCTAGGGCATTACTAACCCCATCTCTAATGAGTTTTCTCATTCTAGCATACTACTGATCCTATCTCTAATGAGAATTCTGTTTTATAGGACATTAGTAATCCTACCTCTGATGAGTCTTTTGTTCAGTTCTAATGAGTTGTACCCCAAAGATTTGAGCTAACCAGAGTTCTGATACCAACTGTGATAAACCGGAAATTCCCACCCTCTGGATCGACCATAAACCACACAGGTCTGAACCAAAGAATGGAAATCTGCGGATAAATCAACTTTGGGCATACAACACATCAGAACAAATACAAAAGACTTTTATAACATCATAATAATTGTTACATCAAAGTACAGAATATATATATACTAGAGTACATTGGATAATATTACAGCGGAAGATAAATTACAAAAAATTAATACATTTCAGCGGAACTAATCTCAGTGGAAGGCTATCAACATTCTGGCCACAGCTTCAGTCTTCAATCCAAGATCTTTACTTAATATATCTGCCAAATGAGCTACTCGACTGCCCGTGTGGAAAGAGGGCACCCGAGTTTGCAAAGTGAAACAAACTACAGGTTAGTCGTGGGACTGGTGTGAGAATTCTTAATCTAAATTATCTAAATAGAAGGCTAATCCCAGGACCGCGCCGCTAACGCGGAACGGGTTTACTCTATTGGATTGTCAGTGCATAACTAAAGTAAATCATCAAATAACGCAATGCTTTTTATAAAAATGAAACCATTATAAGACCCAGGTCCCATCACACAATGCAACGCACACCAGAGGATAGGGTTTTACCTTATAATGGTCAAGAAATGATAAGTACGCAAAATACGATATTATTATTAGTGTGTATATATTTTAATTAAAACATTTCAATCATAATATCAAATCCTAGACGGCATAACTACCATCCACTATGTCGCCGTACTAGTAATACAATCAAAACCGTAAAGGGGCGTATTGGAAATTGGGTTTCCATCATGAGTCAAGGCTAGGGAGGAAGTCCTTACCGATTCGAGACACTCTAGTAATGTCCCAGGATTCGGACGGTGGCGAACCCTTGGATATAGCAGGGCCGGTCCACAACTAATTTAGCGGATTGGCAATTCCTGAACACACGCTTCCCGGTCCTATTGAACCTATAATACGGCCGAGGGCGACCGCATAAATCAGAGGCCTCTAAAAATCCAACAACCACATAAGTAAATGTCTGGGCTCCATACCATGACACCACTTCTAGCTAGAAAGAAACGTGTGCACTCCCTGCGTTCCCTTCTCCCGTTTTAGACTCTACCGGGCTGTGAGGCTCGCGAAGTCACGATATACACAAAGCTATGTCTAAAAAGACTGTGCTTTGGTCATCAACCACAAGGCCCGCTTTTCAACAAAGCCTTGATCAATTGCATCTTAGCATGCCACATTGTCAGACTCTACCATATCATTGATCATCTACTAATATATATATATAACCTCTAAGCTCATACGTCTTAGAGAAGGCTGTTAAGTGAAGAATAAATTCTCCTCCACCAAACAGAAATATATAATCGGTAGCGTTCAAAAAAATACAGTAGAAAAGAATACAATGTCAGACACACGATCCATTTACAAGTCCGCTCTGGGTCTGAGAGAAACAACGTATCCGTCGATCTCCAAATACGTTTGGACGATCATTACCAAATATCTTGCCTTGGAATGTACTTTCCCAATTCAAGATACCAGTCATCATCATCCCAACGATGCGAAAACCTTCGGTTTTCAGCCACCATCTTCATCTTCGACTCTTGATCGTCGTGATGATTATTCAGAATGGGTTACACCCTGTCTTTCTGAATAACTCGCGTATTTTGTGATTAAAAATCAAATATTGGAAAATCACACATTATTTCACATTCCGACCCCGAATATTCTTTTAGTAAGATATTCATATTAAAAGATTTTCATTAATTATATCAAAGATAAATTAATAAATTAAATCATAAGTCTTCCTTAAAAGATTTATTAAAAATTCTAATTTTGATTTAATATCAAAAATCATTTCCACAGATCATTTACTTTAAAGAATAAATCTTCTTTTTAAATGGGTTAAAGAACTCGTGTCATTTAAAACACAGTTCACGATAAACACACAAATCAATTTCCAAAATATGGAATTCCATAGATATCAATTAATACATAATCGATGTGAATTTCTGTATCGGAGTAACAATATACATGGAATAACGGCAAAGCCTCTTAAATTCCATATATAATATCAGTCTTCTATTACAGAAGCCCATCTCGATTATTACCAATCGAATTTCCACTTAATTCCAATTTATTTTATATTAAATTGGAAAAACTAGATTTTTAGAAAATGCCTTTTTAAATCTATAAAATAGATTTATAAATTCCAAATAATAATTTCGATGTAAACTGGATTAAAGGACAAATGTCATTTAAAAAAACAGTCCACGATAAATCCACTTCACGTCTCAATTTATTTCATATCATAAAATAAGATTGCAAATTCTAATAATCTTAATTAAAGGATTTCTCTTTAAATATTTATCATTATAACCCATATTTTAAAATAATCATTAAAAATATTCTTTATATAAAAGATTCTAAATGTGAAGTATTCTTTATATTACAGATTTTTATCTTTTACAAATATTCTTTGTTTTAACATATACTTAATTAAAAATATATTTTTATATTAAAATATATTCTTTATATAAAAAGAATTTCTAATGTAAGAATATTCTTATTTAAAAGATGTAACACCCCGTGTATTCTATAACAGTGAAATTCACAAATTAAAGTATAATTAATTTCAAATCAAAGAATTAAGGGAAACTGGATACGCCATAGCATTCGTCTCGGAATTCAGCTTGAGATAGAGTCCGAGTTTGCGTAAAACGGACTCCGTATGAGGGAGATATGGCCTCATGAAGTTTCAGAATTCAGTTTAAAATTCAAACAGACAAAAACAGCTCAGAAAGAAAATTCAAATTTCAAAAATCGGGCCGGATTGGCCAGAGCGGGAATTTTCCCTCCCAAGGCACCCAGGTCGACTGGGTAGTCGACCTGGGCTACCCAGGTCGACTGGTTAGTCGACCTGGGGCACCCAGGTCGACTACATAGTCGACCTGGGGCACCCAGGTCGACTACATAGTCGACCTAGGGGTCGACTGGGTAGTCGACCTGGCCCTTGAGCCAGGTCGAACCCAGCCCTTCCTGGCTGGCCTGGTATGTGCTTGGCCGAATTTCTGAGTCTTGCCTTGTCACTAGGGCTAGGTGTCAGCTCCTGGTTGGTCTCTCCTTCAAACAAACGACTATTATTAAACCAAGCTCCATCGACGGTCCTAATCAACTCACAAACTCTATAAAAAGGACATAAGACTCCACCTAATTCACACAAACAAAAATGAAGATGAGACCGCCATGCTGCCGTGAAAAGATTAGGAATAGCCGTCAAAATTGAGAGACAATTAGGAGACAATTCGAAAGCTTAAAGCAACGTCAATTAAAACAAAACAACGCCTACAACAAAAGAAAGCATCTCCAAATTCAGAATTCAGATTCCTGTATTGAAGATTCGTCATACGTTGTAAGTAGAGTGCTATTCCGATGTGAATGAACAATTGAGTTTTGATTTATGTAAAATGAGAAATGGAATTGTACTTAATTTCATTTATGATTGTATGTTGCTATAATTCTAATTCTGAATCGATTTGGGATATTGCGGTATAACGATGTTAGGCCTATTGGATATTTGCAAGTATATGATTAATGTTAACGACCATGTGTTGTGGTAGTTTATTTGAGATTCATGCAAGTATATGATTCACTATTATGCCAATATGATGTACATACTTTTATGATCACTTTTAGTGTGTAATTGGATTCAACTAAGTATTATGGTTTACATGAATTTATGTTGGAATTGGCATCGTGATTCAAGTGTAAAACCATACTTTTGTATTAGAGACAAAAGTAAGCACCTTTATGAACATGACTAAACTATGTTTGGTGTTATGCCTAGTTGAAAACATGTTTTAGGCCTATGTTGTTATCAAAATCATATGATGATATATGTGACACATAATTAAGTTAGATTTACATTCTAATTGCACGTTTACATGAATAGATTAAAAACCATGATTCAAATTTAGGTATGTTTATGCCATGATTATATGAATAGAATGGTTCATGTTTAGGTATGCTTATGCCATGATTATATGAGCAGAATGATTCATGTTTAAGTATGTTTATGCCATGATTATATGCTATTACAATGCAAGTTCACAAGTGCCAAACTTATGTTAATTAGTTCGCTATGTTGCAAGTTCAGGCGTTCACACTCCCCTTTTTATGTTACTTAGAATATATAAACACCATGTTATAAGCCTCCCCTTTTTCATGTGGCTAAGTTGGGTTTAAATGTTAAACCCAACATATGTTATATTGTAGCGAACGTATAAAACGGGGGTAATGACGATTGGGTTAAAATATAGAACATATGTGTTGGCATGTTTAACGCATGCCAACAACCTTGAAAAACAATTTAAGTGGTATAAATCAATTTTACCCAATAAAGATGAATTTGAACAATGGGCCGCAAATATTTACATATAAAAAGAAAAGAGGCAAAATATGTAAATTTAGAAAATACGATGTGTTTAACCCGAGGTTGGATTGAGTTGTGATGTAAACCTGCCCGGAACCGCCCGGCTATCCAGTAGTCACAACAATACCTATCCAATGCGGGTAGTTAAACACGGAGCCCAATAAGGACCCGAGGTTAGACTGAGTTGTGGCGTAAGACTGCCCGGACCCAACCGGCAACAGGCAACCATAACAATACCTGTCTAATATGAGAGGTCGAGGCTTTAATAAGACAATTAAGGCTGAGTCAGGATTGATAGAACTAAGTAAATTGAATTAATACTTAATCAAAATGGAACATGCTAAACTATACAGACTGATTGGTGGTTAGGTTTACAAAACACTTAACCAACTTAGCATGTTGGCTAGAAATAGAAAACCTAGTAGCGGGGGACCCTTTTCAGCAGTAACCCTACAAGGTGTATCAGGATACCCTGAACTAGGCAGGGTGGGGCACGATTACTGGGCTGACTGTAAGAGGTCAAATCGACGGCGGTGGTGCAGCAGTGTAGGTTCTAACGGGGTGCGGGCGTGCACACACTCCGGCGCAGAAAAACAAGGCACTGGGCACCAGTAGCATACCTGTGCATTCTAGGATTGTGTCGAGCCGCCACTATGGGACTTGATACACCCCATGGTGGGACCAGCATAGGTAACTACAACATCGGGGGCCGTAAGACACATGTAACTATGCGAGTAGGAGCCGATCATTAGAAACGAATCACTTCACCCTGATTATGGGGTGCATGTTGGGAACTAGTTTATATGGATGCAGAGATTAATATGGGGTACGATAGCATATTCGACTCTAGACAACTTAACTTAGTTTATGGTGCTTTCCCATTTCCAGTTTATACTTATCATACCCAGTTCTTTATTCATAGACTGAATAGTCCTAGACTTACTAGGCTTTATGTCTGACTCTACTTCTCTTTCGTCTTCTTTTCTTTCGTCCCCCCCCCCCCAGGTCCATAGGGAGGGAATACCGCAGCTTGACCAGTTTTCCCATCCACCTTGAAGAGAAAGAATGTATTGCTTGGATCTTTTTCGTTTTGGACTATGGCTTTGGACAGTAGTTATGGGACTTATGCAGTTTACTTATGTTTTTATGCTTCTTTAAATAATGTAATCAAGACTGTTATGAAGATGTTATGTTTTTGGAAGTATTGTAAGACAAATTATGACATGGTTTGTGTAACACGTATTTTGTTGAAATAAAAATTGTTGTTGTTTTCCGCTGTTCAAAAATATGTGTATTTATATCTGTCTTGTGTATCTGTGACTTATACTTATAAACCTCCACCAAAATTAGGGCATTCCCTTTGAGAGTGACCCTAACGGAGGTGGGGTGTTTCACTTAGTATTAGAGCATAGGTTTACCATATTAGATAAAAAGTTTTGAAAATTTATTTTCAAAAGAAAATTTAAAGAAGCATTTTTAAAGATAAAATATTATTTTATTTTAAAAAAGGCATAGTCCCCCCCCCCCAAAGCCATAGGTACTGTCTTTTTTCCTTCGTTTTGAATCTATCCTTTTTGTTTCAGCATGTACGAAGAACTTAACTTGCCAAAGGGTATACCAATACCTGGTTGGTTTAGACGATTCTTAGAAGCAAGGGCCACTCAGCCAGGTCCTACCGTTCCTCCTTCCCCAGCTGCAGGAAATAATCCAGCTGCAGCAGCACCTCTTCCTCCACCTCCTCCACGGGGAAATACTTTTGCTAAGATATGTAGAGATTTTAAAGCTATGGGAGGAAAGGACTTTCATGGAACCGAGTCCTTCGTGGTAGCCAAGAATTGGCTGAAAGAAACCGAGGACTTATTCATCATCTTTGAGGTAGAAGATAGGCAGAAGGTACAACTGGCAGTATGGCTACTTAAAGGCGAGGCTTCTTACTAGTGGGAAGTCACTAATGCAGAAAGACCAGTGGAAACATGGGAGGACTTTAGGGCAAGGTTTGAGGCTAAATTTCTCTCAGAAGCTGAAAGGAGTCTTCAGTTGGAAAAATTCTTATTTCTTAAGCAAGGGAATATGACAGTCAAAGAGTATGTTAACCAGTTCGATCAACTGGCTAGGTTCGGACTGGACCTAGTCAACACCCCGCACAAGAAGGCTCTCCGCTTTGTCAAGGGGTTGAATGATCCATTACACAGTTTGGCCATGACCCATATACCCATGGAAGCTACGTATGAAAGGTTGGTGCAGATGGCACTGCTGAACGAAGAGGATAAGGGCAAGAAGGAGACAATGGCAGAAAGCTCTCAAGGGAAGAAAGAGGGGTTGCAGCCTAAGAAGACAGACTTTAAGAAAGGCGGGAAAGACAACAAAGAGAAGAGGAAGTGTAATTTCTGTGGCAAAGTCGGGCACTTAGTGAAAGATTGCCGGAAAAAGAAGGCCAAGATGAATGGTGGGTGCTTTTCTTATGGTGCGACAGGCCACCTGGCTAAGGATTACCCAAAGAAGCGAGGGCAGGGGCAGAATGCTGGATCCACCTCAGGGGCATAGGTTCATGCGCTAGAAGCACCGCCTCTGCAACAGCGAGGTATAAATACTTCTATAGAAAGTGTAGTCTATCTTTATGATCACCCAGTTCGCACTTTATTTGATTCTGGCGCATCACACTCCTTTATCTCATCTGCTTTAGTAGAATCTCTACACCTAGAAACTAGAATGGTAGAGGACCCCTTAATTGTTTCAAATCCAATTGGGGGCCCAGCTTATTTATCTATGATCTTTGTGGGATTGAAAATTTCTATTCTAAGCGTAGAATTTAAATGTAGTGCCTTTGTTTTGGGCTTTTCGGGATATGGTTTGATTTTGGGCATGGATTGGCTATCCAGTAATGGGGCCATCCTTGATTGCGAGAAAAGGGTGGTTAGGCTTCTGACCCAGCTCGGTAACACTTTGGAAATTACTTGTAATCCCTCGTATGCGGTTATGCTTAGTTATCTTGAATCGCTAGATGCCTCTGTCGAAAATTTGCAATCGGTTATAGTGGTCCAGGAATATCCGGATGTCTTCGAAGAGGTGAAGGGCTTGCCTCCGAAGCGGGAGATAGACTTCCGCATATATCTTGTAGATAATGCAAAGCCCGTTGAGTTGCCCGTTAGACACATGGCTCCACGGGAAAGGAAGGAGCTCAGTAAACAAATTAAGGAGCTTCTAGAGAAGGGGTTCATTAGAAGGAGCATTTCAGAATGGGGCGCTCCAGTTGTGTTCGCCACAAAGGCGGATGGTTCACTCCGTCTATGTGTTGACTATAGGGAACTCAACAAGCTAACGAAAAAGAATAGGAACCCTCTCCCCAGAATTGACGATCTGTTCGATCAGCTTGTAGGAGCGTCTGTTTTCTCCCAACTCGATTTGGCGACCGATTTTCATCAGCTAAGGGTGGCTGCAGATAGCATCGATAAAACGGCATTCAGAACCCCAATCGGCTTCTTTGAATGGCTTGTCATGCCTTTCGGCTTGACAAACGCACCCGCTTACTTTGTGGACCTAATGAGTAGGGTGTTCAGAGATTTCCTCGATAAGTTCGTAGTGGTCTTCGTAGACGATATCTTGATCTTCTCAAAGAATGAAGAAGAGCATGCTCAACACCTAAGGGCAATCATGGAAACTCTTCCAGTCCATCAGCTAAAAGCCAAATTCTCCAAATTCCACTTTTGGAGAGAAGAAGTGAGGTTCCTTGGGCACATAGTATCCAAAGAAGGGTTAGCTGTAGACCCGGCTAAGGTAGTAGCGGTGCAGGACTGGAAGACACCAAAGAACGCAACAGAAGTCCGAAGCTTTCTCGGGCTAGTAGGCTTCTATCGGAAATTCATTAGAGACTTTGCAAAGATATCAGCTCCGCTCACAAAGATGACCAAGAAGAATCTAGTGTTCAATTGGGACTTGGATTGCAAGTTTGCTTTCCAACGACTAAAAAGGGCTCTTACAACAGCCCCAGTTTTGACGTTGCCAGATGGAAGCAAGATGTTCACAGTTTATACAGATGCATGTAGGACAGGGCTAGGCGCTGTCTTGATTCAAGAAGGGAGGGTAGTAGCTTATGGTGGAAGGCAATTGAAAGTGCGTGAAAAGAACTACCCGACCCACGATCTTGAGTTAGCTTCCATCGTCTTTGCACTCAAGTCTTGGCAACACTATCTCCTAGGTGAGAAGTTCGAACTTTACACTGACAATAAATCGTTGAAATATCTTTTCTCGTAGAAAGATCTTAACTTGAGGCAACAGAGATGGATGGAGTTTCTTGCCTCGTACGATTTCGAGATCTCCTACACTCCGGGCAAAGGTAACGAAGTGGCAGACGCGTTGAGCCGAAAGAAACTAACCCTAAGCCCGCTGTTTGTTGAAAGACAAAGCCTAGAGTTTATAGCCAGCTTTGACTTTAGGCCCTCCTCCGATTTTGTACCGGGTTTGCTAGCATCTCTCGAAGTACACCCGACTTTAGTGGATACAATAGGGACAACACAACGCGAAGACCCTCAGCTTGTGGAGGCGATTGATAGGCTCATTAGGGGTGAGACTTCAAGTCACCTCAGCAGATACTCCATCGACGACAAGGGTTGGCTAAGGCGAGACGGAAGACTATGCGTCCCAAAGACAAGGGATTTAGTAAAGAAGGTTCTCGAGGAAGCACATCACTCCAAGATGACGATACACCCAGGCGGGGATAAAATGTACAAGGACATAAAGAGAACTTTCTTTTGGAACGGCATGAACAAGGACGTGGCAGATTTCGTTTCTAAGTGTATGGTGTGCCAACAGGTTAAGGCAGAACAGAAAAAGCCTGGCGGTCTGCTCCATCCTCTAGAGGTCCCGCAGTGGAAGTGGGATAGCATCTCAATGGACTTCATTGATGGGCTGCCTAGGTCTAGAAGAGGCAACACTAGCATTTGGGTAATAGTGGATAGGCTTACTAAAAGCGCCCACTTCTTACCTATCAAGAGTAAAAGAACTGCCTCATCCCTAGCATCTCTTTACCTCAAGGAAATTGTTCGACTCCATGGAATACCCTCCAGCATTGTTAGTGACCGAGGCCCTATCTTCACAAGTGAGTTTTGGCGGAGTCTGCAAGAAGCGGTAGGCACACAGTTATGCTTGAGTACAGCCTATCACCCCCAAAGCGACGGCCAGACAGAAAGAGTGAACAGAGTTTTGGAAGACCTTTTAAGACTGTGCGTCCTTGACTTCGGAGGGACGTGGGAAGACCATCTTCCTTTGGTGGATTTTGCCTACAACAACAGCTACCAAGCAACCATCGGAATGGCACCCTTCGAAGCTTTATATGGGAGACCGTGCCGATCACCCACTTGTTGGTGGGAGTCTACTGACAAGCTCATACTTGGACCGGATATGATCCGAGAGACTTCAGAAAAAGTAGATTTAATACGGAGAAGAATAAAGATAGCCCAAGACAGACAAAAATCCTACGCCGACAAGAGGAGGACCGACCTTGAATTTGAGGATGGGGACAGAGTTTTTCTTAAGGTATCTCCGCTAAGGAACATTGTTCGTTTTGGAACCACAGGAAAACTAGCACCAAGGTTCGTAGGACCGTTCCCTATTAGCGAGAAAATTGGGAAAATGGCCTATAGATTAGAGCTACCCGAAAAGCTGGCCGGAGTTCACAACGTTTTCCATGTTTCGCACCTCCGAAAATGTCTTCATGAATCTGCTGAAGTGGTAGAGCCAAATATCCTAGAAGAAGCTAAAGTGGAACGCAAAGCAACCGTGAGGAAAGTTCCAACCCGCATAATAGGAACGGAAGTGAAGAAGCTACGCAACCGCGAAGTCAAGCTCGTCAAAGTTCAGTGGAGCGACGCTGAGGGAGATGCAACTTGGGAAACTGAAGCTAGAATACGTGCAGCCTACCCTTTTCTTTTCGAGGGTACATCTTTGATCTTTCTTTTTCCTTAAGTTGCGCTTTTATCTATCTTTTTTGGTATATCTCTTCGACCTTATCTTTTAGGTAGAAACTCTTTGGATGAAAACATGTGATTGAAACATGTTATGGATGATGGTTGCAAGTGGTTGCAAGTGATTGCTAGTGGTTGCTCGTGGTTGCATATACACACACAATTTAGGTTTTAGATCGGCTCAGTCAGTTCATATTGCATATGCATATATATATATATATATATATATATATATATATATATATATATATGTTTGCATTTGTATATGGTTGAAGTTTAATGCTTTGTCATATGGATGTTGCATTTATATGAATAATTGTGCACTCATGTAGATTCATGAATAGAAAAATTTGCATACATAATGGATTCATGACACTTACATAATTTGCATTAAGGAGGTCAACTGAATCACTAGACCGACTGATTTTGCATTAGATAAGTACATGTACACACACTTCGCATACAATCATGAAGCATTAGAAGTCTTTTAAGGACAATGGATGCTCGTGTTTGATGGATGAGTAGATGGATGTTTGGATGTTAGGACATACATTCTTCCTGAACTTGAAGATTTCAGGGACGAAATCCTTTTAAGTGGGGGAGAATGTAACACCCCGTGTATTCTATAACAGTGAAATTCACAAATTAAAGTATAATTAATTTCAAATCAAAGAATTAAGGGAAATGGGATACGCCATTGCATTCGTCTCGGAATTCTTCTTGAGATAGAGTCCGAGTTTGCGTAAAACGGACTCCGTATGAGGGAGATATGGCCTCCGGAAGTTTCAGAATTCAGTTTAAAATTCAAACAGACAAAAACAGCTCAGAAAGCAAATTCAAATTTCAAAAATCAGGCCGGATTGGCCAGGGCAGGAATTTTCCCGCCCAAGGGAACCAGGTCGACTGGGTAGTCGACCTGGGCTACCCAGGTCGACTGGGAGTCGACCTGGCCCCTGAGCCAGGTCGAACCCAGCCCTTCCTGGCTGGCCTGGTCTGTGCTTGGCCGAATTTCTGAGTCTTGCCTTGTCACTAGGGCTAAGTGTCAGCTCCTGGTTGGTCTCTCCTTCAAACGAACGGCTATTATTAAACCAAGCTCCATCGACAGTCCTAATCAACTCACAAACTCTATAAAAAGGACCTAAGACTCCACCTAATTCACGCAAACAAAAATGAAGATGAGACCGTCATGCTGCTGAGGAAAGATTAGGAATAGCCTTCAAAATTAAGAGACAATTAGGAGACAATTCGAAAGCTTAAAGCAACGTCAATTAAATCAAAACCACGCCTACAACAAAGGATAGCATCTCCAAATACAGAATTCGGATTCCTGAATTGAAGATTCGTCATACGTTGTAAGTAGAGTGCTATTCCGATGTGAATGAACTATTGAGTTCTGATTTATGTAAAATGAGAAACGGAATTGTACTTAATTTCATTTATGATTGTATGTTGCTATAATTCTAATTCTGAATCGATTTGGGATATTGCGGTATAACGATGTTAGGCCTATTGGATATTTGCAAGTATATGATTAATGTTAACGACCATATGTTGTGGTAGTTTATTTGAGATTCATGCAAGTATATGATTCACTATTATGCCAATATGACATACATACTTTTATGATCACTTTTAGTGTGTAATTGGATTCAACTAAGTATTATGGTTTATATGAATTTATGTTGGAATTGGCATCGTGATTCAAGTGTAAAACCATACTTTTGTATTAGAGACAAAAGTAAGCACCTTAATGAACATGACTAAACTAAGTTTGGTGTTATGCCTAGTTGAAAACATGTTTTAGGCCTATGTTGTTATCAAAATCATATGATGATATTTGTGACACATAATTAAGTTAGATTTACACTCTAATTGCAAGTTTACATGAATAGATTAAAAACCATGATTCATATTTAGGTATGTTTATGCCATGATTATATGAATAGAATGGTTCATGTTTAGGTATGCTTATGCCATGATTATATGAGCAGAATGATTCATGTTTAGGTATGTTTATGCCATGATTATATGCCATTACAATGCAAGTTCACAAGTGCCAAACTTATGTTAATTAGTTCGCTATGTTGCAAGTTCATGCGTTCACACTCCCCTTTTTATGTTACTTAGAATATATAAACACCATGTTATAAGCCTCCCCTTTTTCATGTGGCTAAGTTGGGTTCAAATGTTAAACCCAACATATGTTATATTGTAGCGAACGTATAAAACGGGGGTAATGACGATTGGGTTAAAATATAGAACATATGTGTTGGCATGTTTAACGCATGCCAACAACCTTGAAAAACAATTTAAGTGGTATAAATCAATTTTACCCAATAAAGATGAATTTGAACAATGGGTCGCACATATTTACATATAAAAAGAAAAGAGACAAAATATGTAAATTAGAAAATACGATGTGTTTAACCCGAGGTTGGATTGAGTTGTTATGTAAACCTACCCGGAACCGCCCGGCTGTCCAGTAGTCACAACAATACCTATCCAATGTGGGTGGTTAAACACGGAGCCCAATAAGGACCCGAGGTTAGACTGAGTTGTGGCGTAAGACTGCCCGGACCCAACCGGTAAGAGGCAGCCACAACAATACTTGTCTAATATGAGAGGTCGAGGCTTTAATAAGACAATTAAGGCTGAGTCAGGATTGATAGGATTAAGTAAATTGAATTAATACTTAATCAAAATGGAACATGCTAAACTATACAGACTGATAGGGGTTTAGGTTTACAAAACACTTAACCAACTTAGCATGTTGGCTAGAAATAGAAAACCTAGTAGTGGGGGACCCATTTCAGCAGTAACCCTACACGGTGTATCAAGATACCCTAAACTAGGCAGGGTGGGGCACGATTACTGCGATGAATGTAAGAGGTCAAATCGACGGCGGTGGTGCAGCAGTGTAGGTTCTAATGGGGTGCGGGCGTGCACACACTCCGGCGCAGAAAAACAAGGCACTGTGCACCAGTAGCATACCTGTGCTTTCTACGATTGTGTTGGGCCGCCACCATGGGACTTGATACACCCCATGGTGGGACCAGCATAGGTAACTACAACATCGGGGGCGTAAGACACATGTAACTACGCGAGTAGGAGCCGATCATTAGAAACGAATCACTTCACCCTAATTATGGGGTGCCTGTTGGGAACTAGTTTATATGGATGTAGAGATTAATATAGGGTACGATAGCATATTCGACTCTAGACAACTTAATTTAGTTCATGGTGCTTTCCCATTTCCAGTTTATACTTATCATACCCAGTTCTTTATTCATAGACTGAATAGTCCTAGACTTACTCAGGCTTTATGTCTGACTCTACTTCTCTTTCGTCTTCTTTTCTTTCGTTCCCCCCCCCCCCCCAGGTCCACAGGGAGGGAATACCGAAGCTTGACCAGTTTTCCCATCCAGCTTGAAGAGAAAGAATGTATTGCTTGGATCTTTTTCGTTTTGGACTATGGCTTTGGACAACAATTATGGGACTTATGCAGTTTACTTATGTTTTTATGCCTCATTAAATAATGTAATCAAGATAGTTATGAAGATGTTATGTTTTTGGAAGTATTGTAAGACAAATTATGACATGGTTTGTGTAACACGAATTTTGTTGAAATAAAAATTGCTGTTGTTTTCCGCTGTTCAAAAATATGTGTATTTATATCTGTCTTGTGTATCTGTGACTTATACTTATAAACCTCCACCAAAATTAGGGCATTCCCTTTGAGAGTGACCCTAACGGAGGTGGGGTGTTTCAAAAGAACACCTGAATCAAAATGCAACACAAACATTTACCATATAATTTTGGATTATATGGATTTCACACATATCATATATACCAATAACAGTAAAATCATCCATTTCATCCAAAGTGTAAATTCCACTGCGTAAGCGTTAAAATTAAATAATAACGCTCATCGCAGCCTGTCGATCTAACGATCAACATACAACTAATATTGGGATTAGTGTATGTTAATTTTCATCCCAACACCCGTGTGGGATTTCAACCAACAAACAAATAATAAATTATTTATGCACTTGGGCGATGTGTGAAAATAATCGACCCAATCACATAAACAAGTCAGATAACTTGCCTATGGCAGTGTAATACACAATATATAACATGACAACAAAAATGTCACCTTTATACCTATTCCTTTTATTGCATATAAAAAGGTCAATAAAAATGAAACCCTTATTTCTATACTTTTATCGCATATAAAATGTCGATAAAAATATAATCTTTTATTTCAATTCCTTTTTATTTTAACTTACATTTTGAACGTAATTTACCTTTTTATTGTTTATTTACATCAAAATGTAAATGTTCCCTTTTTCATTGTTTATTATTAACAATAAAAATCTCATCATCTATGTTTATTCTTTTCAACGAAAGCAATTCTACATAAAAATGTAATTCTTTAATTATATTCTTTTTTTTAGAAAGACAAATAAAATGTTACACAAAAATATACTCTTTTATCGCATCAAAAATGTCGATAAAAATGAATCACTAACATTGTCTATTTTTATCGCACCAAAAATGTCGATAAAAATGACAACACTAACCATTCTATTTTCACCGCATTCAAAATGATGATAAAATATTCAACAGTAACAATTCTACTTTTACCGCATTCAAAATGATGATAAAATATTACTATAGAGAAGTGAAAGCAAAATGTTCTTTTTATTTCTAAAAGAAAAACAACAAAAATGCTTCTTTTAATGTAAAAAAGAAGAAGCGACAAAAATGACCCTTTTCATGTTAAAAAGGAAAAGGTGACAAAATATGCATTCTAATTCTAAAAAGAAAAAGCGACAAAAATTATCTTTTTATTCTAATGCAATATCTTTAACAAAAGTGTTATTTTAATATCAATGCGAATTCTCAATTTCTTACTACATATAAAAATGTAAACTTTATTATACAATTGTATATCTCATCATAAATCACATATAAAAATGTAGGTTTTAATTTTTATTACAAATCCTTTTCCTAATTACATAAAAATGTAACTTTTAATTTACGGTGCAAATCCTCTTATCTAATTACATAAAAAAGTAATTTTTAATTTATTTGTGAATCCTACTTCTTTATTACCTTATAAAAAATGTAATTTTTATTTTACATTATAAATTCAAGTCCCAATTACATAAAGAAATGTAATTTTCATAATACAATACAAATCCATATTTTAATTTCATTGAAAAATGTAATCTTTATCCTACCGTCATAACTCATATATAAATTACAAGGAAAAATGTCATTTTTATTTTACCGTTCCAATTCACATCTAAATTACATAGAAAAATGTAATTTTTCTCATGCGGCACAAAATCAATTTAAATTACTTAGGAAAATGTAATTTTTATCATGCGATGGAAATTCATATTTTAATTACATAGAAAAATGTAATTCCTATCATATGACATAAATTCATATTTAAATTACATCTAAAAAATGTAATTTTTGTCCTACAGTGTAAATTCACATTTTAATTACATGTAAAAAAATGTAATTTTCATTCTACCGTTATCATTCATATCTAGATTACATAGAAAAATGTAATTTTTATCATACAGTGTAAATTCACATTTTAATTACATATAAAATGTAATTTTATTCATACGGTGTGAATTCATTCATAAATACATATAAAAATGTTATTTATTTCATGCGATGAAAATTTATTCATAAATAACATAATAAAATGTTATATAATTCATGCGATGTTGCAATTTATTTTACAACATAAAATTTTATTCTTTTACTTACAATGTAAAAGCATCAACTTTTTATTCACAATGTAAAAGTATCTACTTTTATATTTTCAATGTAAAAATATCAGCTTTTTATGTTTTATAATGTAAAGACATCAACTTTTATATTTTACAATGTAAAGACATCAACTTTTATATTTTACAATGTAAAATATTATCTTCTCTATTTTACAACATAAAAATATAATCTTTTCTATTTTCAATACAAAAAGATCGTCTTTTCATTTACATCGTCAAATTTTCAATATAAAATATTGTCTTTTTATTTTGAACATAAAAAGATTGTCTTTTTATTTACATCGCCATATTTTCAATATAAAATCCATTCTTTCTTTACAATGTAAAATTTACTCTTTATTTAAAATGTAAAGTCCATTCTTTTTATTACATAAAAAAAATGTAAATCTTCCTACGGTGAAATTCATATATATTAATATTAAAAATAATGTCAACTAATCCTACGGTTAAATTTACTATTTAATTTACATTATAAATAATGTAAATTTATACATGAGGTGAAAATACTTTATTTACATAATAAAACGTAAATTTCATGTCATCGCAAATTCTTATTTTAATTTTACATAATAAAATGTAAATTTCATGTCATCGCAAATTCCTATTTTAATTTTACATAATAAAATGTAAATTTCATGTCATCCAAACAACAACAACATTCAAATAACCCAACAGGTCTAAATCTAACAATTCACATCATAGTAATATACAGGGTGCTGTTTATGTTGGCATATGACAAATCAACAAGGCATGATTCAATAAAATTAAAAAATAATTTATACTAATTAAACAATAAATTCAGATCTACTATTTAGATTTGCAGATCTAACATCCTACGGTATGAACGATTCTGATTCATATTTAAAATATCAGGACAACAGATCTATCAATGAATATTTTTAATAACCAAGAATTAATAATTAAATAAATTAAGTTAAATTAAAAATAAATTCTCACTTAGGCCGGATCTGAAATGAATTGTCAACTTTGATCAGGTCTTGTTTTTGAATACAAAGCGATTTCGGATCTGGAATGATTCAAATTCAAATTCGTATGAAAAATCAAAATTCAGCCTTTAACAACTGACACAGCGACGCTAGAAAGTGTGACAAAATCTGAAATAAACATTACCTAAAGTTCAAAACTTTGAATCGAGATAACTCGAGCTACGATCGACGGTTTTACAAACGGTTTGCGGGAGATTGGAGAGCTACGAGAGGGCTATCTTCACCGGGAGTTGGAGGAGGTACGGCGGCTTGTGGGTGGTGCGGTGGGGGCGCAAAGGCTACAGCTTTGGAGGCTTGTGGCGGTGGCTACGGCCGATGAGAGGTGGTGATTCTTGTTGGAGAAGAAAGAGCTCGAAAATCTCTTCGAAAAGTGTATTTACACGAAGGATTTCGTTGAGAATTGGAAGAGGAATCGAAGTTTGAAGTTTTGAATGGTAATGGGTTATGGTGCGGCTAAAAATCGACGGGTTGGGGAAGAAAACACTTGTAATAACCCGCGAATTCTGAGCCAGTTTAAAATTTTTATTTTGGCAATTTTAGCGAATTTTGAATATTTAAAATAGATTATTTTAAACAATATCGACGAAAATTTATTTTTGAATGGAATTCGAACGTATATATTATATACGTCGTCGTTAGAATATAAATAATTATATATAATTATAAAAGGAATTGAAAATGGCGCGGTAGTTCGATAATTCGATTTCAAACTTCAATTGAATGTACCGGGTGCAAAACAATCCGAATTTTTGTGAAACCAAAAATAATAGGATTTAATTGGGAATATCTTTCCAACGAATCCGAAAAATCAAAATTTCATAGCGGGGATAAAAAGATATGTCCAGTTGAAAATTCTGAATAGTCGCTATGGAATTCAGGCCCTTAAAAATGGAGATTTTGCAAACAACCTCGGATTTCGACGAAACCACTTTTGTTGGGTCCGTGATGTCAAATTATTGCTAGGTTTCAAATTTCATAATTTTTCGAATCAATATGTGAGCGTGGCAAAAGAAAACGTATTTGACCATTTCAGTTGAATTTAATCGACTGGAAAATGGTCATTTTTCCGACGGTCTCAGAATTCGACGAAATTAGTTTTTTTAGGACCGTATAGTCAATATGAAGCTAGAAAATATTTTTCTGGAATTTTTCTAGTTAGTATGTGACCCCGGTAAATTGAAATGTACGTTTGAAATTTAATATAATGATTTAAATGTAAATTTAACGGAAACTGATCGTAACGTTCGAATCAACCTACGATACATGTCCCATTGTGTTCGGAATGGGGGTAATACGCTATGGACGACAGGCGGTGGACCTCGTTTAGAGGTCGTATGTAAAAGTCAACTTTTTGCATAATTAAATAATAAATTAAAAGCTTCTCTCTCTCCTCACTCCCTTTAAACCCGTTGGCCCCTCTCTTCCTCAAAATCGTTTTTTAACAGAAAATAAAAAAAAGGAGAAAGAAGGGCGACGGGGGGGGGGGGGTGAGCCGCCGCCGCCACCGCACCTGCGCCCCCCCCTAGCGACGCTGCCGCCGCTGCTGCTTCATCTCCTCCTCCCCTTCCACCTCGTCCTCGCGATAGACCCCCCCCCCCCAGGCACTGCGCGATGCAAGCAGCCCCCCCAAACCTGCATCCAACACCTCCACCGCAGCCTCGTCGAGCTGGGCCACCGTCCAGGCGCGCCGCCGCCGTCCTCCAGGCGGAGCCCTACTCCGACTACACCTCCCCCTCGCGCGATTCTCTCCTCCTCCCTCTTCAACAGTAAAGTAAGTTTTTAATTAATTATTTTAAGTTATTTTATATACTCAGTTTTATTGTGAATGAATTTTCAGAGATTTTTATATGCTAGAGAAAGAAAAATATGATTTTTATCATATGTGAAATATAAAAATATAATCCTTTATGTTGTAGAAGTTATAAAAATATAATCCTTTATGTTGTAGAAGTTATAAAAATATAATCTTTTATATTGTAAAAAAAGATAAATATATGATTTTTACATGGTAGGAATTATAAAAATATAATCTTTATGAAATATAGAATACAAAAATATCATCTTTGTCTATCTAGCGAAATAAAAATCTGATTTTTATTATATATACATTGAAATAAAGAGGTGATTTTTATAATGAGGAAATAAAAGCAAAATCTATAATTTTGAAAAGATGAATTCTTTATATTTGGAAAGGAGAAATCTTTATAGTTGAAAAGGCGAAATCTTTATATGAAGAATAGCAATGTAAAAATATAATTTTTATCTATATAGTAGCGATGTAAAAATAGAATTTTTATCCATATAGCGTGAAAGTAAAAATTCGATTTTTATATATTGAATAGCGTGAAAGTAAAAATTCGATTTTTATATATTGAATAGCGTGAAAGTAAAAATTCGATTTTTATATATTGAATAGCGAAGTAAAAATTCGATTTTTATATATTGAATAGCGAAGTAAAAATTCGATTTTTATATATTGAATAGCGAAGTAAAAATTCCATTTTTGCATATGTAGTGGCTACGGGCAACGAAGATGACAAAGATGCGATAGTGATGAAGATTTCTATAAAAGAAGAGTCATGAAGTTGGATAGCTAGTCGGTGAGAACTCCTCGCTCTAAATTTCTTTTTCTAGTTATATATATATATATATATATATATATATATATATATATATATATATATACTAGGATGCAGACGGTGTTTAGTAGCACCCGAGACCCGTCATCCACAGACCATGGATGGCTTGTTTGTTAAATTGTTTGGTTGTGTAGTTGGTTAGTCTATTTGGTTTGAATTGAATTGTTTGGTGAAATGGAATGGATTTGATTAATGTGTGAATGGCGTGGGCCTTCACTAGACCGGGGATAAGGCTAGGCCTTGTCCCGTTTCTAGTATCGTGCCGTTATACCGCCGAAATTTTCTAAAATATGTTAGTAAAATAAAAATATCATTTTTATTGTATAAATGAACCGAATAGGATATTCATATTTTGAATAAAATATATTATCGTTAAAAATATAATTTTTAACGTGAAAGTGAATAAATGAATATTTATAAACAAATCGGTCGATTTGTTTATATACACTGATTTGACTGATATCGATTGGGTCGATAAATTTTACACGTCGCCCAACTGCACAACTAAAATCTGTGTTTGATTGTTTGAAACCCCACACGGGTGCTGGGATGAAATTTGAAGTTCACTCATCCTGATTGATTAAATATGTCAATCGATCGATTGACAGGCTGTTATAAGCGTCAGATATCTATATTTGAATCTTATACAGTGTAGTGCACTTTGGTTGATGGTTGATTATTTTTCAATGCTATTATATACGTGTGATGTATGAAAATCCATATAATTAACATTATATGGTGATTGATTGGGCCTCATTCCAATCGGGAAAATAATGAATATTATAAAAGAAAATTCATGTGTTGAATCTATTCATGTGTTGAATAACAAAAATAGTCATGTGTTGACGATATTCATGTGTTGAATCTATTCATGTGTTGAGTGAAATATTTTATATAATATAATTCACATCTTTATCATATTTACAATTAGAATCTACTTCACGGTGGAGTCTAATTAAAATCAAACGATAGATACCATAGTTTTATAAAATATTTTAAATAACAAAAATAGTGATGTGTTGATAGTATTCATGTGTTGAGATTAGTCGTGTGTTTAAAGAAATATAGATTCATGTGTTGAATAGAATAAATATTCATTTGTTGAATGGAATAAAGAAGTTTATTGAAATATATATAAAGCCGTGTTGATTAGAGTTGCGCTATTTTGACGCAAACGATATTTATATCGATTTTATTCATCTTACAATGAATATTGAAAGGTGATTTCAAAATCTAATATTTTGAAATGAAATTCAAATTGAATTAGATAAAAAATGAAATTGAAATTTTATTGAATCAATTTGAAATGAATTCGAGTCGAATTGAAATCCAATCGATTTGAAATTGAATATAGAAGTTGAAATGGTTTTGAAAACGAATTTAAAACGATTTATAAAATACGTTTTAAAAAGGAAATCGCCGAAATATATAATATATATATATATTATATATATATAATGGCCTGAATAGAACGCGCCGCGCCGCGGCAGTTCGTGAATTTTGACCATTGACTTCGGATTGACATTACGGGAGATCCGAACGTCGGATTCTCCTAAAACCGGAACCGTTGGGTTCGTATCGAAAAGAGCTTTCCAATGAATATTAGAAATTTGAAATCTAACAGTTGGATTTGGAATTATGTCCAAATCAAATTCGGAAAAGGTCGTTGTAAGTGCAGTTCGATGGCCGTTGATGGAAATCGACTGTACGGGCCTTGATAACATTATTAAAAATATCTACAATTTGTGTAAAATTATAATATGTGAATTGGAAAGAATTGGGCTGGAAAATTCCACATTTGAGGATAAAAATAGATTTTTATCGACATGAACTAGTTTTGAACTAGAATTAAAATCAATTTATTTTTGAAATAAATAAATTGAATTTGAAGGTGATTTTAAAAATAATCAATATTCCCAATACGTGGATTGGACTGGAGTTGAATCGAAATTATCTTCGGGATATTTTGATGTTGGATTTCGTGACTATACAGATATTGTTATGGGAATTTGAAAGATATATTTTATATCGTTATTTCCAATACGATATTAGTTGGTTTCAGAATTTGATATTGAATATAAGCCGGTATATTTTCTATTCAGAGCCTTGTAATTTATATCAGATGTGATTTGGGTTTATCGTGAATCGTGTTTTAGATGACATTGGTTCTTTAACCCAGTTAAAGGCAAGATGTTGATTTTTGGAAAGATTAAAACTAAGTGGAGTTTTAATGAATCTTTAATTAGATTAAAATGTGAATTGATAATTTAAATTATCAAATCTGAAAGGTGATCGAGAATGGAGTACCACCAGTTTTACTCCACAGCGATAGTCAAATCTTTAATTAGATTTGAACGTGAGATGGTAATTAATTTTACCGATGACACCGTGGTGTTAGGAATGGAGTATCACCAGTTCTTGTTGCAGTCGTGATGGGGGGTTCTCACTTCGCGGTTTGGTGGCGAACGGGAGACTCTTACCCCCACATGTCCCTTGTGGTGAGGGTTGGTTAGGCAGTGGCCGGGAGACTCGAGAGGGTCACCGTAAAACAAGTTACTGGGGGACCGCTGGTGTAACAACCCTGAATTTTGGGGCTAACTTAAAATTTTATTTTAAGTTATTTTAATGAGTTTTGGCTATTTAAAATAATTTATTTAAAATAATAATGATCACAAATTTGGTTCAAATCGAAGTTAGAATGAATAATTTAATTTAATTATAAAGGGAGTTTAAAACAGCACTGCAGTTTGAAATTTTGACTTTGAACTTTGACTGACTGTACAGGATGCAAAATAAATCGGAATTGAGCGAAACAAGAAATATCTAAATATGTTTAACTATATCTTTCTAATGAATTTGAGAAATTGAAATTTCGTTTTAAAAATCAAAGGTTATGTCCAGTTTAAAATTTAGAAAAGTCGCTGTAGAATTTATATATACTTTAATATAATATATTGGCCTTAAAAATAGTCATTTTTCAAATGACCTCGGTTTTCGACGAAACCACTTTTGTTGGAACCGGAATGTCGAATTATTGTTAAGTTTAATTTTCCAGAATTTTTCGAATTAATATGTGAGTGTGGAAAAGGAAAACGTGTTTTGACTGTTAAATTTAATCGACCTGAAAATGACCATTTTTCCAACGGTCTCATAATTCGACGAAATTAGTCTTTTTAGAAATGTATCGTCAAAACATAACTAGAAATAATTTTTCTGGATTTTCCGGAGTCCGTATGTGGCCCCGGTGAATTTAATTGTACGTCAGAATTAAATAATTAAGGGTTTTAAATATTAAATTAAAGAAAAACATATCGTAACAGCCGAATTGCGTTACGAGGCCTGTTCCATTGCGTCCGGAACAGGGGTATTTGCCTAGAAACATTTTTCGTTGAATTTAATTTGGAGTTCCAGACGATATACGAATTTAAAAGGATTAAATTCATTAAAATACACTAGAAATACGCGTATAAATACCCACCGTATACGCTAACCCTAAACCTATTCCTGTGGCCGCCGTATTCACTTTTTCAATGGCCGAAATCATCCGATTTTGGTTCCTCAATTTCTTCCTCCCCACAAAGAATTAAAACATGAATCAATACTCAAATCGAAGAGGGACTCGAGCTCGTCTTTTTGATACGGCTTGATCGCCCCTGGAGCCCCGTACCTCGAGAACCGAGCACCCAAACGCCGGCCAAAGCCAGCGCCATCGCCACCACAAGGTGCGATCGCACCTGACGCAAGCGGGTCCCCCATGCGCGCCTCCCGGAGCCCGACAACCCCAAGCCATCTGATCGGCCTCCAGTGCCTCGTACAGCGAGCAAACCTCTGACCTAGTTTAGAACCAAATATGTATATACGTCGACCTTGATTTGATGAGGAAGAAGATGTAATTTTCATAAGTAATTTATTTTATTTATTTTATTTAAATTGTTTACAACACAAATCGAACCATAACTCATCGATATGAACATGAAATCGAATAATTTCAGAAGCTGTGCACTCGTAAGAATGGGATCTGCAACTCTAGACTGGAAAGGAGTGATTCTGAACAGCTTGAAATTTTGGCCAAATTCTACAACGACTGTGAGATTTCTATATTTAATTATTAAAATTAAATTATTCCTTGCTATGTGAATTCTATATGTGTATGTTGTGAAATCCATATTGTTAATGGCTATGAAATTTGAATTGATTGTGGTTGTTATGTGTATTTGTTGATGTGATGACATTTGTGTTGAAAACAAAATTGTTGAATCAATTATACCATTGGGTTGAGGTTTGATTTGCCAAATAAAATCGGTATTCTTGTCAAAACTAGAATTGACAAAATTAAAATTGTCATTTTATTGAAATCAAAAATGAAAAATTTTTCATTGGAATTTAGTTGAAATAAAAAAGGACAATGTTTTCATTGCTTCTTGATGAAAATAAAAGATTCATTTTTCAAGGTCAATTTTTGTTGAAAATAAAAAGTTTTTTTTTTCACCGTCATTTTGTTAAATTAGATTGATACACAAAATAGACATTTTGTGTAATTAGAAATAATCAACTTTGTTGTAATGAGAATGACACTCAAAATATACTTTTTGTTAAAATAGAATGACATCAAAATATTTACTTTTGTGGTAATAGAATTGACACCCAAATTTTACATTTGTGTGAAATTAGAAGAGACACACAAAAATTTTTGTGAGATTTCTCAAAATTAAAATAATTAAATATACATATATATATAGAAATATATATATTTAAATTGATTATGATTGTGTCATTATTATACGCTATATGAAACACATATATGCGGTGCATAAAAATTTAGATTAACTGATTGATTGTGATGATGAATTGTGTTTGTTAATTATATTATAAAGCACAAGATTAACATTTTGTTAATTATATTATAAAGGATAAAATTTACATTTTTAGTAATTAGATTAAAAAGGACCAAAAATACATTTTTGTAAATTAAATTATATTGGACAAAAGTTAACACTTTTTGTTAATTTGATTTAACCAAAATCAACATTTTGATTTCATTAGAAGTGATTTAACCAAAATCAACATTTTGATTTCATTAGAAGTGATTAGACTAAAATCAGCATTTTGTTCACATTAAAAGGAATTTTTACAAAATTATCATATCTTGTATATTAAAAGGAGTTTTCCAAAATTAGTATATTTTTATATATATTAAAGAGAATAAATTAGAAATGTATACTTTTATATACCTTAAAATGAATGAACTGGAAAAGTATATTTTTATACATTTAAAAGAATTAAGAAAAAAATACCGTTTTGGTTAGAAATATGACATTAGAATAAAAATTACCATTTATGTTATAATAATGTCATGTCATGTGACTAAAAATACTTATTTTTATTCTGATATTAGGATTGTTAAACATGTCATTTAGTTAATCATGTTATGCTAATATAAACATGTCATTTTAGTTAAAAGTGTTGTGATAAATAAAAATGTCAATTACATAGGATTTGTGCATGATAAATAGAAATGTCGCTTTTTACCTTTAGAATTGACCTATTTATCAAACTATGATAGTGGGATTAAAATTGACATTTTTGTCAAATTATAGTAGTTGAATTAGAATTGACATATTTGTCAAATTATGATAGTTGGATTAAAGTTAACAATATTGTCAATATAAATTAGTTACGACAAAAATTCACATGTTTATTAATATAAATTAGTAGCGTCAAAACTCGCATTTTTGTTTAAAGTAGATAAAAGGATAAAAACAAAATAAACATTTTGTTAAGAAGAAATAAGAAAAAGGATTAAGTATTTACATTTTTCAATGTAAAAGAATAGGGATTAAGCATTTACATTTCTTATGTAAATACTTAAGATGAAATAATTGAAACATTTATTTACGTTTACGTAAATAAATAAGGTAAAGTAATTTAGACATTCATTTACAAATAGGTAAATAAATGAGAAAAGAAAATAAAAGGGATAAAAACATTTATTCCATTTTTCTTAATATGAATTAGTATGCTTAACCCGAGGTTGGATTGAGTTGTGATGTAAACCTGCCCGGACCAGCCCGGCTGTCCAGTAATCACAACAATACCTATCCAATGTGGGAGGTTAAAGCATATGTAAACTATTTAGTGTAAATACAATAAAACACAGAAAAAGCAAGACATTTATTTACATTAGATAAATAAAAGATTAAATAAAATTATACTTTTATGTAATTAAAGAACATGTTTTACATTGTAAATAAAATTACATTTCTATGTAATTAAGATTATAAGACTAAACTTGTGAATTAGAATTTATTTACATTTTCTTATGTAAAAAAAAGGGAATAAAAAGAACCAAAATTTAGATGGTAATTATTTACATTTTCTTATGTAAATAAAAATAATAAAAAGAAATGTTAGAAAAGAATTAACATAAGATATTCTTTTTATGTTAAAAAGAAATATTAGAAAAGAATTAAAGAAATACATTTATTTACATTTACTATGTAAATAGGATTGGCAAGGAAATTGAAACCATTTATTTACAAATAGCGTAAATAAATATGAATAAGAAATTAGATACATTTATTTATAATTAATGTAAATAAATATAGCAAAATTAAAAGTAAAACATTTATTTACAAATAGTGTAAATAAATAAGATAAAAGAAAAGTAAAAACATTTATTTACAAATAGTGTAAATAAATAAGAAAAAGTAGAAGAAGAAAAACCATTTATTTACATTTGGGTAAAGAAATAAGAAAAGGAAAATGAAAACTTTTATTTATATCTAGGTAAATAAATAAATGGTAAGAAAGAATATTTATTTACATTTAGAGTAAATAAATCAAAAGATAGAAAAGATTATATGATTATTTATTTACATTTAGTGTAAATAAACCAAAGATAGAAAAAGAACATCTATTTATATTTGGTGTAAATAAAGCATGAATTAAAGTGAATTTAAAAAGCACATTTTATTTACATTTTAAATGTAAATAAAAACAGAGTAAAATAAAAGTGATATTTTTATCGTCATTATAAATGCGATAAAAGAATAGACGTTAATAGTTGAAATCGCCAAACGATTTATATTTATATATATATATAAATATAAATTATAAATTAAACGGAACGCGCACGGCAGTTCGCGTATCGGCAATCGTAACTTTAAACGGTTATACCGAGAGATCCGACCGTCGAATTTTCCCAAAACTGGAGCCGTTAGGACTGCTTTGGGAAGATCTTTCCAACGACATAAATTTCGTCAAATTCCAATGGTTAGATTTCAAGTTATGTGTAAATCAAATTTGGTTGAAAACAGCGCCAGGGTCGCCCATTGACCCGAAGCGTCGTTAAATTAATTTAGGCTATTTTTATATAAATAAAAATAGCGATAGGTCGTTATCAAATTTTAATAACGATAGGAAATGTTTTCAAATTATTATATATATATATATATATATGCGAGAATCATTTGAAAAGTCCGAGTTCAATCTCATTTCAAATGATTATACGATGTTCTAAGTCGAAGATTTAAAGAGGGTGATTGAAGACCGGCGATCTTCACGTCGAATGGATGTGTTGCTACTGAGACCCATGAGAGGAGTAGCTACCTTGAAAGGGCTTCAGTGGTGGCCGTTCGGACGAAGTGTTGATTTGTACGGATTTGACTTTCGCTCAGACCCAGAGCATAAGTTTATAAATGTAATGTATGTCTGACGTTGTAGTCCTTTATACTACATTCGTTGATCTCTCTTAATATATATCTGTTTGGTGGTTAACACCCTTCTCTGAGACGTACGAGCTTAGGGGTTATATATTGGTAGAAATCAATGGTATAGTATGGACTGACAATGTGGCATGCTAAGATGCATTGATCAGGGCTTTTGTTGAAAAGCAGGCCTTGTGGTTGATGATGAAAGCACGGCCTATTTAGGCGTAGCTTTGTGTATAGCGTGACTTCGCGAGCCTCACACCCCGGTATGAGTCAAAAACGGGATACGGACTGCAGGGAGTGCACACGTTTCTTTCTAGCTAGAGTGATGTCAGGGACCTACCAGCGCTGACATTTTACTTATGTGGATGATGGATTTTGAGGCGCCTCGTGTTTTATAGGCCGTTGGTGGTCATATTATAGGTCCAAAGGGATCGGGAAGCGTGTGTTCAGGCATAACTAATCCACTGCCCATAGGCGGGGACCGGCCCTGAAGATCCAAGGGTTCACTGCGGGGGATCCTGAGGCATTTGCTAGAGTGTCTCGAATCGGAGAGGAGCTTGCCCCTAGCCTCGACTCATGATGGAAATCCAATTTCCAATACGACCTTGCGGTTTTGATTGTAGAACTAGTATTGGCGACATGATATATGGTACCCATGCCGTCTAGGATTGATACTTATGATTGAAATGTTTTTATTTAAAACATATACACACTAATAATAATATCAAACCCGATTTATACGTATCAAGCATCTTTTGACCATTATAAGGTAAAACCCTATCCCCTGGTGTGCGTTGCATTGTGTGATGGGACTTGGGTCTTATAATGGTTTAATTTTTCCAAAAAGACATTGCGTTGTTTAACGATTTACTTTAATTTATGCACTGGCAATCCATAGGAGTACACCCGTTCTGATTTAGCGGCGTGGTCCTGTGATTAGCCTACTTATTAGTTAAGTTATTTAGATTTCTCACACCAGTCCCACGACTGACCTATAGTTTGTTTCACTTTGCAAACTCGGGTGCCCTCTTTTCTACATGGGCAGTCGAGTAGCTTTTTGCAGATATCTTTCTCTTTAGCAGGATCCTGGATTGAAGCCTAAAGTTGTGTCCAGAGCTTTGTAGTCTTCCGCTGTTTAATGTATTAAATCTGTTGTAATTTTTCTTCCGCTGTAATTTTATTTCAATGTACTCTGATATATTATGTACTCTGATGTAACATTATTGTAATGTAATAAAAGTCTGATGTTATTGTTCTGATGTATTGTATTCCCAAAGTTAAAGTATTCGAAGATTTCCAACCTTTGGGTCAGACCTGTGTGGTTTATGGTCAATTCAAAGAGCGGGAATTTCCGGGTCTTTACAGCTGGGAGCCACGGTGGGTTTTACCTGCTGCTTTGGGGGATGAAGGGATGGTTGCAAAGCCTACCGGATTTCGTCGGGCTGTCACAGTTTGGTATCAGAGCTTTGGTTTACAGAGCTCGAGAACAAGACACATTAGAACCATACGAAAGAATTCATCAGATATTGGATTAGTAATATCCAATAGAATGACTCGTTAGAGATAGGATCAGTAGTATCCTAGAACGAGTGTGAAGATTATATTTTTCAATTGAAAACAATTTTGTTTTGAAATTTAAACCATTTTACCCGTATTTGAATAATGTACTTATTTTGAATATGGACAATCTAGTATATAAAGGTTTTGCATATACGCGTCATGAACGTATATTCGAAGTTTTAATATATTAGATAGATATAGAATCACATTCTAGACGCCCGGAGATGGTTCTGATGATTGATCGATCATCACCCGAACTTATGTTTGTGTTTCGAAGGTGTGATATCTATATATTTCCATTAGGCTGGTGTGAGAACCAAAATTAATATAGATAGATTCATTGTTGTGAATTGGCATCAAAACATGATTTTCTGTATATATATCAAAATTATGAATTTGAAACTCTAATTCACTAATTGATTGATGTTTGTGTTGTTTGTTCATTTGTTTGATAATTTTAACCACTTATGCCTAATTGAACCAAATATTGAATTGTATTGAAAATTGGTTGCTTTTGCTTGCATATGCATATACTTACACTGAACAGGTCAAAGCAAGGAGGCTAGAGCAGAGAATAAAATTTGTTTGCCCGACAAATAGGTACATGTTTACTATAATTTACTGTTTTGTTTGGGTGATGATGATTTTATGAGCCGATTGGCTAGCCACTTGGCTTTTTCTTTTTCTTTTTGAGATCAGAAGGCCTATATGGCAATTTCGGGATTTTCCCGTGGCTCCCGGTGCAGGGGAGGTTATGGCGAAATTTTTCGAAAATTAAGGGTGTTAGCCAAATTTTTGAAAAATTTGAAAATTCTCAGAAATTGAAAAGTTGGAGAATGGAAGCCAGATCGAACGTAGAGTTGATTAATCAAACCACTTTCGACTTTGTTCCTTTTCGGGGACGAAAAGTTTTAAGTGGGGGAGATTGTAATAACCCGCGAATTCTGAGCCAGTTTAAAATTTTTATTTTGGCAATTTTAGCGAATTTTGAATATTTAAAATAGATTATTTTAAATAATATTGACGAAAATTTATTTTTGAACGGAATTCGAACGTATATATTATATACGTCGTCGTTAGAATATAAATAATTATATATAATTATAAAAGGAATTGAAAATGGCGCGGTAGTTCGATAATTCGATTTCAAACATCAATTGAATGTACCGGGTGCAAAACAATCCGAATTTTAGTGAAACCAAAAATAATAGGATCTAATTGGAAATATCTTTCCAACGAATCCGAAAAATCAAAATTTCATAGTGGGGATAAAAAGATATGTACAGATGAAAATTCTGAATAGTCGCTATGGAATTCAGGCCCTTAAAAATGGAGATTTTGCAAACGACCTCGGATTTCGACGAAACTACTTTTGTTGGGTCCGTGATGTCAAATTATTGTTAGGTTTCAAATTTCATAATTTTTCGAATCAATATGTGAGCGTGGCAAAAGAAAACGTGTTTGACCATTTCAGTTGAATTTAATCGACTGGAAAATGGCCATTTTTCCGACGGTCTCAGAATTCGACGAAATTAGTTTTGTTAGGACCGTATCGTCAATATGAAGCTAGAAAATATTTTTCTGGAATTTTTCTAGTTAGTATGTGACCCCGGTAAATTGAAATGTACGTTTGAAATTTAATATAATGATTTAAATGTAAATTTAACGGAAACTGATCGTAACGTTCGAATCAACCTACGATACATGTCCCATTGTGTTCGGAATGGGGGTAATACGCTATGGACGACAGGCGGTGGACCTCGTTTAGAGGTCGTATGTAAAAGTCAACTTTTTGCAAAATAAAATAATTAAATAATAAATTAAAAGCTTCTCTCTCTCCTCACTCCCTTTAAACCCGTTGTCCCCTCTATTCCTCAAAATCGATTTTTAACAGAAAATAAAAAAAAGGAGAAAGAAGGGCGACGGGGGGGTGAGCCGTCGCCGCCACCGCACCTGCGCCCCCCCCCCCTAGCGACGCTGCCACCGCCGCTGCTTCATCTCCTCCTCCCCTTCCACCTCGTCCTCGCGACAGACCCCCCCCCCCAGGCACCGCGCGATGCAAGCAGCCCCCCCCCCCCCAAACCCGCATCCAACACCTCCACCGCAGCCTCGTCGAGCTGCGCCACCGTCCAGGCGCGCCGCCGCCGTCCTCCAGGCGGAGCCCCACTCCGACTGCACCTCCCCCTCGCGCGATTCTCTCCTCCTCCCTCTTCAACGGTAAAGTAAGTTTTTAATTAATTATTTTAAGTTATTTTATATACTCAGTTTTATTGTGAATGAATTTTCAGATATTTTTATATGCTAGAGAAAGAAAAATTTGATTTTTATCATATGTGAAATATAAAAATATAATCCTTTATGTTGTAGAAGTTATAAAAATACAATCCTTTATGTTGTAGAAGTTATAAAAATATAATCTTTTATATTGTAAAAAAAGATAAAAATATGATTTTTACATGGTAGGAACTATAAAAATATAATCTTTATGAAATATAGAATATAAAAATATCATCTTTGTCTATGTAGCGAAATAAAAATCCGATTTTTATTATATATACATTGAAATAAAGAGGTGATTTTTATAATGAGGAAATAAAAGCAAAATCTATATTTTTGAAAAGATGAAGTCTTTATATTTGGAAAGGAGAAATCTTTATAGTTGAAAAGGAGAAATCTTTATATGAAGAATAGCAATGTAAAAATATAATTTTTATCTATATAGTAGCGATGTAAAAATAGAATTTTTATCCATATAGCGTGAAAGTAAAAATTCGATTTTTATATATTGAATAGCGTGAAAGTAAAAATTCGATTTTTATATATTGAATAGCGTGAAAGTAAAAATTCGATTTTTATATATTGAATAGCGTGAAAGTAAAAATTCGATTTTTATATATTGAATAGCGAAGTAAAAATTCGATTTTTATATATTGAGTAGCAAAGTAAAAATTTGATTTTTATATATTGAATAGCGAAGTAAAAATTCGATTTTTGCATATGTAGTGGCTACGGGCAACGAAGATGACAAAGATGCGATAGTGATGAAGATTTCTATAAAAGAAGTCTCATGAAGTTGGATAGCTAGTCGGTGAGAACTCCTCACTCTAAATTTCTTTTTCTAGTTATATATATATATACTAGGATGCAGACGGTGTTTAGTAGCACCCGACACCCGTCATCCACAGACCATGGATGGCTTGTTTGTTAAATTGTTTGGTTGTGTAGTTGGTTAGTCTATTTGGTTTGAATTGAATTGTTTGGTGAAATGGAATGGATTTGATTGATGTGTGAATGGCGTGGGCCTTCACTAGACCGGGGATAAGGCTAGGCCTTGTCCCGTTTCTAGTATCGTGCCGTTATGCCGCCGAAATTTTCTAAAATATGTTAGTAAAATAAAAATATCATTTTTATTGTATAAATGAACCGAATAGGATATTCATATTTTGAATAAAATATATTATCGTTAAAAATATAATTTTTAACGTGAAAGTGAATAAATGAATATTTATAAACAAATCGGCCGATTTGTTTATATACACTGATTTGACTGATATCGATTGGGTCGATAAATTTTACACGTCGCCCAACTGCACAACTAAAATCTGTGTTTGATTGTTTGGAACCCCACACGGGTGTTGGGATGAAATTTGAAGTTCACTCATCCTGATTGATTAAATATGTCGATCGATCGATTGACAGGCTGTTATAAGCGTCAGATATCTATATTTGATGCTTATACAGTGTAGTGCACTTTGGTTGATGGTTGATTATTTTTCAATGCTATTATATACGTGTGATGTATGAAAATCCATATAATTAACATTATATGGTGATTGATTGGGCCTCATTCCAATCAGGAAAATAATGAATATTATAAAAGAAAATTCATGTGTTGAATCTATTCATGTGTTGAATAACAAAAATAGTCATGTGTTGACGATATTCATGTGTTGAATCTATTCATGTGTTGAGTGAAATATTTTATATAATAAAATTCACATCTTTATCATATTTACAATTAGAATCTACTTCACGGTGGAGTCTAATTAAAATCAAACGATAGATACCATAGTTTTATAAAATATTTTACATAACAAAAATAGTGATGTGTTGACAGTATTCATGTGTTGAGATTAGTCGTGTGTTGAAAGAAATATAGATTCATGTGTTGAATAGAATAAATATTCATTTGTTGAATGGAATAAAGAAGTTTATTGAAATATATATAAAGCCGTGTTGATTAGAGTTGCGCTATTTTGACGCGAACGATATTTATATCGATTTTATTCATCTTACAATGAATATTGAAAGGTGATTTCAAAATCTAATATTTTGAAATGAAATTCAAATTGAATTAGATAAAAATTGAAATTGAAATTTTATTGAATCAATTTGAAATGAATTCGAGTTGAATTGAAATCCAATCGATTTGAAATTGAATATAGAAGTTGAAATGGTTTTGAAAACGAATTTAAAACGATTTATAAAATACGTTTTAAAAAGGAAATCGCTGAAATATATCTATAATATACATATATATATATATATATAATATATAATGGCCTGAATAGAACGCGCCGCGCCGCGGCAGTTCGTGAATTTTGACCATTGACTTCGGATTGACATTACGGGAGATCCGACCGTCGGATTCTCCTAAAACCGGAACCGTTGGGTTCGTATCGAAAAGAACTTTCCAATGAATATTAGAAATTTGAAATCTAACGGTTGGATTTGGAATTATGTCCAAATCAAATTCGGAAAAGGTCGTTGTAAGTGCAGTTCGATGGCCGTTGATGGAAATCGACTGTACGGGCCTTGATAACATTATTAAAAATATCTACAATTTGTGTAAAATTATAATATGTGAATTGGAAAGAAGTGGGCTGGAAAATTCCACATTTGAGGATAAAAATAGATTTTTATCGACATGAACTAGAATTAAAATCAATTTATTTTTGAAATAAATAAATTGAATTTGAAGGTGATTTTAAAAATAATCAATATTCCCAATACGTGGATTGGACTGGAGTTGAATCGAAATTATCTTCGGGATATTTTGATGTTGGATTTCGTGACTATACAGATATTGTTATGGGAATTTGAAAGATATATTTTATATCGTTATTTCCAATACGATATTTGTTGGTTTCAGAATTTGATATTGAATATAAGCCGGTATATTTTCTATTCAGAGCCTTGTAATTTATATCAGATGTGATTTGGGTTTATCGTGAATCGTGTTTTAGATGACATTGGTTCTTTAACCCAGTTAAAGGCAAGATGTTGATTTTTGGAAAGATTAAAACTAAGTAGAGTTTTAATGAATCTTTAATTAGATTAAAATGTGAATTGATAATTTAAATTATCAAATCTGAAAGGTGATCGAGAATGGAGTACCACCAGTTTTACTCCACAGCGATAGTCAAATCTTTAATTAGATTTGAACGTGAGATGGTAATTAATTTTACCGATGACACCGTGGTGTTAGGAATGGAGTATCACCAGTTTTGCTCCATAGGATATATAGGTTGGGATTGGGAAATAAAATAAATAATTACTTCGGTGTGGTTCGTTAATCCCAACTAGTTTGAAATGATATCCAAAGGAGGATTAAAGAATAAATTTAGAAGAATTTATCTTGGATAAAATTAATGGGAACCTTTCCCTAAGAATGTGATTTTGTGAATAAAAGAATATTCTGAATTGGAATGAGGCGTTCGTTGTGTTTGTGTAACATTTGTTTATTATATACGTGGGTTATTCAGAAAGGCCGGGTTTATACCCATTCTGAATAACCGATTCGACGAGATGTCGAAGATGAAGATGGTGGTTGAAGACCGGAAGTCTTCACATCGTTTGGGTGATTACTGATGATCTTGATTGGGCTGTACACCCAAGATGAGGGAAACAGTTGGTGATCGTCCAGACGTACTTGGAGATGGATGGATATGCGAGGAAAGTGCCTCCGGTTTCGTTCAGACCCAGAACGAACTTGTAAATGGATTGTGTGTCTGACATTGGATTTTATTCTGTGTTGATTGATCTCTATTAAATATACATCTGTTTGGCGGCGGAGAATTTATTCTCTTGCTTAACGCCCTTCTCTGAGACGTACGAGCTCAGAGGTTGTATATCGATGGACATCAGTCGCATGGAATGAATTGCCAGTGTGGCATGCGTAAGTGGCAATTGATCAAGGCTTCTGTTGAAAAGCAGAGTCTTGTGGTTGATGATCAAAGCACGGCCTGTGTGGCGTAGCTTTGTGTATAACGTGAATTCGCGAGCCTCACACCTCGGTATGAGTCAAAAACGGGATACGGACCCAAGGAGTGCACGACGTTTCTTTCTAGCTAGGGTGGTGTCAGTGACATACCAGCCCTGACATTTATATGCTTTTCACCTGTGTGGTTGTTGGATACGAGGCGCCTCGGATATAGGTCTGTAAGGACCGGGAAACGTGTTTTCAGGAATAACTAATCCTCAAAAGTAAGAGAGGACCGGCCTTGGAGGTTCCAAAGGATCAGAGTGGGGTCCTGAGGCATTGCTAGAGTGTCTCGAACGCGGAGAGGAGCTTGCCCCTTGCCTCGGCTCATGACGGAATCCAATTTCCAATACGTGATATTGCGGTTTTAATTGTAGAACTAGTATGGCGACATGATAGATGGTACCCATGCCACCTATGATTGATATTTATGATTGAATTTTTTTGACACTATACACCTAAGATAGTCTCAAATGATTTGTTTTAAACGTATCAAGCATTATTTGGCTATTATAAGGGAAAACCCTATCCTCCGGCTTGCGTTGCATTGTGTGATGGGACCTGGGTCTTATAATAGCTTCATTTTTCCAAAGAGCATTGCGCTGTTTTGTTTATGCACTAGTATTCTTGGGAGGAAACCCGTTCCGTGTTATACGGCGTGGTCCCTTGGATTACTCTCTTTTAAAGTAAAGTTTTAAATAACTGTTTTAGTTCTCACACCAGTCACATGACTGACCTGGAGTTTATTGTTTTAACCTAAACTCTGGATGCCCCTATTTTCCGCACGGGCAGCTAGTAGTTTTGGTTTTGCAGATTTATATCCACAGGGTCCTGATTTACAGCTGGAACGATGCTCGGGAAGTTCTGTATCCGTGTATCACTTTCAGTTGTGTTTTATATTATTTTTCCGCTGTTATGTAATTTATTTAAATCTCTGATATTTGTTGGATGTAATTTATTCATTTATACTCTGTATATTCTTGTATCTGATGGAATTGTTGTAATAGCAATGAAATGTTCTTCCGTCTGCGTTCTATTTTGTCCTGTTCTCAAAACGAATAGGGGTTTCGAACGGTCTAGACCGGTTTAACGACTAATTCGGATCGAGCGAAATTCCTTGCCGTTACAAACACTTTTCACGCGATTATATAATATTATATTAGGTTTTCCTAATCATTATTTAATAATTTAATTAGCCCGTTAAAGCCCGTTTTGGTCCGAACTCCGATTTAGGCCCAACGACTGTCGTTCCTACCATTTAGCCACCATTACGGACTCATCTAGACCTGTCCCGTCAGCTCAAATGGTCATCTTGGCCTCCGTTTTTCAGTTTTAAAATTTAAGTCCTTTATTTCTAATTTTTCCGTATAAACAATTTTACCGGGTACACAAATTAACTCAGAAAAATCCAGAAAAAATATTTTTGCCTTTCTTATGACGATACGGTCCTAACAAAATTTATTTCGTCGAATTCTGAGTCTTTTTGAAAAATGGCTATTTTTCAGTCGACTAAAATTCACTATAATTTGACAGAACAGAAATCTTTTTGCCACGGCCACAAATTAATTCCAAAAATTATGAAAAATTAAACTTAACAATATTTTGACATTCCGGATCAAACAAAAGTGGTATCGTCGAAAACGGAGGTCGTTTGAAAAATGACTATTTTTAAGGGCTATATATTTAATATTAAAAATACATTTTTAAACAAATAATTTCCGAAACTCCAAATATATAAGTGCTTATACTTTTTAAATGCAGAAACATCATTCTGGACTCAATGGAAGTGGTTTCGAGTCCAAATTCCTTCGTATGTGAAAAGTAGCCTTTTGGGCCATATATATTATATATAATTAAATTCTACAGCGACCCTTCTAAAAATTGAACTAGCCATAACTTTTGATTTTTAAAACGAAATTTCAATTTTTCAGATTCGTTAGAAAGATAAAACAGATTTAAATATTTCTTGTTTCACTCAATTCTGATTTATTTTGAATCCTGTACATTCAGTCAAAGTTTAAAATTAAAATTTCAAACTATCGCGCCATTTCAGGCTCGTTTTATAATTAAATTAAATTTATTCGTTTTAACTTCAATTAAACTAAATTTTACCATTATTATTTAAATAAATCAATTTATATTCCCAAAATTCATTAAAATTTTCTGAAATAAAAATTTTAAATTGGTTCAGAATTTGCGGGTTGTTACAATTTACAAATCAGGTTATTTCTTTTTTCATTTTAGCAAGGATATTATGTGTTTCCGAACATGGTAGATGAAAGTGGAACTAAACCATAGGGTATGTAACAACCCGGAAAATACGAGCCAATTTAATCATTTACTTTATTTCGTGCACTAGCACTCATTGGAGTAAACCCGTTCCGCGAAAGTGGCGTGGTCCTTTGATTTGCATTATTATTGTTGTTAATAAGTTAAGTAGATTTCTCATACCAGTCCCATGACTGACTCGTAGTTTGTTTCACCTTGTAAACTCGGGTGCCCTTATTTTCACACGGGCAGCCTAGTTACAGGTTTCTGACGCACCTTTTGGCTCATGGAGAGGCTTGACTACACCGTGCTAACTTGGATTTTCTCGCCTTTATTTTATCTATATTATGATTTCGCCATTGGCGATGTAGACTGATATTTATTTTTTGTACGCTTTATGTATGATTCCGCCTCAGGCGATGGTGACTGACTATGTATCATTATGCACTAAGTTGTATCTTGTACTGTGCTTCTCTGATGTGATGATGTCTATATGATTCCACTGTCATATGTGTGTATATTATTCTATTTTCTGTTTATGCTATTATCTGTGATCTGCTAATGATGATTAATGTGTTATATTCCAATGGTTATCCTTAACACCGTGTCATGGGGTTTTGGGATCGTCACAGCTGGTATCAGAGCTTTGGTTAACCTTAGTTCTAGAGTCTAACACATTAAACACTTCATCAAAATAGAATTAGTAGTATTCTAAGGCAAGTCGCTCATTAGAGATAGGACTAGTAAAGTCCTAGAATGAGCCGAGCAGAATAGCTAAAACAATTTGATCAGTCGATCATAATCTTTTCGAAAATGTTCTGCTTAACTATGCAATAAACTATCATTTCTGTTAGCTGACTCTTTCCTTGCTTATACAGAAATTGACAAATGGCTACCAGAGCAGCCGCCGCTAGAGGAGGCCATGCCGGCCGAGGCCGAGGACGGGGAGAAGCCCCAATTGAAGAAGTACCTTTGATACAACCTCCGGCCGCTCAATACTTCGAGCTAGACCGCGTAGCTAAGAGATATAAAAACTTAGGAGGCAAGACCTTCTCGGGAACTAGCACAGTAATAGAGGGTCTTGCATGGCTCAAAACATGCGAGAAAATTCTTGAAGGCCTAAGGCTTGGAGACGAAGATAAAGCTATTATGGGCGCCTGGCTTATGCAGGAACAAGCCGAACTATGGTGGGAATATCTCACCGCCGGGAATAGATATGCTGGAAGAACATGGAATGGATTTAAAGAACTCTTCAAGGAGAAATATGTCCCGGAACAAGCTCTAGAGAGAATGCACGATGACTTCGCCAACCTCCAGCAGGGGGATCTGTCTGTGCAGGATTATCTGAATAAATTTACACTGTTGTCGCCCTATGCTCCGGAGCTCGTCGCCACTGCAAAGTCCAAAAATAAGAGGTTTATCCTAGGGCTAAGGCGACAGTATCATGATAGAGCCATGGCCCATGTCAAGCTGGAATTCAATGAATTGTTGGAAATGACATGCAACTACGAAGACCTTGACCATAGGCATCTGGAGCAGGATCGTGCCAGAAGCCAAGCCAGGAACAAACGCAAGCCTGCTGCGAATTAAGCCGAGTCAAGCCAAGAAGCATCTTCAAAACCTCAGACTGGCAAGCCGCCGAGAGGAAATTGCTTTAACTGTGGCAAAGCGGGGCACTACTCTAATGTGTGCACAGCCCCGAAGAGGCAGAAGACAAATTCCAAGGTTCAAGCCAGGGTTCTCAAAACCCTCGCTCCTGCTTTAATTGCCGCAAGACCGATCATCTAGTCAAAGACTGTCCTCTGCTGAAGAAAGCTACAGTAGCTCACGTGTATGACGGGTCCAGCCCGCCAGCTGCTTCCGATGGAGCAGGTAAACCCGATGTTTTGGGAGGTACCCTTACCATTAAAAATATTCCTGTTTCCGTATTATTTGACACGGGTGCGTCGCGTAGTTTTATTACTGGTAACACAATGCACAAATTAAAGTTAAAACAGAGAAAGCTTAAAGAATCGGTTGAAGTTCATAACCCGATAGGTGGTTCTATCGCTCTCAGTTCATGTTGTAGAGTGCCAATCTCTTATTCTTCCTACAAATTTTCTTTCAATTTGATCATCATGGATTTTTCCGAATTCGATATCATTCTCGGGCTGGATTGGTTAACGAAATACGAAGCCGAAGTGAATTGTGCAGAAAGAATCGTTAAAATTCGAATGAAGCTTGGATATATTACGGTACCCTGTCATGGTTCGAATCCAAATAGAGAAGAATTTTGGTCAGCATTAGAAGTTATCCCCACTTCCATATAAAAGATTCTGATTGTTAGAAACTATGCGGATGTGTTTGAAGAAGTTGAAAACTTACCTCCGCAAAGAGAAATAGAATTCCGAATCGATCTAATTCCCAATGTCAGACCAGTGGTACATCCAATTCGCAGAATGACTCCGAAGGAATAAGAAGAATTAGGCGATCAAACTCGTCAACTGTTGTGGAAGGGTCTAATCAGACCTTGCTTTTCTAATTAGGGTGTAGCTGTTGTGTTTGTCCCAAAGTCAGACGGTACTCTTCGATTATGCGTTGATTACCGAGACCTCAACAAACAGACGCTCAAAAATAAATATCCGTTACCTCGCATCGATGATTTGCTAGACCAATTGAATGGGGTGAAAGTATTTTCCGGAATGGACCTAGCTACAGGTTTTCATCAATTGAGAATAGCAAAAGAGTGTGTTCCTTTGACAGCTTTCAGAGGTCCAGACATATTTTATGAATGGTTAGTAATGCCGTTTGGCCTATGTAACGCTCCAGCATACTTTGTCGATCTAATGAGTAGAGTGTTCAGGGGAGTTCTGAATAAATTTGTCCTCGTATTCATCGATGATATTTTAATCTACTCCAAATCAAAACCCGAGCATGAAAAACACTTAGAACAAGTATTGGAGATTCTAAGAAAGAACGTCTTCAAAGCCAAATTCTCTAAATGTGTTTTCTGGCAAGAAGAAGTGAAATTTCTTGGCCATGTCGTGACAGAGAAAGGGATTTCTGTAGACCCAAGCAAAATAACAGCGATTCAAGACTGGAAACAACCCATTACTCCCACAGAGGTTAGAAGTTTTATGGGGTTTGCTAGTTATTATCGAAAGTTCGTTAAGGATTTTTCGAAGATATCCGGTCCGTTAACGAAGCTCACGAAGAAACATGAGAAGTTTAAGTGGACTTCCGACTGTGAAGAAGCTTTCCAGGAATTGAAATTGAAACTGACCACTGCTCCAGTGTTAACTATTATTGATGGCAATCAGGATCTAACGGTTTGGACAGATGCTTCTATTAGAGGTCTTGGTGCAGTGTTAATGCAAAGAGGCCAAGTAGTCGCTTATGCAAGCCGCCAACTGAAACCGCATGAGAAGAATTATGTGACTCATGATCTTGAGTTGCTAGCCATCGTTTTTGCATTGAAAATCTGGAGGCATTATTTATTGGGCGAGAAATTTATGCTATACACAGATCATCAATCATTGAAGTATTTATATACCCAGAAAGATCTGAATTTGAGACAGCAGCGTTGGCTAGAATTTCTTGCAGCGTATGATCGGGATATCCTGTATACGCCGGGGAAGGCTAACGTTGTAGCGGATGCGCTTAGTAGGAAAACCGCAATCATGGCCAATCTTATAATTACGCCTGGATTGATTGATAAGATTTCATCCCTCCAAATAGACAATGAATTCATTCAGAGAATCAGTCAAAGGGTCAAGGAAGGTGAAACCACAAGTTTCCGCATTGAAAATATGGGGGTTCTCAGGTTAAATAATAGGATTTGCATTCCAAATATTCCAGGCCTTCGAAGAGAAGTGCTAGACGAATGCCATAAATCCAAATTTTGCATCCATCCTAGGGTGAGTAAAATGTACCAAGATATCAAACGCACTTTTTGGTGGAAGGCAATGAAAAGGGATATTTTTTTGTATGTTAGCAGATGCCCTACTTGTCAATTGGTCAAGAGTGACCAACAGAAGCTAGCTGGACTGTTGCAACCGTTGGAAGTCCCAAGTTGGAAATGGGAACAGATTTCCATGGATTTCATAGATGGTTTGCCGCGAACCAGGAAAGGTAATGACAGCATTTGGGTAATCGTAGATCGCTTCACGAAGACTGCCCATTTTATACCTGTCAGATCCAATAGAACCGCTCAAAGTCTAGCACAGATATATTTCAAAGAAATCGTTAAGCTACATGGAATTCCCATCAGCATAGTCAGTGATAGAGACCCGATATTTGCTAGCAAATTCTAGGAGGCTTTCCAGACAGAATTGGGAACAAAACTGAATATGAGCACCGCTTATCACCCTCAAACAGATGGCCAAACTAAGCGGGTGAATAGAATTCTAGAAGATTTATTGCGGGCTTGTATAATTGATTTTGGTGGGTCATGGGAAGATCACTTGCATTTGGCAGAATTCTCATATAACAATAGCTATCAAGCAAGTTTGGGAATGTCGCCATTTGAAGCATTATATGGCAAACCGTGCAGATCTCCAGCATGTTGGGTAGAACCTGGCAACAGACTTGTGTTAGGACCCGATATGATTAGAGAAGCATCTGATAAAGTCGACTTCATCAAAAAGCGATTGAGAACCGCACAAAGCCGACATAAAAGTTATGCAGATTCTAGAAGAAGAGATTTGACATTTGTTGTTGGTGACCATGTTTATTTGAAGGTTTCTCCGATGAGAGGAGTAATCAGATTTGGCAAAACTGGGAAGTTAGCACCGAGATTTATTGGTCCCTTTCCTATACTTGAACGAATTCGAACTCTTGCTTATAGGGTTCAATTACCAGATTGGTTGCCTGGAGTGCATGATGTATTTCACATATCTCAACTTAGAAGACATGTGCATGATCCGGATCTTGTTGTAGAAGAAGCAACGCAACAGGATATAGACATAACTCCAGAATTAGCACTCAGAAGAGCGCCATTAAAGATTGTTGGCAAAGAAACTAGAGAACTCAAAAGCAAGAATGTTCATTTAGTTAAAGTGTAGTGGAGCAGTGATCCTAGAGACTGTACTTGGGAGACTGAGGAAAGCGTTAAACAAGCTTACCCCAAATGCAGAGTGGATATCTCTGACTAACTCCGGTGCAAGGTACCTTTACAATACTTTGCATTTACATTCTATTTCCTACTTTACTGTTGTTTCCTTTTCGAGGACGAAAAGTTTTAAGTGGGGGAGATTGTAACAACCCGGAAAATAAGAGCCAATTTAAAATTTTTAAATTGGTGATTTCAGAGAAATTTGAACAATTGAAATAGAATATTTCAATGAAATAGTGAATTAGAAATAGTGAGTCAGTTTGAAAATTTGAATTCAAACTTTGACTGACTGTGCAAGGTGGAAAATATGACGGATTTTAGCGAAACCAAAAATATTTAAATCTGCTTATCAACACCTTTCTAAAGAATATGAAAAATCGAAGTTTCATAATGGGAATCAAAAGTTATGGCCGAATGAATTTTCAGAAAGGTGGCTATATAGAATATATAGCCCTGGAAAATTGATATTTTGCAAACGACCTCGGAATTCGACGAATCCACTTTTTTTGGGTCCAGGATGTCAAGTTATTGCTAGGTTTCAAATTCCATAATTTTTGAAGCTAGTATGTGAACGTGGCAAAAGAAAATGTGTTTGGTCAATTTCTGTTAAATTGGATCGACCAGAAAATGGCCATTTTTCAAACGATCTCAGAATTCGATGAAATTAGTTTTGTTGGGACCGTAGCGTCAAAACATAGCTAGATTTATTTTTCTGGAATTTTTCGAATCAGTTTGTGGCCCTGGCAAATTGAAATGTACGTTCAAAGTTAAAAATTAAATGTTTTATACTTTAATTTGAAAAATAACTGACTGTAACAGTCGAATTGGCCAACGAAGTATATCCCATTGTGTCTGGAATGGGGGTATTTAGCTACGGACGACAGTCGTTGGGCTTGAAAAGGAGTTCGTTGGTGAAAACCCTAATTTTCTGAAATATATATATTCCGGCCAATCAGAATTTTTCTTTCAAAAAAAATAAAAATAGAAAAACCTCCGTTACCCATGAACGAACGGCGAAACCCGTTCGACTCTTCTCCCCCAAATCGCCGCTGCCACAGGCGATTTCCGCCTACGCCACCACCTGCCATCGACGCGTCTCCGCCCCCTCGTCAGATCCGACCCACCCACGACCGCCCTTGACGCCTCCTCCGCCTGAATCGAGGCCAGAAAGTCGGCCTCTTTCCATCGCCGCCGCCGCTCCGATCTGCCACCGAGTGCCACCAAACCACCACCGACAGGCCCCTCTCTCGAAGATCTTCCACGTCCAACTCCCTGATCGTCGTCTAGGTCCACGGATTTCGCGAAAACCTGAAACCTAGTTTCGAACAAATAGAAAGGTGAGTCCTTTTTGATGTCTGCACTTTGAAAAATCATATCTTTTTGGTGTGTTGACGAAATTCGATGAAACAGGAAACATCGGGACCGCAAGGAAGCTCTCTACCCAATAGAAGAAGTTGCGGATTTTTCTGAGTCACCTACGATTTTTAGCACTCCGCAAACCAATGTGAGAAATCTAAATTAAACGAATTTGAATGGAAAATGTCGTGTATAAATTATATAAGTGAAATAAATTACACACGTGTTGTATACCTCATGTACATGCGTGGTGTAAGCTATATAAGCGAAGTATGAATTATACATGCATGGAATAATTGATATATGTGTTGAAATGCAAGTGAAATATAGCAATAATATATATATAATTTATATATACTCCCCTCGTCCATAAACCATGGACGATATTTATTGTTGAGAATTGGTGTGAAATATTGGATGAAAAATACGAATGGTTGAATAATTGTTTGTGGTTGATATTGTTTGGTTGTGGTTGAAAAATACCCATTGGTGATTGAAATGGATTGGAAATATTTGTGGAAATAAAAATAAACATGCCGCCTGCGTGCGAATTAGACGCATGAATCCCCATTGTCAAAAACCGCGAGGTTTTAAGGTAGAGCGAGGAGCCGTACTAGGGACGGTGCCGGTTTTAACTACCCTGCCATTATGCTGCCGAAATTTTGAATAATCTTTATGTGTTAGAATAATTTTCATATGTTGAAATTATTTTCATGCGTTGAAATTAAAGTCATATGTTGAAACTACATCCATGTGTGGAAATGTTCATGTGTTGAAAAGTGATGTGTGAAAATTAAATTCATTTGTCAATGAATGAAGTGTTTAAACAATAAAAATCACATTTTTATAATATATATGAAGTATGAAAAATATTTGCCTTATATATAAATAGTTTCAAAAATAAAAATTCTATCTTTCTTATATGAACAACATAAATAAAATATCCATGTGTGGAAATGCTCATGTGTTGAGAAGTGTGTGTAGTGGAAAAGTTCATGTGTTGAATAAAAAGATCGAGCAATAAAAATTACATTTTTATTGAAACTATGAAGTGTTGAAAACATTCGTTTGTTGAATAAATATTTTAAATGATAAAAATATCATTTTTATCATATATGTGATATACTAAAGATATGCAGACGTTGAAATAAATATATGTGAAGAAATATTATTTTTAACATGCAAAGGAACTAAATAAAATAGTCATGTGTTGAAATCTATTTTAGTTCGCAAAATTTATCATCTTTGAAATGTGAAGTGTTAAAAATAGCCACTTGTTCAAATAAATATGCATGAGTTGAAATATACATTAATTAGCTAATGATGTGATTTTAGCCTATGCATGCAACATTAGAATGAATGGTGTTTTTAAACCAAAGTAAATCAAATATGAAGTTGAATGGAAAATGATAAGTGATAAAAATTGTATATATGTACATGCATATTTATTGAACAGGTTATAGCAAAGGGGCTAGAGAAGTGGAATAAAATTTTGTGCCTGACAAATAGGTACACATTTACTGTTTTGTTTGGGTGATGATTTTATGAGCCTGTTGGCTAGCCGCTTGGCTTTTTCTTTTTCTTTTTGACATGAGACGCCCGTGTGGCTATTAGGGAATTTTCCCAGCCCCTCCCGTACAAAGGAGGTTATGGCGAAATTTTCCAAAATTTAAAGGCGTTAGTGAAATAATTGAAGTGAAAACGATATAGGAATTTTTGAATGAACTATATTTATATAAATATATAAATATAAATAAAATTAAAATGAAACGTGGCCGTGCAGTTCGTGTTTTGAAACCATGATTTCAAACGACCAGTGCGGGAAATCCGACCAATGGATTTTCCCGAAACCGCAACCGTTGGGTTCGCCTTGGAAATATCTTTCCAACGACACCAAATTTGTGAAGATCCGACGGTTGGATTGTCTGGAATGTTTAATTCAAATCTGAAGAAAAACAGCGCCAAAAACGATTATATTTATATATATATATATATAATTAAATTAAATCGAATAATGACGCTGCAGTTCGTAAATTGAAATCGTAACTTCAAATAACTAGTGTGGAAGATCCGACCGTCGGATTTTCCCAAAACTGAAACCGTTGGATTCGTTTTGAAATGACCTTCCTAATGATATAAAATTTGTGAAGATCCAACAGTTAGATTTCCAGATATGTGTAAAACAAAATTAGTGAAAAGCAGCGCCAGTACATCGACACGATCTGAAACGTCATTTAATTAAATATGGCCGTTTTTAAATTAAATAAAAATGCCGATATATCGTTATAAAATACTATAGACGATGTAGAGTGGAAATAAACCAATTTCGTTGTGTTTGTTTGATATGTGATGGTTGAATGTATTTAACATGAGAATTATAACTAAAGAACTGAAATGTGAATGTTGAATAGTCCAACCATGTGATAAATTGATTTGAAAATCTAAATATAAGTGGATTATTTGAAAAGGCCGAGTTCATCTCATTTCAAATAATCGATCGACGTTGAGAAGTCAAAGAGTCGAAGACGGTTGAAGACCGACGATCTTCACATTGGATGGATGGGCGCTACTGATGCTCGTGATTGGAGTAGCTACCATGAAGGAACTGAAGTAGTAGCTGTCCAAACATACTGTTGGTTGCATGGATATGCGAGGAATTTGTGCCTCCGGTTTTGTTCAGACCCAGAACGGACTTGTAAATGGACTGTGTGTCTGACATTGGATTTTGTTCTGTACTGATTGATCTCTGTTAAATATATATCTTTTTGGCGGCGGAGAATTTATTCTCTTGCTTAGCGCCCTTCTCTGAGACGTACGAGCTCAGAGGTTATGTATTGATAGAAATCAGTCGCATGTAGTGGATTGCCTGTGTGGCACGCCTGAGTAGCATATGATCAAGGCTTCTGTTGCAAAGCAATGTCTTGTGGTTGATGATTAAAGCATGGTCTGTGTGACGTAGCTTTGTGTATAACGTGAATTCGCGAGCCTCACACCTCGGTATAAGTCAAAAACGGGAGAGTGACTTCAGGGAGAGCACGACGTTTCTTTCTAGCTAAGGTGGTGTCAGTGACCTACCAGTCCTGACATTATATATACTTTTCACCTGTGTGGTTGTTGGAATGCAAGGCGCCTCGATATAAGTCTGTAAGGACCGGGAAACGTGTGTTCAGGAATAACTAATCCTCAAAAGTAAGAGAGGACCGGCCCTGAAGATCCAAGGATCGTAGTGCGGTCCTGGGACATTTGCTAGAGTGTCTCAAATCGGAGAGGAGCTTGCCCCTTGCCTCGACTCATGAAGGAATCCAATTTCCAATACGAAATATGCGGACGTGATTGTATTACTAGTATGGTGACATAGTAAATGGTAGCTATGCCGCCTAGGATTGATATTTATGATTGAAATCATTATTGAAACATATATGCACTAGTAATAATATCCAACACTTTTGTTTTACTCGTATGAAGTATTTTTGGCCATTATAAGGTAAAAACTCTATCCTCTGGCTTGCGTTGCATTGTGTGATGGGACCTGAGTCTTATAATGGCTTCATTTTATAAAAAGCATTGCGATGATTTAATCATTTACTTTATTTCATGCACTAGCACTCATTGGAGTAAACCTGTTCCGCGAAAGTGGCGTGGTCTTTTGATTTGCCTTATTATTGTTGTTAATAAGTTAAGTAGATTTCTCATACCAGTCCCATGACTGGCTCGTAGTTTGTTTCACCTTGCAAACTCGGGTTCCCTCATTTTCACACGGGCAGCCTAGTTACAGGTTTCTGACGCACCTTTTGACTCATGGCGAGGCTTGACTACACCGTGCTGACTTGGATTTTCTCCGCCATTATTGTATCTATATTATGATTCTGCCATTGGCGATGTAGACTGATATTTATTTTGTGTACTCTTTATGTATGAGTCTGCCTCAGGCGATGGTGACTGACTATGTATCATTATGCACTAAGTTGTATCCTGTACTGTGCTTCTCCGATGTGATGATGTCTATATGATTCTGCTGTCATATGTGTGTAAATTATTCTATTTTCTGTTTATGCTATTATCTGTGATCTGCTAATGATGATTAATGTGTTATATTCCAATGATTATCCTTAATACCGTGTCACGTGGTTTTGGGATCGTCACAGGGTAATGCAGACTCATGCAGTCATAATATGGTGACCAATAGAAAAAAGCACAAAACCAGTGCATGCTTCTTATTTCTTTGCAAAACAGGAAATATACATAAAGCCAATGCCAATATGACATGTGGTTTTCTAGTTTACATAACAGGCCAATCGATACAAGAAAATCGAATGTATTATGGTTGAACATGTATACATAAATGATTATAAATAAACTATAGGCATGCAAGATGATGAGAATTTCAAGTCTAAGTAAATAGTGATTTTTTTAACAGACCATTTTTATACATATAGGCAACGTGTTAAGTTAACAAATGGATGACACAAATTTTAAACACTCAACAGACGTACTGGTCTGTAAATAGGTCAAACAGTGGAAGTTCTCAAGGCAATGTATTTCTTTTCTTTTCCACGGAAAACACACAAAAATCGTAGCAACATATATGTTCAAAAATGAACTTCAAATTAGGTGTTTCTAAGATGTTGTGTAAGCATCCTAGGGTAAAACGTTGAAAACAACAATTTGTTGTTCACTGACATATATGAATGAGCTTCATAAATTACTTAAGCAAGCAAATGAATAAAATAATCAATGGTTACATAATAAATGCATTTTCATGTACAATGATATATCCAGTTACGAAAATTCATAATATATCCATTACTTATGAGTTGTGATAGTGTAGCATAACTCACTTTTTACTTAGAAGTTAATTTCCAAAACTGCATAGAAGTTACCTTTGAAAAATTAATTTAAAACAAGTAGTTGTCAAGTCAGACTGTAATTATCCTTAGCAAACTCCTAGAGGTTTAAATATCAAACACTATTAATAATATTAGTTGCTATCTACATTGGAGTGTTATGACAGGCAATGGTTTTCAACCTGTCTTTAATGTCTATGACAAGCAATGATGAACATCACACTTTAATGCATATGACAATGGTTTTATACGAACAAATAACAACATTTGTTCAGAACTCAAACTAGACATGGTTTCAGTCTTCCATTTTTTAATTTAAACAAGAAGGCAGGTAAATGGCACCATAATACTGGATATATAAACTAAATGGTAAACTACTTATAATTTATTCATGGAGGTGTATTCATTAATTTAGGCATTTTGGATAGAATGCAGTTATCACTATTTCAGATATATATGTGTGTGTGTGTGTGTATATATATATATATATATATATATATATATATAGAAAATGCAGGAAGTTTATGAACAGTTCGGACCTTATATAAGTGGACAAGGTGTATTACAAACAAACATCATATTCCAAAACCGAGCCATATGCATATATGATGTGATTAATGTTAAATATTATTAATGCACAAATTCCTGCTATTTCCTTATTGACTCGTAATATAACTCCTCAGAATAAAGCACACTAATAAAAATATTAAAATAAACGTCTTATATACCTAGTAGCAAAACCATCTTAAGCGCCCTGATGTGTATTTATAAAACATTATGTATTCAACAGTAATCAAATTTGTTATGCAACTTTGATGTCAACTTGAAAAAGAGCCAATGATATGAACATTGAAATTTTATTTTAGGGGATTTTTGCCACAAGGACAAAAAGAGCAAAATGTTTGCTTGAAAGGACAAGGCCTAAAAAATTTGCCCAAAAGGACATTTTCTAGTGCAAATGGTGGAATTCAGGGGGGCTCCTTGTTTTTCCACTTTACACTAAAAGTTGGCCTTTTGAGCAAATTTTTTGGCTCTTGTCCTTTTGGGCAAACATTTTGCTTTTTTTGTCCTTCATACAAGTTTCCTGTTAATTTTATATATACATGGTGTAGGAAAAAAAGGTGGGATAAGGAAATTCTGTGCATGGAACTCCATACCAATTATACGAATCAGGAAAACAGATGCACATGAATGTTAGGTTTAAATTCAAAACATTTAACTAGTCTTAAGCTACTTTATTCTTGTACCTACATGCATAAAATTCCATTTTTTTTTCTAAATTCAAACTTCATTCAAGTCAGACTTCTAGTTGCTACTGTTATAATCCAAATCAATGGAAAATAATAATGGCTTCTAAAGGAAGCTGATATCCAACTATGCTTTACAAAAGTTTGATTGACAAGAATTTGCTTTGTATTCCACATTTCACTCAAAACAAGAACAATATAGTCAAACAGAAAATTTTATTCGCAACGACATGGTAGCACAAATATCAGGATTAGGGTAGATGCATACTAGGGTAATTTGATTTATTCTAAGAACCTATCACTTCGTCTTCGTGTTCATAACCATCTATGCAAGTTAAAGACAATTCATTCAAACTTTTGATCTCACATTTCGGTGCCTATTCCCTATGCCCAAACTATTTTGTCTGTAGTTTGATTTTTCAATCCACAGTTCAAAAGTTAGATTGTCATCCAAATAAAAATATAAAAGAATCAGTGTCATTTAAAACATGGTTCACGATAAACCCAAAATCACATTCCATTTCAATCAGATCCTAACCATAAATTAGCAAGTAAGCAATTTCCCAAGTATTAACCCCGAAGGCCGAAACCAACATCAGATCAATACCTCAGAAACCATTCAACTTAACTAATCTCCAGTTAGTTTCTGATTTTCTTAACTCCTTTGGGTCTAAGAACAGTATTATTGAAGATACCGTTCACGACAACCCAAAATCACATTCTATTAATTATCGGGTTAAAGAACGAGTGTTATTTAAAACACCATTCACGATAAACCCAAGAATTAATTCGAATTCAATTCCAATTAAATATTATTTAATTGGAACACTTCATTAAATATAAATAAAAAGATTTAATCTTTTTCTCAACTGGGCTTAAGAATAGTGTTAATGAAGACACCATTCACGACAAACCCAAATCACGTTGGATATTAAATACAAGGCTCTGAATAGAAAATATATCGGCTTATTTTCAATATCAAATTCTACGACCAACAAATATCGTATTGGAATTAACGAAATATATATATCTTTCAAATTCCCATAACAATATCTGTATCATCATGAAATCCAACATCGAAACATTCCGAAAACTATTTCGATTCAAATCCCTTCCAATTCAATTATTGGAATTTCTGGTTATATTTCAAAACAATTTCATATCCCCTTTATTTATTTTAAAAATAAATAGAATTATAATTCTAGTTCAAAACTAGCTCATTTCGACAAAAATCTATTTTTATCTTTTCAAATATGGATTTTTTCATCCCAATTCTTTCTAAATCATTTCTTATGATTTTACACAAATTATTACTATTTTTAATAATTTTATCAAGGCCCGTACAGTTGATTTACATCAACAGCCATCGAACTGCACTTACAGCGTCCTTTTCCAAATTTGATTTGGACATAATTCCAAATCCAACTGTTAGATTTCTAATCTCTAATATTCATTAGAAATCTCTTTTCGATATGAACCCAACGGTTCCGGTTTTAGGAGAATCCGACGGTCGGATCTCCCGTAATATCCGTTCGAAGTCAATGGTCGAAACTCGCGAACTACCGCGACGCAGCGCGTTTTATTCAGGCCATTATATTATATATATAATATATATATTATATACTTTGTCGATTTCAATTCAAAACGTTCTTTATAAATCGTTCTAAATTCATTTTCAAAACGGTTTCAACTTCATATTCAAATTCAAATCAAAATTGAATATTCCAATCTAAATTCATTTCAAATCGATTTCAATTCAATTTCAAATTAATTCGAATTTCAATTCATTTCAATTTAATTGGAATTTATTTCTATTCAAAATATCAGATTTTGAAATCACTTTCGATGTTCATTATAAAATGAATAAAATCGATATAAATATCGTTCACGTCAAAATGGCGTAAATCTAATCAACACGGCTTCATATATTTCTATTTTCAAATATTCTATTTCAAATATTTCCTTTTGAAATATTTCTATTCAAATATTTCTTTTTCAAAACTAGAATGAAGCCCAATCAATTACCATATAATGTTAATTACATCGATTTTCTACAACACATGGATACAATAACAACGATGAATAATCAACCATCATCCAAAGTGCATTCTACACTGTATAAGCATCAAATATAAATATTCAACGCTTATAATAGTCTGTCAATCAATCGATCGACATACAACTAAACAATCGGGATTAGTGTACGTCAAATATCATCCCAATACCCATGTGGAGTTTCAAACAATCAAACACAGATTTTATTGGAGCAGTTGGGCGATGTGTAAAATTTATCGTCCCAATCAATATCAGTCAAATGTGTGTATACAAACAAATCGTCCGATTTGTTTATTTTTATTTTATTTCATATACACGTTAAAAATTCTATTTTTAACTATAAAATATTTTCCACTATAAAATATTTTATTTCAACTATATAAATATTTTATTTCATTTCACATCACATCACACAATCAACTACACATCAAAATCAAACAAACAAACATACAAGCCGTCCATTGTCTGTCGACGACGGGTGTCGGGTGCTACTAAACACCGTCTGCATCCTAGTTTATATTTTAACTAGAAATAAATTTAAAAGTGAGCAGTTCTCACTGGATAGCTAAATCCAACGCCTCGACTCTTCTTTGTAGAAATCTTCGCCGTTCTCGCCTCTTGCCACTTTCTTTGCCCGTATTCTCTACATATGTAAAAATCACATTTTTGCTTCGCTATTCGATATATAAAAATCGAATTTTTACTTTGCTATTCAATATATAAAAATCGAATTTTTACTTTCCTATTCAATATATAAAAATCGAATTTTTACTTTGCTATTCAACATATAAAGTTTGAATTTTTACTTTGCTATTCAATATATAAAAATCGAATTTTTACTTGGGTGCGTTTTTTAGATGTCCCTATTAAGTTTCAAAATATAAAAAAAACCCGGTCATAAACTTATTGTAAATTTGGTCCCTATTTTCTGAAAATTCATCAAAAAATATAAAAAAAATATTAAAAAATCACGTAAATTCGTATTTAAATAAAACATGTAAACGCTAAAAAATTCAGAACAAAAAACCATCAAACAAGGCGTCAAAAATCAAAAAAACAGGAAAAAAACAAAATTTGCAGTTAAATGCATAATAGTATGCAGATATATCATTTTCCTGCATATATCCGTGCTTATTTTTCACTACATTCATCTTCGTTGATTTTTATTCATGCAAATACATGCTTACATGTGCGCAAATATTTCAAATACTTGCACACATTTGTGCAGGTTTATTTTCAGATTTCCAAACCGAACACAGCTTACCCTTAAGTTGCATACATATATGCAATTATCAGTAATAATTGCATAAATGTATGCAACTATTTTTTTTAATTTCCGTGGAATCCAGAAATTATTTCTAGATTTTGGATTTTTTTTTTATGAAGTACCGCACATTTTTTTTAAAAAAAAAGGAGGAACTCAGAAAATAGGGGGCGGGTTTTAATTTTAAATTTCTTTTTTTTTTATAAATTAGGTCCCTACTTTAGCTAACGTGTTATCCTATAAAAATGTTGCACACATGTGTGCATGTTTTCTGAGATATTTGCACATTTGAATGCAAATTAAAATGAACTGAAATATGCAGTTAAATCTAGGCGCTGTAAGAACTGTAATAATTGCACATATGCATGCAATAAACTCAAAAAGGTGCATAATATTATGCATTTAACTACATTTTTTTCTATTTTTTTGTTGTTTTCTTCTTTCTGACATGATTTTTGTTGTTTTTTGAACAGAATTTTTTGTATAATGCATAATTTATTTTATTACTGATTTACGATTTTTTTTTATTTTTTTAATTCTTATTTTATAAGTTTTGAAAACAGGGACCTAATTTATAATAAGTTTATGACCGGATGTGAGCCTAATTAAGTTTCAAAATAGGGATGTGAGCCTAATATTCACTTTTTACTTTGCTATTCAATATATAAAAATCAAATCTTTTTAATGATAAAAATTAAACCTTCTACTTATGAAAAAAAATCACATCTTTCCTTGTTATAAAAAAACCTAACCTTTTATTTTACAAAAATCTATTCTTGTCATGTTCTAAAAATCTAATCTTTGCTAATACAAAGTTTCAAACTTTATTCGCCTTTATAAATACATCTTTACATTTATTAAAAATTATATTTTTAAAGTCATATAAACTGAAAATAACTAAATGTAAGTAAATTAAAAAGGAAACACACTGATTTTTGAACGTTGGAGGTTGAAGAAGAGGTACAGGTGGTTGGCGATAGCTTGTCATGACCTGAGGCGGCTAGGGTTTCGTTGGGGATGGGCTTTCAGGGTGTCGACGGTTTAGAGGAAGGGAGGGAGAGATGGACGGAGAAGGAAGAGGCCAGGGAGGCGCGCGGGTAGGGAGGGGGTCTGCGGGGTCGTGTGGGTGGCGCGACGCCAGAGCGTCGACGGGGGGGGGGGGGGGGTCGAACGACGAGATCGAGGTCTAGGGGGGGTCTTCGAATCGCGCAGAGGAGAGAGAGGGAAGGGGAGAGAAGAGAAGCGCGGGGAGGAGGTGAGGGAGGGGCTCGGTGGCCCACGCCATCGCTGGCGAACGGGGTCGGAGGGAGCGCCCCCCTTTTTTTTATCTCGATTAGTTCTGAGTGGAGAAAACAATGAAGGGGGGGGGGGTTATATGAAAATATATATACATAAATTATTTAATTGTTAATTTATCTTCAAAAAGCATCTTTTTATTTCAACTTCGAAATCAAGCCCACTGACTGTCGTCCATAGCTAATTACCCCCATTCTGAATACAATGGGATATGTATGGTAAGCTGATTCGACTGTTTCGATCAGTTTTCGTCAAAACCAAAATATAACTCTATATATTGATTTGAACGCGCATTTCAATTTACCGGGGCCACATACTAACTCAAAAAATATTTTCTAGTTTCGTATTGACGATACGGTCCTAACAAAACTAGTTTCGTAGAATTCTGAGACCGTTGGAAAAATGGCCCTTTTCTAGTCGATTAAAATCAACTTAAACTGGTCAAACGCGTTTTCCTTTTCCACGCTCACATATTGATTCGAAAAATTATGAAATTTGGAATATAGCAATAACTTGACATCACGGATCCAACAAAAGTGGTTTCGTCGAAATCCGAGGTCGTTTGCAAAAATTCCATTTTTAAGGGCCTGAATTCCATAGCGACTATTCTGAATTTTCAACTGGGCATATCTTTTGATTCCCGCTATGAAATCTTGATTTTTCGGATTCGTTGGAAAGATATTCTCGATTAGATTCAAATATTTTTGGTTTCACTAAAATCCGGTTTATTTTGAATCCGGTACATCCATTTGAAGTCTGAAATCGAATTATCGAACTACCGCGTCATTTTCAATTCCTTTTATAAATATAAATAAATATTTATATCCTATCGTCGATTCAAACCAATATATACGTTCGAATTATATTCAAAATAAATTCTTGTCGATATTATTTAAAATAATTCATTTTAAATAATCAAAATTCGCTAAAATTTCCAAAATAAAAATTTTAAATTGGCCCAGATTTCCGGGTTATTACAATCTCCCCCACTTAAAACTTTTCGTCCCCGAAAAGGAACAAAGCCGAAAGTTGTTTAACAAATCAACTCAACTTCCAATATTTTGACTACGGCTTAAGTTCTTCAACTTTTCAGTTTCTAAGAACTTTTCAAATTTTTCAAAAATTTGGCTAACACCCTAAAATTTCGAAAAATTTCGCCATAACCTCCCCTGCACCGGAAGCTCGGGAAAATCCCGAAATTGCCATACAGGCCTTCTGATCTCAAAAAGAAAAAGAAAAAGCCAAGCGGATAGCCAATCGGCTCATAAAATCATCATCACCCAAACAAAATAGTAAATTATGGTAAACATGTACCTATTTGTCGGGCAAACAATTTTATTCTTCTGCTCTAGCCTCTTTGCTATGACCTGTTCAATGTAAGTATATGTAGATGCATGCAAATGCGACAAATTTCCAATATAGTTCACTTTTTGGTTCAATTGGGCATAATGGTTCAAAATTTCAAACAAATAGCCAGACAACACAAACATCAATCAATTAGATGGTTATCATTTCAAATGCATAACTTTGATATATAGTCAAAAATCATATTTTTGATGTCAAATCACAACAATAAGCCCTATCTAGTTTCGGTTCTCACACCAGTCAATTGGAAATATATAGAAATCTCACTTTCGAAACTCGAAAATAAATACTGGCGATGGTGCCCCATTACCAGAATTATCCCCGGGCACTAGAGTGTGATTCTATAACTATCCAACACATTAAAACTTCGAATACACGTATGCAAGGCGTATATGCAAAATGTTTATATATTGGATTGTCCCAATTCAATATAAAATAAATAATCAAATACGAATAATTGATTTAAATTTTCAAAACATAATTGTTTTCATTTTTAAAAATATATACTCTTCACACTCGTTCTAGGATACTGCTGATCCCATCTCTAACGAGTCATCCCCATTGGATATTACTAATCCAATATCTGATGAATTCTTTCGTATGGTTCTAATGTGTCTTGTTCACTGAGCTTTGTAAACCAAAGCTCTGATACCAACTGTAAAAACCCGTAACTTCCCCGTTGAGGAAAGCGCGGATAGTTCGAGAACAACACATAAAGGAACACAGACGGAAGAACATTTCATTGTATATTACAACAATTCCATCAGAATACAAGAATATACAGAGTATGAATAAATACTACACAGAAATATCAGAGATTTAAATTACATTTAAATACATCGCAGCGGAAATAATAAAAAACACAACGAGAAGGAGATATACGGATACAAAGCTTTCCGGATATCGTTCCAGCTATAAGCCAGGATCCTGTGAATATAAATCTGCAAAACAAAAACTACTAGCTGCCCATGTCAAAATAAGGGCACCCAGAGTTTAGGTTAAAACAATAAACTCCAGGTCAGTCATGGGACTGGTGTGAGAACTAAAACAGTTATTAATCCCTACTTTAAAGTTAGGTAAATCAAGGGACCACGCCGTATAACACGGAACGGGTTTCCTCCCAAGAATACCAGTGCATAAAACAAACAGCGCAATCCTAAATAAAGAAAAATGAAGCTATTATAAGACCCAGGTCCCATCACACAATGCAACGCAAGCCGGAGGATAGGGTTTTTACCTTATAATAGCCAAGAATGCTTGATACGTTTAAAACAAATCATTTGATACTATTATAAGTGCATAGTGTAAAAAAACCTTCAAATCATAAGTATCAATCATAGGCGACATGAGCGTCCCATGCCACTATGTCGCCATATATAGGTTTACAAATAAAACCGCAAGGTCACGTATTTGGAAATTGAATTTCCATCTATGAACCGAGGCAAAAGATAGTCCTCTACCGATTAGAGACAATCTAGCCTACCATGTCTCAGGATCAGAGCTCGAGTGACCCTTGGATCGTCAGGGTCGGTCCACCGACGTGGATTAAAATGCCTGAACACTACGTTTCCCCGCCCTTTGGGCGCAAATGAGCCAACAAATGACTCCATCGGACCCGGATCGTCCAATCAAACCGAGGCGCCTCGCAACAGCAACAACCACATAAGTCAAACTCGTCAGGGCGTGTAAAACCACTGACGCCACTTTTATCTAGAAAGAAACACTTGTCCTCCTTGAGGTCCTTCGCCCGTTTCTGGTTCATACCGGGCGTGACACTCGGGAATCAAACGTTACACAAAGCTACGCCGCAAAGGTCGTGCTTCGATCATCAACCACAAGACTTTGCTTTTCAATAGAAGCCTTGATCATTTGCCACTTAGGCATGCCACAAAGGCAATTCACTCTATGCGTTTGATATCCATCAGTATATAACCCCTGAGCTCGTACGTCTCAGAGAAGGGCGTTAAGCAAGAGAATAAATTCTCCGCCGCCAAACGGATGTATATTTAATGGAAATCAATCACACAGACTGAAATCGAATGTCAGACACACAGTCCATTTACAAGTCCGTTCTGGGACTGAACGAAACCGGAGGCACCTAGTACCCCGCATATCCATCGATCTCCAAGTACGTCTGGACGATCACCAACTTATTCCCTCCTCTTGGGTGTACGACCCAATCAAGATCATCAGTAATTATCCAAACGACGTGAAGACCTCTGGTCTTCAACCACCGTTTCATCTTCGACTTATCGTCGTATCAGTTATTCAGAACGGGATAAACCCGGTCTTTCCGAATAACTCGCGTATATAATAAACTAGTGTTACACGAACACAACATACACCTCATTCCAATTCATCAGTCACTAACCGTAAATTAATCAAGAGAATAATCCCCCAAATATTAACCTCGAAGGCCGAAACCAACATCAGATCAATACCCAAGAAATCACTCCGCTTAGCCAACCTACAGCTACTTTCCAAATTTCACATTCTTAGGGAGAGGTTCCCATTAATTTTGTCAAAGATAAATTGTTTTAAATTTATTCTTTAATCTTCTTTTGAATATCAGTTCAAACTAGTCGGGATTAACGAACCTTACCGAAGTAATCATTTGTTTTAATTTCCCAATCCCAACCTATTCATCCCATGAAGTAAAACTGGTCATACTTCATATCTAACACCACGGTGTTATCGGTAAATTCAATTACCATTTCACGTTCAAATCTAATTAAAGATTTAACTATCGCCTGGGGCAAAACTGGTGATACTCCATTCTCGATCATTTCACTCTAATTAAAGATTCATTAAAACTTCACTTAGTTTTAATCTTTGACTGGGTTAAAGAATCAGTGTCATTTAAAACACGGTTCACGATAAATCCAAAATCACATTCCATTTCAATCAGACCCTAACCATAAATTAGCAAGTGAGCAATTCCCTAAGTATTAACCCCGAAGGCCGAAACCAACATCAGATCAATACCTCAGAAACCAATCAACTTAACTAATCTCCAGTTAGTTTCTGATTTTCTTAACTCCTTTGGGTCTAAGAACAGTATTATTGAAGATACCGTTCACGACAACCCAAAATCACATTCTATTAATTATCGAGTTAAAGAACGAGTGTTATTTAAAACACCATTCACGATAAACCCAAGAATCAATTCGAATTCAATTCCAATTAAATATAATTTAATTGGTACACTTCATTAAATCTAAATAAAAATATTTAATCTTTTCTCAACTGGGCTTAAGAACAGTGTTAATGAAGACACCATTCACGACAAACCCAAATCACATTTGATAATAAATACAATGCTCTGAATAGAAAATATATCGGCTTATTTTCAATATCAAATTCTACGACCAACAAATATCGTACTGGAAATAACGATATATATATATATATATCTTTCAAATTCCCATAACAATATCTGTATCATCACGAAATCCAACATCGAAACATTCCGAAAATAATTTCGATTCAAATCCCTTCCAATTATTGGAAATTCTGGTTATATTTCAAAACCATTTCAAATCCCCTTTATTTATTTTAAAAATAAATAGATTTATAATTCTAGTTCAAAACTAGTTCATTTCGATAAAAATCTATTTTTATCTTTTCAAAATATGGAGTTTTTCATCCCAATTCTTTCTAAATCATTTCTTATGATTTTACACAAATTATTACTATTTTTAATAATTTTATCAAGGCCCGTACAGTCGATTTCCATCAACGGCCATCGAACTGCACTTACAGCGACCTTTTCGAAATTTGATTTGGACCTAATTCCAAATCCAACCATTAGATTTCTAATCTCTAATATTCATTAGAAAGCTCTTTTCGATACGAACCCAGTGGTGCCGGTTTTAGGAGAATCCGACGGTCGGATCTCCCGTAATATCCGTTCGAAGTCAATGGTCGAAATTCGTGAACTACCGCGACGCGGCGCGTTCTATTCAGGCCATTATATTATATATATATAATATATATAATATATACTTCATCGATTTCAATTCAAAACGTTCTTTATAAATCGTTATAAATTCTTTTTCAAAACTGGAATGAGGCCCAATCAATTACCATATAATGTTAATTACATGGATTTTCTACAACACATGGATACAATAACAACGATGAATAATCAACCATCATCCAAAGTGCATTCTACACTGTATAAGCATCAAATATAAATATTCAACGATCATAATAGTCTATCAATCAATCGATCGACATACAACTAAACAATCGGAATTAGTGTATGTCAAATATCATCCCAATACCCGTGTGGGGTTTCAAACAATCAAACACAGGTTTTATTTGTGCAGTTGGGCGATGTGTAAAATTTATCGTCCCAATCAATATCAGTCAAATGTGTGTATATAAACAAATCGTCCGATTTGTTTATTTTTATTTCATTTCATATACACGTTAAAAATTCTATTTTTAACTATAAAATATTTTCCACTATAAAATATTTTATTTCATTTCACATCACATCACACAATCAACTACACATCAAAATCAAACAAACAAGCATACAAGCCGTCCATGGTATGTGGACGACGGGTGTCGGGTGCTACTAAACACCGTCTGCATCCTAGTTTATATTTTAACTAGAAATAAATTTAAAAGTGAGAAGTTTTCACTGAATAGCTAAATCCAACGCCTCGACTCTTCTTTGTAGAAATCTTCGCCGTTCTCGCCTCTTGTCACTTTCTTTGCCTGTATTCTCTACATATGTAAAAATCACATTTTTGCTTCGCTATTCGATATATAAAAATCGAATTTTTACTTTTCTATTCAATATATAAAAATCGAATTTTTACTTTCCTATTCAATATATAAAAATCGAATTTTTACTTTGCTATTCAATATATAAAAATCGAATTTTTACTTTGCTATTCAATATATAAAAATCAAATCTTTTTAATGATAAAAATCAAACCTTCTACTTATGAAAAAAAATCACATTTTTCCTTGTTATAAAAAAATTAACCTTTTATTTTAACAAAATCTATTCTTGTCATGTTCTAAAAATCTAATCTTTGCTAATACAAAGATTCAAACTTTATTCGCCTTCATAAATACTGCTTTACATTTATTAAAAATTAAATTTTTAAATTCATATAAACTGAAAATAACTAAATGTAAGCAAATTAAAAAGGAAACTCACTGATTTTTGAACGTTGGAGGTTGAAGAAGAGGTACGGGTGGTTGGCGATAGCTTGTCATGACCTGAGGCGGCTAGGGTTTCGCTGGGATGGGCTTTCAGGGTGTCGACGGTTTAGAGGAAGGGAAGGAGAGATGGACAGAGAAGGAGGAGGTAAGGGAGGCGCGCGGGTAGGGAGGGGGTCTGCGGGGTCGTGTGGGTGGCGCGATGCCAAAGCGTCGACGGGGGGGCTCGAACGACGGGATTGAGGTCGGGGGGGGGGGTCTTCGAATCGCGCAGAGGAGAGAGAGGGAAGGGGAGAGAAGAGAAGCACGGGGAGGAGGTGAGGGAGGGGCGTGGTGGCCCACGCCATCGCTGGCGAACGGGATCGGAGGGGGTGCCCCCAGTTTTTTTAATCTCAATTAGTTCTGAGTGGAGAAAACAATGAACGGGGGGGGGGGGGGGGGTATATGAATATATATATATATATATATATATTTAAATTATTTAATTGTTAATTTATCTTCAAAAAGCATCCTTTTATTTCGACTTCGAAATCAAGGCCACCGATTGTCGTCCATAGCTAATTTCCTCCTTTCCGAACACAGTGGGATATGTATCGTAAGCTGATTCGACTCTTTCGATCAGTTTTCGTCAAAACCAAAATATAACTCTATATATTGATTTGAACCCGCATTTCAATTTACCGGGGCCACATACTAACTCGAAAAATATTTTCTAGCTTCGTATTGACGATAAGGTCGTAACAAAACTAGTTTCATCGAATTCTGAGACCGTTGGAAAAATGGCCCTTTTCCAGTCGATTAAAATCAGCTAAAACTGGTCAAACGCGTTTTCCTTTGCCACACTCACATATTGATTCAAAAATTATGAAATTTGGAATCTAACAATAACTTGACATCACGGGTCCAACAAAAGTGGTTTCGTCGAAATACGAGGTCGTTTGCAAAATTTCCATTTTTAAGGGCCTGAATTCCATAGCGACTATTCTGAATTTTCAACTGGGCATATCTTTTGATTCCCGCTATGAAATCTTGATTTTTTGGATTCGTTGGAAAGATATTCTCGATTAGATTCAAATATTTTTAGTTTCACTAAAATCCGGTTTATTTTGAATCCTATACATCCATTTGAAGTTTGAAATCGAATTATCGAACTACCGCATCATTTTCAATTCCTTTTATAAATAAAAATAAAAATTTATATCCTATCTTCGATTCAAACGAATATATACGTTCGAATTACATTCAAAATAAATTTCTTGTCGATATTATTTAAAATAATTCATTTTAAATAATCAAAATTCGCTAAAATTGCCAAAATAAAAATTTTTAATTGGCCCTGATTTTCGAGTTATTACAAATAAAGATTAATAACTGTTTTAGTTCTCACACAGTCACATGACTGACTTGGAGTTTATTGTTTTAACCTAAACTCTGGGTGCCTTTATTTTCCGCATAGGCAGCTAGTAGTTGGGTTTTGCAGATTTATATTCACATGATCCTGGTTTACAACTGGAATGATATTCGGAAAGCTCTTTATCCGTATATCGCCTTCAGTTGTGCTTTGTATTATTTTTCGGCTGCTATGTATTTAAATGTAATTTGAATCTCTGATATTTTTCTAATGTATAATATTTATTCATACTCTATATATTCTTGTATTCTGATGGAATTGTTATAATAAGCAATGAAATGTTCTCTATTTGTGTTCTGATTCGTCATGTTCTCAAAACAATCAGGGGTTTCGAATGGTCTTGGTTTGTTTAGCAATCGATTCAGATCGAGGAAAATTCCTTGTTGTTACATCATTCCATACCTGTTAACACATATGCGTCCATTTCTAATTTATTTCAACTTAGTCTGGTCATTTTAGCTCGATTCGTTAAACTATTCTTTAATCAGCTCTTTTGCCCATTTCATATTTTTAATTTAACATATCACTTCCGGATATGTTTTTAATTTACTTAAAGCAAAATCTAATTCTATTTCAACTCGAGTTTCATATTTAATTTCGAATATAAATTCTTAAACCTCATTTACTTATCCAACGGCCAATTTCGATTCAAAATTCTATTTACTAATTATTCTTCAAATTAGTCAATTCTATTCGATAATTAAAAATCTGATTTTTGTTTCAAAAATCAGATTCATTTACACAACTTGAGTTCATATTTATTTTACAACTCCTCTCTGGATTTTTCTAATGGAAATTCGGATTTTATTTACTTAAAATCCCTGTATTTATTTAAATAAACCATTATGATTTTATAGTGGTTATAGCGCTACTTTTCTAAAAATTTGATTTTGACATAACTTAATATCTATACGACGAAATCCAGATTTTTCTCTTTCATTAGAAAACTATTATCAAATCGGTCCTAATGATTCTCATTTCAAAGAATTCCGACTTGAATTGAGTTCTGTCTACTCAATTGAAGTTCGAAACGCCAATTTATGAACTACCGCACTGCGGTGATTTAGTTTTAATTATATTTAAATATAAACATTTAAACTTCGTTAATAATAAATTTCAACTCTATCCTGATATATTTTTAATGTATATCAAATCAGTTTCCCAATTCAACATAATATTTTTGATTATCTATAATTGTCGATTTTTCCTTACTCGATAATATATTTATTTATAATTCGATCTTCTATATTTAATTCCAATTCCATTTATAAATAAATTATTTGTAAAATTCGATATAATCAAATCTCGATTATAAACCTATTGAATTTTTGTCAATTCAGCTTATATTCCGAATTCCGAAATATAATCAATCGTTTTGTTTTCAAAACACTTCCCAGTTTACTATTAAATTCCTATTTGAATTTAAATGGTTTAAATTATCCAAATGATAATTTATTTCACCAAATTTAAAACACTATATATAAATTCAACTTCCTTGTTTCATATATTTAAACAAGTTCCCTTTTCAAATTTCTATTTGAAACACCTTCCCTTTTATATTCCCAATTGCAGAATAATAACCGTTGTTCCCATTCGAATGATTTCAAATTCTATTTTTAAATTCATATTTGAATTTAAATATTCAGATTATCTCTTGATAACTATATTTATAAACACCATTTTATAAATATCCTTGTTTTATATTCAAACAAGTATATTTCGAAATCTATTTAAAACCGAAATCTTATTTTGGAATATTTCCACTTATAATAACTTATATATATGTATATATAACTCAATTTATTTTCAAACTGTAACAACCCGTAAAATGCGAGCCAGTTTGAAATTTTTATTTTGGCAATTTTAGCGAATTTTGAATATTTAAAATAGATTATTTTAAATAATATCGACGAAAAATTTTTTTTGAATATAATTCGACGTATATATTATATACGTCGTCGTTAGAATATAAATATTTATATATAATTATAAAAGGAAATGAAAATGGCGCGGTAGTTCGAAAATTCGATTTCTAATTTCAAATGAATATACAGAATTCAATATAAGTCAGAATTGAACGAAACAAGAAATATTTGAATCTGTATAACTATATCTTTGTAACGAAGTTAACAAACTGAGATTTCCTCTTAGAAATGATAAGATATGTCCAGTTTAAAATTAGAAATAGTCGCTGTGGAATTTATATATATTTTTATATATATAAGGCCCTTAAAAATGGACATTTTGCAAACGACCTCGGATTCCGACGAAACCAGTTTTGTTGGGTCCGCAGTGTCAAGTTATTGCTAGATTCCAAATTTCATAATTTTTCGATTCAATATGTGAGCGTGGCAAAGGAAAACGCGTTTGACCAGTTTCAGTTGATTTTAATCGACTGGAAATTGGCCATCTTTCAAACGGTCTCAGAATTCGACGAAACTAGTTTTGTTAGGACCGTATCGTCAATACGAAGCTAGAAAATATTTTTCGGGAATTTTTCTAGTTAGTATGTGGCCCCGGTAAATTGAAATGTACGTTAAATCCAATACTGACTGATATATTGATTTATATTTTAATTTAAAGAAAAAAAACATAGCGTAATAGCCGAATTGGGTTACGAAACATATCTCATTGCGTTCGGAATGGGGGTATTTGGCTAGGGTTGACATTCGTTGGGTTTAATTTAGAGTTCAAACGAGAAATCTCACTTTAAAGAATTAAATAATATTAAAATATAAACCATATAGTCTTCCATAGGTCAAAAGGGGTCAAACCCCACTTTCTTTTCAGCGCGGTCAAACCCCAAAAGAAGCCGCCGACTTCAAATTGAACGGATGATTCTTCAATTCGTTTCTCTCCGATTTCTTCAAATCAAAATAATATTTTTGAAAATTCATAAATGCATATCGGTAGAGCTCAATTAGATCTCCACATTCAACCGTTATGATCGATTTCTATTTCGAAAATCGTGATATATTCTAGCCTCGAAGGGCTTGCCGTCGTACCGGTTTTGGTGGCTCCGGGGATGTTCGGATTTGGCGAGGTTGAGGGAGGAGAGGGCCGGCGCTCCTGCGTTCCAGGTGGGGGGTTCGGATGATGCTCCGGCGTAGCGGTTAGAGGTGCGGTGGTGTAGGGTTTTCTTGGATCGGCAGCAGGAAGAAGGCTGATTAGCCTTAATGAGGGGTTAGTGAAGTTAATTTAATTGTTAATTTCAGAAATCATTTAATTAGTTAATTAAATGTAATTAGATTGTTAAATCAGTTTTTTTTTATAAAAGCATTATTTTTAAATTAGTAATAAAAATAGCATATGAAAATAAAAATAGCATATGTTTTTGAAAATAAAATATGAAAACAAAATTTGCTTTGCTTACAAAACAAAATTTACTTTGTTTGAAAAATATAGAAAATTTGCTTTGTTTTAAAATAGAAATAACGAATTAAAAATATGGTTTTTATATATTGAACTTCGAATTAAAAATATGGTTTTTATATATTGAACTTTGAATTAAAAATATGGTTTTTATATATTGAACTTCGAATTAAAAATATGGTTTTTATATATTGAACTTCGAATTAAAAATATGGTTTTTATATATTGAACTTCGTATTAAAAATATGGTTTTTATATATTGAACTTCGAATTAAAAATATGGTTTTTATATATTGAACTTCGTATTAAAAATATGGTTTTTATATATTGAACTTCGAATTAAAAATATGGTTTTTATATATTGAACTTCGAATTAAAAATATGGTTTTTATATATTGAACTTCGAATTAAAAATATGGTTTTTATATATTGAACTTCGAATTAAAAATATGGTTTTTATATATTGAACTTCGAATTAAAAAAATGGTTTTTACATAGGTAGTGAAAGCGGGCAACGAAGATGAAAAAGGATGCGATGACAACGAAGACTTCTCTAAAAGAAGTGCCGTGGAGCTAGGATAGCTATATGTGAGAACTTCTCACCATTCAATTTAATTTTTCTAGTTATATATATACTAGGATGCAGACGGTGCTTAGTAGCACCCGACACAATCGTCCACAGACCATGGACTTGTTTGTTTGACTGTTTGGTGATTGATTGCGATATTGGTTTGAATGTGGTTTGTGGTGTGAAAAATCGAATCGATAAATTGGTTAGGATTAGACGTGCGCCGTTATAAGGCGAAGGAGTAAGGCTAGGTTAGACTCTTACTCCAAATTTTGTGGTTTGCAAAACGAAATTGATTTGATTGATGTGTGAATGGCGTGGGCCTTCACTAGACCGGGGATAAGGCTAGGCCTCGTCCCGTTTCTAGTATCGTGCCGTTATGCCGCCGAAATTTTCTAAAATAAGTTAGAAAAATTAAAAGTATCATTTTATTGAATAAATGAATTGAATAGAAATTCATAGGTTGGAATAAAATGTTTTGTCGTTAAAAATATAATTTTTAACGTGAATGTAAATAAATAAATACTCATTTATAAACCGGACGGTTTGTTTATGTACACCTATTTGAATGACATTGATTGGGACGATAAATTTTACACATCGCCCAACTGCACGAATAAAAATCTGTGTTTGATTGTTTGAAACCCCACACGGGTGTTGGGATGAAATTTGAAGTTCACTCATCCTGATTGATTAAATGTGTCGATCGATTGATTGACAGGCTGTTATAAGCGTTGAATATCTATATTTGATGCTTATACAGTGTAGTGCACTTTGGTTGATGGTTGATTATTTTTCAATGTAATTATATACATGTGTTGTATGAAAATCCATATAATTAACTTTATATGGTAATTGATTGGGCCTCATTCCAATTTGAAAAATATAGAATATTATAAAATAAAAGTTCATGTGTTGACAGTACTCATTCATTGAGATTGGTCATGTTTTGAACGAAATATTTTAGTAATAAAATTTACATCTTTATCGATATAAAATAAAAGTTCATGTGTTGACAGTACTCATTCATTGAGATTGGTCATGTGTTGAACGAAATATTTTGAAAATAGCAACTATTTTGAATAAAGAAACATTTGAAATAGAATATTTGAAAATAGAAATTTATGAAGTCGTGTTGATTAGTTTGACGCCATTTTGACGTGAACGATATTTATATTGGTTTTAAAACGATTTCGAAATGAATTGAATTGAAAACGATTTCGAAATGAATTGAATTGAAAACGATTTCGAAATGAATTGAATTGAAAACGATTTCGAAATGAATTGAATTGAAAACGATTTCGAAATGAATTGAATTGAAAACGATTTCGAAATGAATTGAAAACGAATTCAAATTGAATTGAAAACGAATTGAAATGAATTCAAATTGAATTGAAATTTGAATTGAATAGAAATGAATTTTGAAAGGAATTTATAAAGAAGAATTCAATTTTGATTTGAATTGAAAAGGAAGTTGAAATTGCTTTTGAAACGAATTTAAAACTATTTATATAATTCGTTTTAAATAGAAATCGACGAAGTATATATTATATATATTATATATATAATATAATGGCCTGAATAGAACGCGCCGCGCCGCGGCAGTTCGTGAATTTCGACCATTTATTTCAAACGGACATTGCGGGAGATCCGACCGTCGGATTCTCCTAAAACCGGAACCGTTGGGTTCGTATCGAAAAGAGCTTTCTAATGAATGTTAGAAATTTGAAATCTAACGGTTGGATTTGGAGATACGTCCAAATCAAATTCGAAAAAGGTCGTTGTAAGTGCAGTTCGATGGCCGTTGTTGGAAATCGACTGTACAGGCCTTGATAAAATTATTAAAAATAGTAATAATTTGTGTAAAATCACAAGAAATGATTTAGAAAGGATTGGGATGAAAAACTCCATATTTGAAAGGATAAAAATAGATTTTTATCGAAATGAACTAGTTTTGAACTAGAAAGATAATTCTATTTATTTTTAAATAAATAATTTGAATTTGAAATGGTTTTAAAAATAACCAGAATTTCCAATGATTGCATTGGAGTGGAATTGAATCGAAATTGTCTTCGGAATATTTCGATGTTGGAATTCGTGATTATACAGGTGTTGTTATGGAAATTTGAAAGATATATTTATATCGTTATTTCCAATATGACATTTGTTAGTCGTAGAATTTGATATTGAATATAAGCCGATATATTTTCTATTCAGAGCCTTGTATTGAATATAAAATGTGATTTGGGGTTTGTCGTGAATGGTGTCTTCACTAACACTGTTCTTGAACCCAGTTGAGAAAAGATTAAATCTTTTTATTTAGATTTAATGAAGTGTACCAATTAAATAATATTTAATTGGAATTGAATTGATATTGATTTTTGGGTTTGTCGTGGACAGTGTTTTAAATAACACTCGTTCTTTAACCCGATAATTAATGAAGGTGGTTTTGGGTTTATTGTGAACAGTGTTTTTAAATGACACGGATTCTTTAACCCAGTTAACGATTAAAACTAAGTTGAGTTTTAATGAATCTTTAATTAGATTGAAAAGATCGAAAATGGAGTATCACCAGTTTTGCTCCAGGCGATAGTTAAATCTTTAATTAGATTTGAACGTGAAATGGTAATTGAATTTACCGATAACACTGTGGTGTTAGATATGAAGTATTACCAGTTTTACTTCATGGGATGAATAGGTTGGGATTGGGAAATTAAAACAAATGATTACTTTGGTAAGGTTCGCTAATCCCGACTAGTTTGAATTGATATTCAAAAATGGATTAAAGAATAAATTCAAGGAATTTATCTTTGATAAAATTAATGGGAATCTTTCCCTATGAATGTGAAATTTAGAAACTAACTGTCGGTTAGCCAAGCAGAATGGTTTTCTGGATATTGATCTGATGTTGGTTTCGGCCTTCGGGGTTAATATTTGGGAAATTATTCTCTTGATTAATTTACGGTTAGTGACTAATGAATTGGAATGAGGCGTATGTTGTGTTTGTGTAACACTTATTTAAATATACGTGAGTTATTCGGAAAGACCGGGTTTATCCCATTCTGAATAACTGATACGACAATAAGTCAAAGATGAAGACGATGGTCGAAGACCGGAGGTTTTCACGTCGTTTGGGTAATTACTGATGATATTGATTGGGCTGTACACCCAAGAAGATGGAAATAGTTAGTGATCGTCCAGACGTACTTGGAGATCGATGGATATGCGGGGTACTAGGTGCCTCCGGTTTCGTTCAGACCCAGAACGGACTTGTAAATGGACTGTGTGTCTGACATTGGATTTTAGTCCGTGTGATTGATCTCTATTAAATATATATCTGTTTGGCGGCGGAGAATTTATTCTCTTGCTTAACGCCCTTCTCTGAGACGTACGAGCTCAGGGGTTATATATTGATGGATATCAAACGCATGGAGTGAATTGCCTGTGTGGCATGCCTAAGTGGCAAATGATCAAGGCTTCTGTTGAAAAGCAAAGTCTTGTGGTTGATGATCGAAGCACGGCCTTTGTGGCGTAGCTTTGTGTAACGTTGATTCGCGAGTATCACACCCGGTATGAATCAAAAACGGGAGACGGACATCAGGGAGGGCCTACGTTTCCTCCTAGCTAAAAGTGGCGTCAGTGGTTTTACACGCCCTGACGAGTTTGACTTATGTGGTTGTTGCTGTTGCGAGGCGCCTCGGATTGATCGGTCGTTCTCGAACCGATGGAGTCATTTAGTTGGCTCGCTTACGCCCCAAAGGGCGGCGAAACGTAGTGCTCAGGTATTTTAATCCACTCCGTGTGGACCAGCCCTGACGATCCAAGGGTCACTCGAGCTCTGATCCTGAGACTCGGGCTAGGCAGTCTCGAATCATTGAGGATCTTGCCCCTAGCCTCGGTTCATACCATAAATGATAACCCAACTTCCAATACGGCATTTGCGGTTTTGATTGTAAATTTATATATGGCGACATAGTGTTATGGGCCATTCATGCCGCCTATGATTGATACTTATGATTTGAAGTGTTTTATACACTATGCACTTATAATAGTATCAAACAATCTGTTTTAAACGTATCAAGCATTCTTTGGCTGTTATAAGGGAAAACCCTATCCCCCGGCTTGCGTTGCATTGTGTGATAGGACCTGGGTCTTATAACAGCTTCATTTTTCTTTATTTAGCATTGCGCTGTTTGTTTTATGCACTGGTATTCTTGGGAGGAAACCCGTTCCGTGTTATACGGCGTGGTCCCTTGATTTACCTAATGATTTAAAATAAAGATTAATAACTGTTTTAGTTCTCACACCAGTCACATGACTGACCTGGAGTTTATTGTTTTAACCTAAACCCTGGGTGCCCTTATTTTCGACACGGGCAGCTAGTAGTTTTGGTTTTGCAGATTTATATTCACAGGATCCTGGTTTACAGCTGGAACGATATCCGGAAAGCCTTGTATCCGTATATCTCTTTCTAGTTGTGTATTGAATTATTTTCCGCTGCGATGTATTTAAATGTAATTTAAATCTCTGATATTTCTGTGTAATATTCATTTATACTCTGTATATTCTTGTAATCTGATGCATTGTTGTAATATACGATGAAATGTTCTTCTGTATGCGTTCTGTTGTGGTTTGTTCTCGAACTATCCGACGCTTTCCTTTACGGGGAAGTTGCGGGTCTTCACAGAAACTCAATTTAACTTATATTTAAATAAATTCGAATTAATCGAATTCAGATCATAAATCCTTACGGATTTATTTTAGTTCAGTTTATATTCTGAACATCAAAATAAGTTCCATTGTTTATTTCTTTAAAACGATTTCCCCATTTCAGTCTTTAAATTCACTTTTGAATTTAAATATTCAAATTATCTAATGATAAATTTTTTCCATTTCTATTTATAAACACTGTTTATAAATTCATTTCAATTCCCTTGTTATCCCGTGAATATCATTCCATTTTATTTATGAACATTTTTTATAAATTCACCGCATTATCTAATTTATAAATGCCGTTTATAAATTCAATACTTTTTTTTATTTTACAAAACAAGTAAATATTTTTAGTCCATTCAAAATTCGAATTCTATTTTTGGAAAAATAATTTTTTCTTTTAAATCTCTAAATATCATTTTACGATATTTTATATAAGTCAACATTTAGGGCCAGTGACATTTAACCAATCAAAAACAACCAATTATCCAACACATATTTTCCAACACATCATATATGATAATATATATGAAACAAAAAAAAATATTTTTCAGGAATCCAGTCGGATTCCTTCAACCTGTTTTTCCTGCTTCCACAGACGTTAGCCGACATAAATAATACCAATCCTGCTTCGAGGCAGGATATCGCGGTATAGAAGGTCATCCACTATCATAGTGTGGGGCGTATAGGGTCATCCGCTAATGATACCGCGGGCATCCGGTAATGGTACTGCGGGAACTATCCAATCACCAATATATATATATATATATATATATATATATATATATATAATAGCCACAAACATCAATCCTATATAACTAATATATATGTATAATAGCCACAGTATTATTTAAATGCAACCAAACAACAACAAATTATTTTTAACAACTAAAAATAATTCGAAATAATAAATTGAGTGAGATTTACTCACAGTGATCTTTATTGTTGAAATAACGATTCGTTTCTGATTATCGAAGATCCAAACTTGCTCTAGACTTATCCCAATCCAAATCCATGGCGAATAAATATATGAGTACCTAGATTATTTAATTTATTCATGTAAATGATTATTCAATTAATTTAATATCTAAATAAATTAATTCCCTTGTATTTTAAGTTACGATAAATCGTATACCTTGTTTCCTGAACAAGCCGACTTAATCAATCAATAATCCTCTTTTCGCTGAAATTGGCAACAACTCCAAATGTGTAACTTTATCAGACATCAATAAATCAAAACAACATCTGCTATACACAAAATCCATCGTGAGTCACCCTTCCCTTCCAACTTGCCCCCTTCACAAAAACACTTGGAACCACCGCCAATGAATTCTCCTGTCCCAGCTCTATCCGGCCATCACTCACAATACTAGCTCAATTTAGGTTTAACCACCTCGTCTTGGAGTAACTGAGGTAGTTTTATTAGGAAATCGACTATTTTTAGATAACCCCAAAAAGATAGCTTAACCCTACCTCGACATTCCCTCTCTTTTCTACTTACAGGAAAATTTGAGCATCGCGAACTGGAGATCGCATGCTACAGGAGAAGGGCATCGACCGTCTTTACCTTGTTATCCATCCATTTCCAGATCCAAATCTTGTAACCGCTCCTTCATCAGAACCCTAAACCCACTGTCACTGAATGCGACATTACCAAACACCACGTTCATCATCAGACATCGCACCATTTCCCCAAATAAAAAACTGTCACACCTAATCCTTTTTTAGAAAATCGCACTCCACATCGCAATGTTCTACCCCAAATTGCAAGTCATACTCCATCGCAAGCCATAATTTGACTATGACCGGAACCCTGAACGCAACTCGAACTATCAAGCATACCTACTTCAAACAATACCAGAATTTGAGTGTTGATCCATCTAAGTTCAAGAAAAGGATTTGTGTGGATTTTGAAATCGAAGAGGACACTGGTCATTTCTTTGTTGAGTTCGATTTCGAATACAAGTAAAAAAATGCTTTGAGTCAAGTAACGAGGAGGGTAAAAGGATTAAAGGGGAGCAACTCGAACTCGAAATTGAATTAGAAGGCTTTCATTTAGAAGTTGAAGCTTTGGTTCGATTTTTTTTCGGTGAACAATGAAATGGCAAAAAAGGAAGGGGACGCGATTTTATACTGATATATCCTTCAGCATTAAGGAATAGCCTGTGTATAGTACAATATATTATTGTGATTAGATTTTGATTTAACCCGATTTGAAATAAAGAGATCTTTATTTCTTTTAAACAGATTCTGATTTGATCTTCAATTCGATTTTGATCTTATCCACTAAAATTATCCTGGGGTTCACAATTTGAAATCACGAACCGTTATTTTAATGTACCAACCGACGTTTCAATATTATACCATTATACTGAACTCAAAAGAATGTACTCTGCAATTTAGGTTGAACGTATATACCATATTATATTAGTATAATATAATTTAAATTCAGAAACCATTAATTATCCGATAATAAATTATTTATTATTATCGTTTATTATCAAATACAATTTTTATTGATCATTTGAAATATTTTGACTCCGTTTTATTATCGAATTGAATTACTTCTAATTCTCGTATTATTATAATTATTTTAGATTCAATAATTATATATATACATACATATATATATAGATATATTCAAAATAAATCGTATATCGATAAATCATTATAAAAATCGATTTATATTATCAATTTAATAATTAAAACCATATTAAATATTTAAAATAAATTTTTTGAAAATCCGGTTCGTTACAGGATATTACCGATACTCGGATTTCATACCTCGTGAATGGCCACTTATGGCGCCGTAAATGGCATTGTGTTTTTGAGTATTTATTTTTATGAATTATTTGGTGATTTGTGTGCTGATTGTGATGACTAACATATTGAAAATAATGTTAATATTAATGTGGTAGTGAAATTAAATTATAAATATCTATTTATAATTTAAACAGTAAAACTGGCTATTTAGAAAAATAATTCAAACCGAATTAGAATTGGTTAAATTTATTAACCAATGATTTATTTAAATTGACTGTTGTTGTTTGAAAACCCCACACGGGTATCAGGATGACATTTAACATACACTAATCCCAATATTTATTTGTATGTCAATCGATGGGTTGACATGCTGTGATGAGCGTTATTTATTTATTTTAATGCTTATACAATTTTAAAATGCACTTTGGATGATGTTTGAATGTGTAATGATTATTTATCATTATTGTTGAATACATGCGATGTACGAAATCCATATAACTGAAATTATATGGTAATTGATTGAGTCACCTTCCGATTTAGAAATAATGAATATTTTAAAATGATGAATAATTTAGAATAACGAATATTTTAAAATAATATTCAAAGAAGAATTAAAATATGATTTTGATGTCCGATTTTGGATGGACATGAAAATATTGGAATATATGAAGCCGAGTGAGTAGCGAAACGCCATTTTAACCCGAATGGGTTTATCGATTGATTTTTTTCATTTCATAATGAATATCGAAAAGAAATGATTTTGAAGTCAGATATTTTGAAAATAATGTCATTTTAATATTTTAATGATATGGAATATTCAATTTTGATTTAAAATTGAAAAGGAAGTTGAAATTGTTTTTAAAATGAATTTATAAATGATTTATAAAATACATTCTGAATGGAAATCGACAATATTATTTATATATATATATATATAATTGCATGAATAGAATGCGTCGCGCTGCGACGTTCGCGAATTTCTACCACTAACTTCAAATTGATGTAGCGGGAGATCCGACCGTCGGATTCTCCTAAAACCAGAACTGTTAGGTTCGTATCGAAAAGAGCTTTCGAATGATAATAAGAGATTTGAAATCTAATAGTTCGATTTTAAGATATGTCCAAATCAGATTTGAAAAAGGTCACTGTAAATGCAGTTCGTTGACCGTATGTGGAAATCGACTGAAATGGCGATATTAAGATCATTAAAAATATTGAAAAATTATGTATAATCATAATAAATTATTTGGAAAGATTTTGGATGAAAAATTCTAGTTTTGAAAAGATAAAAATATATTTTTATCTAAATGAACTAGTTATTAACTAGAGGAATAATCCAATGGTTTTAAATAAATAAATTGGATTTGTAAATGGGTTTTAAAAATAACCAAAATTTTCCAATATTAAATTGGAAATGATTAGAATGGAAATAATCTTCCGATTATTTCGGTATTGGATTCCTTGATTATACGGATATCGATGAGGAATTTGGAAGATATAGATATCGTTATTCTCAATTGAATATCAAATTGGATTTTGGGTTTGTCATGAATGGTGTCTTTATTAACACTGTTCTTAAACCCAGTTGAGAAAAGAATAAATCATTTAATTAAGGTTTAGAGAAGTTTACTAATTAATTAATATTTAATTGGAAATGAATTCAAATTGGATTTTTCGGTTTATCGTGGACGGTTTTTTAAATAACATTTGTTCTTTAACCCAATTAACAGTGAAGTTATGATTTGGAATTTATAAATCTTTTTATTAAGATTCAGTGGAAATTTTCCAAAGTAAAGTTTTCAAATTTAATCGATTAAATTTGAATTGAATGGATTTCGATTCGGTAATAATCGAGATGAGCTTTTGTGAACGAAGACTGTTACTATATATGAAATTTAAAAGGCTTCACCGCTATTCCATTTATATTATTAGTTTGATACGAGAATTTATATCGATTATACACTATTATGATTTCCGTGTAGATTACATTTTGATGGTAGATGATTTTGGGTTTATCGTGAATCATGTTTAAAAGGACATTAGTTCTTTAACCCAGTTAATGACGGGATTTATTTCCTAAATTTAAATAATCATTAAATACTGATTTTTGGAGATTAAAACTAAGCAAAGTTTTAATGAATCTTTAATTAGATTGAAAAGTTAATGTAGTAATTAAATTTGCCAAATTTGAGAAATGATCAAGAATGGAGTACCACCAGTTTTATCCATGCAACAATTAAATCTTTAATCAGATTTGAACGAGAAATGGTAATTAAATTTACCGGTAACACCGTGGGTGTTAGGTATGGAGTACTACCAGATTTGCTCCATGGGAGGACTAGGTTAGGATTGGGATGAATAAATAAATGACTACCTCGGTAAGGAGCGTTAATCTCGACTAGTTTAATAAACCTTAATTTGGTTTAGATTTTGAAACGATAAAATAAAATCTTTTGAAATTGATATACAAAGGAAGATTAAAGAATAATTTTAAAAGAATTTATTTTTTATAAAATTAACGGGAACCTTTCCCTAAAGATATGAACATTCGAATAAAAGAATATTCTAAAGTGGAATGAGGCGTATGATGTGTTTTTATAGCACTTGATTATTGATTATAAAATACGTGAGTTATTCGGAAAGACCGGGATTATCCCATTATAAATAACTGATACGATGACTATAAGTCAATGATGAAGACGGTGGTTGAAGACCGAATATCTTCACGTCGTTTGGATGATTACTGATGTATTGATTGGGTTGTATACCCAAGACAAGGTAGTAAGTGGTGATCGTCCAGACGTACTTGCAGATCGACAGGATATGCGAGGAGCTCTCTTATAACAACCCGGAATTTTGGAACCAATTTAAAAAATTTATTTTAGAAATTTTAATTAATTTAGAATATTTAAAATGATTTATTTTAAATAATAATGACAAAAAATTTATTAAATCAAAGTTAGAGCGACTAAATTTAATTTAATTATAAAAGGAGTTAGAAATAACGCTACAGTTTGAAAATTTAAACTTTAACTAAATGTATAGGATTCAAAATAAATCAGAATTGGGCGAAACAAGAAATATTTAAATATGTTTGATAATATCTTTCTAACGAATGTAAGAAACTGATATTTCATTTTATAAATCAAAAGTTATGTCTAGTTTAAAATCTAGAAAATTCGCTGTAGAATTTATATATATATATATATATATATATATTAATATAATATATAGCCCTTTAATATAGCCATTTTGCAAACGACCTTCGTTTTCGACGAAACCACTTTTTTTGGAATCAAAATGTGAAATTATTGCTAGGTTTCAATTTTCATAATTTTTCGAATTAATATGTGAGCGTGGAAAAGGAAAACATGTTTTGTTAGTTTCAATCAAATTTAATCGACTTGAAAATGTCCATTTTTCAAACAGTCTCAGAATTCGACGAAATTAGTTTTTTTAGGACCGTTTCGTCAATACGAAGCCATAAATAATTTTTCTGGAATTTTTATGAGTCGGTATGTGGCCCCGGTAATTTAAAATGTACGTTTAAATTAAATATATATTGTTTTAGATTTTAATTTTTATAAAAACTGATCGTAACAGTCGAATTGGGTTACGAAACATGTTCCATTGTGCCCGTGACGGGGGTTATTAGCTAGGGGCGACAGTCATTGGGTTTGATTTGGAGTTCGTGGTGTTAGAATAGTATGATTTGAATTAAATAAATTAATAAATAAAATAGAAAAAGAAATACCATTATAAATACGCTGTATTCTACTTCTTATTCTCATAACTCTAATTCTCTAACTACGCAGCCGCCTCCGTTCGAAATAGAGGGCCAGAAACGTCCATAATTCATTCAATAAATTCTCTCAATCCATGGAATGATTTGCAAAACTAAATACATGAAAATAAAGAGCATCCAGAGGGCTCTAGATCTATAGTAGTATGATGAGGTTTCATAGTATGTTCTTCTGGAAATCCGTGTTCACAGGGCCGCCGATAGGAGATGTTTTCAGACGCCTAGGAGGGAGCGAGTTCAACGCCTTGGGGGCGCGGGGAGGTGGCATTTCGGCGCATTACGGGGTGATGTTGGATTGAGGTCAGGTGGCTTCGATGGTCGTGCGGTGGAAGATTCTTGGTGGCGGCTATGGGTTCATTTCATCAGTAGTGTGGTACAGGCTTTAACAGAAGAAGAAGAAGGGGAAGGTTGGAGGCCTTTGGATCTTGAGATGAACGGCCTGGATTTAATTATATGGTAATTAGAAATTAGTGGTTAATGAATTATGTTATTACATTAGCAAATGTTTTAGAATAAAATGGTTAATGTTTAGAATAAAAACAGCAAATGTTTTGTAAATAAAAATTAGCAAATGTTTGAAAATATAACATCATAGTTTTTAAAAGTAAATAAAATCATATTGTTTGTAAATCAAAACCATATTGTTTTGTAAGATAAAATATATATTATTTTGTAAATAAAATAGGATATTGTTTTTAGAAATAAAAATATCATTGATTTAAATATAAAAATAGAATTGTTTTACAATATAAAAATAGAATTGTTTTTCAAACTAAAAAATTTATCATTTTTTTTCAAACCAAAATGAACATTGTTTTGATTAGAAAATAAGCATCATTTTTCATCATATAATCAGCATTGTTTTCATCGTATAATTAGCATTGTTTTAATCGTATAAGTAGCGTTGTTTTTAATCATAAAATTAACATCGCTTTTGTAAATATAAATAATATTTCTTTGAAAATAAAATTAACATTTATTTAAAAAGAACCTTGTTTTGTAAAATAAAAGGATCGATGTTTTGGAAAATAAAAAGAATTGTTTCTAAAGAACAAGTATAGGATTGTTTTGAAATATACAAACATCATTGTTTTTGTAAATGAAATTTACATTGTTTATAAAATATAAAAATATGATTTCATTATCTATAAAAATATGATTTCACTGTATTGAGAATATACATTATATATGTATATATAAAGTTGAAATAAAATTATGAGCTTTATTTAAATAACATCATATAAAAATATGATTTTTACTGTGAACAGCGTGAAAAAGACTACGTTGGAATTTTGGTCAAATCCAAGAAATCATCAGTTCAATACTGTCGGAGTGGAGATGAAGGTGAGAACTCCTCACTAGAAAACTTTACAAAGTTATTTATTTTATTTTCATATTTGAAGAATATATGAAATTGATAGTGTAGATTTTTACCAGTCGAATCACTATAAATTGTATACGGTGCCTGTTAGATCACCTTTCTCATCCACAAACCATGGACGATTTAAAATTGGCTGTATTGTATGTTGTTTGTGATGTTGTGATGACTGACGTATTAAAAATAAGGTTAATATATGTAGCAACCCAAACCTCCCCGGTAAGGAAAGCTTGGATTTCCTTGAGAACAACACACATCGGAACACAAACAGAAGAACATTTCATTGTTTATTACAACAATTCCATCAGAATACAAGAATTTTACAGGGTATGAATAAATATTACACATTTGACAAATATCAGACATTTAAATTACATTGCAGCGGAAAAACAATACAAAACACAACTGAAAGTAATACACGGATACAGAGCTTTCCGAGCATCGTTCCAGTTGTAAATCAGAATCCTGAGAATATAAATCTGCAAAACCAAAACTATTAACTGCACGTGTAGAAAATAGGGGCACCCAGAGTTTAGGTTAAAACAATAAACTCCAGGTCAGTCATGTGACTGGTGTGAGACCTAAAACAGTTATTTAAAACTTTACTTTAAAAGAGAGTAATTTAAGGGACCACGCTGTATAACACGGAACGGGTTTCCTCCCAAGAATACTAGTGCATATAACAGAACAACGCAATGCTCTTTGAAAAAATGAAGCTATTATAAGACCCAGGTTCCATCACACAATGCAACGCAAGCCGGAAGATATGGTTTTCCCTTATAATAGCCAAAAATGCTTGGTACGTTTAAAACAAATCACTTGATACTATTATAGGTGTATAGTTTCAAAACAATTTCAATCATAAATATCAATCATAGACGGCATGGGTACCGTATATCATGTCTCCATACTAGTTCTACAATTAAAACCGCAATATTACGGATTGGAAATTGGATTTCCGTCATGAGTCGAGGCAAGGGTCAAGCTCCTCTCCGTTCGAGACACTCTTGCAAATGTCTCAGGACCCCACTATGATCCTTTGGAACCTACATGGTCGGTCCTCTCTTAATTTTGAGGATTAATTATTCCTGAACAAACGTTTCCAGGTCCTATAGGACCTATATCCAAGGCACCTCGTATTCCAACAACCACACGGGTGAAAAGTATATAAATGTCAGTCAGTTTAAGCACTGACACCACCACTAGCTAGAAAGAAACGTCGTGCGCTCCTTGGGTCCTTATCCCGTTTTTGACTCATACTGAGGTGTGAGGCTCGCGAATTCACGCTATACACAAAGATACGCCACCAGGCCGTGCTTTGATCATCAACCACAAGACTTTTCTTTTCAACAGAAGCCTTGATCATCTGCCACTTAGGGGTGCCACACAGGCAATTCATGCCATGCGACTGATGTCCATCAATGTACAACCTCTGAGCTCGTACGTCTCAGAGAAGGGCGTTAGGAAAGAGAATAATTCTCCACCGCTAAACAGATGTATATTTAATAGAGATCAATCAGCGCAGAATAAAATCCAATGTCAGACACACAGTCCATTTACAAGTTCGTTCTGGGTTTGAACGAAACCGGAGGCACTTTCCTCGCATATCCATCGATCTCTAGGTACGTCTGGATGATCACCAACTGGTTCCCTCATCTTGGATGTACAGCCCAATCAAGATCATCAGTAATCACCCAAACGATGTGAAGACTTCCGGTCTTCAACCACCGTCTTCATCTTCGACTTATCGTCGAATCGATTATTCAGAATGGGTATAAACCCGGCCTTTCCGAATAACCCGCGTATATAATAAACGCGTTTTAAACAAACGCAACATACGCCTCATTCAAATTCAGAATATTCTTTTATTCAAATTTTCACATTCCTACGGAAAGGTTCCCATTAATTTTATCAAAGATAAATTCTTCTAAATTTATTCTTTAATCTTCCTTTGGATATCATTTCAAACCGTATTATGGTTTTCCAAACTAGTCGGGATTAGCGAACCACACTGAAGTAATTATTTATTTTATTCCCCAATCCCAACCTATTCATCCTATGGAGCAAAACTACTAATACTCCACATCTAACACCACGGTGTTATCGGTAAAATTAATTACCATTTCACGTTCAAATCTAAATAAAGGTTTAACTATCGCCTTGTAGCAAAATTGGTGATACTCCATTCTCGATCACTTTTCAGATTTGATAATTTAAATTATCAATTCACTTTCAATCTAATTAAAGATTAATTAAAACTCCAATTAGTTTTAATCTTCTCAAAAATCAATATCCTGTCTTTAACTGATTTAAAGAACCAATGTCACCTAAAACACGATTCACGACAAACCCAAATCACATTTTATATTAAATACAAGGCTCTGAATAGAAAATATATCGGCTTATATTCAATATCAAATTCTGAAACCAACAAATATTGTATTGGAAATAACGATATAAATATATCTTTCAAATTCCCATAACAATATATGTATAATCACGGGATCCAACATCGAAATATTTCAAAGACAATTTCGATTCAAATCCACTTCCACTTTATATATATTGGAAATTCTGGTTATTTTCAAAACCAATTCAAATCCAATTTATTAATTTCAAAAATAAATTTATTTTAATTCTAGTTCAAAACTAGTTCATATCGATAAAAATCTATTTTTATCTTTTCAAATATGGGGTTTTTCATCCCACTTCTTTCCAATTCATATATTATGATTTTACAAAAATTATTAATATTTTTAATTATTTTATCAAGGCCCGTACAGTTGATTCCCATCAACGGCCATCGAACTGCACTTACAGCGATCTTTTCCAAATTTGATTTGGACATAATTCCAAATCCAACCATTAGATTTCAAATTTCTAATATTCATTGGAAAGCTCTTCTCGATACGAACCTAACGGTTCCGGTTTCCGGAGAATCCGACGGTCGGATCTCCCGTAACGTCAATTCGAAGTCAATGGTCGAAATTCACGAACTACCGCGGCACGCACGTTCTATTCAGGCCATTTAATATATATTATATATATTATATATATTTCATTGATTTTAATTCAAAACGTATTTTATAATCCGTTTTAAATTCGTTTTCAAAACAATTTCAACTTCATATTCAATTTCGAATCAAAATTGAATATTCCATATCATTAATATGTAAATGATAGTATTTTAAAAATATTATATTTTGAAATCACTACCTTTTCTATATTCATTATAAAAACGAATATATTCGATATAGATATCGTTCATGTCAAAATAGCACAACTCTAATCAAAACGGCTTTATATATTTCAATAAATTCGTTATTCTATTCAACAAATGAATATTTATTCTTTTCCACACATGAATCTATATTTCTTTCAACACATGACTAATCTCAACACATGAGTACTGTCAACACATGACTATTTTTGTTATGTAATATATTTTATAGAATTATGGTATCTATCATTTGATTTTTAATCAGACTCCAACCGTAAAGTAGTTTCTAATCTTAAATATGATAAAGATGTAAATTTTATTGTTAAAATATTTTACTCAACACATGAATAGTTTCAACACATGAATATTCTCAACACATGAGCATCGTCAACACATGACTATTTTTATACTCTAATATTCTTTATTTTCCCAATTGGAATGAGGCCTAATCAATTACCATATAATGTTAGTTATATGGATTCCACCCAACACATGTATATAGTGGCACTGACAAATAATCAACCATCATCCAAAGTGCATTACTCTGTGTAAGCATCAAATATAGATATCTAACGCTTATAATAGCTTGTCAATCAATCGATCGACATACAACTAATTATTGGGACTAGTGTATGCCGTATTTTATCCCAATACCCGTGTGGGGTTTCAAATCAACAAACACAGATTTTTATTTATTCACATACCCATTAAAAATTATATTTTTAACAATAAAATATTTTTAACTATATAAATATTTTATTTCATTTCACATCAAACAATCAATTTTCACCACAACAAACAATCAAACATACAAGCCATACATGGTCTGTGGACGATGGGTGTCGGGTGCTGCTAAGCACCGTCTGCATCCTAGTATATATTTTTAACTAGAAAACAAGATTTAAAGTGAGAGGTTATCATCGACTAGCTAATCAAATACCACGACTCTTCTTGTGTAGAAATCTTCGTCGTGCTCGCCTTGTGTCAAATTCGTCGTCCGTGGCCACTACATATATAAAAATCATATTTTTACATTGTTGCTATGTATATAAAAATCATATTTTTATAACTACGCTACATGGATAAAAATTCTATTTTTACATCGCTACTATATAGATAAAAATTCTATTTTTATATCGCTTTTCTTCCAATAAAGATTATATTTTTATATTTCTACTTCTCAAATAAAGATCGAATTTTTATTTCATCACTATAAAAATCACATTTTTATTTCAACATATATATAATAAAAATCAGATTTTTTTTTTGTTAGATATATAAAGATCAAATTTTTACTAACTATAGAATGTAAAAATCGTATTTTTATCTTCTACTAATATAAAAATCATATCTTTAATCTTCTACTAATATAAAAATCATATCATTATACTTTCTATATCATAAAAATCAGTATTTAACACTATAAAAATTCAGTTTTTAGCCATATAAAACTTCAGATTATTAATATATTCATATGTGTATAATGTCCGATTTGTTTTAAATAAAAATAAAAAAAACAATTCTTTTCCTATACTTTATCCATAGAAAACTGATTTTAAAATATATTCATAACAAACTAATTTTAAAACGATGTTGTTTATTTAAAAAAAATCCTATTTTAATTACATAAATAAATATAAATAAAAACTCACCTTTAATTGCTAGAAAAAGGGGTTAAAGGGGCTGACGAGGTGGAGGGGTGGCGGCAGGCCGTTCGGGTGGAGGTGGCAGGCCATAGGCGATTGAAGGCGGGCGGATTCAGGCGGGTTTGTGGGGCTGCATCCTCCTTCAGGGAATTGGGGTTCGAATGGCGAGGGGAAGGAGAAGAGAGAGGGGCGAAGGAGGATGGTCAGGGAGGCGTTGAGGCCGGCGGCGAAGGGGGCGACGATGGGTGGCGTCGCTGGGGGCTCCGGTCGAGTTTTTTTTTCCTTTGGATCTGAGAGATAAACGAGGGAGGGGGCCATATAAAAGGTTTTTTTTTATATTTTATTATTATTTTATTCCCACCAAAAAGTAACTTTTTATTTCGAAGTCGAAACGAAACCCACCGCCAGTCGCCCATAGCTAATTACCCCCATTCCGAACACAATGGGGTATGTATCGCAAGCTGATTCGATCGTTTCGATCAGTTTTCGTCAAAATCAAAATATAACTCTATATATTGAATTTGAACGCACATTTCAATTTACCGTGGCCACACACTAACTCGGAAATTCCCAGAAAAATATTTTCTAGCTTCGTATTGACGATACGGTCCTAACAAAACTATTTTCGTCAAATTCTGAGACCGTTTGAAAAACGGCTATTTTCCAGTCGATTAAAATCAACTAAAACTGGACAAACGCATTTTCCTTTGCCACGCTCACATATTGCTTTGAAAAATTACGAATTTTGAAACCTAGCAATAATTTGACATCATGGATCCCACAAAAGTGGTTTCGTCGAAATCTGAGGTCGTTTGCAAAATTCCCATTTTTAAGGGCCAGAATTCCATAGCGACTATTCTGAAATTTCAACTAGACATAACTTTTGATTCCCGCTATGAAATTTCAATTTTTTGGATTCGTTGGAAAGATAATCTCAATTAGATTCTAATATTTTTGGTTTCTTCAAAATCCGGTTTATTTTGCGCCCGACACATTCATTTGAGTTTTGAAATCGAATTATCGAACTACCGCACCATTTTCAATTCCTTTTATAATTATTAATAAATATTTATATTCTAATGACGATTCGAATAAATATATACTTTCTAATTGTATTCGAAATAAATTTCTCATCGATATTATTTAAAATAATTCATTTTAAATCTTCAAAATTCAATAAAATTGCCAAAATAAAAATTTTAAATTGGCTCAGAATTTCCGGGTTATTACATTATATTTATGATAATGTAAATATGATTACACTTCCATTTACAAGTTGCCTGACTTGTTTATGTTTATTGGATGTTAATTTTTCACACGTCGTCCAAGAGCACAATTAATGATATATTATTTGAATTTGTGTTGTTTGAAACCCCACACGGGTCATGGGTTGATATTTTGACTACACATCGCCCTTGTGATTAGTTTAAATTGCACTCTGACTGTTGTTGAATGTTTTATCGTTATTATGGAATCAATGCGATGTTTGAAATCCATATAATTAAAATTATATGGTGATGGTTTGGTCTCATTCCAATTTTAGAATTAAAAGAATATTTTAATACAATATTCTGTTAAAAGAATTAAATTATGGTTTTGATGTTTTAAATTAAGTATTGTCAAAAAGTTACAATAAAAAGTTTGAATTGAAGAGATTATACTTTTATTGTTAAAAAGACAATAAAGAATTAGATTTAAAAGAGGTCACACTTTATTGTCAATGTGTTGAAATTAGAAGATTTGATTTCAAGACGAAACGCTTTGAAAAGGTTATTATTATATTATTATTATAATATGAAAAGTTCAATTTTTATTAATAATTGAATGGTAAGTTAGAATATTTGAAAACTAAAAGATTTTATAAAAGAAACGATGATGTAAAATAAAGATCATTTTTAATATGGAAAATACATTAATATAAAGTATATTTTAAAATAAAGGGTATTTCCAAATTAAGTTATTTTAATATGAAGAATATTTCAAAATAACACTTTCAGTAAATTAATTATAATCAGGAATTATAATTGTTCTTAGACACGAGGTTAGGCTACATTTGTGGTGGAAGTCTGCCCGGGCCCAACCGGCATATCCAATAACCACAAATGTTGGGCCTAATGTGAGGGGTCCAAGTGCGCAAATACGAAACGGGCCTTGACACGAGGTTAGGTCCAACTTGTGGGATAAGTCTGCCCGGAACCAACCGGCATATCCAGCATCCACAAGTCGCAGGCTTAATGTGGGAGGTCTGGCCCAGTATAAAATATAAATGCATAAGATAATGAATTGGGCTTTTTAATCTGTTTTAAAGAGCTAGTTCCAAAATAAATATTTTGGAAATAATATTATTTTAATATGATAATAGATAGAATATTCAATTTGGATTTAAAATTGAAATAAAAGTTGGAGTCGTTTTATAAACGAATTTATTAACATTTTAGAATAAAGCTTGAATTGAAAATAAAGTTTGAAATGAAAATATTACATTTTCCAATGTAATAAAGATTGAAATGAAAATATTACATTTTTCAACGTAATAAAGGTTGAACTAAAAAGATTACATTAAAAAGATTTCATTTTTATTTAAGACTGATTACATTAGAAAGAATACCTTTCTTTATAGTTAATTTGTTTCAAAAGAATGAAAAAGATTCATTTTAATGTAAATATACATTTCAATGTAAAAGAATGAGTGATTTATTTATTTTATAAATTAATTAAAATAAATAAAAGGATTAAAGTGGTTTTAATAAAACCAAGCTTTTCCAATACATATATTGGAATGGATTTGAATGGAAATAATCTTCGGATTATTTCAGTATTGGATTTTGTGATTATACGGATATTATTGTGGGAATTTGGAAGATATTAATATCATTATTCCCAATTTGATATACGTTAATTTTCAGAATTTGATATTGAACATAAATCGATATAATTTCTATTCAAAGCATGATATTTAATATCAGATTAAAATTCGGGTTTGTCGTGAATAGTGTCTTAAATAACACTATTCTTAAACTCATTTGGGAAAGAATAAATCTTTTAATTAAGATTTAAATAAAATTTCCAATTATTAAACATAATTGGAATTAAGTGAAACTGACTTTTGGGTTGATTGCGAACAATGTTTTTAAATGACATTAGTTCTTTAAACCTAATTGACAGTGAAATTTAGATTGGTAATTCATAAATCTTTTAACTAAGATTTAGCGAAATATTCTAAAGAGAAGTTTCAATTTAACATATTAAATTGAAATACGATTTTGGGTTCATTGTGAATGATGTTTTTAAGCAACATTTTGTTCTTTAACCCAGTTAAAGGCAAGATTATTTCTTGAAAGTTAAATAATCATTAAATAATGATTCTTGAAGATTAAAACTAAATATAGTTTTAATAAAGCTTTAAATTGGATTGAATGAGGATAAAAGTAATTAAATTTACTTAATTCAAGAAATGAACGATAATGGAGTACCACTAGTTTTACTCCAAGCTGTAGTTAAATCTTTAATTAGATTTGATCGATAAAACGGTAATTAAGTGTACCGTAACACATTGGGTGTTATATATGGAGTACCACCAGTTTACTCCATGGGTTGTGTAGGTTGGGAATGGGATATTAATAAGTGATTACTTCGGTAAGGTGTTAATCCCGACTAGTTGAATAAACCTTAATTTGGTTTAAATTAAAATCAAAGAATATTCTTGATGGGAATGAGGCGTTGGTTGTGTTTTAAAGCACATGATTTTTAATTACGCAAATTATTCAGAAAGACCGAGTTTAACCCTTTCTGAATAATTCATATGACGATTGAAGATCAATGATGAAGACGGTTATTGAAGACCGGGAAATTTCCATATCGAATGGATAATTATTGATATCTTGATTGGACCGTACACCCAAAATGAGGGAAATATTGGTGATCATTCAGACGTATTTGGAGATCTACCGGATATGGTTTCATTCAGACCCATAACGGACTGATAAATGGATTGTGTGTCTGACATTGTATTCCTTTATATTGTATTCGTTGATCTCTATTTAATATATAGTTGTTTGGTGGCGGAGAATTTATTCTCTTGCTTAACACCCTGTTATATATCGATAGATGAATCAATGATATGTTATCGTCCGATAATGTGGCATGCTAAGATGCATATGATCAAGGCTTTATTGAAAAGCAGAGCCTTGTGGATGAAGACCAAAGCATAGCTTTTATATAGCGCCGCTTTGGATACAACGTGACTTCGCGGGCCTCACACACCACGGTATGATGGTGAACGATTTGTTTGATAATGTTCAGTTTGACCAATATACTTTATACGAATTTGGGATCGGCCGATGGGGCTAGGGTGGTCGCTCCACTCTAGAAGTAGGATAGGTCATTTCAGCCGAATCTCATGAGGATAGATCAGATTACTGCTCATCCAAAGTGCGTAGTATATGTATTACGGTGTTTTCTCTTGCAGAGACGTAAGCCATGGAGATACATTCGCGATTTGTCTTTCGAATCAGCAGCCATCATGATGGGAATCCAATTTTCCAATACGAGATTTACGGTTTCAGTTGTATACTTTTATGGTGACATAATATATTATGCCGCTTACATAGTATATTATGCCACCTAAGATTGATACAATTATTTTCAAAAATTTATTTCTACACTGTGCACTTATAGGAAAAGATGTATTTTGCGTATTAAGCATTTTTGACCATTATAAGGTAAACTCTATCCTTCGGCTTTCGTTGCAAGGGGATTGAGTCTTATAATGGTATCATTTTCTAGAAGCATTGCATTGTTTTTATGCACTGGTATTCTTGGGAGGAAACCCGTTCCGCGATAGCGGCGTGGTCTCTTGGCTTACCCGACTTTAAAATAAAGTTAATAACTGTTTTTGAATTCTCATACCAGTCCCATGACTAACCTGGAGTTTATTGTTTTAACCTAAACTCTGGGTGCCCATATTTTCCACACGGGCAGCTAGTACTTTTAGTTTTGCACATATTATATTCACAGGATTCTGGTCTATAGCTGAAGCGATATTCAGAAAGCTTTGTATCCGTGTATCTCTTTTTGTTGTATTTTGTATGATTTTTCCGCTGCTATTTAAATGTAATTTAAACTCTGATATTGTATTTCTAATGTATATTTTTCATTCATACTCTGGAATATTCTTGTACTCTGATGTAATTGTTGTAACAGCAATTGAATGTTCTTCTGTTTTGCGTTCTGATGTGTGTTGTTCTCAAAGCAATCCGGGCTTTCCTTTACTGGGAAGTTTGGGTTGTCACATCTCTCCTATATTGGACATATGGGACCAAGAATAAAGCGCATCTGGCTTCGTTCAGACCCAGAACGGACTTGTAAATGGTTAGTCATGGGACTGGTGTGAGAACTAAAACAGGTATTAATCTTTATCTTTAAAGTTCGGTAAATCAAGGGACCAAACCGTATAACACGGAACGGGTTTCCTCCCAAGAATACTAGTGCATAAAACAAACAGCGCAATGCTAAATAACGAAAAATGAAGCTGTTATAAGACCCAGGTCCCATCACACAATGCAACGCAAGCCGGAGGATAGGCTTTTTACCTTATAACAGCCAAAACATGCTTGATACGTTTAAAACACATTATTTTGATATTACTATAAGTGTATAGTGTCAAAACAATTTCACATCATAAATATCAATCATAGGAGGCATTAATGACCCATACCACTATGTCGCCACACTAGGTTCTGCAAATAAAACCGCAATATCATGTATTGGAAATTGGATTTCCGTCATGAGCCGAGGCAAGGGGCAAGCTCCTCTCCGATTAGAGACGCTCTAGCAAATGTCTCAGGACCCCACTATGATCCTTGGATCTTCAGGGTCGGTCCTCTCTTACTTTTGAGGATTAATTATTCCTGAACACATGTTTCCCAGTCCTTACAGACCTATATCCGAGGCGCCTCGTATCCATCAACCACACAGGTGAAAAATATATAAATGTCAGGGCTGGTAGGTCACTGACACCACCCTAGCTAGAAGGAAACATCGTGCTCTCCCTCCAGTCACTATCCCGTTTTTGACTGATATCGAGGTGTGAGGCTTGCGAATTCACGTTATACACAAAGCTATGCCACACTGGTCGTGCTTTGATCATCAACCACAAGACTTTGCTTTTCAACAGAAGCCTTGATCAACTGCCACTTACGCGTGCCACACTGGCAATTCACTCCATGCGACCGATGTCCATCGATATACAACCTCTGAGCTCGTACGTCTCAGAGAAGGGCGTTAAGCAAGAGAATAAATTCTCCGCCGCCAAACAGATGTATATTTAATAGAGATCAATCAACACAGAATAAAATCCAATGTCAGACACACAATCAATTTACAAGTTCGTTCTGGGTCTGAACGAAACCGGAGGCACTTTCCTCGCATATCCATCCATCTCCAAGTACGTCTGGACGATCGCCAACTGTTTCTCTCATCTTGGGTGTACAGCCCAAACGAGATCATCAGTAATCACCCAAAACGATGTGAAGACTTCCGGTCTTCAACCACCGTCTTCATCTTCGACATCTCGTCGAATCGGTTATTCAGAATGGGTATAACCCCGGCCTTTCTGAATAACCCACGTATATGATAAATAAATGTTACACAAACACAACGAATGCCTCATTCCAATTCAGAATGTTCTTTTATTCTTTAATCTTCCTTTGGATATCATTTCAAACTAGTCGGGATTAACGAACCACACCAAAGTAATTATTTATTTTATTTCCCAATCCCAACCTATTCATCCCACGGAGCAAAACTGGTAATACTCCATATCTAACACCACGGTGTTATTGGTAAAATTAATTACAATTTCATGTTCAAATCTAATTAAAGATTTAACTATCGCTTTGGAGCAAAACTGGTGGTACTCCATCCTCGATCACCTTTCAAATTTGATAATTTAAATTATCAATTCACATTTTTAATCTAATTAAAGATTCATTAAAACTCCACTTAGTTTTAATCTTTTCAAAAATCAACATCCTGCCTTTAACTGGGTTAAAGAACCAATGTCATCTAAAACACGATTCACGATAAACCCAAATCACATTTGATATTAAATACAAGGCTCTGAATAGAAAATATACCGGCTTATATTCAATATCAAATTCTGAAACCAACAAATATCGTATTGGAAATAACGATATAAAATATATCTTTCAAATTCCCATAACATTATCGGTATAGTCACGAAATCCAACATCGAAATATTTCGAAGATAATTTCGATTCAACTCCAGTCCAATCCACGTATTCGGAATACTGGTTATTTTTAAAATCACTTTCAAATTCAATTTATTTATTTCAAAAATAAATTGATTTTAATCCTAGTTAAAAACTAGTTCATTTCGATAAAAAACTATTTTTATCTTTTCAAATATTGAATTTTTCAGCCCAATATTTCCCAAATCATTTCTTATGATTTTACACAAATTATTGATATTTTTAATAATTTTATCGAGGCCCGTACAGTCGATTTCCATCAACGGCCATCGAACTGCACTTACAGCGACCTTTTCCAAATTTGATTTGGACATAATTCCAAATCCAACCGTTAGATTTCAAATGTCTAATATTCATTGGAAATCTCTTTTCGATACGAACCCAACGGTTCTGGTTTTAGGAGAATCCAATGGTTGGATCTCCCGCAACGTCAATTCGAAGTCAATGGTCGAAATTCACGAACTGCCGCGGCGCGGCGCGTTCTGTTCAGGCCATTATATATAATATATATATATATTATATATATTTCGTCGATTTCCTTTTTAAAACGAATTTTATAAATAGTTCTAAATTCGTTTCAAAAATAATTTCAACTTCATCTTCAATCTCAAATCGATTTGATTTCAATTCAATTCGAATTCATTTCAATTTTTATTTAATTCGAATTCAAATTTGTTTCAATTCAATTCTAATTCTAATTCGTTTTAATTCAATTCAAATTCTAATTCATTTTAATTCAATTCAATTTGAATTTACCTTCTATTTACTTCAATTCGAATTCATTTCAAATTGATTTCAATTCAATTTCAGTTCGTTTTAAATTTCATTCAAAACGATTTCAATTTGTTTTTAATTCAATTTCAATTTAATTCAATTTGAATTCATTTCTATTTAATTTGAATTCAAATTCACTTTCTATTTAAATTCACTTTCTATTCAATTCGAATCGAATTCATTTTCTATTCGATTCGAATTCATTTCAAATTGATTCAATAAAATTTCAATTTGAATTTTAATCTAATTTAATTTGAATTTCATTTCAAAATATTAAATTTTGAAATCACTTTTCTATATTCATTGTAAAACGAATAAAATCGATATAAATATCGTTCACGTCAAAATAGCGCAACTCTAATCAACACGGCTTTATATATTTCAATAAATTCGTTATTCTATTCAACAGATGAATATATATATTCCGTTCAACACATGAATCTATATTTCTTTCAACACACGACTAATCTCAACAAATGAGTATGTGACGAAAAGGAATTTCGCTCGGTCCGAACCACTCGCTAAACCGACCCAGACCGCTCGAAATGCCCTATCGTTTGAGAACAGGACAAAACAGAACGCATACGAAATAACATTTCATTGTATATTGCAACAATGCCATCAGATTACAAGAATATACAGAGTATAAATGAATATTACACAGAAATATCAGAGATTTAAATTACATTTAAATACATAGCAGCAGAAAAAAATACAAAGCACAACTGAAGGTGATATACGGATACAGAGCTTCCCGGATATCATTCCAGCTGTAAACCAGGATCCTGTGAATATACATCTGCAAAACCAAAACTACTAGCTGCCCGTGAGGAAAATAGGGGCACCCAGAGTTTAGGTTAAAACAATAAACTCCAGGTCACTCATGTGACTGGTGTGAGAACTAAAACAGTTGTAAATCTTTATTTTAAAGTTAGGTAAATCAAGGGACCACGCCGTATAACACGGAACGGGTTTCCTCCCAAGAATACTAGTGCATAAAACGAACAACGCAATGCTAAATAGAGAAAAAATGAAGATGTTATAAGACCCAGGTCCTATGACACAATGCAACGCAAGCCGGGGGATAGGGTTTTCCCTTATAACAGCCAAAGAATGCTTGATACGTTTTAAAACAAATCATTTGATACTATTGTCAATGTATAGTGTATAAAACAACTTCAAATCAAAAGTATCAATCATAGGCGACATGAGCGTCCCATGCCACTATGTCACCATATATAGGTTTACAAATAAAACCGCAAATGTCACATATTTGGAAATAGGATTTCCATCTATGAACCGAGGCCAGGGATCGTCCTCTACCGATTCGAGACAATCTAGCCCATGTCTCAGGCAAGCGCGCAGGCAAGCCTTGGATCGTCAGAGCCGGTCCACCGATGTGGATTATTATGCCTGAACAATACGTCCCTCCGCCCTTTGGGGCATAAATGAGCCAATGAATGGCTCCATCGGACCTGGATCGTCCGATCTAACCGAGGCGCCTCGCAACAACAACAACCACATAAGTCAAACTCGTCAGGGCGTGTAAAACCACTGACGCCACTTCTAATTAGAAAGAAACGCATGCCCTCCCTGAGGTCCTCTCCCGTTTTTGGTTCACAACCGGGGTGCGAAACTCGCGAAGTAAACGTTACACAAAGCTACGCCACAAAGGCCGTGCTTTGATCATCACCACAAGACTTTGCTTTTCAACAGAAGCCTCGATCAATTGCCACTTAGGCATGCCACACAGGCAATTCACTCCATGCGTTTGATATCCATCAATATATAACCCCTGAGCTCGTACGTCTCAGAGAAGGGCGTTAAGCAAGAGAATAAATTCTCCGCCGCCAAACAGATATATATTTAATACAGATCAATCACACGGACTAAAATCCAATGTCAGACACACAGTCCATTTACAAGTTCGCTCTGGGTCTGAACGAAACCGGAGGCACCTAGTACCCCGCATATCCATCGATCTCCATGTACGTCTGGACGATCACCAACTGTTTCCATCTTTTTGGGTGTAAAGCCCAATCAAGATCATCAGTAATCACCCAAACGACGTGAAGACCTCCGGTCTTCAACCACCGTCTTCATCTTCAACTTTTCGTCGTATCAGTTATTCAGAATGGGATAAACCCGGTCTTTCCGAATAACTCGCGTATATTTAAATAAGTGTTACACAAAAATAACATACGCCTCATTCCAATTCATCAGTCACTAACCGTAAATTAATCAAGAGAATAATTCCCCAAATAATAACCCCAAAGGCCGAAACCAACATCAGATCAATATCTAGAAAACCATTTTGCTTAGCTAACCGACAGTTAGTTTCTAAAATTTCACATTCATAGGGAAAGGTTTCCATTAATTTTATCAAAGATAAATTCCTTAATTTATTCTTGAATTTACTTGTGAATTTCGATTCAACTAGTCGGGATTAACGAACCTTACCGTAGTAATCATTTGTTTTAATTTCCCAATCCCAACCTATTCATCCCATGAAGTAAAACTGGTTATACTTCATATCTAACACTACGGTGTTATCGGTAAATTCAATTACCATTTCACGTTCAAATCTAATTAAAGATTTAACTAACGCCTGGAGCAAAACTGGTGACACTCCATTCTCGATTATTTCAATCTAATTAAAGATTCATTAAAACTCCACTTAGTTTTAATCGCTAACTGGGTTAAAGAATCAGTGTCATTTAAAACACGGTTCACGATAAACCCAAAATCACATTCCATTAATTATCGGGTTAAAGAACGAGTGTTATTTAAAACACTGTTCACGATAAACCCAAAAATCAATATCAATTCAATTCCAATTAAATATTATTTAATTGGTACACTTCATTAAATCTAAATAAAAAGATTTAATCTTTTCTCAACTGGGTTCAAGAACAGTGTTAGTGAAGACACCATTCACGACAAACCCAAATCACATTTGATATTAAACACAAGGCTCTGAATAGAAAATATACCGGCTTATATTCAATATCAAATTCTACGACTAACAAATATCGTGTTGGAAATAACGATATATATATATATATCTTTCAAATTCCCATAACAATATCTGTATCATCACGAAATCCAACATCGAAATAATCCAAAGACAATTTCGATTCAAATCCATTCCAATATAATTATTGGAAATTCTGGTTATTTTCAAAACCACTTCAAATTCAATTTATTTATTTAAAAATAAATAGAATCATAATTATATCAAAACTAGTTCATTTCGATAAAAATCTATTTTTATCTTCTCAAATATGGAGTTTTTCATCCCAATTCTTTATAAATCATTTCTTATGATTTTACCCAATTTATTACTATTTTTAATAATTTTATCAAGGCCCGTACAGTCGATTTCCATCAACAGCCATCGAACTGCACTTACAACGACCTTTTCCAAATTTGATTTGGACATAATTCCAAATCCAACCGTTATATTTCTAATTTCTAATATTTGTTAGAAAGCTCTTTTCGATACGAACCCAACGGTTCCGGTTTTAGGAGAATCCGACGGTCGGATCTCCCGTAATGTTCATTTGAAATAAATGGTCGAAATTCACGAACTGCCGCGGTGCGGCGCGTTCTATTCAGGCCATTATATTATATATATAATATATATAATATATATTTCTTCGATTTCTATTTAAAACGAATTTTATAAATCGTTTTAATTTCGTTTCAAAAACAATTTCAACTTCCATTTCATTTCAAATCAAAATTGAATTCTTCCTTTTAAATTCGTTTTAAAATTCATTTCTATTCATTTTAAGTTCCAATTTAATTTGAATTCATTTCAATTCGTTTTCAATTCAATTCGAATTCGTTTTCAATTTAATTCGAATTCGTTTTCAATTCGATTCATTTCAAAACCGTTTTTCAATATTCATTTTAAAATGAATCAAATCGATAAAATATCGTTCACGTCAAAATGGCGTCAATCTAATCAACATGACTTCATATATTCCTTCATTCTATTCAACAAATGAATATTTATTTTTGTCAACACACGACTAATCTCAGCGAGTAAGTACTGTCCACATGTGACTATTTTTGTTAAATTATTTCGTTCAACACATGACTAATCTCAACGGATGAGTACAGTCAACACATGAACATTTATTTTATATTGATAAAGATGTAAATTTTATTATTAAAATATTCGTTCAACACATGACTAATCTCACGGATGAGTACAGTCAACACATGAACATTTATTTTATATTATTAAAGATGTAAATTTTATTATTAAAATATTCGTTCAACACATGACTAATCTCAACGGATGAGTACAGTCAACACATGAACATTTATTTTATATTGATAAAGATGTAAATTTTATTATTAAAATATTCGTTCAACACATGTATATAATAGCCTTGAAAAATAATCAACCATCAACCAAATTGCACTACACTGTATAAGCATCAAATATAGATATCTAACGCTTATAACAGCCTGTCAATCAATCGATCGACATATTTAACCAATCAGGATGAGTGAACTTCATATTTCATCCCAACACCCGTGTGGGGTTTCAAACAATCAAACACAGATTTTATTTGTGCAGTTGGGCGATGTGTAAAATTTATCGACCCAATCAATATCAGTCAAATCAGTGTATATAAACAAATCGGTCGATTTGTTTATAGATATTTATTTATTCACATTCACGCTAAAAATTATATTTTTAACGATAAAACATTTTATTTCAACATATGAATTTCTATTCAATTCATTTATTAAATAAAATGATATTTTATTTTTCTAACATATTTTAGAAAATTTCGGCGGCATAACGGCACGATACTAGAAACGGGACGAGGCCTAGCCTTATCCCCGGTCTAGTGAAGGCCCACGCCATTCACACATCAATCAAATCAATTTCATTTCACCAAACAATTCAATTCAAACCAAATAATATAACCAACTACACAACCAAACAATTAAACAAACAAGCCATCCATGGTCTGTGGATGACGGGTGTCGGGTGCTACTAAACACCGTCTACATCCTAGTGTATATATATATATATTACTAGAAAAGAAATTGAAGAGTGAGAAATTCTCACCAATAGCTATCCTAACTCCACGGCACTTCTAATGCAGGAAATCTTCACTGTTCTCGTCTCTTATCCCTTTCGTTGCCCGTAGCCACTACATATGTAAAAATCGAATTTTTACTATGCTATTCAATATATAAAAATCGAATTTTTACTATGCTATTCAATATATAAAAATCGAATTTTTACTATGCTATTCAAAATATAAAAATCGAATTTTTACTATGCTATTCAAAATATAAAAATCGAATTTTTACTATGCTATTCAATATATAAAAATCGAATTTTTACTATGCTATTCAATATATAAAAATCAGAGCATTACCTTTCTAAAAGTCGTATCTTTTCATGTTATACATAAAAGTAAAAATCAAATTTTGATTACATTGAAACCCAAGAACAATTTCAACGCTTCACACATATAAATCAGATTTTTACCAATCAAATATTGATTAAACAAAAGGAAATAAAATAAATAAATAAACAAAACTCACTCAAATCGATTTCTGGATTGCCGGGCTCAAGGTGGATGTCCGCGCTGTGGTCGAGGAGGTGGCCGGGTTGGTCGGAGTTTGTTGCCGAGGGGGTGAGGGTTGTTGTTTTACTGGAGGAAAGGGGTAAGCGGGTGCTCACGGCATGCTGAGGTGGCGGCTTGGGGTGCTCGGGTGGTCAAGGAGGCGGGGCTTCGGCTGCTGGTGCTCCGGTGGGTGGCGGCTTGCCAGGGCGTGGCCGGTGGAGTGGATTTGTGGAGGTTTGGGTTCGCGTTGGAGAAAAAGGGAGGAGTGGAAGGGGGTCTCGCCGGAGCGGCATTGGTGGTGGGGCGCGGTCGCGCCTGGCCGCGGCGACTCCGGTGAATGGGGCGGCGGCGATGGAGGGGGGGTCGGGTTTTAAAAAGGGGGAACGGTTTTCTGGGTACTGGGTTTGACTAATGAGGGAGGGAGGGGGTGAGGGAAGGATTATATAATCTAATATATTTATTTAATTATTTTAAATTCTATAAGCAACTTTTTATTTTCAACTCGAAATCGAACACACCGACTGTCGTCCATAGCGTTTCACCCCCATTCCGAACACAATGGGATATGTATCGTAAGCTGATTCGGTCGTTTCGATCAATTTCCGTTGAATTTACATTTAAATCATTATATTGAATTTCAAACGTACATTTCAAATTACTGGGGTCACATACTAACTCTAAAAATTCTCGAAAAATATTTTCTAGCTTCGTATTGACGATACGGTCCTATCAAAACTAGTTTCGTCGAATTCTGAGACCGTTAGAAAAATGGCCATTTTCCAGTCGATTAAAATCAACTAAAACTGGTCAAACGCGTTTTCCTTTGCCACGCTCACATATTTATTCAAAAAATTATGAAATTTGAAACCTAGCAATAACTTGACATCACGGACCCAACAAAAGTGGTTTCGTCGAAATCCGAGGTGGTTTGCAAAATTTCCATTTTTAAGGGCCTGAATTCCATAGCGACTATTCAGAATTTTCAACTGGACATATCTTTTGATCCCCGCTATGAAATTTTGATTTTTCGGATTCGATGGAAAGATACCATCAATTAGATCCTAATGTTTTTGGTTTCACTAAAATCTGGTGTATTTTGCACCCGGTACATTCAATTGAAGTTTGAAATCGAATTATCGAACTACCGCGCCATTTTCAATTCCTTTTATAATTATATATAATTATTTATATTCTAACGATGACGTATATAAATATATTCGTTCGAATTATATTCAAAATAAATTTCTCGTCGATATTATCTAAAATAATTTATTTTAAATAATCAAAATTCGCTAAAATTGCCAAAACAAAAAATTTAAACTGGCCCAGATTTTCGGGTTGTTACAGAGTACTGTCAACACATCACTATTTTTGTTGTGTAAAATATTTTATAAAATTATGGTATCTATCGTTTGAATTTTAATTAGACTCCAACCGTAAAGTAGATTCTAACCGTAAATATGATAAAGATGTAAATTTTATTATTAAAATATTTTGCTCAACACATAAATAGTTTCAACACATGAACATCATCAACACATGACTGTTTTTATATTCAACACATGAATTTTCTTTTATAATATTCATTATTTTCCCGATTGGAATGGGGCCCAATTTTTCCCGATTGGAACGAGGCCCAATCAATCACCATATAATGTTAATTATATGGATTCCATACAACGCATGTATATAAATAGCAAAGATAAATAATCAAAAATCATCCAAAGTGCACCACACAACTGCATAAGCATCAAATATAAATAATCAATGCTTACACAGCCTGTCGACCAATCGATCGACATACAATAAAATAATTGGGATTAGTGTATGCCAAATATCATCCCAACACCCGTATGGGGTTTCAAATCAACAAACGCAGATTTTTATTTGTGCAGTTGGGCGTTGTGTAAAATTTATCGACCCAATCAATATCAGTCAAATCAGTGTATATAAACAAATCGGCCGATTTGTTTATATATATTTATTTATTCACTTTCACGTTAAAAATTATATTTTTAACAATAATTAATTTATTTCAACACATCTAAATTTTATTTTCGATTTCACATCAACATCACAAACAATTTTCACAACACATCAATCAAACAAACAAGCCATCCATGGTCTGTGGATGACGGGTGTCGGGTGCTGCTAAGCACCGTCTGCATCCTAGTATATATATATATATATATATATATATATATATATATACATAACAAGAAAAAGAAATTTAGAGTGAGAAGTTCTCACCGATAGCTAATCCAAACGTCTCGACTCTCATATGTAGGAAATCTTCGTCGTTCTCGCCTTTTGTCACTTTCGTTGCCCGTAGCCACTACATATATAAAAATCGAATTTTTACTTCGCTATTCAATATATAAAAATCCTATTTTTACTTCGCTATTCAATATATAAAAATTCCTATTTTTACTTCGCTATTCAATATATAAAAATCCTATTTTTATTTTGCTATTCAATATATAAAAATCCTATTTTTACTCTACCAATATATAGATAAAAATTCTATTTTTACACCACTAAAAATCTATTTTTTTTCTATTTTAAAAATCTAATCTTTTCTATTTTAAAAATTTAATCTTTTCTATTTTAAAAATCTAATCTTTTCTATTTTAAAAATCTAATCTTCTCTATTTTAAAAATCAAATATTTTCTATTTTAAAAATCTAATCTTTTCAAGTTATTTCATATATAAAAAAACTGATTTTATAAATAAAATTAAAATTAAAACTTACAGGTTTCGCTGTTGGTGGAGGGGGCTTGGCAGGGGGTGTCTGCGGGTTTCAAATCACAAGGGGAGGAGGGGAGAGCAGCAGGGGCCAACGAGAAGGGGGGGTTCGGATTTTTAACAGAGGAAAGGGGGAGAAGATCGAAGGGGGATTGGGGAGGTCGACGGCACCATGGGGTAGGGTTGCGGTGGGTTTTAGGGGAGCTCGAGGTGGGTTCGACGAGGAGGAGAAGAAGAAGGAGGGAGAAGCGGATGAGGTGCAGAGAGAAGAAGAAGGAGGGAGGCGGCGGCGTGCGAAGGGGGCGGTGGCGGTGGAGCGGCGCTCCGTCTTCGTCGATCGGTATTTCTCTTCTTTTTTTTTGATTTCATCCTGAATGAACGAAGAATGGGGGGGGGGGAGGGCAGAGAGAAAGAGATAGGGAGAGGAAAGTTTTATTTTTTTAATTATTTAATTTACAAAAAGTTGACTTTTTTATACGACCTCTAAACGAGGCCCACCGCCTGTCGTCCATAGCGTTTCACCCCTATTCCGAACACAATGGGATATGCACCGCAAGCTGATTCGATCGTTTCGATCAGTTTTCGTCAAAACCAACATATAACTCTATATATTGAATTTGAACACGCATTTCAATTTACTGGGGTCACATACTAACTCTATAAATTTCCAAAAAATATTTTCTAGCTTCGTATTGACGATACAGTCCTAACAAAACTAGTTTCGTCGAATTCTGAGATCGTTGGAAAAATGGCCATTTTCCAGTCGATTAAAATCAACTAAAACTGGTCAAACGTGTTTTCCTTTGCCACAATCACATATTGAATCGAAAAATTATGAAATTTGAAACCTAACAATAATTTGACATCACGGTCCCAACAAAAGTGGTTTCGTCGAAATCCGAGGTCATTTGCAAAATTCCCATTTTTAAGGTCCTGAATTCCATAGCGACTATTCAGAATTTTCAACTGGACATATCTTTTGATCCCTGCTATGAAATCTTGATTTTTCGGATTCTTTGGAAAGATATTATCAATTAGATCCTAATGTTTTTGGTTTCACTAAAATCCGGTTTATTTTGCACTCGGTACATTCAATTGAAGTTTGAAATCGAATTATCGAACTACCGCACCATTTTCAATTATATTTATAATTATATATAATTATTATATTCTAACGACGACGTATGTAATATATACGTTCAATTTCTATTCAAAATAAATTTTCCGTCGATATTATTTAAAAAAATTCATTTTAAATGTTCAAAATTCGTTAAAATTGCCAAAATAAAAATTTTAAACTGGCTCGCATTTCCGGGTTGTTACACTTAAGTTCTTCAACTTTTCAGTTTCTAAGAACTTTTTGAATTTTTCAAAAATTTGGCTAACACCCTAAATTTTCGAAAAATTTCGCCGTAACCTCCCTTACACCGGGAGCACGGGAAAATCCCAAAATTGCCATACAGGACTCCTGATCTCAAAAAGAAAAAGAAAAAGCCAAGCAGCTAGCCAATCGGCTCATAAAATCATCATCACCCAAACAAATCAGTAAATTATGATAAACATGTACCTATTTGTCGGGCAAACAAATTTTATCCTCTGCTCTAGCCTCCTGGCTATGACCTGTTCAATGTAAGTACATGTATATGCATGCAAATGCGACAAATTTTCAATACAATTCACTATTTGATACAATTTGGCTATAGGGTACAAATTGTAATTAATCAACCAATAATCAACAACACAACCATCAATCAATTAGTTGATTAGTTTTTGAAATTCATAACTTTGACACATAGTCAAAAATCATATTTTTTATGCCAAATCACAACAATAAGCCCTATCTAGTTTCGGTTCTCACACCAGTCAATTGGAAATATATAGAAATCTCACTTTCGTTACTCGAAAATAAACACTGGCGATGGTGCCCCATCACCAGAATTATCCCCGAGCACTAGAGTATGATTACACGTTTGCAAGATGCATATGCAAAATCTTTATATATTGGATTGTCCAAATTCATATATAATAAATGATCAAATACGAATAAGTGATTTAAATTTTCAAAACAAAATTTGTTTTCATTTTAAAAATATACTCTTCACACTCGTTCTAGGATACTACTGATCCCATCTCTAATGAGTCATTCCCATTGGATATTACTAATCCAATTTCTGATGAATTCTTTCGTACGGTTCTAATATGTCTTGTTCTTTGAGCTTTGTAAATCAAAGCTCTGATACCACGATGAAACGACTCGAAATCCCCCTTACGGGAAATCCCGGATTGAGTCGAGGACAGGCCACAGAAGAACGCAGACGGAAGAACATTTCATTGCTTATTACAACAATTCCATCAGAATACAAGAATATACAGAGTATGAATGAATAAAATACATTCGATAAATATCAGAGATTACAATACATTACATAGCAGCGGAAAATAATACAATACACAACAAGAAGTAATACGCGGATACAAAGCTTTCCGAGTATCGTTCCAGTTGTAAATCAGGATCCTGTGAATATAAATCTGCAAAACCAAAACTACTAGCTGCCTGTGTCAAAATAAGGGCATCCAGAGTTTAGGTTAAAACAATAAACTCCAGGTCAGTCATGGGACTGGTGTGAGAACTAAAACAGTTATTAATCTTTATTTTAAAGTTAGGTAAATCAAGGGACCACGCCGTATAACACGGAACGGATTTCCTCCCAAGAATACCAGTGCATAAAACAACAGCGCAATGCTAAATAAAGAACAATGAAGCTATTATAAGACCCAGGTCCCATCATACAATGCAACGCAAGCCGGAGGATAGGGCTTTTACCTTATAATAGCCAAGAATGCTTGATACATTTAAAACAAATCATTTGATACTATTATAAGTGCATAGTGTATAAAACTACTTTAAATCATAAGTATCAATCATAGGCAACATGAACGTCCCATGCCACTATGTCGCCATATATAGGTTTACAAATAAAACCGCAAAGTCACGTATTTGGAAATTGGATTTCCGTCTGTGAACCGAGGCTAGGGATTGTCCTCACCGTCTTCGAGACTCTCTAGCCCGAGCCTTAGGGTCAGAGCGCATCGACCCTTGGATCGTCAGGGCCGGTCCACCGATGTGGATTAAAATGCCTGAACACTGCGTTTTCCCGCCCTATGCGGCGTAAATGAGCCAACGAATGACTCCATCGGACCCGGATCGTCCGATCAAACATAGGCGCCTCGTAACACCAACAACCACATAAGTCAAACTCGTCAGGGCGTGTAAAACCACTGATGCCACTTCTAACTAGAAAGAAATGCATGTCCTCCCTAAGGTCCTTCTCCCGTTTTTTGTTCATACCGGGTGTGAAACTCACAAAGTAAACGTTACACAAAGCTACGCCACAAAGGCCGTGCTTCGATCATCAACCACAAGACTTTGCTTTTCAACAGAAGCCTTGATCATTCGCCACTTAGGCATGCCACACAGGCAATTCACTCCATGCGTTTGATATCCATCATATATAACCCCTGAGCTCGTACGTCTCAGAGAAGGGCGTTAAGCAAGAGAATAAATTCTCCGCGGCCAAACAGATATATATTTAATAGAAATCAATCACACAGACTAAAATCTAATGTCAGACACACAGTCCATTTACAAGTCCGTTCTGGGTCTAAACGAAACCGGAGGCACCTAGTACCCCGCATATCCATCGATCTCCAAGTACGTCTGGACGATCACCAACTGTTTCCATCTTCTTGGGTGTACATCCCAATCAAGATCATCAGTAATTTTTCAAACGACGTGAAAACTTCCGATCTTCAACCACCGTCTTCATCTTCGACACCACGTCGAATTAGTTATTCAAAATGGGATAAACCCGGTCTTTCTGAATAACTCGCGTATATAATAAACAAGTGTTACACAAACACAACTTACACCCCATTTCAATTCAGAATATTCTTTTATTCAAATATTCTTATACTATGGGAAAGGTTCCCATTAATTTTATCAAAGATAAATTCTTTAAATTTATTCTTTAATCTTCTTTTGAATATCAATTCAAACTAGTCGGGATTAGCGAACCACAGCGAAGTAATCATTTATTTTATTTCCCAATCCCAACCTATCTGTCCCATGAAGTAAAACTGGTAATACTTCATATTTAACACCACGTTGTTATCGGTAAATTCAATTACCCTTTCACGTTCAAATTTAATTAAAGATTTAACTATCGCCTGGAGCAAAACTGGTGATACTCCATTCTCGATCTTTTCAATCTAATTAAAGATTCATTAAAACTCCACTTAGTTTTAATCTTTAACTGGGTAAAAGAATCGATGTCATTTAAAACACGGTTCACGATAAACCCAAAATCACATCACATTTCAATCAATCCCTAACCGTAAATTAGCAAGTGGGCAATTCCCTAAGTATTAACCTCGAAGGCCGAAACCAACATCAAATCAATACCACAGAAACCATTCAACTTAACTAATCTCCCGTTAGTTTCTAATTTTCTTAACTCTGTTGGGTCTAAGAACAGTATTGTTGAAGGTACCGTTCACGACAACCCAAAATCACATTTCATTAATTATCGGGTTAAAGAACAAGTGTTATTTAAAACACTGTTCACAATAAACCCAAAAATCAATACCAATTCAATTCCAATTAAATATTATTTAATCGGTACACTTCATTAAATCTAAACAAAAAGATTTAATCATTTTCTCAACTGGGCTTAAGAACAGTGTTAATGAAGACACCATTCACAACAAACCCAAATCACATTTGATATTAAATACAAGGCTCTGAATAGAAAATATATCGGCTTATATTCCATATCAAATTCTACGACCAACAAATATCGTATTGGAAATAACGATATATATATATATCTTTCAAATTTCCATAACAATATCTATATAATCAAGAAATCCAACATCGAAATAATCCAAAGACAATTTCGATTCAAATCCATTCCAATTCAATTATTGGAAATTCTGGTTACTTTTAAAACCCTTTTCAAATTCAATTTATTTATTTAAAAATAAATAGAATTATAATTCTAGTTCAAAACTAGTTCATTTTGATAAAAATCTATTTTTATCTTTTCAAATATGGATTCTTTCATCCCAAATCTTCACAAATCATTTCTTATGATTTTACACAAATTATTACTATTTTTACTAATTTTATCAAGGCCCGTACAGTCGATTTCCATCAACGGCCATCGAACTGCACTTACAACGACCTTTTCCAAATTTAATTTGGACATAATTCCAAATCCAACCATTAGATTTCTAATTTCCAATATTTTTTAGAAATCTCTTTTCGATACGAACCCAACGGTTCCAGTTTTAGGAGAATCCGACGGTCGGATCTCCCGCAATATCCACTCGAAGTCAATGGTCGAAATTCGCGAACTGCCATGGCGCGGCGCGTTCTATTCAGGCCATTATATATATAATATATATATTATATATAGTTCGTCGATTTCCTTTTAAAACGTATTTTATAAATCGTTTTAAATTCGTTTTCAGAACGATTTCGACTTCTATTTCAAATTCAAATCAAAATTGAATTTTCCCTTACTAATTCGTTTTAAATTCATTTCAAATTGATTTCAATTCAAATCGATTTTTTTATATTCATTTTCAATTCGTTTTCAATTCAATTTGAATTTCAAATTAATTCAATTTCAATTTGAATTCATTTCAAAGCGATTTCAATTCTATTTCAATCTAATTCGAATTTCAATCCTTTTCAATTTAATTCGAATTTCAATTCTTTTCAATTTAATTCGAATTTCAATTCTATTCGAATTTCAAATCAATTCAATTTAATTCGAATTTCAATTCACTTTAATATTCATTTCAATTTGAACAAAATCGATATAATTATCGTTCACGTCAAAATGGCGCAAATCTAATCAATATAAATTCTGTCAATCAATCGATCGACATACAACTAATTATTGGGATTAGTGTATGTCATCTATCATCCCAATACCCGTGTGGGGTTTCAAACAATAAAACACAGATTTTATTTGTGCAGTTGGTCGATGTGTAAAATTTATCGTCCCAATCAATATCAGTCAAATGTGTGTATACAAACAAATCATCCGATTTGTTTATTTTTATTTCATTTCATATACACATTAAAAATTCTATTTTTAACTATAAAATATTTTTAACTGTATAAATATTTTATTTCATTTCACATCACATCACACAATCAACCACACATCAAAATTAAACAAACAAGCATACAAGCCGTACATGGTCTGTGGACGACGGGTGTCGGGTGCTACTAAACACCGTCTGCATCCTAGTATATATTTTTAACTAGAAAAAATAAATTAAAGGTGAGAAGTTCTCATATAGGGTTCCACTCCGCCGTGCTTTGCTTTTGAACTGCTTAACCGTTTGGATCAGCTTGAAATTCCTATGCAGTTCTTTTCACGCTGTTCAAATAAAAATTATATTTTTATTGCTTCATTTAAATAAATAAAAATCATATTTTTATACCACTATTCAATATATAAAAATCAAAAATTTACTTTACTATTCAATATATAAAAATCCTACCTTTCCTACTATAAAAATCTTTACTTTCCTCATAAAAATTGCATCTTTCCCTATTTACAAATCAAAACTTTACACATTTTAAGAACCCATCCTTTCATGTGAAAAAAATCAATCCTTTCATGTATTTACATTAATTAAAATTGACTTAAAAAAAACTATATTTTTAATCTTAAAATAAAATCAGATTTAAAAATAAAAATAAAATAAAAACTCACCTTTGTAATGAAAATCGCATCTTCCTCCTCGGGGGAACCATTGGTCGGTCGGAGGGCGCAGTTCTTGGGTGAGGCCGTTCACTTTGGGGGAAATGGTGGTGGAGCCGGCGGATTGCAGTGGGGGGGGGGGGGGTTCAGGTGCTCGCGCGCGTCGCTCGAGGTAGGGGGAGGTCAGGTGGGTGTAGCGGAGGTTGGGGGGTTTTCGTGGTGCGCGTGTTGAGAGGGGGGCGGTTGATTGGAGAAGGGGAGGAAGAAGGAGGGACTGCGGAGGGGGGGGGTCTCGCGGTGGTCGGCGCCGCTAGGGGGGCACGTGGGCGGTGGCGCTGCTGCGATGGGGGGGCGCAATTTCTTTTTTTTCTCCCTATTTTATATCTGAAATGAAGGACGTGGGTGGAGGGAGAGGGTGTAAAGGGATGAAAAGGGGGAAATTAAAATTTTATTATTTATTTATTCTCCCGAAAAGTTGACTTTTTATTTCGAACGCGAAACGAAACCCACCGCCTGTCGCCCATAGCTAATTACCCCTATTCCGAACATAATGGGATATGTATCGTAAGCTGATTCGGCTGTTACAATCAGTTTTCATTTAAATCAAAGTATAATTCTCTGTATATTCAATTTAAACATACATTTCAAATTACCGAGGCCACATACAGTCTCTAAAAATTACAAAAAAATATTTTCTAGCTTCGTAATGACAATACGGTCCTAACAAAACTAGTTTCGTCGAATTCTGAGACCATTTGAAAATGGCCATTTTCCAGTCGATTAAAATCAACTAAAACTGGTCAAATGTGTTTTCCTTTGCCACGCTCACATATTGATTCGAAAAATTATGAAATTTGGAATCTAGCAATAACTTGACATCACAGATCCAAAAAAAGTGGTTTTGTCAAAATCTGAAGTCGTTTGCAAAATTTCCATTTTTAAGGGCCTGAATTCCTTAGCAACTATTCTGAATTTTCAACTGGGCTTAACTTTTTATCCCTGCTATGAAATTTCGATTTTTCGGATTCGTTGGAAAGATACTCTCAAATAGATCCTATTATTTTTGGTTTCGCTAAGATCCGGTTTATTTTGAATCCTGTACATCCATTCGTAATTTGAAATCGAATTATCGAACTACCGTGCCATTTTCAATTCCTTTTATAAATTTAAAATAAATATTTATATTCTATCGACAATCTATATAAATATATACGTTCGACTCTATTCAAAATAAATTTCTCTTCGTTATTATTTAAAATAATTCATTTTAAATATTCAAAATTCGTTAAAATTGCCAAAATAAAAATTTTAATTTGGCTCAGATTTCCGGGTTATTACATTATACATCAGAAAAATATCAAAGATTCAATTTATATTATTACATAGCATCGGAAAAATAATACAAAATACAAAAGAAAGTAATACAAGGATACAGAGCTTTCCGAGTATCGTTCAAGTTGTAAACCAGGATCCTGTGAATATAAATTTGCAAAACCGAAACTATTAACTGCCCGTGTAGAAAATAGGGGCACCCAGAGTTTAGGTTAAAACAATAAACTCCAGGTCAGTCATGTGACTGGTGTGGGAACTAAAACAGTTATTTAAAACTTTACTTTAAAATAAAATAAATCAAGGCACTACGCCGTATAACACAGAATGGGCTTCCTCCCAAGAATACCAGTGCATATAACAAAACAGCGCAACGCTTTTTGAAAAATGAAGCTATTATAAGACCCAGGTCCCATCACACAATGCAACGTAAGCCGGAGGATAGGGTTTTCCCTGATAATTGCCAAACATGCTTGGTACGTTAAAACAAAACATCTGATACTATTATAAGTGCATAGTGTATAAAACAACTTCAAATATAAATGTATCAATCCTAGATGGCATGGGTACCATATATCATGTCGCCAATACTAGGCAATACAATCAAAACCACAAAGCCACGTATTGGAAGTTGGATTTCCGTCTGTGAACCAAGGCAAGGGATCGTCCTCACCGCTTCGAGACAATCTAGTCCATATTTCATGTAACAACCCGGAAAATGCGAGCCAGTTTGAAATTTTTATTTTGGCAATTTTAGCGAATTTTGAATATTTAAAATGGATTATTTTAAATAATATCGATGAGAAAATTATTTTGAATAGAATTAGAACGTATATATTATATAGATCGTCGTTATAATATAAATAATTATTTATAATTATAAAAGGAATTGAAAATGGCGCGGTAGTTCGATAATTCGATTTCAAACTTCAATTGAACGTACCGGGTGCAAAACAAACCGGATTTTAATGAAACCAAAAATAATGGAATCTATTTGTGAATATCTTCCCAACGAATCCGAAAGATTAGAATTTCATAGCGGGAGTAAAAAGTTATGCCCAGTTGAAATTTCAGAATAGTCACTATGGAATTTCGGCCCTTAAAAAAAGCCATTTTGCAAACGACCTCGGTTTTCGATGAAACCACTTTTGTTGAATCCGTGATGTCAAGTTATTGTTAGATTCCAATTTTCATAATTTTCCGAATCAATATGTGAGCGTGGCAAAGGAAAACGCGTTTGACCAGTTTTAGTTGATTTTAATCGACTGGAAAATGGTCATTTTGCAAACGGTCTCAGAATTCGACGAAACTAGTTTTGTTAGGACCGTATAGTCAATACGAAGCTAGAAAATATTTTTCAGGGATTTTTCGAGTTAGTATGTGACCCCAGTAAATTGAAATACGCGTTCAAATTCAATATATAGTGTTATATTTTGATTTTAACGAAAACTGATTGAAACAGTCGAATCAGCTTGTGATACTTATCCCATTGTGTTCGGAATGGGGGTAATTAGCTGGGGACGACAGTTGTTGGGCCTTGTTTGGAGGTCAAATAAAAAGTCAACTTTTTTTTTTTGAATTAAAATATAATTAAATATATTTATATATATTGGCCAACACCCCTTTTTTCCTCTTTCCACTGTTAAAACCGATTTCAGATCTAGAAAAAGAAAAAGAAAAACAACGAGCTTAGACCAACCGCGACGCCAACGGAGTCCACCGCCGCTCCTCCCTAGAAGTGCCGGACACCACCCTCCTCTATACCGCCGTTCAAGACCCTCACCAAACTCCCAAGTCCCAATTCGAACGAAATTTTAGCGCCGCCCAGAAGTGAGAGTTCGCCGGAACGCGGGCGATTGGTGGCGCCCTCCACGGCGCAGCCGTCGTGGCAGTCGATCCTCCTCCTCTAGAAGGTCGCAGTCAACCCCATCGCGCAGTGCATCTCAAAGTCCACCACACCTTCATCGTTCACCCACCGCCGCTCAGGAAAACGCACAGCCCCTCTGCAGCAACCCCGAGCCCTCCTCCTCCTCCACTGTTCGCAACAATACCCCTTCCTTCCTCCGACCTCTTTTCCCATCCGTCCGATTTGAAACTCGGTAAGTGTTTACGTTTTAAGTATAACAAAACTGATTTCTTTAGCTTAACAAAACTGATTTCCTTAGCTTAACAAAACTGATTTCCTTAGCTTAACAAAACTTATTTCCTTAGCATAACTAAACGGATTTCTTTAGAGCTTAAAAACTGATTTGTACTTAGCTTAAAAACTGATTTTTCTTAAGTATAAAAACAAATTTATACTTAGCTTGAAAAGCTTATATTTTTATAAGTAAAAAGTTTATATGTTTATATGGCATAAGTTTATATTTTTATATTGGAAAAGTTCATATTTTTATACATGTGAAAAGTTAATAAAAATCGAATTTTTATATAAGAGAGAAGTTAGTAAAAATCGAATTTTTTTTATATTATAAAGTTAGCGGAGTAAAGTTATGATTTTTATATACTAGAGAATATAAAAATGTGATTTTTATAGCGATGAAATAAAAATCCGATCTTTATATATGAAGTAGAAATATAAAAGTATAATTTTTATATAGAATGAAGCGTCGAAAATATATATGAAGAAGAAATAAAAATATGTGTTTTTTATTAGGATGAAGTGATAAAAATATAATTTTTATTATAAACAGCGGGAAAAAGACTGCATTGGAATTTCAAGCAGATCCAGACAGTTCAGCAGTTCAAAAGCAAAGCAAGAGGAGTGGAACCCTCGGTGAGAACTCCTCACTTTTATTTTAAATTTCTAGTTAATATATATATACTAGGATGCAGACGGTGCTTAGCAGCACCCGACACCCATCGTCCACAGACCATGAACGGCTTGTTTGTTAGATTGATGTTGTTGTGAAAATTTGATTGTGTGATGTGGAACGAAATAAAATATTTTATAGTGGAAAATATTCTATAGTTAAAAATATAATTTTTAACGTGTATATAAAATGAAATAAATATTTATAAACGAATCGGACGATTTGTTTATATACACTGATTTGGCTGATATTGATTGGGACGATAAATTTTACACATCGCCCAATTGCACAAATAAAATCTGTGTTTGATTGTTTGAAACCCCACACGGGTGTTGGGATGATATTTGGCGTACACTAATCCCAATTATTTAATTGTATGTCGATCGATTGGTCGACAGACTGTGCACGCGTTGATTATATATATTTAATGCTTATGCAGTTGTGTCGTGCACTTTGGATGATGGTTGATTATTTATGGTTGCTATTATATACATGTGTTGTATGGAATCCATATAATTAACATTACACGGTAATTGATTGGGCCTCATTCCAATTTTGAAAATAAAGAATATTTTAAAATAAAGATTAACGTGTTGACAGTACTCATTTGTTGAGATTAGTCATGTGGTGAAAGAAATATAGATTCATGTGTTGAATAGAATGAATATTCATTTGTTGAATAGAATAACGAAGTTATTGAATAATATAAAGCCATGTTGATTAGAGATGCGCTATTTTGACGCGAACGATATTGATATCGATTATATTCGTTTTTAAAATGAATTTGAATTGAATAGAACTGAAAATAAATTCGAACGAATTTGAAATGAATAGAGTAGAAAAGGGATTGGAAATGAATAGAATAGAAATTGAATTCGAATTGAATAGAATAGAAATTGAATTCGAATTGAATAGAATAGAAATTGAATTCGAATTTAATAGTATAGAAATTGAATTCGAATTGAATAGAATAGAAATTGAATTCGAATTGAATAGAATAGAATAGAAATTGAATTCGAATTGAATAGAATAGAAATTGAATTCGAATTGAATAGAATAGAAATTGAATTCGAATTGAATAGAATAGAAATTGAATTCGAATTGAATGGAATAGAAATTGAATTCGAATTGAATAGAATAGAAATTGAATTCGAATTGAATGGAATAAAAATTGAAATCGAATTGAATGGAATAGAAATTGAAATCGAATTTGAATTGAATTGAATTGAATTTAAAACGAACTTATAAGGAAAAATTGAACTTTAAATTGAAATTGAAAAGGATTTTGAAATTGTTTTTGAAACGAATTTAAACGATTTATAAAATTCATTTTAAATAGAAATCAACGAAATATATTATATATATATTATATATATTATGTAATGGCCTGAATAGAACGCACCGCGCCGCGGCAGTTCGCGAATTTCGACCATTAGCTTCGAACGGACATTACGGGAGATCCGACCCTCGGATTCTCCTAAAACCGGAACCATTGGGTTCGTATCGAAAAGAGCTTTCCAATGAATATTAGAAATTTGAAATCTAACGGTTGGATTTGGATATTTGTCCAAATCAATTTCAGAAAAGGTCGTTGTAAGTGCAGTTCGATGGCCGTAGATGGAAATCGACTGTATGGGCCTTGATAAAATTATTAAAAATATCTATAATTTGTGTAAAATCAAAAGAAATGATTTGGGAAAAACTGGGATGAAAAACTCCACCTTTTAAAAGATAAAAATAGATTTTTATCGAAATGAATTAGTTTTGAACTAGAATTAAAATCAATTTATTTTTGAAATAAATAAATTGAAATTGAAATGGGTTTTAAATAACCAGAATTTCTAATATATTTTATTGGAATTGAAATAGAATGTGATTTGGGTTTATCGTGAACTGTGTTTTAAATGACATCAGTTCTTTAACCCAGTAAAAGGAGTTTTAATGAATCTTTAATTAGATTGAAATGAGGATTGGTAATTTAAATTATCAAACTTTGGAAATGATCGAAAGGAGAGTATCACCAGTTTTGCTCCTAGCGATGGTTAAATCTTTAATTAGATTTGAACGTGAAATGGTAATTAACTTTACCGATAACACCGTGGTGGTAGTTATGGGGTAATAACAGTTTTGCTCCATAGGATGAATAGGTTGGGATTGGGAAGTAAAATAAATAATTACTTCGTTGTGGTTTGCTAATCCCCACTAGTTTGGAAAACCATAATATGGTTTGAAATGATATCCAAAGGAAGATTAAAGAATAAATTTAAAAGGATTTATCTTTGATAAAATTAATGGGAACCTTTCCCTAGGAGTGTGAATATCTGAATCGAAGAATATTCTGAATTGGAATGAGGCATATGTCGTGTTTGCGTAACAAGTGTTTATTACATAAGTGGGTTATTCAGAAAGGCCGGGTCTATACCCATTTTGAATAACCGATTCGACGACGAGTCGAAGAGATTGAAGACGGTGCAAGACCGACGATCTTCACATCGAATGGATGGGTGCTACTGATGCTCACGATGGGAGTAGCTACCTTGAAGGGGGCTGAAGTGGTAGCCGTCCGGACGTGCTTGGAGGTCGAAGGATATGCGAGGAAAGTGCCTCCAGTTTCGTTCAGACCCAGAACGGACTTGTAAATGGATGGTGTGTCTGACATTGTATTCCTTTATATTGTATTCGTTGATCTCTGCTAAATATATATCTGCTTGGCGGCGGAGAATTTATTCTCTTTCTTAACGCCCTTCTCTGAGACATACGAGCAGCGGTACGATATGGACTGATAGTGTGGCATGCTGAGATGCAGTGATCCAGACTTTTGTTGAAAAGCAAAGTTTGGTGGATGATGATCAAAGCGCAGCTTTAATATAGCATGAATTTGTGTATAGCGTTGATTCGCGAGCCTCACACCCCGATATGGTGGTAAACTGATGGTTTGATGAGTATGCTTTTTAGTGGATGGGCACCTTCGTGGTGTCGTGGATTCAGTCGACCGAGATTGAGCTCAGTGCTCAGAGGGATAGGGTAAGCAGTGTTTTCTCTCGCCGAGACATAAGCCGCAGTGATACTCGATTTCCCAAAAGTGTGGATGTGCATTACGGTGTTTTCTCTAGCTGAGACGTAAGCCATTGAGATGGCACTACGCGATCGATCTTTCGAATCAGGAGCCACCATGATGGAAATTCAATTTCCAAATATGACATTTTGCGGTTTTGATTGTAGAGCCTAGTATTGGCGACATGATATATGGTACCCATGCCGTCTATGATTGATATATTTATATTTGAAGTTGTTTTCTTCATTTATAGTAATAATATAAGATGAAATTTCGCGTATCAAGCATATTTGGCTATTATATGGGAAAACCCTATCCTCCGGCTTGCGTTGCATTGTGTGATGGGACCTCGGCCTTATAATAGCTTCATTGTTCTTTATTTAGCATTGCGCTATTTGTTTTCTGCACTGGTATTCTTGGGAGGAAACCCGTTCCATGTTATACGGCGTGGTCCCTTGATTTACCTAACTTTAAAAACAAAGATTAATAACTGTTTTTGTTCTCACACCAGTCACATGACTGACTTGGAGTTTATTGTTTTAGCCTAAACTCTGGGTGCCCCTATTTTCCACACGGGCAGCTAGTAGTTTTGGTTTTGCAGATTTATATTCACAGGATCCTGATTTACAGCTGGAACGATGTTCGGAAAGCTCTGTATCCGTGCATTATTTTCAGTTGTGTTTTATATTGTTTTTCCGTTGCTATGTAATTTATTATAATCTCTGATATTTATCGGATGTAATTTATTCATTTATACTCTGTATATTCTTGTATTCTGATGGAATTGTTGTAATAAATAATGAAATGTTCTTCTGTTTGCGTTCTATTTTGTCGTGTTCTCAAAACAATCTGGCGTTTCGAAAGGTCTAGATCGGTTTAGCGACTGATTCAGATCGAGCGAAATTCCTTATCGTTACAGTTGGTATCAGAGCTTTGGTTTACAGAGCTCGAGAACAAGACGCATTAGAACCATACGAAAGAATTCATCAGATATTGGATTAGTATTATCCAATTTGAATGACTCGTTAGAGATAGGATAGGTAGTATCCTAGAACGAGTGTGAAGAGTATATCTTTCAAATGAAAACAGTTTTGTTTTGAAAATTTAAATCGCTTTATACGTATTTGAATAATTTATTTATATTAATTTGGACAATCTAGTATATAAAGGTTTTGCATATACGTGTCATGAACGTATATTCGATGTTTTTAATATATTAGATAGATATAGAATCACACTCTAGTCGCACGGACCTGATTCTGATGATTGACGCGTCATCATCAGTAATTATTTTCGTGTTTCGAAGGTGTGCTTTCTATATGTTTCCATCGACTGGTGTGAGAACCAAAACTTATATAGATAGATTTATTTGTTGTGATTTGGCATAAAAGACATGACTTTTGTATATATATATCAAAATTATGAATTTGAAACGTTAATCCACTAATTGATTGATGTTTGAGTTGTTTGTTTATTTGTTTGATAATTTTGAACCATTTAGCCTAATTGAATCGAACATTGTATTGTATTGAAATTTGGTCACATTTGCTTGCATATACATGTATATCTTTTGAACAGGTCATAGCAAGGAGGCTAGAGCAGAGAATAAAATTTGTTTGCCCGACAAATAGGTACATGTTTACTATAATTTACTGTTTTGTTTGGGTGATGATGATTTCATGAGCCTATTGGCTAGCCGCTTGGCTTTTTCTTTTTCTTTTTGAGATCAGAGGGCCTGTATGGCAATTTCGGGATTTTCCCGGTGCTCCCGGTGCAGGGGAGGTTATGGCGAAATTTTTCGAAAATTCCGGGTGTTAGCCAAATTTTTGAAGAATTTGAAAATTCTCAGAAACTGAAAAGTTGGAGAATGGAAGCCAGATCAAACGTAGAGTTGATTGATCATACCACTTTCGACTTTGCTCCTTTTCGGGGACGAAAAGTTTTAAGTGGGGGAGATTGTAACAACCCGGAAAATGCGAGCCAGTCTGAAATTTTTATTTTGGCAATTTTAGCGAATTTTGAATATTTAAAATGGATTATTTTAAATAATATCGATGAGAAATTTATTTTGAATAGAATTAGAACGTATATGTTATATAGATCGTCGTTAGAATATAAATAATTATTTATAATTGTAAAAGGAATTGAAAATGGCGCGGTAGTTCGAGAATTCGATTTCAAACTTCAATTGAATGTACCGGGTGCAAAACAAACCGGATTTTAGTGAAACCAAAAATAATGGAATCTATTTGTGAATATCTTCCCAACGAATCCGAAAGATTGGAATTTCATAGCGGGAGTAAAATGTTATGCCCAGTTGAAATTTCAGAATAGTCGCTATGGAATTTCGGCCCTTAAAAACCATTTTGCAAACGACCTAGGTTTTCGACGAAACCACTTTTGTTGGATCCGTGATGTCAAGTTATTGTTAGATTCCAATTTTCATAATTTTCCGAATCAATATGTGAGCGTGGCAAAGGAAAACGCATTTGACCAGTTTCAGTTGATTTTAATCGACTGGAAAATGGTCATTTTGCAAACGGTCTCAGAATTCGACGAAACTAGTTTTGTTAGGACCGTATAGTCAATACGAAGCTAGAAAATATTTTTCAGGGATTTTTCGAGTTAGTATGTGACCCCAGTAAATTGAAATACGCGTTCAAATTCAATATATAGTGTTATATTTTGATTTTAACGAAAACTGATCGAAACAGTCGAATCAGCTTGTGATACATATCCCATTGTGTTCGGAATGGGGGTAATTAGCTAGGGGCGACAGTCGTTGGGCCTTATTTGGAGGTCAAATAAAAAGTCAACTTTTTTTTGAATTAAAATAGAATTAAATATATTTATATATATTGGCCAACACCCCTTTTTTTTCCTCTTTCCACCATTAAAACCGATTTCAGATCTAGAAAAAGAAAAAGAAAAACGACGAGCTTAGACCAACCGCGACGCCAACGGAGTCCACCGCCGCTCCTCCCTAGATGTGCCGGACACCACCCTCCTCTATACCGCCGTTCAAGACCCTCACCGAACTCCCAAGTCCCAATTCGAACGAGATTTTAGCGCCGCCCAGAAGTGAGAGTTCGCCGGAACTCTGGCGATTGGTGGTGCCCTCCATGGCGCAGCCGTCGTGGCACTCGATCCTCCTCCTCTTGAAGGTCGCAGTCAACCCCATCGCGCAGAGCATCTCGAAGTCCACCGCACCTTAATCGTTCACCCACCGCCGCTCAGGAAAACGCACAGCCCCTCTGCAGCAACCCCGAGCCCTCCTCCTATTCCACTGTTCGCAACAGTACCCCCTCCTTCCTCCGACCTCTTTTCCCATCCGTCCGATTTGAAACTCGGTAAGAGTTTACGTTTTTAGTATAACAAAACTGATTTCTTTAGCTTAACAAAACTGATTTCCTTAGCTTAACAAAACTGATTTCCTTAGCATAACAAAACGGATTTCTTTATAGCTTAAAAATTGATTTATACTTAGCTTAAAAACTGATTTTTCTTAAGATAAAAACAGATTTATACTTAGCTTAAAAGGCTTATATTTTTATAAGTAAAAAGTTTATATGTTTATATGGCAAAAGCTTATATTTTTATATTGGAAAAGTTCATATTTTTATACATGTGAAAAGTTAATAAAAATCAAATTTTTATATAAGAGAGAAGTTTAAAACAATTTCAATCATAAATAATAGCCAAACATGCTTGGTACGTTTAAAACAAATCATTTGATACTATAATAAGTGTATAGTGTCAAAACAATTTCAATCATAAATATCAATCCTAAGCGGCATGGGTACCATCTATCATGTCGCCATACTAGGCTCTACAAATAAAACCGAAATATCTCGTATTGGAAATTGGATTTCCGTCCTGAGTCGAGGCAAGGGGCAAGCTCCTCTCCGCTTCGAGACACTCTAGCAAATGCTCAGGACTACACACTCTGGGCAGCCACTTGGATCGGTTGGGCCGGTACTCTCTTATGTTTGAGGATTAGTTATTCCTGAACACACGTTTCCCGGTCCTTACAGACCTGTAATCGAGGCGCCTCATTCCAACAACCACAAAGGTGCAAAATATATATGTCAGGGCTGGTAAGTCACTGACACCACCAAAGCTAGAAAGAAACGTCGTGTTCTCCCAATGGTCCGTATCCCGTTTTTAACTCATACCGAGGTGTGAGGCTCGCGAATCCACGCTATACACAAAGCTGCCACGTAGGCCGTGCTTTAATCATCAACCACAAGACTTTGCTTTTCAACAGAAGCCTTGATCCATGCAACTCAACGTGCCACATAGGCAATTCATGCCATGCGATTGATATCTATCGATATATAACCTCTAAGCTCGTACGTCTCAGAGAAGGGCATTAAGCAAGAGAATAAATTCTCCACCGCCAAACAGATATATATTTAACAGAAATCAATCAACCCATAATAAAATCCAATGTCAGACACATAATCCGTTTACAAGTTCGTTCTGGGTCTGAACGAAACCGGAGGCACTTTCCTCGCATATCCATCGATCTCCAAGTACGTCTGGACGACCACTAACTGATTCCCTCATCTTGGGTGTACAATCAAGATCATCAGTAATCACCCAAACGATGTGAAGACTTCCGGTCTTCGACCACCGTCTTCATCTTCGACTTGTCGTCGAATCGGTTATTCAGAATGGGTATAAACCCGGCCTTTCCGAACAACCCGTGTATATTAAAAACAAATGTTACACAAACACAACATATGCCTCATTCCAATTCATTAGTCACTAACCGTAAATCAGTAAGAGAGCAATCCCCCAAATATTAATCCCGAAGGCCGAAACCAACATCAGATCAATACCCCGGAAACCATTCTTCTTAACTAACCTTCAGCTAGTTTCTAAATTTCAATTCTTAGGGAAAGGTTCCCATTATTTTATCCAAGATAAATTCTTTAAAATTTATCCTTTAATCTTCCTTTGGATGTCATTTCAAACCAAATTATGGTTTTCCAAACTAGTCGAGATTAGCGAATCACATCGGAGTAATTATTTATTTTATTTCCCAATCCCAACCTATTCATCCCATGAAGCAAAACTGCTAATACTCCATATCTAACACCACAGTGTTATCGATAAAATTAATTACCATTTCACGTTCAAATCTAATTAAAGATTTAACTATCGCTTTGGAGCAAAACTGGTGATACTCCATTCTCGCTTATTTTCCAAATTTGATAATTTAGATTATCAATGCACATTTCAATCTAATTGCAGATTCATTAAAACTCCTTTTACAGGGTTAAAGAACTAGTGTCATTTAAAACACAGTTCACGATAAACCCACAAATCAATTCTATTTAAAACCCGTTTCAAATCCAATTTATTTATTTAAAAATAAACGGGTTTAATTTTAGTTCAAAACTAGTTCATTTCAATAAAAATCTATTTTTATCTTTTCACATATGGAGTTTTTCATCCCAATTTTCCCCAAATCATTACTTATGATTTTACACCAATTATTACTATTTTTAATAATTTTATTAAGGCCCGTACAGTCGATTTCCACCAATGGCCATCGAACTGCACTTACAACGACCTTTTCCAAATTTGATTTAGGCGTATCTCCAAATCCAACCGTTAGATTTCAAATTTCTAATATTCATTGGAAAGCTCTTTTCGATATGAACCCAATGGTTCCTGTTTTAGGAGAATCCGACGGTCGGATCTCCCGCAACGTCAATTCGAAGTCAATGGTCGAAATTCACGAACTGCCGTGGCGCGGCGCGTTCTATTCAGGCCATTATATTATATATATATATATAATATATATAATATATATTTCGTCGATTTCCTTTTAAAACGAATTTTATAAATCATTTTAATTTCGTTTTCAAAACAAATTCAACTTCCTATTCAATTTCGAATCAAAATTGAATATTCCATATAATTCGCTTTAAATTCACTTCAAATTGATTTCAATTCGAATTCATTTCTATTCAATTAAATTCAAATTCGTTTTCTATTCAATTCAATTCGAATTCGTTTTCTATTCAATTCAATTTGAATTCGTTTTCTATTCAATTCAATTCAAATTTGTTTTCTATTCAATTCAATTCAAATCTCGATTCATTCTATATTCAATTCAATTCGACTGTTACATATTCAATTCAATTCGAAATCGTTTTATATTCAACTCAACTCGAAATTGGTTTCTTATTCAATTCAATTTGAAATCGTTTTCAATTCAAATCAAATTCGTTATCTATTCAATTCAATTCGAATTCGTTTTCTATTCAATTCAAATTAAAAACGAATATAATCGATATAAATATCGTTCGCGTCAAAATAGCGCATCTCTAATCAACACGGCTTTATATATTTCCATAATTCTGTTATTTTATCCAACAAATGAATATTTATCCTATTCAATAAATGAATCTATATTTTTGTCAACACATGACTAATCTCAACGGATGAGTATTGTCCACGTGTGACTATTTTTGTTATTTAATATATTTTATAAAAATTATGGTATCTATCGTTTGATTTCAAATCAAACTCCAACCATAAATTAGTAAGAGAACGATTCCCTAAATATTAACCCCGAAGGCCGAAACCAACATCAGATCAATATCCAGGAGACCACTCATCTCATCTATTTTCCAGTTAATTTCTAATTTCATATATGATAAAGATGTAAATTTTACTGTTAAAAATATTTCGTTCAACCCATGACTAATCTCAACGGATGAGTACAATCAACACATTAACCTTTATTTTATAATATTAAAGATGTAAATTTTATCGTAAAAATATTTCGTTCAACACATGACTAATCTCAACGGATGAGTACAGTCAACACATGAACCTTTATTTTATAATGATAAAGATGTAAATTTTATCGTTAAAAAATATTTCGTTCAACACATGACTAATCTCAACGGATGAGTACAGTCAACACATGAACCTTTATTTTATAATATTCTTTATTTTCTAAATTGGAATGAGGCCCAATCAATTACCATATAATGTTAATTATATGGATTCCATACAACACATGTATATAATAGCAACGATAAACAATCAACCATCATCCAAAGTGCACCACACAACTGTATAAGCATCAAATATAAATAATTAACGCTTACACAATCTGTCGACCAATCGATCGACATACAATTAAATAATTGGGATTAGTGTATGCCAAATATCATCCTAATACCCGTGTGGGGTTTCAAATCAACAAACACGTATTTTTATCTGTGCAGTTGGGCGATGTGTAAAATTTATCATCCCAATCAATATCAGTCCAATCAGTGTCTATAAACAAATCGGCGGATTTGTTTATAAATATTTATTCACTTTCACGTTAAAATTTATATTTTTTAATGATAAAATATTTTTAACTATATAAACATTTTATTTCCTTTCAACACATTAATTAATATTATCGATTTCACATCAACAACACAAACAAATTTCACAACACATCAATCAAACAAACAAGCCATCCATGGTCTGTGGACGACAGGTGTCGGGTGCTGCTAAGCACCGTCTGCATCCTAGTATATATATATAACTAGAAAAAGAGATTGAAGAGTGAGTAATTCTCACCGATAGCTATCCTAACTCCACGGTACTTCTATTGTAGGAAATCATCGCCATTCTCGCCTTTTCTCACTTTCGTTGCTCGTAGCCACTACATATATAAAAATCACATTTTTACTTCGCTATCCAATATATAAAAATCGAATTTTTACTTCGCTATTCAATATATAAAAATTGAATTTTTTACTTTGCTATTATATACATAAAAATTCTATTTTTACAGATTCCGCTTTTCCATTCATCACTATAAAAATCACATTTTTATTTCAACGTATATATAATAAAAAATCAGATTTTTATTCCGCTACTTATATAAAGATGATATTTTTACTGTCTTACCTATATAAAAATTATATTTTTATATTCCTGCCATATAAAAGATTATATTTTTATTACCTATGTAATATGAAAATTATATTTTTACCCTTCCTGTAATATAAAAAATTATATTTTTTGTTGACCCGCTTTTTAGTCAAAGCAGTCACATCACAAACAAAGAAGACAGCAAGCAATTTGGTTGAAGTCGCATCACAAACAAAGAATGGCCCGGAACTCCTATCCGATGACCTGTTTTGGGCCCGAAAACGGCGATTACGGAGCTGAGCTCTGTAGCTCTTGTAGCTCTCTGAATCAGCTTCAGTTTGAGCTTTGGTTCAGCTCAATCGGACTTACGGTTTGAAAGTTATGCCCGTTTCTGTGAACGCATGCAGAACCGGAAACTTGGAATTTGGAAATTGGCTTGACCTCCTGGATCGGATCGGACCCGATCCGACTCCTCTCTTCGAAGAAGCATAGCATTGGATGGTTTTGGCAGAGCTCTGACTCGGTTCGGATCAGGTGGAATGGAGCAATCTGACCCGCTTTGCATCGGATCCTCACAAGAACACAAAGTGTTCGGGTTGAAGACACCAACTCGGTTCGGATCGGACAACCGAACCGACCCGCCTTACACACTGCACTGAAGTGCTTCCACTCTTCGGATCAAAGACACCAACTCGGTTCGGATCGGAAGTCCGAACCGACCCGCCTTGCACCAGATCTATAGCAACACGTCTCGCCTTCGGTTGGAATGCTCCGGATCGGTTCGGAAGGAAGAGGACCCGAACCGAACCGCTTCGACCTGCTGCAACACCTCAACTTTGGCCTGTTCTCAAGGAGTAACTACCTCCTATTAATCCGGATCGGCTTACACCTGTCTTAGCACGATCTGAAGACCACTTCTCCACTATCTCCGAGATGGCCTCTCCACATGCCACGTGCCCCTCCGATCTGATCCGATTCACGACTCCCAGAAGCTTCTCTACGCATATAAATACACCATCATATGGTCATTTCAGGGGATTTTTTCAGCTCTCACTCACATTGGCTTCCACCGTTGCTTCGCAACAGCAAGGAGGCCGACTCTAATCACTTTAACATGAGGTTATCGTGTATAATTCAACCTCTAATCTCCTCTTTCATATTGTAAACACGAGGATTTCGTGTATAAACCGCAATCAAACAGCATTGTAATAGTCTTCTTAGGATTTAAGAAACTATAAAGTGGACGTAGGCTTGGATTGAGCCGAACCACTATAAAAATCTCGTGTGTCTCCACTTAATTTACTACTTTTTCTGCATTAATCTGTGATTGTGAGGTTTTCACATAGATTTTTGGGTGTTAGGCCCAGATTTCGGTCTAACGTTTTGGCGCGCCAGGTAGGGGGCACACGATACAACTTCTTCTACTAGCCTGAACGGAAGCGGACTGTTTGGCTATTGGATCGATGGCTAAGCGAAAGGTTTCCCGTATTAAAGGCGAAAGCACGAGAAACGAGGAAAGTCAGGGAGCTTCCTCTCATTAAAATCCATCAGCATACCTAACAAGAGACGAAATGGACGGCGTTCTCGCTGAATTGGAAACCCAGATGGCAAGGCAAGATGATCTCCTCCGCAAACAACAGGAGATGATTGACCAATTCTTTGCTAGGATGGAAGGTAGGCCGAGTGGCAACACACAACTCGCTGGAAATGGCACGGAAATAGCCCCAGCAGCAGCTGCTAACTGGATCGGTTCGGATCCGATCCGAACCGAGGACCAAAACTTGAATCAAGTGCAGATGGAAATGGGGGGGAATCCTCACCAGATTGGTTCGGATCCGATCCGAACCGCCACCTTACATGAGCTTGGGGGCAGCAGCCTCCCTTCTGGAAATCAATACTTCGTTCCAGCACGACCTACCTCCGCACCGATTCGAATCGGTAATTCCACACAACCTCAGCATCAAGCTCCCCGGTTCGGAACAGGAGAACCTGATCGGATCGGCACATCCGATCCGAACCGTGCACCTCTCCATAACCTCCCTCGTTCCTCCGAGCCACAACAAGGGGGCACCTCCGAACCGAACCAGATGACCTGCCAAGCTCCTTATACTCTTCCACACACTTCTGAACTTAACGTTGGGGGCACCAGCTCTGGACTTGTCAACTTGCAACAGCTCTTTGAAGGCGATCGGCTCGCCAGCCTTATTGAACGCCTTTCGAGAGGCCGCATTTATCAGAATGACATGGATGATGTCAATCACAATCCATTCACATAGGAAATCAGGAATTCCCGTAATCCTCCAGATTTCAAACTTCCACAACTGGAACCCTACAACGGCAGGGCAGATCCAACCGTGCACCTAATGCGCTATAAACGACATATGGAAGTTCAATCGGCATCGGAAAACGTCATGGCAAAATGCTTTCCCCTCTTTTTGACTGATATTGCTGCTATGTGGTTTCGGCAGCTGGAATCTGAATCGATCAACACCTGGAACATGTTGGTCGCTCGCTTTATTGAACAATTTCTGGTCCATATCGCTCGACACAAGAATGTAATGTCACTAACTACAATCAAGCAGAGGCCTAAAGAAACTCTGCGGTCATTTCTGGAAAGGTTCAACGTTGCAGCAGCATCAGTTGATCGACCTGAGCCATCTATGGTATTGATGGTGGCAGTATCCGGCATTCTAGACAACTCGGAGTTCAAGAAATCCTTGTACCGAGATCCACCAAGGAATCTCAGTGAATTCTATCTTGAATCGGATAGGTTTTTGCGTGAAGAAGACGCAACGTCCGAAAAGAAAATTCTTGATGTTAACATGCTCAAAGACGGAGAACTGCCTGATTCTGGTAAAGGCAAAAGAAAATCTACCGTCAGGAATGACTGCAACGCTTAGCCCCGGAGAGGGTCCAAATATGAAAAGTACACAGAACTCAATTCGTCACTAACCGACATCTACGTGAACACAAATGGTGACGTCTCATATCCAAAGCCTCCCAGGAGGGAGCCATCACAAAGAGAACGCGATTCTGGGAAATATTGCATATTTCACGATATGGAAGGTCATGACACAAATGACTGTAGACACTTGCGAGATCTGATTGAGGAACGGGTTAGACGTGGAGAGCTACCCGAGTATGTGAAACAACCAACAGCGCCTACACCTGCGTTACCGTCACCTGCTCCCCGGAGAGGGAATGACCCTGGAACGAGCTCCCATCGGCTCGTTATCAACTGATCTGGATTGGATCACTCTGCATTTTTAGCGTTTCTTAGGATTTAAGATATGTTTCTTTGCTTTCTTTAGGTTTTCCGATTGGGTAAATCGGAGTACACACGTTCGGGGTTAGGATTTAGCTCCAAAACGTGCTCTGGACTCGATGACAAACCAATCAGGATTTGCTTTGGTTTTGTACTTTGAATTGAATAAGGGAGGACTTCCCGAGCATGGATTATGTTTGGCAAATTTAAGTGTCTTGTCAGGTTGTGGCAGGATTCTCAATCTTAACTAAAGTATGGCTTATACTTATCTCGAAACCCTTGGTACGGATTGTGCCTAGGGACGGACTATCTTGTCAGGCTTTGGCAAGTATAGCTCCATCTCGGTATGAGTATGACTTGTACTCCACTACATTTCTAAGTATGGATTATACTCTGGAATGGCTTATTGTCTTGCCAGGATTTGGCAAAGGAACTCAATAAAACTCGAGTATGGCTTATGCTCAGTTTGAACTTCCTGGTATGGCTTATACCCAAAAGGTTAGGTCCCTCGTCAGGTTTTGGCAGGATGATTCGATCGTCCCTTGAGTATAGTTTATGCTCAAACAAACGCCCAAGCATGGTTTATGCTCGAAAGTGTAATAAGTTTTGTCAGGTTTTGACATACCCATTTGCTTTCTCTTCTTCGCAGGTATGGATTATACTTGCAACTGGCAGGCCCGGCGTCGCCTTGGATTTCTTGGATTATCCAGAACACATCTTCCTTCATTCAGCAAGACACGTTCTGAGGGGCAGAATGTTGACCCGCTTTTTAGTCAAAGCAGTCACATATGGAATCTCTGATAAACAACACACTAGAGTATTGGGAATACCGTCAGAAGACAGCAAGCAATTTGGTTGAAGTCGCATCACAAACAAAGAATGGCCCGAAACTCCTATCAGATGACCTTTTTTGGGCCCGAAAACAGCGATTACGAAGCTGAGCCTAATAATGATTGTAGCTCTCTGAATCAGCTTCAGTTTGAGCTTTGGTTTAGCTCAATCGGACTTACGGTTTGAAAGTTATGCCCGTTTATGTGAATGCGTGCAGAACAGGAAACTTGGAATTTGGAAATTGGCTTGACCTCCCGGATCGGATCGGACCCGCTCCGACTCCTCTCTTCGAAGAAGCATAGCATTGGATGGTTTTGGCAGAGCTCTGACTCGGTTAGGATGGGGTGGAAAGGAGCAATCTGACCCGCTTCGCATCTGATCCTCACAAGAACACAAAGTCTTCGGGTTGAAGACACCAACTCGGTTCAGATCGGACAACCGAACCGACCCGCCTTACACACTGCACTGAAGTGCTTCCACTCTTCGGATCGAAGACACCAACTCGGTTCAGATCGGAAGTCCGAACCGACCCGCCTTGCACCAGATGTATAGCAACACGTCTCGCCTTCGGTTGGAATGCTCCGGATCGGTTCGGAAGGAAGAGGACCCGAACCGAACCGCTTCGACCTGGTGCTACACCTCAACTTTGACCTGTTCTCAAGGAGTAACTACCTCTTATTAATCCGGATCGGCTTACACCTGTCCTAGCACGATCTGAAGACCACTTCGCCACTATCTCCGAGATGGCCTCTCCACATGACACGTGCCCCTCTGATCCGATCCGATTCAGGACACCCAGAAGCTTCTCTACGCCTATAAATACACCATCATATGGTCATTTCAGGGGACTTTTTCGTCTCTCACTCACATTGGCTTCCACCGTTGCTTCGCAACAGCAAGGAGACCGACTCTAATCACTTTAACACGAGGTTATCGTGTAAAATTCAACCTCTAATCTCCTCTTTCATATTGTAAACATGAGGATTTCATGTATAAACCGCAATCAAACAGCATTGTAATAGTTTTCTTAGGATTTAAGAAACTATAAAGTGGACGTAGGCTTTGATTGAGCCGAACCACTATAAAAATCTCGTGTGTCTCCTCTTAATTTACTACTTTTTCTGCATTAATCTGTGATTGTGAGGTTTTCACATAGATTTTTGGGTGTTAGGCCCAGATTTCGGTCTAACATTTTTAATCTCTTACATTAGTAAAAATCGTATTTTCAAATCAATATCGTTCATATGAAAATTACTTCTCCTCTATGATAAAAATCGCTATTTTATCGATGCTATCATTTGTTAAATCAGATTACAAAGTAAATGTAAATTAAAATTAAAATTTAAACTCACATTTCTTGCAGGAATTGGATTCTCGATGGAGGGAGGGGGTCTGCAGCTCGCTGGAGGAAGGGGGAAAGGTGGAAGAAGTGGCGGCGGCAGGGTTTTCAGGGGGGGCGGTGTCGTGTCGCACGCCAGCAGGGGGGTTTCGGGCTTGGGGCTTACACGAGGAGGAAGGGGGAAGGAGGTGGGTGGTGGTGCGGCGCGCGAGGGTGGGGGGGCTGAGGTCGGCGCGGTGGACGATTTGGTGGAGGGGAGGAGGGAATCGGGTTTTCCCGATTATAGAAGGAAAAGGGGGAAAATGAAAATAACGGGGGGGGGGGCTGTTGACTAAGGAAGAGAAGGGAAAAGGATTTTTTTATTTAATTTATCCTCCATAAAGTAACTTTTATTTTCGACCTCTAAACGAGGCCCACCGCCTACCGTCCATAGCTAATTACCCCCATTCTGAACACAATGGGATATGTATCGTAGGCTGATTTGATCGTTACAATCAGTTTTCGTCAAAATCAACATATAACTCTATATATTGAATTTGAACACGCATTTCAATTTACTGGGGTCACATACTAACTCTAAAAATTCCATAAAAATATTTTCTAGCTTCGTATTAACGATACGGTCCTAACAAAACTAGTTTCGTCGAATTCCGAGACCGTTGGAAAAATGGCCATTTTCCAGTCGATTAAAATCAACTGAAACTGGTCAAACACGTTTTCCTTTGCCACGCCCACATATTAAATCGAAAAATTATGAAATTTAAAACCTACCAATAATTTGACATCACGGACCCAACAAAAGTGGTTTCGTCGAAATCCGAGGTCGTTTGCAAAATTCCCATTTTTAAGGGCCTAAATTCCATAGCGACTATTAAGAATTTTCAACTGGACATATCTTTTGATTCCCGCTATGAAATCTTGATTTTTCGGATTCGTCGGAAAGATATTCTCCAACAGATCCTAATGTTTTTGGTTTCACTAAAATCCGGATTGTTTTGCACCCGGTACATTCAATTGAAGTTTGAAATCGAATTATCGAACTACCGCGCCATTTTCAATTCTATTTATACTTATATATAATTATTTATATTCTAACGACGCCGTATATAAATATATACGTTTGAATCCTATTCAAAATAAATTTCTCGTCGATATTATTTAAAATAATCATTTTAAATATTCAAAATTCGCTAGAATTGCCAAAATAAAAAATTTGAACTGGCTCAGATTTTCCGGGTTATTACATAATGTATGCCCTATATCATCCCAATACCCGTGTGGGGGTTTCAATCAACAGATAATGAATTTTATTTGTGCAGTTGGGCGATGTGTAAAATTTATCATCCCAATTTATATTAGTCAAATGTGTGTACATAAACAAATCGTTCGATTTGTTTATAGATATTTATTTTACTCATATACTATACACGTTATAAATTATATTTTTAACCATAAGATATTTTTAACTATAAAATATTTTATTCCATTCCACATCACACCATCAACTATCACAACAATATCAAACAAACAAACAAGTCATCCATGGTCTGTGGACAACAGGTGTCGGGTGTTGCTAGGCACCGTCTGCATCCTAGTATATATTTCAAATAGAAAATAAATTAAAAGTGAGGAGTTATCACCTTTGGGTTCCACTCCGCCATTCTCTATTTCTGAACGATTTGGATTTGCCAAAAACTCCAATGCAACCTTTTCCCACTGTTCATAGTAAAAATCATATTTTTATTTCACTAATATACAATAAAAATTAGATTTTTATTTCGCTATATATATAAAAATCGTATTTTTATATTGCTAAAATCAAATCTTTATATCATTTAAAAACCAAATCTTTTTCTTTAATAAAAATCTAATCTATAATAAAAATACATCTTTATAATCATTTCATATAAATAAGAGTCGTTTCTTTACGATGTTAAAAATCATATAAAATTATAACTTCATATAGGTTTATAGAAATAAAATCTTATTTTTAAATTAATAAAACTCTATCCTTTACATTAATAAAAATCTGTTCTTTACCGCAACTTCCATAATAAAAATTATATTTTTACTTCACTATATATGTAATAAAAATTATATTTTTACACCGACATTTCATATGTAAAATCCCAATTTTTATACAACTAAAAATCGTACCTTTACATAATAAAAAATCAGACCTTTTTATCATAAAAAAATCTAAGCTTTTTGTTTTCTAAAATCCAAGCCTTTTATATTTAAAAATTCTTGATTTTTTATATTTAAAAACCTTGACTTTTTATATTAAAGAAATTGAAAGAAACAATAAAAAGAAACAAAACAAAACAACAACAAAAATACTTACAGTTATTATTAGGGTTTTTGATTTCGGAGCGCTCGCGGCGGGGTGGTGCTGGAAATGCTCGTCGGCGTCGGTGATTAGCGGTCCTCCGGTGTGGTGTAGAGGGTCAAGCAACGGCTTCGTGGATGGCTCGCTAGTGTGGTTTCTTCCTCAAGGGTCTGGAGCATCGAACTGGAGGCGGAGGGAGCGGGTCCGTTCAGGTGGGGGCGTCGTTCGGTTCCAGGCGGTTTTTTTTGGGAGGAGGGGGGTTCGAGCGTCGCTTGATTTGGGGGAGGAGGTTAGAGAAGAGGAGGCGTAAGAGGGTCGCGAGGAGGGGGTGGCTCCTCCAGCGAGGCGACGCCATGGGTGGGGGCCCACGTTGATAAGCGGCGTGGCTTCGCTATCGGAGAGGAGAAGAAGAGCGCGCCCCCTTTTTTATTTCGATCTGTTGTGATGAAGGGAGGGGGTGTTGACCGATTTTGAAGAGATAAAGGTTGGCCAGTGGGGTTTTATTTATTTATTTAAACATTTTTATTTATTTATTTTATAATCCACAAAGTAACTTTAAATTTTGACCTCAAAATGAGCCCCACCGCCCTTCGTCCCTAGCTAGTTACCCCTATTCCGAATACAATGGGATATGTTTCGTAATCCAATTCGGCTGCTACGATCTGTCTCCACTAAATTTAAAATATAAATCATTATATTTTAAATTCAAACGCACATTTTAATTTACCGGGGCCACATACAGACTCTAAAAATTCTAGAAAAATTATTTCTAACTTCGTATTGACTATACGGTCCTAAAAAAACTAATTTCGTCAGATTTGAAAATCGTTTGAAAATGGCCATTTCCTGGTCGATCCAAATTGACTAAAACTGCCAAAACACGTTTTCTTTAACCGTGCACACATATTGATTTGAAAAACTATGAATTTTGGAATCTGGCAATAATTTCACATCTCGGATCCAACAAAAGTGGTTACGTTGAAAATAGAGATCGTTTGCAAAATTTCCATTTTTATGGGCCAAAATTCCATAGCGACTATTCTGAATTTTCTACTGGGCATAACTTTTTATTCCTGCTATGAAATTTCAATTTTTCGGATTTGTTGAAAAGATATTTTCAATTAGATCCTAATATTTTTGGTTTTGCTAAAATCTATTTTATTTTGAATCATGTACGTTCAATTGAAATTTAAATCGAATTTTCAAACTACCGCGCCATTTTCAATTCCTTTTATAATTTAAAATAAATATTTATTTTCTAACGTCGATTCAAATAAATTTATACGTTACACTTCTATTCAAAATAGATTTCTCATCATCATTATTTAAAATATTTCATTTTAAATATTCAAAATTCATCAAAATTGCCAAAATAAAATTTTTAAATCGGTTCAGATTTTCCGGGTTGTTACAGATATACTAGGGGTACTAGTAGAGGAGCTAATAATGGGAATTCTCCTGATATGAGGACGATGTTCACTGACTTCATGAGAGAGATGCTTAGAAATGTGCAAGGAGAAGTTCCCAATGCTGCAAATGGTGGTGGTGCAGCGGTGCAGGCACCTAGAGCCGATTTCACCAAGTTTTGCAAGGATTACACTAGTCTTGGTGGAAAGCCATTCCATGGAACGGAATCGGCTGTAGAAGTTCAACATTTATTGGATAGCTGTGAGCGTATCTTCGAAGACTTGGGTATCGAGGATGCGATGAAGAGGAAGCTAGCATTCCGTCAACTGCACGGACGGGCGATAAATTGGTGGAATGCTATTAAGGCGGCCACTCCAGAGGATCAAGTTACATGGGATCAGGTTAAGGCCCGATTCATTGATAAGTTCATCCCAGCTGCCCAAAAGTCAGAGTTGTTAAGGAAATTTCTGGAGCTTAAGCAGAATGGTAGGGCAGTCTCGGAGTACATTGCAGAGTTCGATACTCTATCGAAATATGGGTTATCCCTTATTGATACTGCCGAGAAGGAGAACAAGAAGTTGATAACTGGTTTGGACGGATACTTGGGGGAAAGGCTTATTAACCACATCGATGAGACATTTGAATCGATTGTGGGTAAAGCATTGAGGTCAGAGAGTCTTTACCCTATGACGAAGAAAGAGGTTGCATCTACAGAGGAGCCAAAACCGCAAGCAAGCGGTGGAGGCAAGAATTGTTCTCAGAATAAGAGAAAGCAGAATCATACCAAGGATGGCCAGAAGAAAAAGAATAAGAAAGATGTAGAGTGATTTAGCTATGGCAAGAAGGGCCATTATGCTAAAGAATGTCAAGCAAAGCCAGTGGATAGGAAGTGCTTCAACTGTGGCCAAGTGGGACATCACAAGGATAAATGTCCGCAACCCTCTAAAGAGAAGCAAATTGTGAAAGCATATGTTATTACTGTCTTTCCTTCTTCGTCGAATACCCCAATTGCTACGGAGAAAGGAAAGAATGTCGCCAGTCAAGGTATGCTTTCTGTTTATGACTTTCCTGTTCGGGTATTGTTTGATACCGGAGCTTCTCGTTCCTTCATATCTAGTGACCTAGTAGATAGGTTGGGATTGGAACCCGAGATAACCGATAGACCTTTAGTGGTGACGAACCCGATTGGTGGTTCGACTAGCCTTAGCATGATTTGTCGTAATGTGGTCTTATCAAGTCATGGATGCATGTTTGTTTGTGATTGCTTTGTTTTGGGCTTTACTGGGTTTGACATTATTTTGGGAGTCGATTGGCTCCAAAGTTACAGGGTGGTGGTAGACTGTAAGGGCTTTTTGGTGTCAGTTAGAGCAGATGATGGGCAGAGGGTAGTGTTTGGTGGTCTACCTAGTGATGGGGTAATGGCTAGTTTCCTAAATTCCCTCGACATCCCGCATGATGAGTTGTCAAATGCGCCCATGGCTGGCCAGCATTCGGACGTCTTCGAGGAAGTGACCGGACTTCCACCTCACCGAGAGATTGAGTTTTGTATTGATTTAGTGAAAGATGCCAGACCTATAGTGATGCCACTTCGTCGTATGGAGCCAAGGGAGCAGTGAGAGCTCGGGGTGCAGGTATGCAATCTTTTGAAGAAGGGATTTATTAGAAGAAGTGTTTCAGAGTGGGGAGCACCCGTTGTGTTTGCTACCAAGGCAGATGGTTCCCTTCGATTATGTATGGACTACTGCGAATTGAATAAGGTGACGAGGAAGAATAAGTACGCTCTACCGCAGATGATTTGTTTGATCAGTTGAGTGGCGCGAGAGTGTTCTCCCAGTTGGATCTCACGAAGGTTTTCATCAGCTGAGGGTGGAAGTTGAGAGTATAGCTAAAATGGCCTTTCGGACGAAGTCTGGATTTTATGAGTGGTTGGTCATGTCATTCAGGTTGACCAATGCACCAACATATTTTGTGGATCTTATGAATAGGGTATTCAAAGATCAGTTGAATAAGTTTGTTCTTGTGTTCGTGGACGATATACTTGTTTATTCGAGTACAGAAGAAGAACACAAGGAACACTTGAGGATAGTGATGGAGGTGTTGAGAAAACAACAATTGAAAGCAAAGTTTTCTAAGTGTCACTTCTGGAGGAGGGAGGTGAGATTCTTGGGCCATGTTGTTTCAGAGAATGGTATTGTCGTGGATCCTGCGAAGGTGGTTACGGTACAAGATTGGTCTACACCCAAGAATGCAACAGACATAAGAAGTTTCTTGGGATTAGCTGGGTATTATCGGAAGTTCATCCAAGAATTCTCCAAGATAGCAGCACCGTTGACTCAGTTGACCAAGAAGAATCAAGCTTTCGTCTGGGACAAAAAGTGCGAGAATGCATTTAAGAGTCTAAAGGAAAAGTTGACATGTGCACCAGTGTTAGTCATTCCTAAAGGGAATGAAGAGATGACAGTATACATAGATGCCTATGGTACCGGACTAGGTGCTGTATTGATGCAAGGAGGTAGGGTTGTAGCTTATGCTAATCGGCAACTGAAACCGCATGAGAAAAGATATCCTACCTATGATTTGGAATTGGCAGCGATCGTGTTTGCATTGAAGATGTGGAGACATTATCTCTTGGGAGAAAGATTCGAGTTGTTTACCGATCATAAATTGATAAAGTATCTTTTCTATCAGAAGGATCTAAATCTCTGACAGCAAAGATGGTTAGATTTCTTGGCTTCCTACGATTTTGATATCTCATACACACCAGGAAGGGGCAATGTGGTAGCTGATGCATTGAGTAGAAGACATGCCATTTTAGGGGCTATGTTTCTTGAGTGGAAGAAAATGGAGTACATCGCTGGGTATGATTTCAGACCAAAGTGCGAATTGGATCCAGAAATGTTAGCAAGTTTGACGATTAGACCCACTTTGATTGAGCGGATTGGTTCCAGTCGGAGAGATGATCCTAACCTATTGGAAATCATCTCCAAGTTAGAGATGGATATCGAAGAGGAGATGAACAAGTATGGGCTGGATCGAGATGGATGGCTTTGAAAGAATGGAAGACTAGTTGTGCCCAATGTCAATGGATTGAGAGATGAAGTGGTTAGAGAATGTCATCACTCAAAACTGACTATACACCCCAACAAGATGTATCGAGACATGAAGCAGACCTAATACTAGGAAGGGATGAAAAGAGACGTTGGGAAGTTTATATCCAAATGCATGAATTGCCAGTTAGTTAAGCTGAGCAAAAGAAACCGAGTGGTTTGTTGCAACCATTAGAAGTTCCAGAATGGAAATTGGAACAAGTTTCAATGGATTTCATCGATGGTTTACCGAGGACTAAATCGGGCCATGATACCATTTGGGTGGTTGTTGATCGCTTGACTAAGAGTGCAAGGTTTATACCCGTCAAGTCGAATAGAACGACAACTAAGTTAGCAGAACTATATATGAAGTGGGTAGTGAGATTTCATAGAATACCCAAAGGTATTGTGAGTGACCGAGATCCGTTGTTCACTAGTGGATTTTGGAAGAGCTTACAAGAGGCGTTAGGATCATAATTACATCTCAGTACCGCGTATCATGCTCGAACCGATGGTCAGAAAGAGAGAGTGAATCGAGTATTAGAGGATCTCTTGAGAGCTTGCATATTAGATTTTGGTGGATCATAGGATGACCATTTACATCTAGTGGAGTTCGCATATAATAACAGTTATCAATCCAGTATTGGTATGGCTCCATTTGAAGCTTTGTACGGAAGACCGTGCAACTCACCGTCATGTTGGTTTGAAATTGGTGAGAAATTTGTGCTTGGGCCATATGTGATAAGAGAAACTTCAGATAATATTAAGGTTATCCAACAGCGAATAAAGGCTGCCCAAGATAGGCAGAAGAGTTATGCTGATAAGAGGAGAAGAGAATTAAATTTCTCCGTTGGCGACTTGGTGTTTGTCCAGATTTCTCTGTTAAAGAGCGTGATTCGATTTGGAGGAAAGGCAAGTTAGCACCAAGATTTGTTGGCCCATTCCCAGTTCTCGAAAAAGTTAGGAATTTAGCTTATAAAGTTGAGTTGCCAAACAAGATGGCGGGAGTTCATAATGTATTTCATGTTTTCCAGTTAATGAAATTCATGCACGGCCCCGATATGGCTATTTCACCCGATCAGTTGGATGATATCGTAGTAGAACCCGAGGCGGTTGTGAACCGCAAGCCGATTCGTATTGTCGAGCGCGATACGAAGAAACATCGAAGGAAAGCGGTGAATCTAGTCAAGGTTTAATGGGGTGAGAATCAGAATGATTGTACTTGGGATACAGAGGAAAGCATTAGGAAGAGGTATCCAGAACCCTTTGCCCGTTAAGATTCTAATTGCGAATTAGTTTTCCGCATGCTAGGATAGACTTGTTTGTTTGTTATGCATGATTGATTGTTTGTAAGTGATTGGTAGGCATGCAGGATCCTTTGTATGTTTTGGGTTAAGGAATTTCAGGGACGAAATTTCTTTAGGGGGGGGGGGGGGGGAGAATGTAACGACCCGTATTTTACGCATCGAAGGATCATAGAATATTTATTTCTTTCTCATGTGAGGTCATATAGTCATGTAACTTTGGGAAACAACTATTGGGGTCATTTCCCATGTTCATGATTTTTGTCGATTTTTAAATGACCGTTTTACCCCTAGCTGAGCTTGTTTTGGCCATAAATTTTGATTGGGAAGGAGTTTTGACCAAAAACCACTTCCATTAGATCCAGATGATGGTTTACCTTTCCGTAGAGTGGTCATATTAGCCAAACGGTCTTACCGTTTGGGAGATATGGCTGAATTATAGTTTATAAGGTGAAAAACAGCTTAACCGGGCTTAATTGGGTAATTAACAGCTAGGCCCAGAGGGGGATTTCGGGATTTAGAGTATTTAAGGACTGTTGGGGTTTAGAGAACACCCTTTTCTCATTTTTCAACTGCCAATTATCATCCCTCTCAACTTAGCAATGGCCTCCAACATCTAGAACCGCCCCTAATCACTTTCTAATCAAGTATTAGCCTAATCTTCACCAAATAAAAGAGAAATAGCACCAAAGCAAGGTTGGAGCTACTGTTAGACATCAGTATTCGCCCAAATCAGTGGAGTTTCAGTTCTGAATGTTTTATTTGTGGCCAAGGTGAGTGATTAGCATTGTTTTTACACTAATTACGGTTAATTAGGGTGATTAGTGTTAGTTAACGAAATTATGGATGTTAAAAATTTGGAAAATATTTATAAATTTCGAAATATTAGTTTAAGCCTCTATTAGAAGTTTGGGTTAATTTGGTTAAGTTTTGCTAATTGTATGCTTAAACATGATTAAGGGGGATTAAGGGAAGAACATGGGTTTTTGGGTATGTTTGATCTGTATGGACATGTTAAATTGTGGTTTTGCTTTTTGTGGTTGATTATACATGTTGCTATGACTGTATGGTATGCTTTGTGATTGATTAAAACTGTTAGATTGGTCGAAAACGCCGACGTATGGCATAAAATAGTCGCTGGAAAAGTTACAGGAAATGTGCAGGGTTTCGGATCGGATCGGATTATAGAGCTCGGATCGGATCAGTGGACCGGGCAAGGGTAATACGAACCGGATCGGAACTTGGCACTAGCGGAACCTTGGCAAGAAGGAAGGCCACTTGCAAAGAGTTGGAGTTGAGTGGGGACCAGATCGTAGCTGAGCATGGGATCAGGTCGGAAGAGCTGAACTGAATCAGATTGGGTTACGGCAAGAAGGTAGGCCACCACTTGTTGGAATCGAACCGGAGCTTGGAAGGGGATCAGATCAGACCAACTGGAGGACTGAACGAACGCACGCAGGAGCAGCGAACCGAACCCAGATCTCGAGATGGAGGAACACCGAACCGAACCGACCTGGGGGTGTTGACCGAACCGAACCGAACCGAATGGATGACCAGGAGCTGAAGCCTGTCGAACCGAACTAAGGGAAAGCCACCAAACCAAATCGGATGTATGCTACTACTTCTACGCAATGACTCTTCTGAAGACCAACTTCAATTCGGCCAAAACCCGAGATGCAAAGGAAGTCCAAATAGGAAGTAGAACTCAGGATCTAGATGGGAAGCAAAGAGTTAACTTCATGAGTTGGGCTTTGCTACGGGTTTTATGCTACGGGTTAGTGCAGTGGGGTAGATATTACTCCATGGGGGCAAAGTGATCGTAGCATAGCTATGAGGCAGTGCAGTGGAGTCGCCACGACTTCATGGGGCAGAGTGGACATAGCAAGGACTAGTGGCTATGGATCAGTGCAGTGGGGTTGCCATGACTCCATGGGGTAGAGTGATCATAGCAAGGAATAGTGTGATCAAAGTTATGGATATCATATGCTTTATGCATTGAGTGAGAGATGTGAGGATGGTTTCTATGATAGATTGTTTGCTATCACTAAGTCATGCACAACCCACCCCTATATTATTTACACCATATGTTAGTGGCACCCTAGAGTATTGTACAATTTGTAGTGATAACTCTTTAGTTGCAAGTTCAGGTTCAGGTATGGTTTACTATACCTGTTATCATTCTGTTTTGATGCTTATCGCTCGTACCAGACTTTTGTCTGACCCATAGTTTTATGTCTCTTCTTATTACTCTAGCTGTTCTTAAACGGGCAAACTAAAGACAGGTTATGTGGTATGCATGAGTAACTGTACAGGAGACGAGCAGGAGGCTTACATGTATGATATATATAGATATTCTCCTTATGTCACTGCTGGTCACTACTTTAGGCATTAGTAGTGTACCTTTCCTTTCTTTTGCTTTAGAGATAGTTTTAAAGTTATAATAATGATGAAGTGGAATATAAGCTGTATCTGGATTTTATGCCGTATGATGTTTATTTTTCTGCTTATGCACTATCTCACCTATTTTATGTCAAGTATGTTATTATTATTATAAAATTATTATTATAATTTATTCCATGCGCCGTGAGACATTCTATAGGTTCCTTTGGTAGTTCTAACTTCAAATTCTTTACTTTTCCTTTCTTTGGCAACTATTCCGTGTTGGTTGGATATTGACACAACGCACTTTCATTGAAATGTCGGTTGGTGCGGGACGTCACACTCACAGCGGAAGGACAAACTATAATAAATAAATAACAGTTCATGTAGTTGTTAAAATAAACACTGATTTTACATTTACAATGATTATCAGAGTTAATTAACACACAACATACAAATATATGCAGCGGAATAATATAAATGAATACGTCAGTCAGGCTTTATCTTCATCTTCATAACATCGTCTTCAATAACTGAAAACTCATGCTGACTCGAGCATAAATGAAAAGACAATAACACACGAATCAGAACTAAAATATTCTCATATCTGTTACATCAGTTTCATGTGATAATATGAGTGCAATAACTTAAGAGATGTTACGGGAAATTCCATCTCTTAACGATCTGTCAAACTAGATACTATATAATGTAATACGCTACTATAATAGTGTCTACGGTTAAATATAAAATATTAAAATAATGCAAGTGGGACTACCATTATTACCATTACACCGTTCATATCGTTGCTGTATAGTTTTCATATAACACCAGTACGTAGATGCGTAGGGATGCGCCGTGATACGACAACGTTAAATCAAAATCATAGGTGGCTCGATCAGGATAAATATGACAAGGCATCGAGGCAATCCCTGTAACAACCCGGAATTTCAAAACCAATTTAAAATTTTTATTCTAGCTATTTTAATGGATTTTGAGAATTTAAAATGATTTATTTTAAATAATAATGACTAAAAAATTATTCTTATCGAAGTTAGAACGAATAAATTTATTTTAATTATAAAAGAGCCTAAAATGGCGTGGTAGTTTGAAAATTTGATTTCCAAATCAAATGAACGTACTAGATTCAAAATTGATCAGATCTTAGTAAAACCAAAAATATTTGAATCTGTTAAACAATATCTTCCTAACAGATGTAAGAAACTGAGATTTCATAATATAAATTGAAAGTTATGTCCAGTTTAAAATTTAAAATAGTCGCTATGGAATTATATATATTTTCAATAATATATAGCCCTTAAAATACCCATTTTGCAAACAACCTCCGTTTTCGATGAAACCACCATTGATGGATACGAAATGTCAAAATACTGCTATATTCCAATTTTCATAATTTTTGGAATTAATATGTGAGCGTGGTGAATTTAAACTTGTTTGTCAATTTCGGTTTGAATTTAATCAACTAGAAAATGACCATTTTTCAAACGGTCTCCAAATTCGAACGAAATTAGTTTTGTTAGGACTGTATCGTCAAAACATAGCTAGATTTATTTTTCGGGAATTTTTAGAGTCAGTATGTGGCCCCGGTAAATTACGATGTATGTTCAAATTCAATTTTAATTGATTTTTATTTTAATTTCGATGAAAACTGATCGTAACAGTCGAATTGGCACACGGACATATCCCATTGTGTCCCGAATGGGGGTATTTGGCTGGGGGCGACACTCGTTGGGTTTAATCTGGAGTTCGTTGCGATAAACATGTATTAGTGAAATTAAATATTAATATAAAAAAATTCCTTATTGGTCAAAACCCTAACTATTTTTCATCCCACGGTCGAAATCGCTCACCCTTCTCTTTAAATCCCGTCGCCCCTCTATTAGATCACTGCCGCCGTTCTTGAAGGCTATCGCCTACCTCTAGCCGTCGCACCACCTTAGCCCGCTGCCGTCCACCACCTACGGCACCCCTCCTTCTCTCTCCTCTCTCCTCTAAGCCAATTCGAGAAACCTACATCCAATCCATGACCCGAGCACCCTTGGCCCCAGCTGCCGCCTCCCCCGACCACCGTGGGCCCTCCTCCAATTTAAAATCCGATTTTTATCATTTTCAATATTTGCAAAAGCTCCCCTGATCTGTTTTAGCCAATATCTTCCAACCCAGGCCCCTATGGCGAAAATTCCACAGTACCAAAATCGAAGAGCGTGGTTTTCTCTTCGATATGGCTATATGGAAGTAATATTTTGGATTGCGGAGTTGATCAAAAAATGCTTCCAAAGTCTGTTGTCCGGATTATGTCTTTTCGTGATTTACGGTGAAATGGAGCATTTTCAGAAGAAAGGCCATTAGGCGAATGTCATCCGAAATGGCGCGTTTGAACTAGAAGAAAAGGCCGTATGAGGATTGGAGCTCGTTTGCAAATTATGGGACCAGAACAACAATTCAGAACGTTAGAAAAGCATGGCGGAGTGGATCCCAATGTGAGAACCCTTTCTCACTCAATTTATTTTACAGTCAAATATATACTAGATTGCAGACGGGGCTTAGTAGCCCCCGACACCATATATTTTACAAACCATGATTGTTTGTTTGGACTGTATTGTGTTGGGATGTGAAATAAAAATAAAAATATTCATGTGTTGAATTTATTGTTTGAACAATCAAAATATCATTTTTATTGAATGAATGAACTATATATATTATTCATGTGTTGAATAAAATATTTTATCATTAAAAATATAATTTTTAACATATATGTGAACGCCATAAATTTCTCCTGAAATGAAAATAATTATTCATTTACAAATTAGACGATTTGTTTATGTACATCCATTTAACATATATTGATTGGGACAACAAATTTTACACATCGCCCGACTGCACAAATAATAATAAGTGTTTGTTAATTGAAACCCCATACAGGTATTGGGATGATATTTGGCGTACATTAATCCCAACTGTTTAGTTGTATGTAAATCGTTTGGTTGACAGACTGTTATAAGCATTAATTATTTATATTTAATGCTTATACAATGTAGAATGCACTATGGATGATGGATTATTGTTTATCATGGTTGTTGTATGCATATATTATATGAATTCCATATAAATATATGGTAATTGACCGTGTATGATTCCAATTCAGGAATAATTAAAGAATATTTTAAAATAACGAATATTTTAAAATAATGAATATTATAAAATAATATTCAGTAAAGGATTAAATGTGAATTTGATGTCCGATTTTGGATGGACACGAAAATATTGAAATATGTGAAACCATGTTGATTATATTTCCATCATTTTAACGCGAACGATATTTATATCGACTTTATTCATTTATATAATGAATATAAAAAATGAATAGTTTTAAAATCTGATATTTGGAATATATTATCATTTATGTATTATAATGATAGGAAATATTCAATTTTGATTTAATATTTAATGAAGTTAGAATCGTTTTTAGAACGAATTTATAAACGATTTATAAAATATGTTTTAAATGGAAATCAATGGAATATATATATATATATATATGTATATTATATAGATTAAATGGCCTCAATAGAACGCCCCGCGTAGCGACCGTTTGCGTATTTCGACCGTTGACTTCGAATTGACATTATGGGAGATCCGACCGTCGGATTCCCCTAAACCTAGAAACGTTGGGTTCGTATCGAAAAGAGCTTTTCAATGAACATAAGAGATTTGATATCTAACGGTTGGATTCAGAATTTTGTCCAAATAAACTTTGAAAAAGGTCGCTATGGATGCAGTTCCAAAGGGCGCGTCGAATGGAGTCAGTATGTGGTCGTGCGAGCTAAAAAAGTTCAGGGTAAAGCGAGCAGTCATTTTACAAAGGAACATTATTGATACGACCTAAGAATTCGATTTCGTTTTTTTTCTGGATTCGTATCGTCTAATAATGGTTAAATCCAAGAGGGCTTGATTTTTTTAGTTAGCATGTGAGCGTGCGAGAAGAAAAGGTGCGCCAAAATAGCATTTTTAGAGCTTATCTGAGCATTTTCGTGATTTTTTTTGAATGGTCAAACGAACTCGGAATTCAACGAAACTTGTTCCGTTGGACTCGTCTTCATGTCTACTATCTCGTGTCCGAAATCCGCGGCGATTGGAGATCGTTAGCGTTCGGGCGATACGCGAGAAACTAGCATATAAACACTTTTACTTCCTTTTCTTCTTCACTTTCTTCCTATTCCTCTTTTTGCATTTTTCCTCTTTAATGGCCTCCACCCTCCCACCGCCGCAGCCCTCCTCCACCAGCGCCACCACCGGCCTCCGGCGAGCCGCCGCACCCCCTCCTCCTTCCTCCCCTCCTCCTCCTCTTCCTCCTCCTCCTTTCTCTCTTCCAATTTCAAATCCCTAAACCCCAAGTCACCACCGCCACCACCACGGGCCCCACCACCGCCGCCGCCGCCCCTTAGCCACCTCCCCACGCCCAATTAGGTCCGGCGCCCCCATATGGCCACCCAACTCCGGTCGTGGGCCCCCCGGTCACCAAAAACCCATTTTACACTAATCACTCATTTTGCAAATAAGCCCTGACCGTATTTCGCCAATAACTCTCAAACGGTGCGTTTCTGGCCAAAGTCCCTCTGCACCAAAGTTGTAGAGAACGAAATTCTCTTCGATTTGGCTATATGGAAGTCGTGCTTTGGAGTTCGGATCTACTCGGAAAACGCGTGCGAAGTCTACTGTTCAAAAGCTGAAAAAATCGTGTACTTTTGCGAATTCTGGCGAATTGGAGCATTTTTGGCAAAAAGTCTCTTAGGCAAAAGTTGTCCGGAATGGCGCGTTTAAGCTAGAAAACGAGATGGTGTGAAGATTGAAGCTCGTTTGCAAATTCTGGAACCAGAACAGCGAATCCGGGAGTTAGAAAAAATGTGAGTTTTCTCCGTTTTAAAGCTTCTACAGTTTTTGACGTATGAAGTAAATAAAAATATGATTTTTATATAGTAGAGATAATAAAAATACGATTTTTATATTATATAGATAGTAAAGATTTGATCTTTACTATATGAACATCGGTATAAAAATCGAATTTTTATCTATATAATAGTAGAATAAAAATGTGATTTTTATATACATAGCAACAATATAAAAATGTGATTTTTATGTATGTAGTGACTGCGGGCAGTGAAATAGGCAAAAAGGCAGAATTAAATTATGATGTCCTAATTTTGGTGGAGACGGTGTTTAGTAGCACCCGTGAAACACCCCACCTCCGTTAGGGTCACTCTCAAAGGGAATGCCCTAATTTTGGTGGAGGTTTATAAGTATAAGTCACAGATATACAAGACAGATATTGTAACAACCCGAATTTTAAACAACGTGTTAAGACAAGAATCAAGGCAGAATTAAATTATGATGTCTGAATTAGGATAAACGGGTTGCGCCATTGCGTTCGTCTCGGAAAAATACACGAAATAGAGTCCGAAATTTCGTAAATCGGAGTCCGTATGACCCAGTTAAGGCCCAACGAAGTTTCACGAAATTTCAAATCCGAAAACAGATTTGAAATTCAGCCCAAAAAGAGAGGCGGAAAAAATTCCCGCCAGACACACAGGGTGTCGACCCCTGGGTCGACCCCCCCCCCTCCAGGGGATCGACATGGGTGTCGACCCCTGGGTCGACCCCTCTCCAGGGGGTCGACATGGGTGTCGACCCCTGGGTCGACCCCCCTGGTCGAACCAGCGACCTGGTGCACCTGCTTCTGGTTTTGGCTCGGTTTTGGAGGCTTGTGACGATTTTTGAGGGTTCAGATCTATCCTAGGGTTTATCCTACGGCCTAAACTACTCCTAATCTCTATAAAAAGACCCCTAAGCCTACCCTAAACCCTCACAAATCACTCATGCCACGAAGTGCTGCCCAAATGCCGAGTGATCATGGCCTCCATCTCCAATTCCTAGAGACTATGCATTCAAATCGGATTCAAATCAAAAGGTGCAAGCTTGCTACACCAAATCGAAGAGAGATCAACGTTGCTACGGCGATTTCATGACGATTCCTCGACAAAAGAGCCACCTTTCTTCGTCAAGACGGATCATGCTCATTCCCTAAGCCTCGCTAGGTAAGTTCTAGCTACTTCTAGATCTAAACGGTAGTTTTAATGATGGCATGGAATAAAATGAGATTAAACTAAGTATGCTAGCATATACGAACCTTGTCATGCCTCTTTTGCTTGAACCTATGACTTTTGGCTATGCGTAGTGACTAAATCATGCTATTCATGTTAAGTTTAACCTAGTATATCTTGCAAGTTTGAATCTTTATCTATGGAATGCTAGCATGAACCTTTGGGAACCATTTGACTTGTGAAACATTGGCAAAGATTTGACTTTGGAGCTTATGCATGTAAATGAACCCAAACCCCTTATGTATCATGCATGTTTGTGGCCAAATTCACTTATGATACTATGCATGTTTGTGGCCAAATTCCCTTATGAAACTATGCATGCCTATGGCCAAATTCCCTTATGATACTATGCATGCTTGTGGCCAAATTCATTTATGATACTATGCATGTTTGTGGCCAAATTCCCTTATGATACTATGCATGTTTGTAGCCAATATGTTGGCATAATACCCTACTATGTGACTCGCTTCCACTTGGGTTGGAAATACGTTTGGGTAGTTTAGGAAAAACGTGGGTATGACATGAAAAACTTGACATGGGGTTTACATGAGAGCATGACATTCATGATACATTTAAATATGGTCATGACACGTGGGAAAACATGGAACTTGAACTAGACATGGGTGGGTTGTAAGTGTAATAAGACACTAGACCAAACATGAAAGTGGCCAACTCGAGGTTGGGTTGAGTTTGTAGCATAAATCTACCCGGACCCGCCCGGCTTAACTAGTGGCTACAAACAATAGGATCCAATGTGAGAAGTTGGTCATATCGCGCTTAAGGCCTGAGGTTAGACTAGGTTGTGGTGTAAAACTACCCGGACCCGCCCGGCTTAACTAGTAACCACAACAAGGTCTAATGTGAGTGGTTGAGAGTGCATTAATTAAATTAATGCCACATGATAAGGTTACGTAAATTTGACTAATGACACTTAACCGATATGACACGAGTGGGTAGGTTAAGAGAGACTGGGCTTGATTTCTTAATGGCACTTAACCATACAAGACGATTAGGGGATGGGGTTAAGTAATTTACACTTAAATAATCCGACTTGGTAATTAGATGGGGTTAAGTAACCTACACTTAACTAATCTAAACACGGTAATTAGATGGAGTTAAGTAACCTACACTTAACTAATCTAAACACGGTAATTAGATGGGGTTGAGTAACCTACACTTAACTAATCTAAACACGGTAATTCGATGGGGTTAAGTTAAACACCCAACCAATCTGAACTTGGTAATTCAATGTGGTTAAGTAACCAATACTTAACCAACTTAACATGATGATTTAATGAGGTTAAGTAACTTATACTTAATCAATTATACATGATGATTGGATGAGGTTAAGCAACCATACTTAACCAATCTAATATGAGAACTTGATAGGGTTAAGTCACAAGACCGTTTAAATATACTTAACCATTCTAATACGATTAGTGGATGGGGTTAAGTTAACCTATACTTAACCAATCCGACTCGATAATCCGATGAGGTTAAGACAATCTATGCTTAACCAATCTAGCACGATAATCTGATAGGGTTAAGATAAACAAATACTTAACTAATTTGACTTGAGGATTGAATAGGGTTAAGTCATGAGCTTCTTGGTATACTTAACCAACTTGTAGGGCTAGGTCTTGGACTTAAATACTTAGCCAATCTTGACATGATTCGTAGGCGGGCTAAGTCATGAACCTGAATAACAACACCTAACCCAATAGACAAAACCCTAGTTAGAGGAACTAGGTAGAAAATCGTGGTTAATCAAGGGTAACGAGGAAAAGAAGCTAAGTGGTAAACCTTAGTTAAGTATAACAAAGTAATAATTCTTAGTCAAGGACATGGGACTAGTTCATGAATGGATGAGTAACCCGATATGGTAGGTCATCGCTTAAACACACGAGGAGGAGCAAATTATCCTACTTGGATAAAGGCTCCAACGAACTTGGTGACGAAGCGGTAGCTTCGGGGGACGTGAGGGTACTCTTGGTATCCCTCTGTGAGGTGGCAGGTGGTCCATGAAACCCTGCCTCATAGAGGTTAAGTTCTGCGATAGAAGAGCCAAGAGTATGCCTTGGTTGCTATGCGAGCGACCTAAAGACTGGGATGGATTAGCGTGGAGTCGACGATACTTGATTTTTCACTGGATAGCACGCCGCCGACTACCTACCATCTTTAGTCAATCGTGTACGAACGGAAAGGCAGAGAACTCCCAACAGACCATGTTCTTGCTATCGCGTCATGGGTGAGGTGGGCCCATAGGAAAGTGGGGCTATAGTGGGGCCGGGATGTAGTTCTCATACATGATTTTTCTTGGATTGCCTTTCAGTAGTTGAGGGAGGGGTCACGTGGGACCATAGCCATGGGTACAAAAACAGACCTTGATATCTGCATCAGCAGACGACTCAAAGCTCCCGACCGAGTTCCGTATTTCTTGATTTGCCCTGGCACGGAACTCGGATGGCACATTGAGGAACATGTGCATCTAGACATGGAAAACGATTCACGATACATACGCGGGATAAAGGGCGCGGTTGACGGGTGGCATAATCCCTAGTGGCCCTAGGTGGCTGAACCCAAAACGAGACATGGAAATGTTCATTAGGTAGTATAATCCCTAGTGGTCCTAGGTGACATAAATCCTAAGTGAGCACGCGATAGTTCATGGTAAGAGAACATAACCCGATCAAGGGTAGCAGTCCAAAATAACCACAAGGATAAAAGTTTTACATGGGAAAGCCTGTATGCCCTACGGCAAAGGACTGAACTTATATATGGAAAGAAACATACGAGTTGGGAAAACCTACATATGCTATATATATTAGGTTGACATGGACCATTACATGACATTGGGCAAGGGACATTCATAGTTGACACATGACGCGGGTTGGGATACTAGTACAAGAGGTGCAGAGCAAATATACATGATAGATACCGTGGGATGTTATACATGACAGATACCTTGTGATAGTATACTTGATAGAAACCTGACAATATGATACCTTGATTCTTGACACCGTAGTTTATCATGATACCTTAGTTTACCTTGCTACAGTAGTTCATCCAGTTATCTTGGTTTAGCTTATCTATCTTGTTGTCATCCTTATATTTACTTTCAGTTTATGCATGTCATGTTACCTTTACCTGTTTTTATGCTGGAAGTAGATAGGACTTACCAGTCTTTATGACTCACCCCGTTTTCTTTCGCCTCTTGTCTTCCGTTCCCCCCCCCCAGGTTTCAGGGAGGAAATGTTGTTGTTTAGTTCGGACCTCTTATGCTTGGAGGTCATCATGTATAGCTTGGACTCCTCTTGGCTATGGCAGCTTCACCGCTTTATTTTGGGGAATAAATTTATGAAAAGGGTTTTATGCTTCTTTATTATTGCAAGACAGGTTTTGATGTATTCTGATGTAAAAGTCTTTAGACCTTGTTTTATAAGGTAAATGAAATTTGTTTTACTTCCGTTGTTTTATATATGTTCTGTCTTGTAATATTTCTGTGCATGTTTACCTCGATAATGCTTCACCTAACCTAGTGCATTCCCTTTGTGAGTGACCCTAGCGGAGGTGGGGTGTTACATTTGGTATCAGAGCAGAAGGTTGCTAGACTGGGCAAAAGTTTTTAAAACCTTCTGAAAACTATTTGAAAAACCGTTTACAAAGAAGCATTTTTCAAGAAAAGTTTTTAAAGGCTATTCCCCAAAAGCCATTAGCACTATCCTTTGATTCCTTGATTGAATCTCTTTTCCTTTCTTTCCTCCATCTATAGTCACAGTAGTTCTAACTGTGACTAATCTTTGTCTAGCCACGTAGGTGTTTTCTGTACGATGGAGGTGGTTCTCGAGAGACCTGTTGCCGTGGTACAAGGAAGGATAATAAGAGTAAGGATAAAGGACGCGAGCTTAAGGATAAGCAACTTGTTGGTATGGCTTAGTCCATCAAGGAGGACAAGGACAAGATCATCGGAGAGGGCAATTGTACGCTCCCATTTCTAGGGTGCCTAAAAGAGATGGTACCATTTCTGGTAAAGGTTTAGTCGTTCTTTTCTATCATCCCGTCCAGACTTTGTCTTGATCATCGTATCATTTAAGTCTGCTTGGATAGTTGAGTCTCTGCACCTTAGTACTGGCATGGTAGAGGATCCCAGTTTTTGTCCCAAAAATCTGGTTGGAGAGTTGGTCCATTTCTTCATGACTTGTTTGGATTTGAGAATGACATGTCTCGGCTATGGATAGATTCTAGGGATAAAGTGGTCACCCAATAAGGGGTGCCATTCCCGGTTTTGGAAAGAGGGTAGTTAGACTCTCGACTCACCTTGGTGATACCCTCAAAGTCTCGTGTAACCTTTTGGGTTCTGTCATGGTTAGTTACCTAGAGTCTCGGGATGTAGTTGTTGGTAATCCGTTCGAATAGAATTCGCCGCTAAGGCGGATGGTTCGTTTCGCTTATGCATGAGTTATGGGAATCACCCTAGTAAGTGCACGTGTTAACATGGATTGACATCGGAAAACGAGATCCAGAATTCACTAGTGGATTTTGGAGAGCTTGCATGATTACGCAAATATGTTTGAGCCGAGCATACTAGGGAAATAATAAGTGAAAGTGAAACGAGAGGCGACAGAGAAATGAGTTCCAACTCATACCTTGGAAATAGGAATCAAGGAGCTACGAAATCATGAAGTCAAAAGGCGGTCAAGGCACAATGGAATTAAGCTCAAGGAATTGCGGCTTAGACGCGCGCATCATGTTTCTTTTTAAGAGTACATCTTTGATCCTTGGTCCACCTGTAGAGCTTGTTTGCATGCTATCGCTTGGTGGATATCCTCTCGGTCCTATTTCTGTTGCAAACCCTGTAAGGAGTTTGTCTTGTTTATCTTCTCGATCTTATCTTGGGAACCTTAGGTAGGACTCTATGGATTTAAACATGTATTTGAAACATGTTGTGATTGATATGGTTGCAAATGGTTGCAAGTGGTTGCTCGTGGATGCGCGAATACACATTAGATACTAAATTGACGCGGTCACGTTTCATGTTGCATGTGCACAAGTATTTGTACTTTTTTATGGTTGAAATTGAATATGTTACCATGTGGATGTTGCATGTGGATGAATGGTTGTGCACACATATAGTGTTTATATGACTAGGACCATTTGCATACATGTTGGATTCATGGCACTAAACATATTTTGCATTAGAAAGATCAATCAGGCCTGATCATTAGCATTAGCTAAGGAGAATATACACACATGTTCTGCATTTGTTCATATGGCATTAGAAATCATCTAAGGACAATGGTTGCCTATGGATGATGTTTTGAGTAGATGGATGATGGATGGTAGGATACGTTCTTCCTAACTTGGAGATTTCGGGGACGAAATCCTTAAAGGAGGGGAGAATGTAACAACCCGAATTTTAAACAACGTGTTAAGACAATAATCAAGGTAGAATTAAATTATAAAATCTGAATCAGGATAAACGGGTTGCGCCATTGCGTTCGTCTCGGAAAAATACGCGAAATAGATTCCGAAATTTCGTAAATCGGAGTCCGTATGACCCAGTTAAGGCCCAACGAAGTTTCACGAAATTTCAAATCCGAAAACAAATTTGAAATTCAGCCCAAAATGAGAGGCGGGAAAAATTCCCGCCAAACACACAGGGTGTCGACCCCTGGGTCGACCCCCCCTCCAGGGTGTCGACATGGGTGTCAACCCCTGGGTCGACCCCTCTCCAGGGGGTCGACATGGGTGTCGACCCTTGGGTCGACCCCCCCTGGTCGAACCAGCGACCTGGTGCACCTGCTTCTGGTTTTGGCTCGGTTTTGGAGGCTTGTGACGATTTTTGAGGGTTCAGATCTATCGTAGGGTTTATCCTACGGCCTAAACTACTCCTAATCTCTATAAAAAGACCCCTAAGCCGACCCTAAACCCTCACAAATCACTCATGCCACGAATTGCTGCCCAAATGCCGAGTGATCGTGGCCTCCATCTTCAATTCCTAGAGACTATGCATTCAAATCGGATTCAAATCAAAAGGTGCAAGCTTGCTACACCAAATCGAAGAGAGATCAACGTTGCTACGGCAATTTCATGACGATTCCTCGACAAAGGAGCCACCTTTCTTCGTCAAGACGGATCATGCTCATTCCCTAAGCCTCGCTAGGTAAGTTCTAGCTACTTTTAGATCTAAACGGTAGTTTTAATGATGGCATGGAATAAAACGAGATTAAACTAAGTATGCTAGCATATACGAACCTTGTCATGCCTTTTTGCTTGAACCTATGACTTTTGGCTATGCGTAGTGACTAAATAATGCTATTCATGTTAAGTTTAACCTAGTATATCTTGCAAGTTTGAATCTTTATATATGGAATGCTAGCATGAACCTTTGGGAACCATTTGACTTGTGAAACATTGGCAAAGATTTGACTTTGGGGCTTATGCATGTAAATGAACCCAAACCCCTTATGTATCATGCATGTTTGTGGCCAAATTCACTTATGATACTATGCATGTTTGTGGCCAATTCCCTTATGAAACTATGCATGCTTGTGGCCAAATTCCCTTATGATACTATCCATGCTTATGGCCAAATTCCCTTATGATACTATGCATGTTTGTGGCCAAATTCCCTTATGATACTATGCATGTTTGTGGCCAATATGTTGGCATAATACCCTACTATGTGATTCGCTTCCACTTGGGTTGGAAATACGTTTGGGTAGTTTAGGAAAAACGTGGGTATGACATGAAAAACTTGACATGGGGTTTACATGAGAGCATGACATTCATGATACATTTAAATATGGTCATGACACGTGGGAAAACATGGAACTTGAACTAGACATGGGTGGGTTGTAAGTGTAATAAGACACTAGACCAAACATGAAAGTGGCCAACTCGAGGTTGGGTTGAGTTTGTAGCATAAATCTATCCGGACCCGCCCGACTTAACTAGTGGCTACAAACAATAGGATCCAATGTGAGAAGTTGGTCATATCGCGCTTAAGGCCCGAGGTTAGACTAGGTTGTGGTGTAAAACTACCCGGACCCGCCCGGCTTAACTAGTAACCACAACAAGGTCTAATGTGAGTGGTTAAGAGTGCATTAATTAAATTAATGCCACATGATAAGGTTAAGTAAATTTGACTAATGACACTTAACCGATATGACATGAATGGGTAGGTTAAGTGGGACCGGGCTTGATTTCTTAATGACACTTAACCATACAAGACGATTAGGGGATGGGGTTAAGTAATTTACACTTAACCAGTCAGACTTGGTAATTAGATGGGGTTAAGTAACCTACACTTAACTAATCTAAACACGGTAATTAGATGGATTTAAGTAACCTACATTTAACTAATCTAAACACGGTAATTAGATGGAGTTAAGTAACCTACACTTAACTAATCTAAACACGGTAATTAGATGGGGTTGAGTAACCTACACTTAACTAATCTAAACACGGTAATTCGATGGGGTTAAGTTAAACACTCAACCAATCTAAACTTGGTAATTCAATGTGGTTAAGTAACCAATACTTAACCAACTTAACATGATGATTTAATGAGGTTAAGTAACTTATACTTAATCAATTATACATGATGATTGGATGAGGTTAAGCAACCATACTTAACCAATCTAATATGAGAACTTGATAGGGTTAAGTCACAAGACCGTTTAAATATACTTAACCATTCTAATACGATTAGTGGATGGGGTTAAGTTAACTTATACTTAACCAATCCGACTCGATAATCCGATGAGGTTAAGACAATCTATGCTTAACCAATCTAGCACGATAATCTGATAGGGTTAAGATAAACAAATACTTAACCAATTTGACTTGAGAATTGAATAGGGTTAAGTCATGAGCTTCTTGGTATAATTAACCAACTTGTAGGGCTAGGTCTTGGACTTAAATACTTAGCCAATCTTGACATGATTCGTAGGCGGGCTAAGTCATGAACCTGAATAACAACACCTAACCCAATAGACAAAACCCTAGTTAGAGGAACTAGGTAGAAAATCGTGGTTAATCAAGGGTAACGGGGGAAAAGAAGCTAAGTGGTAAACCTTAGTTAAGTATAACAAAGTAATAATTCTTAGTCAAGGAAATGGGACTAGTTCATGAATGGATGAGTAACCCGATATGGTAGGTCATCGCTTAAACACACGAGGAGGAGCAAATTATCCTACTTGGATAAAGGCTCCAACGAACTGGGTGACGAAGCGGTAGCTTCGGGGGACGTGAGGGTACTCTTGGTATCCCTCTGTGAGGTGGCAGGTGGTCCATGAAACCCGGCCTCACAGAGGTTAAAGTCTGCGATAGAAGAGCCAAGAGTATGCCTTGGTTGCTATGTGAGCGACCTAAAGACTGGGATGGATTAGCGTGGAGTCGACGAAACTTGATTTTGCGCTGGATAGCACGCCGCCGACTACCTACCATCTTTAGTCAATCGTGTACGAACGGAAAGGCAGAGAACTCCCAACAGACCATGTTCTTGCTATCGCGTCATGGGTGAGGTGGGCCCATAGGAAAGTGGGGCTATAGTGGGGCCGGGATGTAGTTCTCAGACATGATTTTTCTTGGATTGTCTTTCAGTAGTTGAGGGAGGGGTCACGTGGGACCATAGCCACGGGTACAAAAACAGACCTTGATATCTGCATTAGCAGACGACTAAAAGCTCCCGACTGAAATCTGTATTTCTTGATTTGCCCTGGCACGGAACTCAGATGGCACATTGAGGAACATGTGCATCTAGACATGGAAAACGATTCACGATACATATGCGGGATAAAGGGCGCGGTTGACGGGTGGCATAATCCCTAGTGGCCCTAGGTGGCTTAACCCAAACCGAGACACGGAAACGTTCATTAGGTAGTATAATCCCTAGTGGTCCTAGGTGACATAAATCCTAAGTGAACACGCGATAGTTCATGGTAAGAGAACATAACCCGATCAAGGGTAGCAGTCCAAAATAACCTCAATGATAAAACGTTTACATGGGAAAGCCCGTATGGCCTACGGCAAAGGACTGAACTTATACATAGAAAGAAACATACGAGTTGGGAAAACCTACATATGCTATATATATTAGGTTGACATGGACCATGACATTGGGCAAGGGACATTCATAGTTGACACATGACGCGGGTTGGGATACTAGTACGAGAGGTGCAGAGCAAATATACATGATAGATACTGTGGGATGTTATACATGACAGATACCTTGTGATAGTATACTTGATAGAAACCTGACGATGTGATACCTTGATTCTTGACACCGTAGTTTATCATGATACCTTAGTTTACCTTGCTACAGTAGTTCATCCAGTTATCTTGGTTTAGCTTATCTATCTTGTTGTCATCCTTATGTTTACTTTCAGTTTATGCATGTCATGTTACCTTTACCTATTTTTATGCTGGAAGTAGATAGGACTTACCGGTCTTTATGACTGACCCCGTTTTCTTTCGCCTCTTGTCTTCCATTTCCCCCCCCCCCCAGGTTTCCAGGAGGAAATGCTGTTGTTTAGTTCGGACCTCTTATGCTTGGAGGTCATCATGTATAGCTTGGACTCCTCTTGGCTATGGCTGCTTCACCCCTTTATTTTGGGGAATAAATTTATGAAAAGGGTTTTATGCTTCTTTATTATTGCAAGACAGGTTTTGATGTATTCTGATGTAAAAGGCTTTAGACCTTGTTTTATAAGGTAAATGAAATTTGTTTTACTTCCGCTGTTTTATATATGTTCTGTCTTGTAATATTTCTGTGCATGTTTACCTCGATAATGCTTCACCAAACCTAGTGCATTCCCTTTGTGAGTGACCCTAGCGGAGGTGGGGTGTTACAGATATAATAACACATATTTTTGAACAACGGAAAACAACAACTTTTGTTTCATCAAAATACGTGTTACACAAACCATGCCATAATTGTCATACAATACTTCCAAAATCATAACTGTCTTGATTACATTATTTAAAGAAGCAAAAAGAAAACATAAATAAACTACAAAAGTCCCCTAATTGTTGTCCAAAGCTCTAGTCCAAAAACGGAAAAGATCCAAGCAATACATTCTTTCTCTTCAAGCTGGATGTGAAAACTGGTCAAGCTGCGGTATTCCCTCCCTGAGAACCTGGGGGGGGGGACGAAAGAAAAGGAGGCGAAAGGAAAAAGGGTCAGTCATAAAGACTGAGTAAGTCCTAGTGACTTTCAGTGTACGGTTTTAAAACAACATGTCATGTATAAACTGGAACTAAATTTAAGAATGGGGTTAAGGTGGACAAGATAGACTAAGGTGATCATGATAAGTCAAGACAAGTCAAATAAAGCATCATATGTTCAAGATTCGCTGCATCGACTGTACTAGTATGCTAAGCACAGGTCATAAGTTAATCATGAAATAAATCCCATGGCCCAATATCATGAAATGGCCCTGAAACGGGGTCTGACCCAGGTACGAATCCTACGGAGCGCTTATCTAGTCGATCGGCTCCCTACAAGTTCTAGCTCGTCAAGTGTCTGTGTCATACGGCTAATCACGAATGTAGTCACCTGTGCTGGGTCCACCTTCGGGTGTATCAGCCCTAGGGTGTCAACCCCTTACATGATTCAAGATGCACAGATAAATCTACTGATACCCAGTGTCTGCCCCGGAATACGTGCACGACCGTAGTCCACCGAACCTACACTGGCGTACCCTACTGCCGTCGTTCACCTCTTACAATCAACCCAGTAATCGTGCCCCACCCGGCCTAGCCCCATGGTACCTTGATACATCTAGAGGGTTACTGCTGAAAAGGGTCGTGTTTAGGGTTTCGCCTAACAGATTAGGTCATGTAATTCGTGACCTAACCCGCCTAACAGATTAAGTCATGTAATTCGTGACTTAATCCTTTTCCAGTCTAGTCATGTCAAGGTGGTTAAGTATGTCATTTCAGTTCGCGACTTAACCCGCCTACGTGTCATGTCAAGTTGGCTAAGTGTTGTCATTTTCAAGTTCATGACTTAGCCCTACAAATCGTGTTCAAGTTGGTTAAGTTGTCTTTTCATGTTCATGACTTAACCCTAATTGGCATTAATTGCTTCGTTAATGCACCGAACCACTCACATTGGATCCTGTTGTTCGTAGCCACTGGATTTGCCGGGCGGTTCCGGGCAGGTTTACACTACGAACTCAACCCAACCTCGGGTTTCAAGCGCGATGTGACCAACTACCCACATTGGATCGTATTGTTTGTAGCAACTGGATTTGCCGGGCGGTTCTGGGCAAATTTACACTACAAACTCAACCCAACCTCGAGTTGGCCACTTTCTTGTTTTCTAAAGTCATGCCCAAGTTCTTAGCAGATTCGTGCTATTTCCACATCATGTTCATATGTCAACTTCGTGCCCAACTAAGGCATGTTTCAAGTCAAGTTATGGCATGTTCAAGTCAAGTTTTCGTGCCATATTTCATGTTCTACTTATGCCAAATTTCACGGTTTATGATTATAATTAATTCAAGTTTTGCCTATTCTACCCAATAGTATCCCCAACGTATATAAACGTACTTCGTTCACAAGCATAAACAATTCAAGAGATAAAAGGGGAATAACACCAAACATGTGATAGGCATATGTGACAATTCCAACATCACTTGCATAATAAACAGGCTATAACATATCACATGGTTTCAATACTAGCATGATGATAACTTGGCATAGTAATGGTTCCAACTTAGTTTGACATGATGATTTCAACTTTACATCATAGGCATAATAATCATTGCGGGCGTAATAAATTTTTTATTACAAACATGAAACATTAAAGGCATGGTAATTCTAATTGGCATAGTGGATTCCAATTTAGCATTTTTAACATAATGATTCTCATCTAACATTATAGACATAATGATTCCAATTTAGCATTTTTAACATAATGATTCTCATCTAACATTATACACATAATGATTCCAATTTAGCATTTTTAACATAGTGATTCTCATCTAACATTACAAACATAATGATTCCAACTTTTCATCATAACATAGCAATTCCCAATTTTTCATTAATCATGATAGGTATATTAACATCACAGGCATAGTTCCATCAACAGTCATAAACATGGTTTAATTAGCATCATAGGCATGGTTTAATCAACATAAAGATTTCAATAAACATAGTGATTCCATGGACATGTATTAGTCCAACTTGCCATACAATTATACCCAAGTGATTCGTAACAACATCAAAATCATGACAAGTTTAACTTGCAATGTTGCCATAGCAATATTCCCAAATTATAAGTCAAAGTTAAACAATATAAACATGGATTAACAATAGTTCCTAAATCCGGTTTCAATTCATGGCATGTCCATATTGTTTTAGCGTTTTTGCCTAAAAAGTGACATAGAACTTACAATATGAAGCAAATAATCCAAATAAAAATCCCAAATCAAATAGCCCAAATTCGTTGTCTAAAGCGTCGTAGTTATTGTAGCTTCTAGTTGTAGCCTTCAAGAATCGTTCTTCATCTTCTATAATTTTGTTCTTTGTATTTTTAATTTAAAGCTCTAGGTATAATGGTGGCAGCATGAGGCTGAAATGAAATATTATGATTTAGGCTAGGTCTTAGGTCCTTTTTATAGTGTTTGCAAGTTGATTTAGACCGTCGATGGAGCTTGATTCAATAATAGACGTTCGTTTGAAGGAGAGACCAACCAGGAGCTGACACCTAGCCCTAGTGACAAGGCAAGGCTCAGAAATTCGAGCAGGCCCTGGTCAGGCCAGCCAAGACCTGACCAGCAGGTCATTCTGACCTGGGGCACTTGGCAGGTGCGCCAGGCTAAAAAATGTACTGGCGCACTACCCAAGTGCGCCAGTTCATTTTTGTTCTGGCACACTTCCCAAGTGCGCCAGTGCATTCTGTCCCGTTTTCTGGTTTTTCGCCCAACTTCGTTCGTCCATATCTTCTTCATACGATATCCGTTTTACACAAACTCGGACTCTATTTCAAGCAGAATTCCGAGACGAACGCAATAGCATATCCAGTTTCCCTTAATTCTTTGATTTGAAATTAGTTATACTTCAATTTGTGAATTTCACCGTTATAGAATACACGCGGTGTTACAACCCGACACCATCATCCACAGACCATGGACTTGTTTGTTTGGTTGTGTAGTTGGTTAGATTATTTGATTGGAATTTGATTGTATGGTGAAATGGAAATTGATTTGATTGATGTGTGAATGGCGTGGGCCATCACAAGACCGGGGATAAGGCTAGGCCTTGTCCCGTTTCTAGTATCGTGCCGTTATGCCGCCGATATTTTCTAAAATAAGTTTGAAAAATAAAGATATCATTTTATTTAATAAATGAACCGAATAGAATATTCATAGGTTGAATAAAATAATTCGATCGTTAAAAATATAATTTTTAACGTGAATATGAATAAATAAATATTCATTTACAAACCGGGCGGTTTGTTTATGTACACTGATTTGACTGACATTGATTGGGACGATAAATTTTACACATCGCCCAACTACACAAATAAAAATCTGTGTTTGATTGTTTGAAACCCCACACGTGTATTGGGGTAAAATACGGCATACACTAATCCCAATAATTAGTTGTATGTCGATCGATTGATTGACAGACTGTTATAAGCGTTAGATATCTATATTTGATGCTTACACAGTGTAGTGCACTTTGGATGATGGTTGATTATGTATCGTTGCTATTATATACATGTGTTGTACGGAATCCAAATAAATAACTTTGTATGGTAATTGATTGGGCCTCATTCCAATTTAGAAATTAAAGAATATTATAAAATAAAGGTTCATGTGTTGACAGTACTCATCCGTTGAGATTAGTCATGTGTTGAACGAAATATTTTAACAATAAAATTTACATCTTTATATTATAAAATAAAGGTTCATGTGTTGACAGTACTCATCCGTTGAGATTAGTCATGTGCTGAACGAAATATTTTAACAATAAAATTTACATCTTTATCATATAGAAAATTAGAAACTAACTGGAAAATAGATAAGATGAGTGGTCTCCTGGATGTTGATCTGATGTTGGTTTCGGCCTTCGGGGTTAATATTCAGGGAATCGTTCTCTTACTAATTTACGGTTGGAGTCAGATTTTAAATCAAACGATAGATACCATAAATTTTATAAAATATATTGAATGACAAAAATAGTCACACGTGGACAGTACTCATTCGTTGAGATTAGTCATGTGTTGACAAAAATATAGATTCATGTATTGAATAGGATAAATATTCATTTGTCGAATAGAATAACGAGATTATTGAAATATATAAAGCCGTGTTGATTAGAGATGCACTATTTTGACGCGAACGATATTTATATCGATTATATTCGTTTTTGAACTGAATAGAAAACGAATCGAATTTTGAATTGAATAGAAAACGAATCGAATTTTGAATTGAATAGAAAACGAATCGAATTTGAATTGAATAGAAAACAAATTTGAATTGAATTGAAAAGAAAACGAATTCAAATTGAACTGAAAACGAATTGAAATAGAATAAAAATCGATTTGAAATGAATTTGAACGGAATTGAAATTTGAATTGAATTGAAATGAATTTTAAAACGAATTTGTAAGGAAAAAATCAATTTTGATTTGAATTGGAAATAGAAGTTGAAATGTTTTTGAAACGAATTTAAAACTATTTATAAAATTCATTTTGAATAGAAATCGACGAAATATATATTATATATATAATATAATGGCCTGAGTAGAACGCGCCGCGCCGTGGCAGTTCGCGAATTTCGACCATTGACTTCGAACGGATATTACGGGAGATCCGACCGTCGGATTCTCCTAAAACCGGAACCGTTGGGTTCATATCGAAAAGAGCTTTCTAACGAATATTGGTAATTTGAAATCTAATGGTTGTATTTGGAGATACGTCCAAATCAAATTTGGAAATAGTCGCTGTAAGTGCAGTTCGATGGCCATTGTTGGAAATCGACTGTACAGGCCTAGATAAAATTACTAAAAATAGTAATAATTTGCATAAAATCATAAGAAATGATTTGGGAAAAGTTAGGATGAAAACTCCATATTTGAAAAGATAAAAATAGATTTTTATCGAAATGAACAAGTTTTGAACTAAAATTAAAACCCATTTATTTTTAAATAGATAAATTGGATTTGAAATGGGTTGTAAATAGAATTGATTTGTTGGTTTATCGTGAAGGGTGTTTTACATGACACTTGTTCTTTAACCCGATAAATAAATAGAATGTGATTTGGGTTTGTCGTGAATTGTGTTTTAAAGGACATTAGTACTTTAACCCAGTAAAAGGAGTTTTAATGAATCTATAATTAGATTGAAGTGTGAATTGATAATCTAAATTATCAAATTTAGAAAATGAGCGAGAACGGAGTATCACCAGTTTTTCTCCAAAGCGATAGTTAAGTCTTTAATTAGATTTGAACGTGGAATGGTAATTAATTTTACCGACAACACTATGGTGTTAGATGTGGAGTATTGCCAGTTTTGCTTCATGGGATGAATAGGTTGGGATTGGGAAATAAAATGAATAATTACTTCGGTGTGGTTCGCTAATCTCGACTAGTTTGGAAAACCATAATTTGGTTTGAAATGACAACCAAAGGAAGATTAAAGAATTTATCTTGGATAAAATTAATGGGAACCTTTCCCTAGGAATATGAAATTTAGAAACTAGCTGTAGGTTAGCTAAGAAGAATGGTTTCCTGGATATTGATCTGATGTTGGTTTTGGCCTTCGGGGTTAATATTTGGGAAATTGTTCTCTTGCTAATTTGTGGTTAGTGGTTGCTGAATTGGAATGAGGCGTATGTTGTGTTTGTGTAAAATTTGTGTTTAATATACGTGGGTTGTTCGGAAAGTCCGGGTTTATACCCATTCTGAATAACCGATTCGACGATATGTCGAAGATGAAGACGGTGGTCGAAGACCGGAAGTCTTCACATCGTTTGGATAATTACTGATGATCCTGATTGGGCTGTACACCCAAGAGGATGGAAATAGTTGGTGGTTGTCCAGACGTACTTGGAGATCGATGGATATGCGAGGAAAGTGCCTCCGGTTTCGTTCAGACCCAGAACGAACATGTAAATGGATTGTGTATCTGACATTGGATTTTATTCTGTGTTGATTGATTTCTGTTAAATATATATCTGTTTGGCGGCGGAGAATTTATTCTCTTGCGTAACGCCCTTCTCTGAGACATACTAGCTTAGAGGTTATATATCAATCGCATGGCATGAATTGCCTGTGTGGCACGCTGAGTTGCGTGGATCAAGGCTTCTGTTGAAAAGCAAAGTCTTGTGGTTGATGATCAAAGCACGGCCTACGTGGCAGCTTTGTGTATAGCGTGGATTCGCGAGCCGCACACCTCGGTATGAGTTAAAAACGGGATAAGGACTGCAGGGAGAGAACGACGTTTCTTTCTAGCTTTGGTGGTGTCAGTGACTTACCAGCCCTGACATTTATATACTTTTCACCTGTGTGGTTGTTGGATGAGGCGCCTCGATTTTAGGTCTGTATGGACCGGGAAACGTGTGTTCAGGAATAATTAATCCTCAAACGTAAGGGAGGACCGGCCCTGAAGCATCCAGGGGTTACCCAGAGTGTGTAGTCCCGAGGCATTTGCTAGAGTGTCTCGAAGCGGAGAGGATCTTGCTCCTTGCCTCGACTCATGACGGAAATCCAATTTCCAATATGTGTATTTCGGTTTTATTTGTAGAGCCTAGTATGGCGACATAGTGGTAAGGGGCACTTACGTCGTCTATGAATTATATTTATGATTGAAATTGTTTTGACACTATACACTTATTATAGTATCAAATGATTTGTTTTAAACGTACCAAGCATGTTTGGCTGTTATAAGGTAAAACCCTATCCTCCGGCTTGCGTTGCATTGTGTGATGGGATTTAGGTCTTATAATAGCTTCATTTTTCGAAAAAGCATTGCGTTGTTTATCCTATGCACTGGTATTCTTGGGAGGAAACCCGTTCCGTGTTATACGGCGTGGTCCCTTGAATTACTCTCTTTTAAAGTAAAGTTTTAAATAACTGTTTTAGTTGTCACACCAGTCACATGACTGACCTGGAGTTTATTGTTTTAACCTAAACTCTGGGTGCCCCTATTTTCTACATGGGCAGCTAGTAGTTTTGGTTTTGTAGATTTATATTCACAGGATCCTGATTTACAGCTGGAACGATGCTCGGAAAGCTCTGTATCCGTGCATTATTTCTAGTTGTGCTTTTGTATTATTTTCCGCTGCGATGTATTTAAATGTAATTTAAATCTCTGATGTGGATCGAATGTATTTTATTCATTTATACTCTGTATATTCTTGTATTTGATGGAGTTGTTGTAATAACAATGAAATGTTCTTCCGTCTGCGTTCTATTTTGTCCTGTTCTCAAAACGATCAGGTGTTTCGAATGGTCTAGATCGGTTTAACGACTGATTCAGATCGAGCGAAATTCCAGGCCATCACATTTGGTATCAGAGCTTTGGTTTACAGAGCTCGAGAACAAGGCACATTAGAACCATACGAAAGAATTCATCAGATATTGGATTAGTAATATCTAATTAGAATGACGCGTTAGAGATAGGATCAGTAGTATCCTAGAACGAGTGTGAAGAGTATATTTTTCAAATGAAAACCAATTTTGTTTTGAAATTTAAATCAATTCTACGTATTTGAATATTTATTTATATTGATTTGGACAATCTAGTATATAAAGATTTCGCGTATACGCGTCATGAACGTATAGTCGAAGTTTTAATATATTGGATAGATATAGAATCACATCCTAGACACCCGGAGATGGTTCTGATGATTGATATATCATCATCAGAATTTGTGTTTGTGTTTCGAAGGTAGGATATCTATATATTTCCATCAGGCTGGTGTGAGAACCAAAACCAATATAGCTAGAATACATTGTTGTGAATTGGCATCAAAAACTTGTTTTCTATATATGTATCAAAATTATGAATTTGAAACTCTAATTCACTAATTGATTGATATTTGTATTGTTTGTTTATTTGTTTGAATATTTTGAACCATTATGCCTAATTGAACCAAATATTGAATTATATTAAAATTTAGGCGCATTTGCTTGCATATACATATACTTACACTGAACAGGCCATAGCAAGGAGGCTAGAGCAGAGAATAAAATTTGTTTGCCCGACAAATAGGTACATGTTTATCATAATTTACTGTTTTGTTTGGGAGAGGATGATTTTATGAGCCGATTGGCTAGCCGCTTGGCTTTTTCTTTTTCTTTTTGAGATCAGAAGGCCTATATGGAAATTTTGGGATTTTCCCGTGCTCCCCGTACAAAGGAGGTTATGGCGAAATTTTTCGAAAATTCCGGGTGTTAGCCAAATTTTTGAAGAATTTGGAAATTCTCAGAAACTGAAAAGTTGGAGAATGGAAGCCAGATCGAACATAGATTTGAATTGTTAAACAACTTTCGGCTTCGTTCCTTTTCGGGGACGAAAAGTTTTAAGTGGGGGAGATTGTAATAACCCGGAAATTCTGAGCCAGTTTAAAATTTTTATTTTGGCAATTTTAGCGAATTTTGAATATTTAAAATGAATTATTTTAAATAATATCGACAAGAAATTTATTTTGAATATAATTCGAACGAATATATTTATATACGTCGTCGTTAGAATATAAATAATTATATATAATTATAAAAGAAATTAAAATAGCGCGGTAGTTCGATAATTCGATTTCAAACTTCAACTGAATGTACCGGGTGCAAAACAATCCAGATTTTAGTGAAACCAAAAATAATAGGATCTATTTGGGAATATCTTTCCAACGAATCCGAAAAATCAAATTTTCATAGCGGGAATCAATAGATATGTCCAGTTGAAAATTTAGGATAGTCGCTATGCAAATTATACATGACCCAAAAGGTCAAATTTTGCATATGGATGAATTTGGACTCGAAACCACTTCCATTGAGTTCAAAATGCTGTTTGGAAATCCGAAAAGTATAAGCTTCGATATATTCCAATATCCGGAATAGTGGCAATTGACACGAGCTTTTCGGTTAACAAAACATAGCCCTTAAAAAGTGAAATTTTGCATACGAGCTCAGAATTCGACGAGATAAATTTTTATGGATTCACAATGACAAATCATTGTTGAGTTCCAAAGGGCGCGTCGAACGGAGTCAGTATGTTGTTGTGCGAGCTAAAAAAGTTCAGGGTAAAGCGAGCAGTCATTTTACAAAGGAACATTATTGATACGACATCAGAATTCGATTTCGATTTTTTTTTTTTTTTGGATTCGTATCGTCTAATAATGGTTAACTCCAAGAGGGCTAGATTTTTTGAGTTAGCATGTGAGCGTGCGAGAAGAAAAGGTGCGCCAAAATAGCATTTTTAGAGCTTATCTGAGCATTTTCGTGATTTTTTTTGAATGGTCAAACGAACTCGGAATTCAACGAAACTTGTTCCGTTGGACTCGTATTCACGTCTAATATCTCGTGTCCGAAATCCGCGGCGATTGGAGATCGTTAGCGTTCGGGCGATACACGAGAAACTAGCATATAAACACTTTTACTTCCTTTTCTTCTTCACTTTCTTCCTCTTCCTCTTTTTGCATTTTTCCTCTTTAATGGCCTCCACCCTCCCACCGCCACTGCCCTCCTCCACCAGCGCCACCACCGGCCTCCGGCGAGCCGCCGCATCCCCTCCTTCTTCCTCCCCTCCTCCTCCTCTTCCTCCGACTCCTTTCTCTCTTCCAATTTCAAATCCCTAAACCCCAAGTCACCACCGCCACCACCACGGGCCCCACCACCGCCGCCCCCCCTTAGCCGCCTCCCCATGCCCAATCAGTTCCGGCGCCCCCCTATGGCCACCCAACTCCGGCCGTGGGCCCCCCGGTCACCAAAAACTCATTTTACACTAATCGCTCGTTTTGCAAATAAGCTCCTAACCGTATTTCGCCAATAACTCTCAAACGGTGTGTTTCTTGTCAAAGTCCCTCTAGAAAAAAGTTGTAGATCATGAAATTCTCTTCGATTTGGCTATATGGAAGTCATGATTTGGAGTTCGGAGCTGCTCGGAAAACGCGTGCGAAGTCTGCTGTTCAAAAGCTGAAAAAATCGTGTACTTTTGTGAATTCTGGCGAATTGGGGCATTTTTGGCAAAAAGTCTCTTAGGTGAAAGTTGTCCGGAATGGCGCGTTTAAGCTACAAAAAAAGATGGTGTGAAGATTGAAGCTCATTTACAAAATCTGGAACCAGAACAGCGAATCCGGGCGTTAGAAAAAAAATGTGAGTTTTCTCCGTTTTAAAGCTTCTACAGTTTTTGACATATGAAGTAAATAAAAATATGATTTTTATATAGTAGAGATAATAAAAATACGATTTTTATATTATATAGATAGTAAAGATTTGATATTTACTATATGAACAGCGGTATAAAAATAGAATTTTTATCTATATAGTAGTAGAATAAAAATGTGATTTTTATATACATAGCAACAATATAAAAATGTGATTTTTATGTATGTAGTGACTACGGACAGTGAAATAGGCAAAAAGGCGAGCACGACGAATATTTCTACATAAGAAGAGTCGTGGCGTTTGGTTTAGCTATTGGTGAGAACTTCTCACTCAAAATTTCTTTTTCTAGTTATATATATATATACTAGGATGCAGACGGTGTTTAGTAGCACCTGACACCATCGTCCACAGACCATGGACTTGTTTGTTTGGTTGTGTAGTTGGTTAGATTATTTGATTGGAATTTGATTGTTTGGTGAAATGGAAATTGATTTGATTGATGTGTGAATGGCGTGGGTCATCACTAGACCGGGGATAAGGCTAGGCCTTGTCCCGTTTCTAGTATCGTGCAGTTATGCCGCCGAAATTTTCTAAAATAAGTTAGAAAAAATAAATATATCATTTTATTTAATAAATGAACCGAATAGAATATTCATAGGTTGAATAAAATAATTCTATCGTTAAAAATATAATTTTTAACGTGAATATGAATAAATAAATATTCATTTACAAACCGGACGGTTTGTTTATGTACACTGATTTGACTGACATTGATTGGGACGATAAATTTTACACATCGCCCAACTACACAAATAAAAATCTGTGTTTGATTGTTTGAAACCCCACACGGGTATTGGGCTAAAATACGACATACACTAATCCCAATAATTAGTTGTATGTCGATCGATTGATTGACAGACTGTTATAAGCATTAGATATCTATATTTGATGCTTATACAGTGTAGTGCACTTTGTATGATGGTTGATTATGTATCGTTGCTATTATATAAGTGTGTTGTATGGAGTCCATATAATTAACTTTGTATGGTAATTGATTGGGCCTCATTCCAATTTAGAAATTAAAGAATATTATAAAATAAAGGTTCATGTGTTGACAGTACTCATCCGTTTAGATTAGTCATGTGTTGAAAGAAATATTTTAACAATAAAATTTACATCTTTATATTATAAAATAAAGGTTCATGTGTTGACAGTACTCATCCGTTGAGATTAGTCATGTGTTGAACGAAATATTTTAACAATAAAATTTACATCTTTATCATATAGAAAATTAGAAACTAACTGGAAAATAGATAAGATGAGTGGTCTCCTGGATGTTGATCTGAAGTTGGTTTCGGCCTTCGGGGTTAATATTCAGGGAATCGTTCTCTTACTAGTTTACGGTTGGAGTCTGATTTTAAATCAAACTATAGATACCATAATTTTTATAAAATATATTGAATGACAAAAATAGTCACACGTGGACAGTACTCATTCGTTGAGATTACTCATGTGTTGACAAAAATATAGATTCACGTATTGAATAGGATAAATATTCATTTGTCGAATAGAATAACGGGATTATTGAAATATATAAAGCCGTGTTGATTAGAGATGCGCTATTTTGACGTGAACGATATTTATATCAGTTATATTCGTTTTTGAACTGAATAGAAAACGAATCGAATTTTGAATTGAATAGAAAACGAATCGAATTGAATAGAAAACGAATCGAATTTGAATTGAATAGAAAACAAATTTGAATTTAATTGAAAAGAAAAAGAATTCAAATTGAATTGAAAACGAATTGAAATAGTATAAAAATCGATTTGAAATGAATTTGAATGGAATTGAAACTTGAATTGAATTGAAATGAATTTTAAAACGAATTTATAAGGAAAAAATCAATTTTGATTTGAATAGGAAATAGAAGTTGAAATGTTTTTGAAACGAATTTAAAACTATTTATAAAATTCATTTTGAATAGAAATCGACGAAATATATATTATATATATTATATACATAATATAATGGCCTGAATAGAACGCGCCGGGCCGCGGCAGTTCGCGAATTTCGACCATTGACTTCAAACGGATATTACGGGAGATCCGACCGTCGGATTCTCCTAAAACCGGAACCGTTGGGTTCGTACCGAAAAGAGATTTCTAACGAATATTGGAAATTTGAAATCTAACGGTTGGATTTGGAGATACGTCCAAATCAAATTTGGAAAAGGTCGTTGTAAGTGCAGTTCGGTGGCCATTGTTGGAAATCGACTGTACGGTCCTTGATAAAATTATTAAAAATAGTAATAATTTGCGTAAAATCATAAGAAATGATTTGGGAAAAATTAGGATGAAAACTCCATATTTGAAAAGATAAAAATAGATTTTTATCGAAATGAACAAGTTTTGAACTAAAATTAAAACCCATATATTTTTAAATAAATAAATTGGATTTGAAATGGGTTGTAAATAGAATTGATTTGTGGGTTTATCGTGAAGGGTGTTTTACATGACACTTGTTCTTTAACCCGATAAATAAATAAAATGTGATTTGGGTTTGTCGTGAACTGTGTTTTAAAGGACATTAGTTCTTTAACCCGGTAAAAGGAGTTTTAAGGAATCTGTAATTAGATTGAAGTGTGAATTGATAATCTAAATTATCAAATTTAGAAAATGAGCGAGAATGGAGTATCACCAGTTTTGCTCCAAAGCGATAGTTAAATCTTTAATTAGATTTGAACATGGAATGGTAATTAATTTTACCGACAACACTGTGGTGTTAGATGTGGAGTATTACTAGTTTTGCTTCATGGGATGAATAGGTTGGGATTGGAAAATAAAATGAATAATTACTTCGGTGTGGTTCGCTAATCTCGACTAGTTTGGAAAACCATAATTTGGTTTGAAATGACATCCAAAGGAAATTAAAGAATTTATCTTGGATAAAATTAATGGGAACCTTTCCCAAGGAATATGAAATTTAGAAACTAGCTGTAGGCTAGCTAAGAAGATTGGTTTCCTAGATATTGATCTGATGTTGGTTTCGGCCTTCGGGGTTAATATTTGGGAAACTGTTCTCTTGCTAATTTGCAGTTAGTGGTTGTTGAATTGGAATGAGGCGTATGTTGTGTTTGTGTAACATTTGTTTTTAATATACGCGGGTTGTTCGGAAAGTCCGGGTTTATACCTATTCTAAATAACCGATTCGACGATATGTCGAAGATGAAGACGGTGGTCGAAGACCGGAAGTCTTCACATCGTTTGGATAATTACTGATGATCCTGATTGGGCTGTACACCCAAGAGGTGGAAATAGTTGGTGGTCGTCCGGACGTACTTGGAGATCGATGGATATGCGAGGAAAGTGCCTCCGGTTTCGTTCAGAACCAGAACGAACTTGTAAATGGATTATGTGTCTGACATTGGATTTTATTCTATGTTGATTGATTTCTGTTAAATATATATCTGTTTGGCGGCGGAGAATTTATTCTCTTGCTTAACGCCCTTCTCTTAGACGAACGATCTTAGTGGTTATATATCGATAGATATCAATCGCATGGCATGAATTGCCTGTGTGGCACGCTGAGTTGCATAGATCAAGGCTTCTGTTGAAAAGCAAAGTCTTGTGGTTGATGATCAAAGCACGGCCTACATGGCAGCTTTGTGTATAGCGTGGATTCGCGAGCCTTACACCTCGATATGAGTTAAAAACGGGATAAGGATTGCAGGGAGAGCACGACGTTTCTTTCTAGCTCTGGTGGTGTCAGTGACTTACCAGCCCTGACATTTATACACTTTTCACCTATGTGGTTGTTGGATGAGGCACCTCGATTTTAGGTCTGTAAGGACCGGGAAACATGTGTTCAGGAATAATTAATCCTCAAACGTAAGAGAGGACCGGCGCTGAAGCATCCAGGGGTTACCCAGAGTGTGTAGTCCCGAGGCATTTGCTAGAGTGTCTCGAAGCGGAGAGGAGCTTGCCTCTTGCCTCGACTCATGACGGAAATCCAATTTCCAATACGTGTATTTTGGTTTTATTTGTAGAGCCTAGTATGGCGACATAGTGGTATGGGGCACTTATGCCGTCTATGAATTATATTTATGATTGAAATTGTTTTGACACTATACACTTATTATAGTATCAAATGATTTGTTTTAAACGTACCAAGCATGTTTGGCTGTTATAAGGTAAAACCCTATCCTCCGGCTTGCGTTGCATTGTGTGATGGGACCTGGGTCTTATAATAGCTTCATTTTTCGAAAAAGCATTGCGTTGTTTATCCTATGCACTGGTATTCTTGGGAGGAAACCCGTTCCGTGTTATACGGCGTGGTCCCTTGAATTACTCTCTTTTAAAGTAAAGTTTTAAATAACTGTTTTAGTTCTCACACCAGTCACATAACTGACCTGGAGTTTATTGTTTTAACCTAAAATCTGGGTGCCCCTATTTTCTACACGGGCAGCTAGTGGTTTGGTTTTGCAGAGTTATATTCACAGGATCCTGATTTACAGCTGGAACGATGCTCGGAAAGCTCTGTGTCCATGCATTATGTCTATTTGTGCTTTTGTATTATTTTCCGCTGCGATGTATTTAAATGTAATTTAAATCTCTGATGTGCATCGAATGTATTTTATTCATTTATACTCTGTATATTCTTGTATCTGATGGAATTGTTGTAATAACAATGAAATGTTCTTCCGTCTGCGTTCTATTTTGTCCTGTTCTCAAAACGATCAGGGGTTTCGAACGGTCTAGATCGGTTTAATGACGGATTCAGATCGAGCGAAATTCCAGGCCGTCACAATTACATTCGATAAATATCAGAGATTACAATAAATTACATAGCAGCGGAAAATAATACAAAGCACAACTGAAGGTGATATACGGATACAGAGCTTTCCGGATATCATTCCAGCTGTAAACCAGGATACAGTGAATATAAATCTGCAAAACCAAAACTACTAGCTACCTGTGTCGAAATTAAGGGCACCCAGAGTTTAGGTTAAAACAATAAACTCCAGGTCAGTCATGTGACTGGTGTGAGAACTAAAACAGTTATTTAAAGCTTTACTTTAAAAGAGAGTAATTCTAGGGACCACGCCGTATAACACGGAACGGGTTTCCTCCCAAGAATACCAGTGCATATAATAAACAACGTAATGCTTTTTCGAAAAATGAAGCTATTATAAGACCCATGTCCCATCACACAATGCAACGCAAGCCGGAGGATAGGGTTTTCCCTTATAATAGCCAAACATGCTTGATACGTTTAAAACAAATCATTTGATACTATTGTAAGTGTATAGTGCATAAAACAACTTCAAATCATAAGTATCAATCATAGACTGCATAAGTGCCCCATACCACTATGTCGCCATATTAGGCTCTACAAATAAAGCCGAAATACACGTATTGGAAATTGGATTTCCGTCATGAGTCGAGGCAAGGGGCAAGCTCCTCTCCGCTTCGAGACACTCTAGCAAATGCTCAGGACTACACACTCTGGGAAGCCACTTGGATCGGCTGGGCTGGTCCTCTCTTACGTTTGAGGATTAATTATTCCTGAACACACGTTTCCCGGTCCTTACAGACCTATAATCGAGGCGCCTCATTCCAACAACCACATAGGTGAAAAGTATATAAATGTCAGGGCTGGTAAGTCACTGACACCACCAAAGCTAGAAAGAAACGTCGTGCTCTCCCTGCAATCCTTATCCCGTTTTTAACTCATATCAAGGTGTAAGGCTCGCGAATCCACGCTATACACAAAGCTGCGATGTAGGCCGTGCTTTGATCATCAACCACAAGACTTTGCTTTTCAACAGAAGCCTTGATCCATGCAACTCAGCATGCCACACAGGCAATTCATGCCATGCGATTGATATCTATCGATATATAACCTCTAAGCTCGTACGTCTCAGAGAATGGCGTTAAGCAAAAGAATAAATTCTCCGCCGCCAAATAGATTTATATTTAACAGAAATCAATCAACGCAGAATAAAATCCAATGTCAGACACACAATCCATTTACAAGTTCGTTCTGGGTCTGAACGAAACCGGAGGCACTTTCCTCGCATATCCATCGATCTCCAAGTACGTCTGGACGACCACCAGCTGATTCCCTCATCTTGGGTGTACAGCCCAATCAAGATCATCAGTAATCACCCAAACGATGTGAAGACTTCCGGTTTTCAACCACCGTCTTCATCTTCGACATATCGTCGAATCGGTTATTCAGAATGGGTATAAACCCGACCTTTCCGAACAACCCGCGTATATTAAAAACAAATGTTACACAAACACAACATACACCTCATTCCAATTTAGCAGCCACAAACCGTAAATCAACAACAAAACAATTTCCCAAATATTAACCCCGAAGGCCGAAACCAACATCAGATCAATACCCAGGAAACCATTCTTCTTAACTAATCTACAGCTAGTTTCTAAATTTCAATTCTTGGGGAAAGGTTCCCATTAATTTTATCCAAGATAAATTCTTTAAAATTTGTCCTTTAATCTTCCTTTGGATGTCATTTCAAACAAAATTATGGTTTTCCAAACTAGTCGAGATTAGCGAATCACATCGGTGTAATTATTTATTTTATTTCCCAATCCCAACCTATTCATCCCATGAAGCAAAACTGGTAATACTCCATATCTAACACCACGGTGTTATCGATAAAACTAATTACCATTTCACGTTCAAATCTAATTAAATATTTAACTATCGCTTTGGAGCAAAACTGGCGATACTCCATTCTCGCTCAATTTCTAAATTTGATAATTTAGATTATCATTTCACATTTCAATCTAATTACAGATTCATTAAAAATCCTTTTATTGGGTTAACGAACTAATGTCATTTAAAACACAGTTCACGACAAACCCAAATCACATTCTATTTATTATTGGGTTAAAGAATAAGTGTTATTTAAAACACCCTTCAAGATAAACGCACTAATCAATTCTATTTAAAACCCATTTCAAATCCAATTTATTTATTTAAAATAAATGGGTTTTTATTTTAGTTCTAAACTAGTTCATTTCGATAAAAATCTATTTTTATCTTTTCAAATATGAAGTTTTTCATCCAAATTTTTTCCAGATCATTTCTTATGATTTTACACAAATTATTACTATTTTTAAAAGTTTTCTCAAGGCCGGTACAGTCGTTTTCATCAACGGCCATAGAACTGCATTTCAGCGACCTTTTCCAAATTTGATTTGGACGTATCTCCAAATCCAACTGTTAGATTTCAAATTTCTAATATTCGTTAGAAAGCTCTTTTCGATACGAACCCAACGGTTCCGGTTTTAGGAGAATCCGACGGTCGGATCTCCCGTAATGTCCGTTCGAAATCAATGGTCGAAATTTACGAACTGCTGCGGCGCGACGCGTTCTATTCAGGCCATTATATTATATGTATAATATATATAATATATATTTCATCAATTTCTATTTAAAACGAAGTTTATAAATAGTTTTAAATTCGTTTCAAAAACATTTCAACTTCCATTTCCAATTCAATTCAAATCTCAATTCATTCTATATTCAATTCAATTCGAAATTGTTATATATTCAATTCAATTCGGAATTAGTTTTCTATTCAATTCAATTCTATAAAAACGAATATAATCGATATAAATATCGTTTGCGTCAAAATAGCGCATCTCTAATCAACACGGCTTTATATATTTCAATAATTCCGTTATTCTATTCAACAAATGAATATTTATTTTTGTCAACACATGACTAATCTCAACGAATGAGTACTGTCCACGTGTGACTATTTTTGTTATTTAATATATTTTATAAAAACTATGGTATCTATCGTTTAATTTCAAATCAGACTCCAACTGTAAATTAGTAAGAGAATGATTCCCTAAATATTAACCCCGAAGGCCGAAACCAACATCATATCAACATCCAGGAGACCACTCATCTTATCTATTTTCCAGTTAGTTTCTAATTTTCTATATGATAAAGATGTAAATTTTATTGTTAAAATATTTTGTTCAACACATGACTAATCTCAATGGATGAGTACTGTCAACACATGAACCTTTATTTTATAAAGATAAAGATGTAAATTTTATTGTTAAAATATTTCGTTCAACACATGACTAATCTCAACGGATGGGTACTGTCAACACATGAACCTTTATTTTATAATATTCTTTATTTTCCCAATTGGAATGAGGCCCAATCAATTACCATATAAAGTTAATTATTTGGATTCCATACAACACATGTATATAATAGCAACAATAAATAATCAACCATCATCCAAAGTGCACTACACTGTATAAGCATCAAATATAGATATCTAATGCTTATAACAGCCTGTCGATCCATCGATTGACATAAAACTAATTATTAGGATTAATGTATGCCGTATTTTATCCCAATACCCGTGTGGGGTTTCAAATCAACAAACATGGATTTTATTTGTGCAATTGGGCGATGTGTAAAATTTATCGTCCCAATCAATGTCAGTCAAATCAGTGTACATAAACAAATCGTTCGATTTGTAAATGAATATTTATTTGTTCGCATTCACGTTAAAAATTATATTTTTAATGATAAAACATTTTATTTCAACACCTGAATTTCTATTCAGTTCATTCACACAATAAAATGATATCTTTATTTTTCTAACTTATTTTAGGAAATTTCGGCGGCATAACGGCACGATACTAGAAACGGGACAAGGCCTAGCCTTATCCCCGGTCTAGTGATGGCCCACGCCATACAAATATCAATCAAATCAATTTCAATTCGCCAAACAACCAACTCCAAATCAAATAATTTTACTAATCTATGCAACCAAACAAAAAAGTCCATTGTCTGTGGACAGTGGTGTCGGGTGCTACTAAACACCGTCTGCATCCTAATATATATATAACTAGAAAAAGAAATTTAGAGTGAGAAGTTCTCACAGATTGGCTAATCCAATACCATGACTCTTTTTATGTAGAAATCTTCGTCGTGCTCGCCTTTTTGCCAATTTCACTGTCCGTAGTCACTACATATATAAAAATCACATTTTTATATTGTTGTTATGTATATAAAAATCATATTTTTATAATCACTCCATATGGATAAAAATTCTATTTTTATATCGCTACTATACAGATAAAAATTCTATTTTTATACCGCTGTTCATATAGTAAAGATCAAATCTTTACTATGTATATAATATAAAAATCGTATTTTTATTACCTCTACTATATAAAAATCATATTTTTATTTTACTTCATATGTCAAAAACTGTAGAAGCTTTAAAACGGAGAAAACTCACATTTTTTTCTAACGCCCGGATTCACTGTTCTGGTCCCAGAATTTGCAAACGAGCTTCAACCTTCACACCATCTTTTTCCTAGCCTAAACGCGCCATTCCGGACAACTTTCGCCTAAGAGACTTATTGCCAAAAATGCTCCAATTCGCCAGAATTCGCAAAAGTACACGATTTTTTCAGCTTTTGAACAGCAGACTTCGAACGTGTTTTCCGTGCAGCTTCGAACTCCAAAACACGACTTCCATATAGCCAAATCGAAGATAATTTCATGCTCTACAACTTTGGTCTAGAGAGACTTTGGCCAAAAGCGCACCATTTGAGAGATATAGTCCAAAACAGTCCGGGGTGTTTTGTGCAAAACGGGAATTTTGGTGAAAATGAGTTTTTGAGCGTAGCGGGTCCCACGACCGGAGTTGGGTGGCCATAGGGGGGCGCCGGACCTGATTGGGCGTGGGGAGGCGGCTAAGGGGCGGCGACGGTGGTGGTGGGGCCCGTGGTGGTAGCGGTGGTGTTGTGAGGCTTAGGGTTCATGAAAAGAGGAGAGAGAAGGAGGAGGAGGAAGAGGAGGAGGAGGGGAGGAGGAGAGGGGGGTGTGGTGGCTCGCCGGAGGCCGGTGGTGGCGCTGGTGGAGGAGGGAAGTGGCGGTGGGAAGTGGACTCCATTTTTGAGTTTTTAGAAGAAAAGAGGAAGAGAAATAAAGTGAAGAAGAAAAGGAAGTAAAAGTGTTTATATGCTAGTTTCTCGCGTATCGCCTGAACGCTAACGATCTCTAATCGCCGCGGATTTCGGACATGAGATAGTAGACGTGAAGACGAGTTCAACGAAATAAGTTTCGTCGAATTCCGAGTTCGGTTGACCATTCAAAAAAAATTACGAAAATGCTCAGATAAGCTCTAAAAATGCGATTTTGGCGTACCTTTTCTTCTCGCACGCTCACATGCTAACTCAAAAAATCAAGCCCTCTTGGATTTAACCATTATTATACGATACGAATCCAGAAAATAAAGTAGAATCGAATTCCGAGGTCGTGTCAATAATGTTCCTTTGTAAAATGACTGCATGTTTTACTCTGAACTGTTTTAGCTCGCACGACCACATAATGACTCCGTTCGACGCGCCCTTTGGAACATAACAATAATTTGTCATTATGAATCCATAAAAAATTATCTCGTCAAATTCTGAGCTCGTATGCAAAATTTCACTTTTTAAGGGCTATGTATTGTTAACCGAACAACTCCAGCCCATAGCCACTATTCCGAATATCGGAATATATCGAACCTTATACTTTTTGGAGTTCTAAACGGCAATTTGAACTCAATGGAAGTGGTTTCGAGTCCAAATTCATCCGTATGCAAAATTTGACTTTTTGGGCCATGTGTAATTTACATAGCGACTATTCTGAATTTTCAACTGGGCATAACTTTTGATTCCCGCTATGAAATTTTGATTTATCAGATTCGTTGGAAAGATATTTTCAACTAGATTCTGATATTTTTGGTTTCACTAAAATCCGGATTGTTTTGCACCCGGTACATTCAATTGAAGTTTGAAATCGAATTATCGAACTACCGCACCATTTTCAATTCTATTTATAATTTTATATAATTATTTATATTCTAACGACGACGTATATAATATATACGTTTTATTCTATTCAAAATAAATTTTCCGTCGATATTATTTAAAATAATTCATTTTAAATGTTCAAAGTTCATTAAAATTGCCAAAATAAAATTTTTAAATTGGCCCAGATTTTCGGGTTGTTACAACTCCACTTAGTTTTAATCTGCCTAAAAATCAATATTAATGATTGGTTAACTTTGGAAAACATATCCTGTGTTTAACTAGGTTAAAGAACCAACGTCACTTAAAACACGGTTCACTATAAACCCAAAATCACATTCTAATTCAATTCCAATCAAACATCATTTAATTGGTATACTTCATTAAATATAAATAAAAAGATTTAATCTTATTCTCAACTGGGTTTAAGAACAGTGTTATGAAGACACCATTCATGACAAACCCAAATCCCATTCGATATTAAATACAAGGCTTTGAATAGAAAATATGGCCTATATTCAATATCAAATTCTACGACCAACAAATATCGTATTGGAAATAACGACATAAACACATCTTTCAAATTTCCATAACAATATCTGTATAATCACGAAATCGAACATCGAAATATTCCAAAGACAATTTCGATTCAAATCCATTCCAATTCAATTATTGGAAATTCTGGTTACTTTTAAAACCCTTTCAAATCCACTTTATTTATTTAAAAATAAATAAATTATTATTCTAGTTCAAAACTAGTTCATTTCGATAAAAATCTATTTTTATCTTTTCAAATATGGAGTTTTTCTTCCCAATTCGTCACAAAACATTTCTCATAATTTTACACAAACTATTCCTATTTTTAATAATTTTATCAAGGCCCGTACAGTCGATTTCCACCAATGGCCATTGAACTTCACTTACAGCGACCTTTTCCAAATTTGATTTGGACATAATTCCAAATCCAACCGCTAGATTTCAAATCTCTAATACTTGAAAGCTCTTTTCGATACGAACCCAACGGTACCGATTTTATGAGAATCTGACGGTCGGATCTCCCGTAATATCCATTCAAAATCAATGGTCGAAATTCGCGAACTACCGCGGCGCAGCGTGTTCTATTCAGGCCATTATAGTATATATATAATATATATAATATATATTTCATCGATTTCCTTTCAAAACATATTTTATAAATCGTTTAAAATTTATTTTCAAAACGATTTTAACTTCATATTCAATTTCTAATCAAAATTTAATATTCCATATCATTCATCTATAAATGATAATATTTTCAAAACGTTATATTTTGAAATCACTTCCTTTTCTATATTCATTATAAAAATGAATAAAACCGATACAAATATCGTTCACATTGAAATAGCGTCAATCTAATCCACACGACTTTATATATTTCAATAACTTCGTTATTCTATTCAACAAATGAATATTTTCTTCAACACATGAAATTTGCTTTTATTCAACACATGAATATATATTTTATTCAACACATGAATTTTCTTCTATTCAACACATGAATATATATTTTATTCAACACATGAATTTTCTTCTATTCAACACATGAATATATATTTTATTCAACACATGAATTTTCTTCTATTCAACACATGAATATATATTTTCCAAATTGGGATGAGGACCAATCAACTACCATATAGTGTTAATTATATGGATTTCATACACACACGTACACGACAATAATCAAACACAGGCAACCATCAACAAAAGTGCATTCTACACTGCATAAGCATCAAATATAAATATTTAATGCTTTTAACAGCCTGTCAATCTATCGATCGACAAACAGCTAATTATTGGGACTAGTGTATGGCCAATTTCATCCCAACACCCGTGTGGGGTTTCACATCAACAAACACAGATTTTTTATTTGTGAAGTTGGGCGATGTGTAAAATTTATCGTCCCAATCAATATCAGTCAAATCGGTGTACATAAACAAATCGTTCGATTTGTAAATGAATATATATTTTATTTCAACACATGAATATATATATTTGATTTCAACACATGAATATATATTTTATTTCTACACATGAATATATATTGTAATAATCTGGAAATCCAAGCCAATTTTAAATTTTTATTTTGGCTAATTTAATGAATTTAGATTATTTAAAATGAATTATTTTTATTTTCGACGAAGTTAAAACGAATAAATTTATTTTAATTATATAACGAGCCTGAAATGGTGCGGTAGTTTGAAATTTTGATTTCGAAATTCAAATGAATATACAGAATTCGTTTTAAGTCGAAATTGGAAAAAACCAGAAATATCTAAATCTGTTTGACGATATCTTTCTAACGGATGTAAGAAACTGAGATTTCACTTTAGAAGTTGAAAGATATGTCTAGTTTAAATTCAGAAAAGTCGCTGTGGAATTTATATATATTTTAATATATATAAAGGCCTTTGAAAATGGAAATTTTGCAAACGACCTCGGTTTTTGACGAAACCACTTTTGTTGGATCCGTGATGTCAAGTTATTGCTAGGTTTCAAAACTCATAATTTTCCGAATCAATATGTGAGCGTGGCAAAGGAAAACGCGTTTGACCAGTTTTATTTGATTTTAATCGACTGGAAAATGGTCATTTTTCAAACGGTCTGATAATTCGATGAAACAAGTTTTGTTAGGACCGTATCATCAATACGAAGCTAGAAAATATTTTTTGGGAATTTTTAGAGTCTGTATGTGGCCTCAGCAAATTGAAATGTGCGTTCAAGTTCAATATATAGAGTTATATTTTGATTTTGACGGAAACTGATCGAATCGGCTTACGATGCATATCCCATTATGTTCGGAATGGAGGTATTTTGCTAGGGATGATAGGCGGTGGGTCCCGTTTTGAGATTGTAATTTAAAGTTACTTTATAGGGATAAAATTAATAATTAAATAAATATATTATATAAGTAACTTCCCCCTTTTCTCTTCATGAGGTCAAACCCCTTTCCCCAAATCAGAATCCGAACCCGATATATGAAAAAAAAAAATCGAGAAGAACGGATCGCGTTGTTGTCCCCTGGCCCACGCCACCGACCGCCGCTTCAGGCGCCGAGACCACCCAAGACCCCACCACGCCTTACCTTCGGCCTCTCTTCTCCCCTCCTCACGAAGGAAGACCGCCGCCGAGCCCCACGACATGAAACCCGTCGCACGCAAATCGAAGCAGATGCAGACCCCCCTCTTCCGACTAACAGCGTTGGCCTCTCCGCCACCTGATGAAACCGTGAAGCCCTAAACCCCCCCTCTAAGCCGCTGTAAGCCTTTATTTTATTTCTTTTATTTTGTTTATTTTAGTAAATTTGGTTTTTGTTTATTTGAGAAAAACTAATTTTATTTATTTATTTAAAATAACTATTTAGTTTAACTTAAGCAAAGAAAAAAAAGAGGGGAAAAATTTCAGTTTTACTTAGTAAAATGCATTGTAAAATTCAGTTTTTATTTAATAAATTAACATGATGTTTTAAACTAAAAAGATTATATTTTTAATACTGGAAAATAAGATTTTTAGAAATGAAAAAGATTTGATTTTTAAAAAATGTAAAGACATGATTTTTATATTATCAAAGATCTGATTTTTATATTATCAAAGAAGAGATTTTTAAACTGTAGAAAGAGCAAAAATATGATTTTTTTATCACAGGAAGAATAAAAATATGATTTTTTTTATGTAGAGTAATAAAAATATAATTTTTATTATATTACCAGCTGTATAAAAATAGAATTTTTATCCATATAGTAGCAGTGTAAAATAGAATTTTTATCTATATAGTAGCGGTGTAAAAATAGAATTTTTATCTATATAGTAGCGGTGTAAAAATGTGATTTTTATATCCATAGCAACAATAAAAAAATACGATTTTTATATATGTAGTGGCTACGGACAATGAAATTGATAAAAGGCGATACGGCGAAGATTTCAACATAAGAAGAGTCGTAGCGTTTGGTTTAGCTAGTCGGTGAGAACTCCTCACTTTTATTTTTATTTCTAGTTTGAAATATATGCTAGGATGCAGACGGTGTTTAGTAGCACCCGACACCCGTCGTCCACAGACCATGGATGACTTGTTGTTTGATTTCTAAGTTGTGAAATTTGATTGTGTGATGTGAAATGAAATAAAATATTTTATAGTGGAAAATATTTTATAGTTAAAAATATAATTTTTAACGTGTATATAAAATAATTATTTATAAACGAATCGGACGATTTGTTTATATACACTGATTTGACTAATATTGATTAGGACGATAAATTTTACACATCGCCCAACCTCACAAATAAAATATGTGTTTTTTGATTTGAAACCCCACACGGGTGTTAGGATGATATTTGACGTACACTAATCCTGATTGTTTAGTTGTACGTCAATGATGGGTTGACATACTGTGTAAGCGTTAATTATTTATATTTAACGCTTATGCAGTTGTGTGGTGCACTCTGGATGATGGTTGATTATTTATCATTGCAATTATATACATGTGTTGTAGAAAATCCATATAATTAACATTATATGGTAATTGATTGGTCCTCATTCCAATAGAAAATAAATTCATGTGTTAAATAGCAAATAAATTCATGTGTTGAATTGAAAACATTCATGTGTTGAATAAAAGTCGTGTTGATTAGATTGACGCCATTTTGACGAGAACTATATTTATATCGATTTTATTCATTTTATAATGAAGAACGAAAGTGATTTCAAAATCTGATATTTTGAAATGAATTGAACTTCGAATTGAATTGAAATGAATTGAAATTCAAATTAAATTGAAATGAATTGAAATTCGAATTAAATTGAAATGAATTGAAATTCGAATTAAACTGAAGTGAATTGAAATTCGAATTAAATTGAAATGAATTGAAATTCGAATTAAATTGAAATGAATTGAAATTCGAATTAAATTGAAATTGAATTGTAATCGATTTGAAATGAAATTAAAAAGAAACTATATTGAAAAATTCGATTTTGGTTTGAATTTGAAAAGGAAGTTAAAATCATTTTGAAAACGAATTTAAACGATTTGTAAAATACGTTTTGAAAGGAAATCGACGAAATATATATATTTTTTATATTATATATATAATGGCCTGAATAGAACGCGCCGCGACAGTTCGCGAATTTTGACCATTAACTTCGAATGGATATCCCGCGAGATCCGACTGTCGGATTCTCCTAAAACCGGAACCGTTGGGTTCGTATCGAAAAAAGCTTTCTAACGAATATTAGAGATTTGAAATCTAACGGTTGGATTTGGAATTATAGCCAAATCAAATTTGGAAAAGGTCAGTGTAAGTGCAGTTCGATGGCCGTTGATGGAAATCGACTGTACGGACCTTGATAAAATTATTAAAAATAGTAATAATTTGTGTAAAATCATAAGAAGTGATTTGTGAAAAATTAGGATGAAAAATTTCCAAATTTGAAAAGATGAAAATAGATTTTTATCATCATGAACTAGTTTTGAACTAGAATTATAATTCTATTTATTTTTAAAATAAATAAAGTGGATTTGGAATGGTTTTGAAATTATCCAGAATTTCCAATAATTGAATTGGAATGGATTTGAATCAAAATTGTCTTTGGAATATTTCGATGTTGGATTTTGTGATTATACAGATATTGTTATGGAAATTTGAAAGATATATTTATATCATTATTTCCAATACGATATTTATTGGTCATAGAATTTGATATTGAATATAAGCTGATATATTTTCTATTCAGAACCTTGTATTTAATATCAAATGTGATTTGGGTTTGTTGTGAATGTTGTCTTCATTAACACTGTTCTTAAACCCAGTTGAGAAAGAGATTAAATCTTTTTATTTAGATTTATTGAAGTGTACCAATTAAATGGTATTTAATTGGAATTGAATTTGAATTGATTTTTGGGTTTATCGTGAACAGTGTTTTAAATAACACTTGTTCTTTAACCCGATAATTAATGGAATGTGATTTTGGGTCGCCGTGAACAGTATCTTCAATAATATTGTTCTTAGACCCAGCTGAGTAAAGAAAATCAGAAACTAATTGGAGATTGATTAAGTAGAATGGTATCCTGGGTATTGATCTGATGTTGGTTTCGGCCTTCGGGGTTAATGTTTGGGGAATTATTCTCTTGCTAATTTACGGTTAGTGACTGATGAATTGGAATGAGGCGTATGTCGTGTTTATGTAACACTTGTTTATTATATACGCGAGTTATTCAGAAAGACCGGGTTTATCCCATTCTGAATAACTGATTCGACATGGTGTCGAAGATGAAGACGGTGACCGGAGGTCTTCACGTCATTTGGATAATTACTGGCGAACTTGATTGGGTCGTACACCCAAGTTGAGGGAATCAGTTAGTGATCGTCCAGACGTACTTGGAGATCAATGGATATGTGAGGTACACGATGCCTCTGGTTTCGTTCAGACCCAGAACGGACATATAAATGGACTGTGTGTCTAACATTGGATACCATTCTATGTGATTGATGGATATCGGTTGCATGGAGTGGTTTGCCTGTGTGGCGTGCGAAGATGCAAATTGATCAAGGCTCCTGTTGAAAAGCAATGTATTGTGGTTGATGATCAAAGCACGGCCTGTGTGGCATAGCTTTGTTTAGTGTTGATTCGCGAGCCTCACACCCCGGTTGTGAACCAGAAATGGGAGAAGGACCTCAGGGTGGACATGCGTTGTTAGAAGTGACGTCAGTGGTTTTACACGCCCTGACGAGTTTGACTTATGTGGTTGTTGTTGTTGCGAGGCGCCTCGGGTATATCGGTGGCTATGTGAAGCCGATGGAGTCATTCGTTGGCTCATTTACGCCCCAAAGGGAGGGGAAACACAGTGTTCAGCCATTTTAATCCACATCGATGGAGATGCCCTGGCAATCCAAAGGCTTGACTGAGTACTTGCCTTAGGGGCGGGCTAGAGCGTCTCGAATCGGTAGAGGACGATCCCTTGCCTCGGTTCACAGATGGAAATCCAACTTCCAAATACGTGACATTTGCGGTTTTGATTTTAGAGCCTAGTATGGCGACATGATATATGGTACCCATGCCGTCTATGATTGATATTTATGATTGTATATAAAATTAGAAACAAACTGGAAACGAGTTAAGATGGGTGCTTTCCTGGGTATTGGTCTGATGTTGGTTTCGGCCTTCGGGGTTAATACTTAGGGAATCGTTCTCTTACTAATTTGCGGTTGGAGTCTGATGTTGGTTTAGTTGTATGTCAATCGATGGGTTCACATACTGTGTAAGCGTTAATTATTTATATTTAACGCTTATGCAGTTGTGTGGTGCACTCTGGATGATGGTTGATTATTTATCATTGCTATTATATACATGTGTTGTAGAAAATCCATTTAATTAACATTATATGGTAATTGATTGGGCCTCATTCCAATAGAAAATAAATTCATGTGTTAAATAGAAAATAATTTCATGTGTTGAATTGAAAGCATTCATGTGTTGAATAAAAGCCGTGTTGATTAGATTGATGCCATTTTGACGAGAACGATATTTATGTCGATTTTATTCCTTTTATAATGAATATCGAAAGTGATTTAAAAATCTGATATTTTGAAATGAATTGAAATTCGAATTAAATTGAAATGAATTGAAATTCGAATTGAATTGAAATACGAATTGAATTGAAATGAATTGAAATTTGAATTAAATTGAAATGAATTAAAATTCGAATTAAACTGAAATGAATTGAAATTCGAATTGAATTGAATTGAAATTCGAATTAAACTGAAATGAATTGAAATTAGAATTAAATTGAAATGAATTGAAATTCAAATTAAATTGAAATTGAATTGAAATCGATTTGAAATGAAATTAAAATGAAATTATAATGAAAAATTCGATTTTGGTTTGAATTTGAAAAGGAAGTTGAAATCGTTTTGAAAACGAATTTAAATGATTTATAAAATACGTTTTGAAAGGAATTCGACGAAATATAATTAATATATATATAATGGCCTAAATAGAACGCGCCGCAGCAGTTCGCGAATTTCGACCGTTAACTTCGAATGGATATTACGGGAGATCCGACCGTCGGATTCTCCTAAAACCAGAATCGTTGGGTTCGTGTCGAAAAGAGCATTCTAACGAATATTATAGATTTGAAATCTAAAGGTTGGATTTGGAATTATGTCCAAATCAAATTTGGAAAAGGTCGTTGTAAGTGCAGTTCGTTGGCCGTTGATGGAAATCGACTGTACGGGCCTTGATAAAATTATTAAAATTAATAATAATTTGTGTAAAATCATAAGAAGTGATTTGTGAAAAATTGGGATGAAAAAATTCCAAATCTGAAAAGATGAAAATAGATTTTTATCAAAACGAACTAGTTTTGAACTAGAATTATAATTCTATTTATTTTTAAAATAAATAAAGTGTTTTGAAATGGTTTTGAAAGTAACCAGAATTTCCAATAATTGAATTGGAATGGATTTGAATCAAAATTGTCTTTGGAATATTTTGATGTTGGATTTCGTGATTATACAGATATTGTTATTGAAATTTGAAAGATATATTTATATTGTTATTTCCAATACGATATTTGTTGGTCGTAGAATTTGATTGTTGTAACGACCCAGGGTTTTTCGGCCTCGAAAATCGACATAAATACCTTACCATATCTTATGTCGATCCTCCAAATACCGAGAACACCGGATTGTTAATGAAAGAATTTAGAGGGTGAGGTAAGAAAGAAAGAATTATAAGAATAGAAGAAGGAGAAGAACCCAACAGAGAGTCTCACATCGCAGCGGAACAAAATATAATACATAAATATATCTTTATTGAGAGCTTTTGAAAATACTTACAACATCAGAGTACAACACACATCTGGACAGTGTTGATAATCTGTCCTCATATATATAATCACACAGCGGAATATCATTCATCTGAACATCTTCTGCTCGTCTCCGGACTTCTCAGTACCTGATAACCTGAACCTGTACACCTCGGTCTAACCCGAGCATTTACAAAACACCGGGTCAGTCTGGTGAACCAGAGTGAGAAAAACTCGCACAACATTAAGGTATCACACATCTTGATTTTAAAGTTAAAATCCTTTCGAAAGAAAAAGATAATCGTAAGACCGATCCACACATAAACACGGACGGTTTTTACCTTACGATAACCCAAATCAGTTTTCGAAATCAATATTTTTTTCTGATATTATAATAATGTCTAAATACAAGTAAATAACAATCTAGAGGAACGCTTGCATCTCACGCACCCCGTATATAGTATACAATCGAAAACCGCGGGCGCTTATTGGATATTGGATTTCCAATTTGACAAGGTATGGGACCACCTTCCGCACGTGTATCTCTAGAGGCGAATACACTGGGTTCAACAAGAACGTCTTGCAACCCGTCCCTCACATGACCGACCACTCATTTCGCTTGAGTGTATCGAATGTATATCACCAACGGTTGGACTCAAACCACCGTTTCCCGAATGGGCAGAATCGATAGAATAGGAAACAAAAGGAATTTCTCTAGATAGGTGATTATACACCCTAATGGGAGCGACCCACATGGCCATGCTGCCTGCCCGATTTTTGTCATCTCCTGGTTGTGAGGCTTGAGGCTAGAATTTTCTTCCAAAACATCTGGCCATCCTTTACTTTGAATGCCACATCGTCAGATCCTCTGGATATCCCTAATTGACGTCCACAAAAATACCCTAGTTGGGAGCTACCCAACTATGACACGTTTGAAGAAATCAACGTACGTGTCCCATTGGAAATACTCTGTCAGACACTCGTCCATACAAGTCATCCAGGAAAAGGATGAACCGAAGGTACTCTCCTACAGCATCCAATATAGGAATCACCCCATGGATCGGTAGCGATAGCCCTTGCAATCCACAGATTCCAACCACGACAGAACCCCAGTATATCTCCGGGTCGAATCAGAGATTGTAAGTGGTTCTTCCGCTTTATGAAGATCTATGGTCTTCACATGCTCCATCTCGATCGTCGCTTGATCTCTCTGGATATTCGTATTTATTGGTTGGAATGGTTTTCGAATATATATTCGATCCCGGTCTTTCCAACCAACAATCGTAAAGGTCAAACTTGATAGTCGGTTATTTAACTATCAAGTAAACATCCATAAAATCACAAAAATAGATTCACTGGTCTGGTAATCAGTACCACTCGGCTTTTAAAACTTCTCGCCCAATTCCCTTTAAAAATCCGTTACTAGAGAAAATATCATCTTATCTCATTTCCGTTACTTTGGAAATCTTATCGCACACTCTCGCCATTACTACTAGTATTATTCTTGGATAGTCCCGAAGTCGTTCAAGTTGGGGTACTTTAATTACCTCTCAGACCTTGATCAACAACGTTCTTATCTTTAGATAAATGCTAGTTGTAATTCAAAAACCAATATTATTACCTAAATTTCTATTTCCAATCTCGTTTACTAAGCTCTAATCAAAACCCTTGTTACCAATTTCCTTTTCTCTTGGGAAACCCCCCCCCCCTTTTTAAATCCATTGATTTAACTCAATACTATTATTGAGTAGTTTCAATTTAAAACGACGTTTAAATTCATATTCCATTTATAACCCTTGTTTATAAATTTAATATAAGCCCTTTCCCCTCTCTTAACTCCAACGTTAAGTAAAACTCTTCATTTAAATTATATACATTGGTTTAAACCTCTTATTTGCCTCGTTATAAAACTCGAGTTAAAACTCGTCCCTAGCCTCTTTCCAACACTCGACCATTTCATTTCAAACTGGGTTACTTAAGGGTGTTCCATTACCATACCAACTCATTTATTTCAACATTTATCATGTAGATCAGTTAACTCTTTTATTTACTAGAATGAATAATAAATTCCCTTTTCAAACCCTAACTAAGATTAACCAACCATTTATTTAATCATTTCACTAATTTAAGGTCTAATCGAGTTTAAATGGTCGACACAACATATGATTATTCTTTTAACCAACTATATTTAACCCCTTTCTTTAAATTAATTAAAAGATAATTAATTTAAATAACTTTATTTAATCGCTCACGACTTACCAACCGCATAACTGCTAGGTATTTTCTGTTCATTTGTTTTTAACGTACGAAATTTGTTTCATAAAACCATTTCATAATCTCTATATAAACTTTAAATAAATAAATAATTAAATATTTATTTCCCTTTAGAATAACCTTTCGATGTAATAACTTTCAAAATCTAATTTTGTTATAAAATATATTTATAACACAAATGTTATCGATTCACTGTCGATAAAACCATATTTTATAAATCGATTGATTTATAAACCATATGATGCCAATTACCCAACCACACTATCCATTGGTTCACATCAGAACTAATGTTGGAATAAGGTTCAACAAATCAATAATAATCAGCCATTCCTGATAATTTCTATAACAATTATCGATCAACCAACAGCCAAGTCACACAATTCAAACATTTCAACCAATTTCAAATGTGTCTATAAATGTGATTTATCGAGGGAAATTATTTTATTTGGGTCAAATCAACACGATTGGTGTTTTACTGAAATTAAACGATCATTAAATTTCAGAAATTGAATCAGCGATAAATATATATCAATAGCAAACAGTCAATCACTAACAAGCAGAACACGCAAATTAAAAAACCAATTTATATAAAATATAAATGGGAAGAGCTGAGTGAGTTTAACTCACCTGGATTTAAATCCGTCGATGAACAGTCTGTTTGATCAAATTAAACTGACGTTTAATTCGAATACAAATTCCAGTCACTTCAGATCTGGACTAGACCTGCTCCATCTCGAAGCACTCGTTTCCACGGTCCCAACGCAACTGACCGCATCAAAATCTGATAACGTATGAGTTGGAAATCGTTTTAAACAAGTTTATAACTAATTAAATTATTTAAACTTAAATCTCCCTTTGAAATAAAACCAGGCTTTACCTTTTGATCCGTCGGCCCAACCAAATCCAACCCGTTCCCCTTTTAAACCCTACCACCGATCATTACCTCATTTCAACAGCCGCCTCATCAAATTAAATCCAAATCCCTAATTCCCTTTTTCAACCTTCAACCGCACCTCATGGCGTCGCGGCCCTCCCCTCATCATCCCCTGCTTCGCGATCGTTGCTATCTCGAGAGTCTTCCAGCATCACGATGAGCGAGTCAGAATGAGCCTAGGTCTCTGACTGCGAACGGTTTCAAACAGATGCTGGTCCATGACCCGAAAGCTAAGTTATTTGCTTGATTTCAATTTCGTTATTATTTGTTTTGACTTATTTGTGGTTCCAAACTGTTTTCCTGTGTTGTTCGAAATGGACCTGTTATGGCTGAGACACCACGGTATTTATAGTGTGGTTGAGAATCGATTAGATCAACGTCCATCAATCCTAATCTAGATACGTTCAGCTACTGCTTTAGCTTAGGCCACTCCCTTTTCCCACCCTTTTCAAATTTGTACAGGGAGTGTTGATGTTGCGTGAGGTTGATTTGTCAAAATTGATATTGATCGGACATGTATAGGTGTGTAGATCATATAGCATTGTGATGCTATGAAATTTCACTTCGAATCAGAGATTTTTCTTTGTGACTGTAACATGGGTTTTCTTTTCATTTTTAAATACATAGCACAGTGAATTTTGTATCAGAAGATTACTGTATAACCATGTGAGTTACTGTTCGATATGGCAGTAAAGATTTGGTTTACATGTGATGTTCCTTTTTTTTTTCAGTTCATGTTCTTCTCTTTATTAGCTGTGTAGATTTGATGATTTAAAAATACCATCATCAGTACATATGCTTTGGTGTATAGATTTCATGTTCTTTCCTTTCTTAGCTGTACATTTTGACGTATCAATGTATTGATTTCGATTGTACATTTCGATTGTATCATTCTACTTCCTTAGTTGTACATTGTCCTGGTCTTGACGTAAGAATATATACAATATATTTGGTTTCCTCTTCTTAGCTGTCCTTGTATTTTCAGATTAGTATTTTTATAGCTGTTCACCTCACTGTTTTGCCTATCTGCTTCATTGATTTATCTACCTTAGCTGTACTACTGATTGATGTATGACTATACATTCAATTAAGCTATGCATAGTATTGTCTTGTTAGCAATTTGATTACCTTTTTCTTTGCTGTTTCTGTACTATTCCTTAGCTGTTTATATCCTCTTTCTTATAGCTGTTTTCTTTGGCTATGCATTTCACATCTTTTTAGTTGTGCCTATGAGGTTGTCTTTCACTGTTTCATGGAAGAAACCAAGGCCTATTGATATGAATTGGCTTGTCATTGATTGATTTTTCTGAATATAAGCTTTACTGTATGGGCTTATGTAGTTCTGCTATATATGGATTTGTACAATCCATTTCGGTCTCCCTTTCCAGATTTGATTTTTTTTCTTTTTTTTTCTTTTTCTTTTTGCTGATTAGATGATGTCATGAAATATCCATTTAATGGGTTTTCCTTTTTCGCAGATCAAAATGGATGGAGCCAACATGGATTCGCTAGTACTGGAAAGGGCGCGAGACTTTAGCAACATTGATTTTTTTTTTCTTTGTATTTTGTATTCTCGAACATGTATATAACATCTTGTATATAGTTTCTTCTTTGTATTATGTCATTTTGAATTTGTGTATAAAGATTAATGTATTAACTTTGCCTAATTCTAAATGAACACGACATGTACGGTTTAATGTATTAATGTACTCCCGAATGCAAATGAGTCCGTATTATTGTGCACGCTCATGTGTATTCATATTCAAGTTCAGTTTCAAATTAAGCGCATTCAGTTTTACCCTGCCTTGTCTTACTAACGGGAAATTGAGCAGTTAATTGACTCGAACGCATATATTATATTTCTGTTGGTATATATATATATATATATATATCCAAGGGTCTTATTTATAAATCTAATTTAATATTTGTTAACATGTAAACTAGATTTAGACGGCTAGATTAACGAAAACAAATAATTAAATAAATATCGCTGTATTTATTAAACAACATTTTCAACATCAACCCGTATAGAATTCACCCTTGACATTAACAATAATATTCCGATGCTATAAAATCGTATAATATAAACAATTAAATCGTTATAATTTAAAAACGAATTCCACAGCGACTATTTGAAAATTTGAACTGGACGTAACTTGAAATCTATAAGCTGGAATTTCAATTTTTCTCTTTCATTAGAAAAATATAATTGAATCGGTTCCAACGTGTGTCGTTTCACATAAATCTGACTTATGTCGGACCCTGTATATTCAGTCAAAGTTCAAATCAAAAATTTCGAACTACCGCGATGTTTTCGAGCTCGATTTAATTAATATATAAATATATATATTCGAACTCTAAATAAATTCGATTAAAAATTCATTATATTCCGAATATAATACATAAACAAATTTAAATATTCAAATTTAAATGGCCGAAAAATTCAGGACGTTACATGGATTCGCTAGTACTGGAAAGGGCGCGAGACTTTAGCAACATTGATTTTTTTTTCTTTGTATTTTGTATTCTCGAACATGTATATAACATCTTGTATATAGTTTCTTCTTTCTATTATGTCATTTTGAATTTGTGTATAAAGATTAATGTATTAACTTTGCCTAATTCTAAATGAACCCGACATGTACGGTTTAATGTATTAATGTACTCCCGAATGCAAATGAGTCCATATTATTGTGCACGCTCATGTGTATTCATATTCAAGTTCAGTTTCAAATTTAGCGCATTCAGTTTTACCCTGCCTTGTCTTACTAACGGGAAATTGAGCAGTTAATTGACTCGAACGCATATATTATATTTCTGTTGGTATATATATATATATATATATATATATATATATATATCCAAGGGTCTTATTTATAAATCTAATTTAATATTTGTTAAAATGTAAACTAGATTTAGACGGCTAGATTAACGAAAACAAATAATTAAATAAATATCGCTGTATTTATTAAACAACATTTTCAACATCAACCCGTATAGAATTCACCCTTGACATTAACAATAATATTCCGATGCTATAAAATCGTATAATATAAACAATTAAATCGTTATAATTTAAAAACGAATTCCACAGCGACTATTTGAAAATTTGAACTGGACATAACTTGAAATCTATAAGCTGGAATTTCAATTTTTCTCTTTCATTAGAAAAATATAATCGAATAGGTTCCAACGTGTGTCGTTTCACATAAATCTGACTTATGTCGGACCCTGTATATTCAGTCAAAGTTCAAATCAAAAATTTCGAACTACCGCGATGTTTTCGAGCTCGATTTAATTAATATATAAATATATATATTCGAACTCTAAATAAATTCGATTAAAAATTCATTATATTCCGAATATAATACATAAACAAATTTAAATATTCAAATTTAAATGGCCGAAAAATTCAGGACGTTACATTCTTCCCCCCTTAAAATAATTTCGTCCTCGAAATTGCAAAGTAAGAAGAATGTTCCGAATTGAATTATTTTGAAATTATTACTGTTGAATTAAATCCAAAACAAATTCAAACTCTAAAAATTTTCGAGAATTTTTCCAGCCCCTTCTTTGCATGGCTCAATCGGTATGACTACGACTGCCCCTCTGGCCTCAATTCCTTCGAAAAGAACATTCAAAATTCAAATGGCAACCCACTTAATTTGAATCCCAATCTATTTATCCATTAAATTTTCAAACCCTAATTCAATCAAGTTCATTCTTTTTGAATTTATTTTTAATTTGGTTTTACTTAACCAAGTTCGGTTTCATTTCTTATATCGATTCAATCGACGAATTGTTTTTTTTTTTTTCAATTCTATTTTATTTCATAATTCAAATTTGATTTCAAATCAAATCAATCAGAACAAACAACCAAGCACCCAACATTACTATAATATAGAAAATAAATTCCTTTCTTCTATATAAAAATATACATTGGGTAAAATTACTTCATTTACCCCTCTTTAAAACAATATCGTATCCATTCGCCAGTTCGATGTTTCTCAACACTTGAACTAGTCAAATAATTCAATACAAAATATTTGTATATAAAATCGTACAAATACGCTCTCATATATATATACACTCAAACTCAATCTAGGGTGTTACTAACCCTATCTCTATTGAGTTACGCCATAGAGCCAAGGTTACTACACAACCAATAGCTCTGATACCACTGTAACGACCCAGGGTTTTTCGGCCTCGAAAATCGACATAAATACCTTACCATATCTTATGTCGATCCTCCAAATACCGAGAACACCGGATTGTTAATGAAAGAATTTAGAGGGTGAGGTAAGAAAGAAAGAATTATAAGAATAGAAGAAGGAGAAGAACCCAACAGAGAGTCTCACATCGCAGCGGAACAAAATATAATACATAAATAAATCTTTATTGAGAGCTTTTGAAAATACTTACAACATCAGAGTACAACACACATCTGGACAGTGTCGATAATCTGTCCTCATATATATAATCACACAGCGGAATATCATTCATCTGAACATCTTCAGCTCGTCTCCGGACTTCTCAGTACCTGATAACCTGAACCTGTACACCTCGGTCTAACCCGAGCATTTACAAAACACCGGGTCAGTCTGGTGAACCAGAGTGAGAAAAACTCGTACAGCATTAAGGTATCACACATCTTGATTTTAAAGTTAAAATCCTTTCGAAAGAAAAAGATAATTGTAAGACCGATCCACACATAAACACGGACGGTTTTTACCTTACGATAACCCAAATCAGTTTTCGAAATCAATATTTTTTCTGATATTATAATAATGTCTAAATACAAGTAAATAACAATCTAGAGGAACGCTTGCATCTCACGCTCCCCGTATATAGTATACAATCGAAAACCGCGGGCACTTATTGGATATTGGATTTCCAATTTGACAAGGTATGGGACCACCTTCCGCACGTGTATCTCTAGAGGCGAATACACTGGGTTCAACAAGAACGTCTTGCAACCCGGCCCTCACATGACCGACCACTCATTTCGCTTGAGTGTATCGAATGTTTATCACCAACGGTTGGACTCAAACCACCGTTTCCCGAATGGGCAGAATCGATAGAATAAGAAACAAAAGGAATTTCTCTAGATAGGTGATTATACACCCTAATGGGAGCGACCCACATACCCATGCTGCCTGCCCGATTTTTGTCATCTCCTGGTTGTGAGGCTTGAGTCTAGAATTTTCTTCCAAAACATCTGGCTATCCTTTACTTTGAATGCCACATCGTCAGATCCTCTGGATATCCCTAATTGACGTCCACAAAAATACCCTAATTGGGAGCTACCCAACTATGACACGTTTGAAGAAATCAACGTACGTGTCCCATTGGAAATACTCTGTCAGACACTCGTCCACACAAGTCATCCAGGAACAGGATGAACCGAAGGTACTCTCCTACAGCATCCAATATAGGAATCACCCCATGGATCGATAGCGATAGCCCTTGCAATCCACAGATTCCAACCACGATAGAACCCCAGTATATCTCCGGGTCGAATCAGAGATTGTAAGTGGTTCTTCCGCTTTATGAAGATCTATGGTCTTCACATGCTCCATCTCGATCGTCGCTTGATCTCTCTGGATATTCGTATTTATTGGTTGGAATGGTTTTCGAATATATATTCGATCCCGGTCTTTCCAACCAACAATCGTAAAGGTCAAACTTGATAGTCGGTTATTTGACTATCAAGTAAACATCCATAAAATCACAAAAATAGATTCACTGGTCTGGTAATCAGCACCACTCGGCTTTTAAAACTTCTCGCCCAATTCCCTTTAAAAATCCGTTATTGAGAAAATATCATCTTATCTCATTTCCGTTACTTTGGAAATCTTATCGCACACTCTCGCCATTACTACTAGTATTATTCTTGGATAGTCCCGAAGTCGTTCAAATTGGGGTACTTTAATTACCTCTCAGACCTTGATCAACAACGTTCTTATCTTTAGATAAATACTAGTTGTAATTCAAAAACCAATATTATTACCTCAATTTCTATTTCCAATCTCGTTTACTAAGCTCTAATCAAAACCCTTGTTACCAATTTCCTTTTCTCTCGGGAAACCCCCCCTTTTTAAATCCATTGATTTAACTCAATACTATTATTGAGTAGTTTCAATTTAAAACGACATTTAAATTCATATTCCATTTATAACCCTTGTTTATAAATTTAATATAAGCCCTTTCCCCTCTCTTAACTCAAACGTTAAATAAAACTCTTCATTTAAATTATATACATTGGTTTAAACCTCTTATTTGCCTCGTTATAAAACTCGAGTTAAAACTCGTCCCTAACCTCTTTCCAACACTCGACCATTTCATTTCAAACTGGGTTACTTAAGGGTGTTCCATTACCATACCAACTCATTTATTTCAACATTTATCATGTAGATCAGTTAACTCTTTTATTTACTAGAATGAATAATAAATTCCCTTTTCAAACCCTAACTAAGATTAACCAACCATTTATTTAATCATTTCACTAATTTAAGGTCTAATCAAGTTTAAATGGTCGACACAACATATGATTATTCTTTTAACCAACTATATTTAACCCCTTTCTTTAAATTAATTAAAAGATAATTAATTTAAATAACTTTATTTAATCGCTCACGACCTACCAACCGCATAACTGCTAGGTATTTTCTGTTCATTTGTTTTTAACGTAAGAAATTTGTTTCATAAAACCATTTCATAATCTCTATATAAACTTTAAATAAATAAATAATTAAATATTTATTTCCCTTTAGAATAACCTTTCGATGTAATAACTTTCAAAATCTAATTTTGTTATAAAATATATTTATAACACAAATGTTATCGATTCACTGTCGATAAAACCATATTTTATAAATCGATTGATTTATAAACCAGATGATGCCAATTACCCAACCACACTATCCATTGGTTCACATCAGAACTAATGTTGGAATAAGGTTCAGCAAATCAATAATAATCAGCCATTCCTGATAATTTCTATAACAATTATCGATCAACCAACAGCCAAGTCACACAATTCAAACATTTCAACCAATTTCAAATGTGTCTATAAATGTGATTTATCGAGGGAAATTATTTTATTTGGGTCAAATCAACACGATTGGTGTTTTACTGAAATTAAACGACCGTTAAATTTCAGAAATTGAATCAGCGATAAATATATATCAATAGCAAACAGTCAATCACTAACAAGCAGAACACGCAAATTAAAAAACCAATTTATATAAAATATAAATGGGAAGAGCTGAGTGAGTTTAACTCACCTGGATTTCAATCCGTCGATGAACAGTCTGTTTGATCAAATTAAACTGACGTTTAATTCGAATACAAATTCCAGTCACTTCAGATCTGGACTAGACCTGCTCCATCTCGAAGCACTCGTTTCCACGGTCCCAACGCAACTGACCGCGTCAAAATCTGATAACGTATGAGTTGGAAATCGTTTTAAACAAGTTTATAACTAATTAAATTATTTAAACTTAAATCTCCCTTTGAAATAAAACCGGGCTGTACCTTTTGATCCGTCGGCCCAACCAAATCCAACCCGTTCCCCTTTTAAACCCTACCACCGATCATTACCTCGTTTCAACAGCCGCCTCATCAAATTAAATCCAAATCCCTAATTCCCTTTTTCAACCTTCAACCGCACCTCATGGCGTCGCGGCCCTCCCCTCATCATCCCCTGCTTCGCGATCGTTGCTATCTCGAGAGTCTTCCAGCATCACGATGAGTGAGTCAGAACGAGGCTAGGTCTCTGACTGCGAACGGTTTCAAACAGACGCTGGTCCATGACCCGAAAGCTAAGTTATTTGCTTGATTTCAATTTCGTTATTATTTGTTTTGACTTATTTGTGGTTCCGAACTGTTTTCCTGTGTTGTTCGAAATGGACCTGTTATGGCTGAGACACCACGGTATTTATAGTGTGGTTGAGAATCGATTAGATCAACGTCCATCAATCCTAATCTAGATACGTTCAGCTACTGCTTTAGCTTAGGCCACTCCCTTTTCCCACCCTTTTCAAATTTGTACAGGGAGTGTTGATGTTGCGTGAGGTTGATTTGTCAAAATTGATATTGATCGGACATGTATATGTGTGTAGATCATATAGCATTGTGATGCTATGAAATTTCACTTCGAATCAGAGATTTTTCTTTGTGACTGTAACATGGGTTTTCTTTTCATTTTTAAATACATAGCACAGTGAATTTTGTATCAGAAGATTACTGTATAACCATGTGAGTTACTGTTCGATATGGCAGTAAAGATTTGGTTTACATGTGATGTTCCTTTTTTTTTTCAGTTCATGTTCTTCTCTTTATTAGCTGTGTAGATTTGATGATTTAAAAATACCATCATCAGTACATATGCTTTGGTGTATAGATTTCATGTTCTTTCCTTTCTTAGCTGTACATTTTGACGTATCAATGTATTGATTTCGATTGTACATTTCGATTGTATCATTCTACTTCCTTAGTTGTACATTGTCCTGGTCTTGACGTAAGAATATATACAATATATTTGGTTTCCTCTTCTTAGCTGTCCTTGTATTTTCAGATTAGTATTTTTATAGCTGTTCACCTCACTGTTTTGCCTATCTGCTTCATTGATTTATCTACCTTAGCTGTACTACTGATTGATGTATGACTATACATTCAATTAAGCTATGCATAGTATTGTCTTGTTAGCAATTTGATTACCTTTTTCTTTGCTGTTTCTGTACTATTCCTTAGCTGTTTATATCCTCTTTCTTATAGCTGTTTTCTTTGGCTATGCATTTCACATCTTTTTAGTTGTGCCTATGAGGTTGTCTTTCACTGTTTCATGGAAGAAACCAAGGCCTATTGATATGAATAGGCTTGTCATTGATTGATTTTTCTGAATATAAGCTTTACTGTATGGGCTTATGTAGTTCTGCTATATATGGATTTGTACAATCCATTTCGGTCTCCCTTTCCAGATTTGATTTTCTTCTTTTTTTTTTCTTTTTTTTTTGCTAATTAGATGATGTCATGAAATATCCATTTAATGGGTTTTCCTTTTTCGCAGATCAAAATGGATGGAGCCAACATGGATTCGCTAGTACTAGAAAGGGCGCGAGACTTTAGCAACATTGATTTTTTTTTCTTTGTATTTTGTATTCTCGAACATGTATATAACATCTTGTATATAGTTTCTTCTTTCTATTATGTCATTTTGAATTTGTGTATAAAGATTAATGTATTAACTTTGCCTAATTCTAAATGAACCCGACATGTACGGTTTAATGTATTAATGTACTCCCGAATGCAAATGAGTCCGTATTATTGTGCACGCTCATGTGTATTCATATTCAAGTTCAGTTTCAAATTAAGCGCATTCAGTTTTACCCTGCCTTGTCTTACTAACGGGAAATTGAGCAGTTAATTGACTCGAACGCATATATTATATTTCTGTTGGTATATATATATATATATATATATATACATATATATATATATCCAAGGGTCTTATTTATAAATCTAATTTAATATTTGTTAAAATGTAAACTAGATTTAGACGGCTAGATTAACGAAAACAAATAATTAAATAAATATCGCTGTATTTATTAAACAACATTTTCAACATCAACCCGTATAGAATTCACCCTTGACATTGACAATAATATTCCGATGCTATAAAATCGTATAATATAAACAATTAAATCGTTATAATTTAAAAACGAATTCCACAACGACTATTTGAAAATTTGAACTGGACGTAACTTGAAATCTATAAGCTGGAATTTCGATTTTTCTCTTTCATTAGAAAAATATAATCGAATCGGTTCCAACGTGTGTCGTTTCACATAAATCTGACTTATGTCGGACCCTGTATATTCAGTCAAAGTTCAAATCGAAAATTTCGAACTACCGCGACGTTTTCGAGCTCGATTTAATTAACATATAAATATATATATTCGAACTCTAAATAAATTCGATTAAAAATTCATTATATTCCGAATATAATATATAAACAAATTTAAATATTCAAATTTAAATGGCCGAAAAATTGAGGACGTTACAATTGTAATTACCCGAACTTCCCCGGTAAGGAAAGCCCTGATAATCTGAGGACAAGACACAAAAGAACGTAGACAGTAGAACATTTCATTGTATATTACAACAATTCCATTAGAATAAAAGAATATACAAAGTAAGAATAAATATTACACAGAAAATTTCAGAGATTTAAATTACATTTAAATACATCGCAGCGGAAAAATAATACAATACACAACTAGAAGTAATACTGTGAATATAAATCTGGAAAACCAAAACTACTAGCTGCCCATGTCAAAATATAGGCACCCAGAGTTTAGGTTAAAGCAATAAACTCCAGGTCAGTCATGTGACTGGTGTGAGAACTAAAACAGTTATTTATCTTTATTTTAAAGTTAGGTAAATCAAGGGACCACCACGCATAACACGGAACGGGTGTCCTCCTAAGAACACCAGTGCATAAAACAAATAGTGCAATGCTAAATAAAGAACAATGAAGCTATTATAAGACCCCGGTCCCATCACACAATGCATCTCAAGCCGGAGGATAGGGTTTTTACCTTCTAATAGCCAAAGAATGCTTGATACGCTAAATTTCATGTTTTTAATTCTTAATCAGACTCCAACCGTAAATTAGTAAGAGAACGATTCCCTAAGTATTAACCCCGAAGGCCGAAACCAACATCAGACCAATAACCAGGAAACCACCCATTTTAGCTCGTTTCAAGTTAGTTTCTGATTTTATATACAATCATAAATATCAATCATAGGTGGCATGAATGTCCCATACCACTATGTCGCCATATATAGGTATACAATCAAAACCGCAAAATGTCGTATTGGAAATTGGATTATCATTTATGATATGAACCGAGGCTAGGGATCGTCCTCACCGATTCGAAAGCCTCTAGTCCACCCCTCAGGAACAGAACACATCGTCCCTTGGACTCAGGGCCAGTCCACCGATGTGGATTATAATTCCTGAACACTGCGTTTCCCCGCCCTATGGGGCGTAAATGAGCCAATAAATGACTCCATCGGCTTCACATAGTCACCAATATATCCAAGGCGCCTCGCAATAGCAATAACCACATAAGTCAAACTCATTAGGGCATACAAAAACACTGACGCCACTTCTAACGAGAAGGAAACGCATGCCCCCTCGATATCCGTCTCCCGTTTTAGGTTCATACCGGGTGTGAAACTCGTGAATTAAACGTTACAAAAAGCTATGTTACAAAGGCCGTGCTATGATCATCAACCCCAAGACTTTGCTTTTCAACAGAAGCCTTGATCAATTGCCACTGAGGCATGCCACACAAGCAATTCACTCTATGCGTTTGATATCCATCAGTATATAACCCCTGAGCTCGTACATCTCAGAGAAGGGCGTTAAGCAAGAGAATAAATTCTCCGCCGCCTATCAGATATATATTTATTAGAAATCAATCACACAGAATAAAATCCAATGTCAGACACACAGTCCATTTGCAAGTTCGTTCTGGGTTTGAATGAAACCGAAGGCACCTAGTACCTCGCATATCCATCGATCTCCAAGTACGTCTGGACGATCACCAACTGATTCCCTCCTCTTGGGTGTACGGCCCAATCAAGATCATCAGTAATCACCCAAATGACGTGAAGACCTCCGGTCTTCGACCACCGTCTTCTTCTTCGACTTATCGTCGTATCAGTTATTACGAATGGGATAAACCCGGTCTTTCCGAATAACTGGCGTATATAATAAACAAGTGTTACACAAACACAACATACGCCTCATTCCAAATCATCAGTCACTAACCGTAAATTAGTAAGGGAACAATCCCCCAAATATTAACCCCGAAGGCCGAAACCAACATCAGATCAATACCCAAGAAACCACTCATCTTAACTAATCTTCAGTTAGTTGCTAAACTTCACATTCTTAGGGATAGTTTCCCATTAATTTTATCAAAGATAAATTCCTCAAATTTATTCTTTAATTTTCTTTTGAATATCTATTCAACTAGTCGGGATTAATGAACCTTACCGAAGTAATCATTTGTTTTAATTCCCCAATCCTAACCTATTCACCCCATGAAGTAAAACTGGTCATACTTCATATCTAGCACCACGGTGTTACCTGTAAATTCAATTACCATTTCACGTTCAAATCTAATTAAAGATTTAACTATCGCCTGGAGCAAAACTGGTGATACCCCATTCTCGGTCTTTTCAATCTAATTAAAGATTCATTAAAACTCCACTTAATTTTTATCTTTAACTGGGTTAAAGAACCGATGTCATTTAAAATACGGTTCACGATACACCCCAAAATCACATCGCATTTCAATCTGTCCCTAACCGTAAAATAGCAAGTGAGCAATTCCCTAAGTATTACCCCCAAAGGCCGAAACCAACATCAGATCAATACCCAAGAAACCATTCGACTTAACTAATCTCCAGTTAGTTTCTGATTTTCTTAACTCGGTCTAAGAACTGCCTTATTAAAGATACCATTCACGACAACCCAAATCACATTCCATTAATTATCGGGTTAAAGAACAAGTGTTATTTAAAACACTGCTCATGATAAACCCAAAAATCAATACCAATTCAATTCCAATTAAATATTATTTAATTGGTACACTTCATTAAATCTAAATAAAAAGATTTAATCTTTTTCTCAATTAGGCTTAAGAACAGTGTTAATGAAGACACCATTCACGACAAACCCAAATAACATTTGATATTAAATACAAGGCTCTGAATAGAAAATATATCGTCTTATAATCAATATCAAATTCTACAACCAACAAATATCGTATTGGAAATAACGATATCAATATATCTTTTAAATGTCAATAACAATATCTGTATAATCACGAAATCCAACATCGAAATATTCCAACGACAATTTCGATTCAAATCCATTCCAATTTAATTATCGGAATTTCTGGTTATTTTCAATACCATTTCAAATCCACTTTATTTATTTTAAAAATAAATGGATTTTAATTCTAGTTCAAAACTAGTTCATTTCGATAAAAATCAATTTTTATCTTTTCAAATATTGAGTTTTTCATCCCAAATCATTTCTTATGATTTTACACAAATTATTACTATTTTTAATAACTTTATAAAGGCCCGTACAGTCGATTTCCATCAACAACCATCTAACTGTACTTACAGCGACCTTTTCCAAATTTGATTTGGACATAATTCAAAATCCAACCGTTAGATTTCTAATTTCTAATATTCGTTAGTAAGCCCTTTTCGATACGAACCCAACTGTTCCAGTTTTAGGAGAATCCGACGGTCGGATCTCCCGCAATATCCATTCGAAGTCAATGGTCAAAATTCGCGAACTACCGCGGCGCGGCGCGTTCTACTCAGGACATTATATATATGTAATATATATTATATATATTTCGTCGATTTCCTTTCCAAACGTATTTTATAAATCGTTACAAATTCGTTTTCAAAATGATTTCAACTCCCTTTTCAAATTCAAATCAAGATTGAATTTTTCAATATAAATTCGTTTTAATTTCATTTAGGTTCAATTCAAATTTCAAATTCATTTCAATTCGAATTCATTTTCTATTCAATTCAATTCGAATTCATTTTATATTCAATTTCAATTCGAATTCATTTCTATTCAATTTCATTTGAATTCATTTTATATTTAATTCAATTTCATTTCATTTCAAAATATTCGATTTAATTCGAATTCGTTTCAAAATATTCGATTTTGAAATCACTTCTCGATATTCATTATAAAATCGACAAAATTCACGTTCGTGTTGAAATGGCGTTTAACTACTTAACACAGCTTCCCAGTTCAATTTTCATTGAATATTATTTTAAATTATTCGATAATTTTGAACTGGAATCAGACACAGTCAATTACCATATAATTTCAGTTATATGGATTTCATCCAATTCATATATACAACAATGACGATAAACAATCAACCATCATCCAAAGTGCATTCTACACTGTATAAGCATCAAATATAAATATTCAACACTTATAACAGTCTTTCAATCAATCGATCGACATACAACTAATTATTGGGATTAGTGTATGTCATATATCATCCCAATACCCATGTGGGGTTTCAAACAATCAAACACAGATTTTATTTGTGCAGTTGGGCTATGTGAAAAATTTATCGTCCCAATCAATATCAGTCAAATTGGTCTATATAAACAAATCGTCTGGTTTGTAAATGAATATTTATTTATTCATATTCACGTTAAAAACTATATTTTTAACTATAATTCATTTATTTCCACACATGAATATTTTAATATCTATTTCACATCAACATCACAAACAAACTTCACAACACATCAAACAAGAATACAAGTCGTCCATGGTCTGTGGACGATGGGTGTCGGGTGCTACTAAACACCGTCTACATCCTAGTATATATTTTAACTAGAAAATAGAATTGAAAGTGAGAAGTTCTCACCGACTAGCTAAACCAAACGCCATGACTCTTCTTATGTAGAAATCTTCGTCGTAACCGACTTTTGTCACTTTCATCGCCCGTAGCCACTACACATATAAAAATCACATTTTTATATTGTTGGTATGTATATAAAAATCACATTTTTATTCTTCTACTATATAGATGAAAATTCTATTTTTTATACCGCTACTTTACATATAAAAATTATATTTTTATATCTCTACTTTCTATGTAAAAATCATATGTTTTTCTATTTCTAAAAACAATATTTTTCTATTTATAAAAACAATATTTTCAAAGTCTGATTTTTTTTAACTATGCTATTCACATTAAAGACAATGCTATTTCATTTTTATTTCAAAATCTATTTGTTGTTTATTATTTTATAAAAACAGAAATCATAATTTGATAGAAACAAAATCATATGTTTTTATAGATCATTATTCTTTTATAAAACAATACAAATTTTATTTTATAAACTGATTTTATTAACCATGTATAAGTAAGGTAAAAAAAAAACTAAACCTTTCACTGTCGTTCCTCATTGTCTGAAACCCATCTCTTAATTACATTCATGCCATCTTCTTCCACGTTCTAACTGTAACCGTAGCACCCAAATCCTCACTTTGAAATCCCTCCTCCGCCACGCCTAGGGACCACCAGAACCATATCCAACCCCCCATCGTCGTTCGTCATTCTACCCTAGACCTTCGCCAGCGACGGTGAGGCGCTCGACCCCCCATCCCCCCGCGACATAGAAAACTGTTCAAACGCGATGAGTTGGAGCTCGAAAATCGAACGCTCCAGGTGACGATGAATCATCTAAACCGTATAGATAAAAAGCTTATAAAAATCTCCACAACATTCTCTTAATAACCTTCGTGAATTACTTCTTGGATTGGAGGAATTTTGACAGAGAACTAGGAAGCGATAATCGCCCTTGATTTTTTTAATTGGCGGCGCGCTGAGTTATCAGGGGGGTAGACTAGAGTTTTGATGTTTATATATTATTAATTTATTATTATTTAATAAATTAATTTCCAATCTTACATGTTTAACACAACGAACTCTAAATCAAACCCAACAACTGTCTCCCTTAGCTAATTACCCCCATTCCGAACACAATGGGATATGTATCGTAAGCCGATTCGACAGTTTCAATCAATTTTCATCAAAATCAAAATATAACTCTATATATTAAATTTGAACGCACATTTCAATTTACTGGGGTCACATACTAACTGGAAAAATTCCCGAAAAATATTTTCTAGCTTCGTATTGACGATATAGTCCCAACAAAACTAGTTTCGTCGAATTCTAAGACCGTTTGAAAAATGGCCGTTTTCCAGTCGATTAAAATCAACTTAAACTAGTCAAACACGTTTTCCTTTGCCACGCTCACATATTGATACGAAAAATTATGAAATCTGAAACCTAGCAATAATTTGACATCGCGGATCCAACAAAAGTGGTTTCGTCGAAAACCGAGGTCTTTTGCAAAATGGCTATTTTCAAGGGCCTTTATATATATTAAAAAATATATAAATTCCACAGCGACTTTTCAGAATTTTAAACTGGACATATCTATCAACTTCTAAACTGAAATCTCAGTTTCTTACATCCATTAGAATGATATCGTCAAACAGATTTAGATATTTCTTGTTTTGTCCAATTTCGACTTAAAACGAATTATGTATATTCATTTGAAATTCGAAATCCAATTTTCAAACTACTGCGCCATTTCAGGCTCATTATATAATAAAAATATATTTATTCGTTTTTAACTTCGTCAAAAATAAATTTTCCGTCGTTATTATTTAAAATAATCAAAATCCTTCAAAATCGCCAAAATAAAAATTTTAAATTGGCTCAGTATTTCCGGGTTGTTACAATCTAAACCACTTAAAACTTTTTGTCCCCGAAAAGGAACGAAGCCGAAAGTTGTTTAACTAATCAACTCAACTTTCATTGTTTTTTTTACGGCTTAAGTTCTTCAACTTTTCAGTTTCTAAGAACTTTCCAATTTTTTCCAAAATTTGGCAAACACCCTAAATTTTGGAAAAATTCCGCCATAACCTCCCCTGCACCGGGGACTTCGGGATATTTCATATAGCCTCCCATGGCCTTCTTCAATCCAAAATAAAAAGAAAAATCCAATCGACTCATAAAATTATCCAAACCCAAAAAAATACAACAAACATGTAACTATTTGTCGGGCAAACAATTTTATTCCTCTTCTCTAGCCTTCTTGCTATGACCTGTTCAATGTAAGTACATGTATATGCATGCAAATCCAAACAAATTTCAATTCAATTCACTATTTGATTCCATTTGGCTAAAGGTTCAACATATAATTAATCAAACAATAATCAAACAACACAACCAACGATCAATTAGTTGATTAGCTTTTCAAATTTATAACTTTGATATATATTCAAAAATCACATTTTTGATCCCAATTCACAACAATAAGCCATACCTAGTTTTGGTTCTCACAACAGTCTATGGAAATATATAAATATCACACTTTCGAAACTCGAATACCAATTATGATGATGTTCGAACTATAGCGATCATCAGAACCATCTCCGGGCGACTAGATTGTGATTCTATATCTATATAGTATATTAAAACTTTGTACACACGTGGATCAGACGTATATACAAAATCTTTATATACTTGATTGTCCAAATCATTATAAAATAAATAATCAAATCCGAATAATTGATTTAAATTTTCAAAACAAAATTTGTTTCATTTTAAAAATATACTCTTCACACTCGTTCTAGGATACTACTGATTCCATCTCTAACGGGTCATTCCCATTGGATATTACTAATCCAATCTCTAATGAATTCTTTCGTATGGTTCTAATGTGTCTTGTTCTCTGAGCTTTGTAAACCAAAGCTCTGATACCAAATGTAACGACCCAAACTTCCTCGGTAAGGAAAGTCCGGATAATCTGAGGACAAGACACAAAAGAACGCAGACAGAAGAACATTTCATTGTATATTACAACAATTCCATCAGAATACAAGAATATACAGAGTAAGAATAAATATTACACAGAAAATATCAGAGATTTAAATTACATTTAAATACATCGCAGCAGAAAAATAATACAATACACAACTAGAAGTAATACACGGATACAGAGCTTTCCGAGTATCGTCCCAGCTGTAAATCAGGATCCTGTGAATATAAATCTGCAAAACCAAAACTACTAGCTGCCCGTGTCAAAATAAGGGCACCCAGAGTTTAGGTTAAAATAATGAACTCCAGGTCAGTCATGTGACTGGTATGAGAACTAAAACAGTTATTTATCTTTATTTTAAAGTTAGGTAAATCAAGGGACCACGCCATATAACATGGAATGGACTTCCTCCCAAGAACACCAGTGCATAAAACAAACAGCGCAATGCTAAATAAAGAACAATGAAGCTATTATAAGACCCAAGTCCCATCACACAATGCAACGCAAGCCGGAGGATAGGGTTTTTACCTTACAATAGCCAAAGAATGCTTGATACGCTAAATTTCATGTTTTTAATTCTTAATCAAACTCCAACCGTAAATTAGTAAGAGAACGATTCCCTAAGTATTAACCCTGAAGGCCGAAACCAACATCAGACCAATACCCAGGAAACCACCCATCTTAGCTCGTTTCTAGTTAGTTTCTAATTTTATATACAATCATAAATATCAATCATAGGCGGCATGAATGTCCCATACCACTATGTCGCCAAATATAGGTATAAATTCAAAACCGCAAAATATCGTATTGGAAGTTGGATTATCATTTATGATATGAACCGAGGCTAGGGATTGTCCTCACCGATTCGAGAGCCTCTACTCCGCCCCTCAGGAACAGAACGCATCGTCCCTTGGACTCAGGGCCAGTCCACCGATGTGGATTATAATTCCTGAACACTGCGTTTCCCCGCCCTATGGGGCATAAATGAGCCAACAAATGACTCCATCGGCTTCACCTAGTCACCTATATATCCAAGGCGCCTCGCAACAGCAACAACTACATAAGTCAAACTCGTCAGGGCGTGTAAAATCACTGATGCCACTTCTAACTAGAAGGAAACGAATGTCCCCTTTGATATCGTCTCCTGTTTTTGGTTCATACCGGGTGTGAAACTCGCGAATTAAACATTACACAAAGCTATGCCACAAAGGTCATGCTTTGATCAGCAACCACAAGACTTTGCTTTTCAACAGAAGCCTTGATCGTTTGCCACTTAGGCATGCCACACAGGCAATTCACTCTATGCGCTTGATATCCATCAGTATATAACCCCTGAGATCGTACGTCTCAGAGAAGGGCGTTAAGCAAGAGAATAAATTCTCCGCTGCCAAACAAATATATATTTAATAGAAATCAGTCATACAGAATAAAATCCAATGTCATACACACAGTCCATTTACAAGTTCGTTCTGGGTCTGAATGTGACGAAATGGAATCTCCCTCGATCCGAACCAGTCGCTAAACTGACCCAGACCGTTCGAAACGCCCTATCGCTTTGAGAACACGACAAAACAGAACCGCAGACGGAAGATCATTTCATTGTATTTACAACAATTCCATCAGATACAAGAATATACAGAGTATAAATGAATATTACACAGAAATATCAGAGATTTAAATTACATTTAAATACATAGCAGCGGAAAATAATACAATACACAACTAGAAAGAGATATACGGATACAAAGCTTTCTGGATATCGTTCCAGCTGTAAACCAGGATCCTGTGAATATAAATCTGCAAAACCAAAACTACTAGCTGCCCGTGTCAAAATAGGGGCACCCAGAGTTTAGGTTAAAACAATAAACTCTAGGTCAGTCATGGGACTGGTGTGAGAACTAAAACAGTTATTGATCTTTATTTTTAAAGTTCGGTAAATCAAGGGACTACGCCGTATAACACGGAACGGGTTTCCTCCCAAGAATACCAGTGCATAAAACAACAGCGCAATGCTAAATAAAGAAAAATAAAGCTGTTATAAGACCCAGGTCCTATCACACAATGCAACGCAAGCCGGGGGATAGGGTTTTTACCTTATAATAGCCAAGAATGCTTGATATGTTTAAAAGAAATCATTTGATACTATTATAAGTGTATAGTGTATAAAACAACTTCAAATCATAAGTATCAATCATAGGCGGCATGGGTACCAGATATCATGTCGCCATACTAGTTCTACAAATAAAACCGCAAATGTCAGGTATTTGGAAATTGGGTTTCCATCTATGAACCGAGGCTAGGGATCGTCCTCTACTGATTCGAGACGCTCTAGCCTGTGTCTCAGGCAAGCGCGCAGGCAAGCCTTGGAGCGACAGGGCCGGTCCACCGATGTGGATTATTATGCCTGAACAATACGTCTCCACGCCGTTTGGGGCGTCAATGAGCCAACGAATGACTCCATTGGACCCGGATCGTCCGATCAAACCGAGGCGCCTCGCAACAGCAACAACCACACAGGTGAAAAGTATATAAATGTCAGGGCTGGTAGGTCACTGACACCACCCTAGCTAGAAGGAAACGCATGCCCTCCCTGATGTCCTCTCCCGTTTTTAGTTCACAACCGGGGTGCGAAACTCGCGAAGTAAACATTACACAAAGCTATGCCACAAAGGCTGTGCTTTGATCATCACCAAAAGACTTTGCTTTTCAACAGAAGCCTCGATCAATTGCCACATAGGCATGCCACATAGGCAATTCACTCCATGCGTTTGATATCCATCAATATATAACCCCTGAGCTCGTACGTCTCAGAGAAGGGCGTTAAGCAAGAGAATAAATTCTCTGCCGCCAAACGGATATATATTTAATAGAGATCAATCACACGGACTAAAATCCAATGTCAGACACACTGTCCATTTGCAAGTCCGTTCTGGGTCTGAACGAAACCGGAGGCACCTAGTACCCTGCATATCCATCGATCTCCAAGTACATCTGGATGATCACCAACTGTTTCCATCTTCTTGGGTGTACAGCCCAATCAAGATCATCAGTAATCCTCCAAACGATGTGAAGACCTCCGGCCTTCAACCACCGTCTTCATCTTCGACTTATCGTCGTATCAGTTATTCAGAATGGGTTAAACCCGGTCTTCCTGAACAACTCGCGTATACTTTAAATAAGTGTTACACAAACACACATACGCCTCATTCCAATTCATCAGTCACTAACCGTAAATTAATCAAGAGAATAATCCCCCAAATATTAACCCCGAAGGCCGAAACCTACATCAGATCAATATCCAGAAAACCGTTCTACTTAGCTAACCGACAGTTAGTTTCTAAATTTCACATTCATAGGGAAAGGTTCCCATTAATTTTATCCAAGATAAATTCCTTGAATTTATTCTCTAATCTCCTTTTGAATTTCGATTCAACTAGTCGAGATTAACGAACCTTATCGAAGTAATCATTTGTTTTAATTTCCCAATCCCAACCTATTCATCCCATGAAGTAAAACTGGTAATACTTCATATCTAACACCACGGTGTTATCGGTAAATTCAATTACCATTTCACGTTCAAATCCAATTAAAGATTTAACTATCGCCTGGAGCAAAACTGGTGATACTCCATTCTCGATCTTTTCAATCTAATTAAAGATTCATTAAAACTCCACTTAGTTTTAATCTGTGACTGGGTTAAAGAATCAGTGTCATTTAAAACACGGTCCACAATAAACCCAAAATCACATTCATTAATTATCGGGTTAAAGAACAATTGTTATTTAAAACACCATTCACGATAAACCCAAAAATCAATATCAATTCAATTTCAATTAAATATTATTTAATTGGTACTCTTCATTAGATCTAAATAAAAAGAATTAATCTTTTCTCAACTGGGTTCAAGAACAGTGTTAGTAAAGACACCATTCACGACAAACCCAAATCACATTTGATATTAAATACAAGGCTTTGAATAGAAAATATCCCGGCTTATATTCAGTATCAAATTCTACGACCAACAAATATCGTATTGGAAATAACAATATATATATCTATATCTTTCAAATTTCCATAACCACATCTGTATAATCACGAAATCCAACATCGAAATATTCCGAAGACAATTTCGATTCAAATACATCCCAATGCAATCATTGGAAATTCTGGTTATTTTCAAAACCATTTCAAATTCAATTTATTTATTGCGTTTTTTACAGGTCCCTAATAACTTTCAAAATAAATAAAAAAACCCGCGGATACTTTTCCATACGTTTCCGGTCCCTAAAATTAGATGCCGCCCAAAATTTTTGATCCCTTCGCCTGCTCCTCACGTCCCCTTTGCCTTTTTCAATTTCTGGCCAAAAAAAATGCGCTCATGCATAAAAAAAAAAAAAAAAATTCTAAAATCTGGAAATAATCCCAGGAGCCCACGCAAATCGAAAAAAAAAAGTTGCATACATGTATGCAACTATTGCTGATAGTTGCATACATGTATGCAACTTTTTAAATACACATGCAAATAAAATTTGCAAGCCTGCTGAATAACTGCATACAAGTATGCTGTTATTCAGAATAGCTGCATACTTGTATGCAGTAATGCGTTGAAGGCCGAAGACATGGCAATATGTGCATACTTGAATGCATATTTTCTGCATAACTGCATGCTCGTATGCACATATACAAGCATGCGTGCTTTTCATGCGGAAACCGAATACATGCATGAAATCATGCATGTATTTCAGAAAATCTGCATACATGTATGCATATATGCTGCTGTATGATGCGGAATTGAAATAGATGCATACATGTATGCAACTATTTGAAATATGTGCATGTTTTCATGCATTTTACTGCATTTTTCGCTGTTTTGTGTATTTTTTGATTTTGACGTGTTTGTTGATTGATTTTCCACCTGATTTTTTTTGGCGTGAACATGTTTTATTTAATTATGAATTTACGTGATTTTTTTATATTTTTTTATATTTTTTTTATATGTTTTTGAAAAATAGGGACCTAATTTACAATAAGTTTAGGACCGGATGTGAGCCTAATTAAGTTTGCTTTTAGGGACCTGAGCCTTATTTTCACTAAAAATAAATCGAATTATAATTCTAGTTCAAAACTAGTTCATTTCGATAAAAATCTATTTTTATCTTTTCAAATATGGAGTTTTTCATCCCAATTTTTCCCAAATCATTTCTTATGATTTTACACAAATTATTACTATTTTTAATAATTTTATTAAGGCCCGTACAGTCGATTTCCATCATCGGCCATCGACCTGCACTTACAGCGACCTTTTTCAAATTTGATTTGGACGTATCTCCAAATCCAACCGTTAGATTTCAAATTTCAAATATCCGTTAGAAATCTTTTTTCGATACGAACTCAATGGTTCTAGTTTTAGGAGAATCCGACGGTCGGATCTCCCGTAATGTCCGTTTGAAATAAATGGTCAAAATTCGCGAACTGCCGCGGCGCGGCGCGTTCTATTCAGGATATTATATTATATATATAATATATATAATATATATTTCGTCGATTGCTATTTAAAACGAATTATATAGATAGTTTTGAATTCGTTTCAAAAACATTTTCAACTTCCATTTCAATTCAAATCAAAATTGAATTCTTCATTATAAATTCGTTTTAAAATTCATTTCTATTTAATTCAAATTTCAATTCAATTCGAATTCATTTCAATTCGGTTTCAATTCAATTCGAATTCGTTTTCCATTCGATTCGAATTTGTTTTCAATTCAATTCTAATTCGTTTTCAATTCAATTCGAATTCGTTCTCAATTCAATTCAATTCAAATTGGTTTTCAATTTAATTCAAATGCATTTCGTTTTCCATTCGATTCAATTCAAATTGGTTTTCTATTCGATTCAATTCAAATTTGGTTTTCTATTCAATTTGAATTCAATTCGTTTTCCATTCAATTCAAATCAAATTTCATTTCAAAATATTCGATTTTGAAATCACTTTTCAATATTCGTTTTAAAATGAATAAAATCGCTATAAATATCGTTCACGTCAAAATGGCGTCAATCTAATCAACACGGCTTCATATATTGATATTTTCAAATATTCCATTTCGAATATTTCTTTTTCAAATATTTCTATTTTAAAACTGGAATGAGGCCCAATCAATTACCATATAATGTTAATTATGTGGATTTTCTACAACACATGTATATATCAACAACGATGAATAATCAACCATCATCCAAAGTGCATTCTACACTGTATAAGCATCAAATATAAATATTCAACGCTTATAACAGTATGTCAATCAATCGATCGACATACAACTAAACAATCGGGATTAGTGTATTTCAAATATCATCCCAATACCCGTGTGGGGTTTCAAACAATCAAACAAAGATTTTATTTGTGCAGTTGGGCGATGTGTAAAATTTATCGTCCCAATCAATGTCCTTCAAATAGGTGTACGTGAACAAACCGTCCGATTTGTAAATGAATATTTATTTATTCACATTCACGTTAAAAATTATATTTTTAACGATCAAACTATTTTATTCAACTTATGAATATTCTATTCGGTTCATTTATTTAATAAAATGTTATCTTTATTTTTCTAACTTATTTTTAGAAAATTTCGGCGGCATAACGGCACGATACTAGAAACGGAACAAGGCCTAGCCTTATCCCCGGTCTAGTGAAGGCCCACGCCATTCACACATCAATCAAATCAATTTCATTTCACCAAACAATTCAATTCAAACCAAATAATCTAACCAACTACACAACCAAAAAATTAAACAAACAAGCCATTCATGATCTGTGGATGACGGGTGTCGGGTGCTACTAAACACCGTCTGCATCCTAGTATATATATATAACTAGAAAATTAAATTAAAGAATGAGAAATTCTCACCAATAGCTATTCCAACTCCATGACTCTTCATTTAGAGAAATCATCGCCATTCTCACCCTTTGTCGCTTTCGTTACCCGTATTCTCTACATATGTAGAAATCGAACTTTTACTTCGCTATTCAATATATAAAAATCGAATTTTTACTTCGCTACTATGTAGATAAAAATTCTATCTTTATCACGCTATTATTCATATAAAGATTTCGCCTTTTCAATTATAAAGATTTCGCCTTTTCAAATATAAAGATTTCGCCTTTTCAAATATAAAGATTTCGCCTTTTCAAATATAAAGATTTCGCCTTTTCAATTATCTCATTATAAAAATCAAATTTTTATTTTGCTACACAGATAAAGATGATATTTCTAATATTCCTATCATGTATTTTTAATTCTCTACATAAACAAAAATCATATTTTTATCCTTCTACCATATGAAAGATTATATTTTTAATACTTTACTTTATAAAAATCATATTTTTATATTCCTATTCAAATAAAAATTATATTTTTCATTCTCTACATAAAATAAAAATTATATTTTATAGTTTAAAATTCATGGTTGTTTACAATAAAAATTGAAAACGAAATCCATGTTACTCACATACCAAAAATCAGATTTTATACACTAAGAAAATCAGTTAAGAAAAAGTAAAACAAAAGTAAATAAATAAATAAAACTCACGTTAGTCAATGGAGGAGGGAAGGTTCGCTGGTCGGAGCTCGTCGGTGGGGTGGAGAAGAGTCTGATGCGGCGGTGGGCCAATGGAGGGGCGGCTACGGCTATTACTGGCGGAGGAGGATTTGGGTTCGGTTTTCGGTGAGGAGGGTGTTCGGGTGGGTGCCTGGAAGGGAGGAGACGCTAGGGGGAGGGGTGCGGTCGCCCTCTTGGGTGGCGGCGAGGTGGCCAGCCCCTAACGGCGGTGGCGAATGCGGGGGCGAGGCGCGATTGGCTTAGGTTTTTTTTTCTTTTCGTTCTGAAACGAATTGGGGGGTCGATCTGAATAAGGAGAGGGAAGGGGGAGATTTTAATTTTTAATTTATTTAATTATTTAATTTCCAAAAAGCAACTTTTATTTTCGAACTCGAAATCACGCCCACCGACTGCCGTCCATAGCTAATTACCCCCATTCCGAACACAATGGGATATGTATCGTAAGCTGATTTGACTGTTTCAATCAGTTTTCGTCAAAATCAACGTATAACTCTATATATTGATTTTGAACACGCATTTCAATTTACTGGGGTCAAATACTAACTCTAAAAATTCGCGAAATTTTTTTTCTAGCTTTGTATTGACGATACGGTCCTAACAAAACTAGTTTCGTCGAATTCTGAGACCGTTGGAAAAATGGCCAATTTCCAGTCGATTAAAATCAACTGAAACTGGTCAAACGCGTTTTCCTTTGCCACGCTCACATATTGATTCGAAAAATTATGAAATTTGAAACCTAGCAATAACTTGACATCACCGATCCAACAAAAGTGGTTTCGTCGAAACCTGAGGTCGTTTGCAAAATTTCCATTTATAAGGGCCTGAATTCCATAGCGACTATTCAGAATTTTCAACTGGACATATCTTTTGATTCCCGCTATGAAATTTCGATTTTTCGGATTCGTTGGAAATATATTATCAATTAGATCCTATTATTTTTGGTTTCGCTAAAATCCGGTTTATTTTGCACCCGGTATTTTCAATTGAAGTTTGAAATCGAATTATCGAACTACCGCGCCATTTTCAATTCTATTTATAATTAAAATAAATATTTATATTCTAAAGACGAACTATATAATATATACGCTCGAATTCTATTCAAAATAAATTTCTCATCGATATTATTTAAAATAATTCATTTTAAATGTTCAAAATTCATTACAATTGCCAAAATAAAAATTTTAAACTAGCCTAGATTTTCGGGTTGTTACAATCTCCCCCACTTAAAACTTTTCGTCCCCGAAAAGGAACAAAGTCGAAAGTGGTTTGATTAATCAACTCTACGTTCAATCTGGCTTCCATTCTCCAACTTTTCAGTTTCTGAGAATTTTCAAATTCTTCAAAAATTTGGCTAACACCCTAAATTTTCGAAAAATTTCGCCATAACCTCCCCTGCACCAGGAGCCACGGGAAAATCCAGAAATTGCCATATAGGCCTTCTGATCTCAAAAAGAAAAAGAAAAAGCCAAGCGGCTAGCCAATAGGCTCATAAAATTATCATCACCCAAACAAAACAGTAAATTATGTAGTAAACATGTACCTATTTGTCGGGCAACAAATTTTATTCTCTGCTCTAGCCTCCTTGCTATGACCTGTTCAATGTAAGTACATGCATATGCAAGAAAATGCGACCAAATTTCAATACAATTCACTATTTGATCAAATTGGCTACATGGTTAAAATTTTAATTAATCAACCAATAATCAAACAACACAACCATCAATCAATTAGTTGATTAGCTTTTCAAATTCATAACTTTGATACATAGTCAAAAATCAGATTTTTGATGCCAAATCACAACAATAAGCGCTATCTAGTTTTTTTTTTTTTGGTTCTCACACCAGTCTAATGGAAATATATAGAAATCCCACCTTCGAAACACGAACATAAGTTCTGATGATGATCGATCAATCATCAGAACCATCTCCGGGTGTCTAGAATGTGATTCTATATCTATCAAGTATATTAAAATTTCAAATACACGTTTGCAAGGCGTATATGTAAAATCTTTATATACTGGACTGTCCGAATCAATATAAACTAAATAATCAAATACGAATAATTGATTTTAAATTTTCAAAACAAAATTGGTTTTCATTTTAAAAATATACTTTTCACACACGTTCTAGGATACTACTGATCCCATCTCTAACGAGTCATTCTAATTGGATATTACTAATCCAATATCTGATGAATCCTTTCTTATGGTTCTAATGTGCCTTGTTCTCCGAGCTTGGTAGACCAAAGCTCTGATACCAAATGTGACGAAAAGGAATCTCCCTCGATCCGAACCAGTCGCTAAACCGACCCAGACCGTTCGAAACGCCCTATCGCTTTGAGAACACGACAAAACAGAACCGCAGACGGAAGAACATTTCATTGTATTTACAACAATTCCATCAGATACAAGAATATACAGAGTATAAATGAATATTACACAGAAATATCAGAGATTTAAATTACATTTAAATACATAGCAGCGGAAAATAATACAATACACAACTAGAAAGAGATATACGGATACAAAGGTTTCCGGTTATCGTTCCAGCTGTAAACCAGGATCCTGTGAATATAAATCTGCAAAACCAAAACTACTAGTTGCCCGTGTCAAAATAGGGGCACCCAGAGTTTAGGTTAAAACAATAAACTCCAGGTCAGTTATGGGACTGGTGTGAGAACTAAAACAGTTATTGATCTTTATTTTTAAAGTTCGGTAAATCAAGGGACCACGCTTTATAACACAGAACGGGTTTCCTCCCAAGAATACCAATGCATAAAACAACAGCGCAATGCTAAATAAAGAAAAATGAAGCTATTATAAGAACCAGGTCCTATCACACAATGCAACGCAAGCCGGGGGATAGGATTTTTACCTTATAATAGCCAAGAATGCTTGATACGTTTAAAAGAAATCATTTGATACTATTATAAGTGTATAGTGTATAAAACAACTTCAAATCATAAGTATCAATCATAGGCGGCATGGGTACCATATATCATGTCGCCATACTAGTTCTACAAATAAAACCGCAAATGTCACGTATTTGGAAATTGGGTTTCCATCTATGAACCGAGGCTAGGGATCGTCCTCTACCGATTCGAGACGCTCTAGCCCGTGTCTCAGGCAAGCGCGCAGGCAAGCCTTGGAGCGACAAGGCCGGTCCACCGATGTGGATTATTATGCCTGAACAATACGTCTCCCCGCCGTTTGGGGCGTCAATGAGCCAACGAATAACTCCATCGGACCCGGATCGTCCGATCAAACCGAGGCGCCTCGCAACAGAAACAACCACACAGGTGAAAAGTATATAAATGTCAGGGCTGGTAGGTCACTGACACCACCCTAGCTAGAAGGAAACGCATGCCCTCCCTGAGGTCCTCTCCCGTTTTTGGTTCACAACCGGGGTGCGAAAATCGCGAAGTAAACGTTACACAAAGCTACGCCACAAAGGCCGTGCTTTGATCATCACCACAAGACTTTGCTTTTTAACAGAAGCCTCGATGAATTGCCACATAGGCATGCCGCACAGGCAATTCACTCCATGTGTTTGATATCCATCAATATATAACCCCTGAGCTCGTACGTCTCAGAGAAGGGCGTTAAGCAAGAGAATAAATTCTCTACCGCCAAACAGATATATATTTAATAGAGATCAATCACACGGACTAAAATCCAATGTCAGACACACAGTCCATTTGCAAGTCCGTTCTGGGTCCGAACAAAACCGGAGGCACCTAGTACCCTGCATATCCATCGATCTCCAAGTGCATCTGGATGATCACCAACTGTTTCCATCTTCTTGGGTGTACAGCCCAATCAAGATCATCAGTAATCCTCCAAACGATGTGAAGACCTCCGGCCTTCAACCACCGTCTTCATCTTCGACTTATCGTCGTATCAGTTATTCAGAATGGGTTAAACCCGGTCTTCCTGAACAACTCGCGTATATTTTAAATAAGTGTTACACAAACACACATACGCCTCATTCCAATTCATCAGTCACTAACCGTAAATTAATCAAGAGAATAATCCCCCAAATATTAACCCCGAAGGCCGAAACCTACATCAGATCAATATCCAGAAAACCGTTCTGCTTAGCTAACCGACAGTTAGTTTCTAAATTTCACATTCATAGGGAAAGGTTCCCATTAATTTTATCCAAGATAAATTCCTTGAATTTATTCTCTAATCTCCTTTTGAATTTCGATTCAACTAGTCGAGATTAACGAACCTTACCGAAGTAATCATTTGTTTTAATTTCCCATTCCCAACCTATTCATCCCATGAAGTAAAACTGGTAATACTTCATATCTAACACCACGGTGTTATCGGTAAATTCAATTACCATTTCACGTTCAAATCCAATTAAAGATTTAACTATCGCCTGGAGCAAAACTGGTGATACTCCATTCTCGATCTTTTCAATCTAATTAAAGATTCATTAAAACTCCACTTAGTTTTAATATGTAACAGGGTTAAAGAATCAGTGTCATTTAAAACACGGTCCACAATAAACCCAAAATCACATTCATTAATTATCGGGTTAAAGAACAAGTGTTATTTAAAACACCGTTCACGATAAACCCAAAAATCAATATCAATTCAATTTCAATTAAATATTATTTAATTGGTACTCTTCATTAGATCTAAATAAAAAGATTTAATCTTTTCTCAACTGGGTTCAAGAACAGTGTTAGTCAAGACACCATTCACGACAAACCCAAATCACATTTGATATTAAATACAAGGCTTTGAATAGAAAATATCCTGGCTTATATTCAATATCAAATTCTACGACCAACAAATATCATATTGGAAATAACGATATATATATCTATATCTTTCAAATTTCCATAACCACATCTGTATTGTAACACCCCGCATTTCTGTTAATACTAATATTCACAAATTAAAAGAATTAATATTGAGAATTTGCACGAAATAGCCTTAAAAAGGCATATAACAAATTTGAGATATGTGAATTGCCTTAAAAGGCGAAAAATGGAATTAAGACATTAATTGGAAAATTAATGTGTAGAAATGGTCATAAGTTAATTATGGATTAATTTCAATTCATGAATAGGTGCGTGTGTATATATATATATATATATATATATATATATGGGCAGTGAATGTAAACATGAATAGAAGTTTATTAATTTGCTGAGTCACTTCTGACTCATTGCTGAGTCAATAAGATAAACCCCATCCGGTTTGAATGGCTGCGGTTATTTCTAGGTTAAATCTAATGGCCTAAATGAATCCTAACATCTATAAATAAGTGGGTAGACTCTAACCCTAAATCACTTGAGAAATTGTAGAGCTACCGACATGCCGTTGCCATGGAGTTCAGCATAGCCGTCACAAACTAAAGAAGAAGAAGGCCTAATCTACAAACTAAATCTACTCAAATCAAATCAAAAGCTCTCTCTCTTTCTATTTATCTTCTTTAAAATTGTGAGTATGATGAATCTCACAATATTATTATAAAATAATTTGATTAATTTATGAATGGATCACAAGAAAGTGATATGAATTGTTATGTATTTTAAATTATGTTGTGGATCTCTTGTTATGCTATTATGTTATCATATATATGTTGTTATGTTGTAGTGATTATGTTGTAAATAATCTTATGCTATGTCATATGTGATTAATCATGCTATGCTATATTGTAAATCATATCATGCTATGTTGCAAATTATGATATGCTATGTTGTAAATCTTATATATGTTGTAGATCTCATATTATCACATATGTTGAAATACTTATGTTATATGATAATGATGTCATGTTAAGTTGTGTTGAATCATACAAGTTGTAAAATCATGATGTTAGTATTTATGCGAATTGGATCATGTTTAAAGTTTATGTTTTTTTTATAATAGATCTTGAATATGGGAATTTGCCTATTGGGTTAGGTGTACCCATATACATGAATCTACAAATTAATTGGATCTTGAATATGGGAATTTGCCTATTAAGTTAGGTGTACCCATATACATGAATCTATGATTAAATGAATTTTGATTTTTGGGAATTTGCCTATTGAGTTAGGTGTACCCATATAAAACCATATTGTTAATGATGTTGATTCACACATGTCCTATACAAGTTTATGAAATTTGATCAAAATCATATTATGTGAATTATGAATAAGTTGACACCCTTAGATCCATGACATGTATAACCTTATGCAAGTTGTAATGTATGCAAGTTTTACCCCTTGTTATGATTTATTTAGTCACATATATATGTTGTTGTTGTGAATATTTTCTTTTATGCTATGAGTTAGACTAATCGAGTCTAGCATACATTTTGCGAATAAACGTTCAAACGTAGGGTAGGGGTAATATTAGGAAATTAATAAATTGGGGTGCAATTGATATGATTTTGCATGCCTTAAATGGATGTCCATAATTGAGTCAATTATGGACATTGTTAAATTTGGAATTAATTAATAATTCAAGTAGGGAATTATTAAAATTGGGGAAAGTGGATTATTAATAATAATCAATGCTTAGGACACGAGGTTGGACCCGTTTGGGACGTAAACCTGCCCGGACCCGCCCGGCAAATCCAGTAGTCACAAATGTCGGCCCAATGTGAGAGGTCCTAGGCCCAAACTAAAGCATAATAGTTGTAAAGACACGAGGTTAGACTCTTTTATGGTGTAAGACTGCGCGGACCCGCCCGGCAAATCCAGCTGCCATAAATGCCCGTCTAATGTGAGAGGTCTTTATGAGGTTATGGCCTTAATGAATTAAGAAATACTTAGCCATATAATCATGTAAGGTGGGACATGGGGGTTAAGTAGGTGCCTTGGGTGGCATGAGGAATCTAGTGGTTGCCTTTAGAGGCATTTGAAATACGATTAGACTTAACCAAATAAACATGTAAATGAACATGACTAAATGGGTTAAGTGGATGGACTAATGGGACAAGCTTGGGTGGAATGCTTGTGGGAAATAATGGGGGCCCATTTCAACCAGTATCCCAAAACGTATCTTTGTGGGCTCGACCCAAGTCGAGGACGGGACACGCATACTGGGTTTGACTATAAGAGGCTAAAACAGGGAGCGGTGGCAACGCAAGTCCAACGGGTTTCATATGCGTGTGTGGACCCGGGCTGGTAGGTAAGACGTTGTTGCATCATGTAGGTATAAGCCGTGCATCTCCGTTATATCGGGTTGCCACTTTAGGGGAATGATACACCTCACTGTGGGGCCAGCACGGGTATCTACGAGTAGGGAGCCGATCGAAAAATGGAAAGTGGGGTACACCTAGTGGAGATAGGGGCAGGTGGCACCTATGTAGTCAGCTAGGAGTACGTAAAGCCATTAAGAAAGTTTCTAAGTGAAGCTAGGTGGAATCAATCTTTAGGGTGACTGGTGTGGTGCAGTATAGTGTTTATCCTTTAGTATTTAGGAGCGCCTATAACGTTTCCTTTAGCGATTGTATATGTCCTTAATCTGCTCTTTCATAGACATTTCCTTGTTTTCCAGCTTATGCCTTAGTCCAGTTATTTTGATAATAGTATTGTAGAATTATCATACTCGCCAGACTTTATGTCTGACCCCCCCCCCTCTTTTTCATCTTTTTCTCCCTTCAGGTCCTCAGGTTGGGCCAAGTTCCAGTGGAGTCTGATTGGATTGCTTATCTCCTGGAAAGCTTGGACTGCTGAAGTAAAGTCCATCTTGTTATCTTTCTTTTTAATGGCTATTTATGTAATGGGATTATGTACTTGTTTTATCAAGATAGATATTGTACTTGACTTTGATTATGGTGTTATGATGTAATCAAACATGTTTTGACTTCTGCTGCAATTGAAATAAAGTTTTTAAATTTCCAAGTACTATTTTATATCTTTCTTGTTGAAATTTTACTGTTCTATATTCACCTAAAACCCCCATAGAAGTTAATGCATTCACTTTGTGAGTGACATTAATGGACGTGGGGTGTTACATGTATAATCACGAAATCCAACATCGAAATATTCCGAAGACAATTTCGATTCAAATCCATCCCAATGCAATCATTGGAAATTCTGGTTATTTTCAAAACCATTTCAAATTCAATTTATTTATTTAAAAATAAATCGAATTATAATTCTAGTTCAAAACTAGTTCATTTAGATAAAAATGTATTTTTATCTTTTCAAATATGGAGTTTTTCATCCCAATTTTTCCCAAATCATTTCTTATGATTTTACACAAATTATTACTATTTTTAATAATTTTATTAAGGCACATACAGTCGATTTCCATCAGCGGCCATCAACCTGCACTTACAGCGACCTTTTTCAAATTTGATTTGGACGTATCTCCAAATCCAACCGTTAGATTTCAAATTTCAAATATCCGTTAGAAATATTTTTTCGATACGAACCCAACGGTTCCGGTTTTAGGAGAATCCGACGGTCGGATCTCCCGTAATGTCCGTTTGAAATAAATGGTCGAAATTCGTGAACTGCCGCGGCGCGGCGCGTTCTATTTAGGCCATTATATTATATATATAATATATATAATATATATTTCGTCGATTGCTATTTAAAACGAATTATATAGATAGTTTTGAATTCGTTTCAAAAACATTTTCAACTTCCATTTCAATTCAAATCAAAATTGAATTCTTCCTTATAAATTCGTTTTAAAATTCATTTCTATTCAATTCAAATTTCAATTCAATTCGAATTCATTTCAATTCGGTTTCAATTCAATTCGAATTCGTTTTCCATTCGATTCGAATTCGTTTTCAATTCAATTCGAATTCGTTTTCAATTCAATTCAATTCAAATTGGTTTTCTATTCAATTCAAATCCATTTCGTTTTCCATTCGACTCAATTCAAATTGGTTTTCTATTCGATTCAATTCAAATTTGGTTTTCTATTCAATTTGAATTCAATTCGTTTTCCATTCAATTCAAATCAAATTTCATTTCAAAATATTCGATTTCGAAATCACTTTTCGATATTCGTTTTAAAATGAATAAAATCGATATAAATATCGTTCACGTCAAAATGGCATCAATCTAATCAACACGGCTTCATATATTCATATTTTCAAATATTCCATTTCGAATATTTCTGTAACAACCCGAAAATCTGGGCCAGTTTAAAATTTTTATTTTGGCAATTTTAGCGAATTTTGAATATTTAAAATAGATTATTTTAAATAATATCGACGAGAAATTTATTTTGAATATAATTAGAACGTATATGTTATATACGTCGTCGTTAGAATATAAATAATTATATATAATTATAAAAGGAATTGAAAATGGCGCGGTAGTTCGATAATTCGATTTCAAACTTCAATTGAATGTACCGGGTGCAAAACAATCCGGATTTTAGTGAAACCAAAAACATTAGGATCTATTCGTGAATATCTTTCCAACGGATCCGAATAATCGAAATTTCATAGCGGGAATCAAAAGATATGTCCAGTTGAAAATTCTGAATAGTCGCTATGGAATTCAGGCCCTTAAAAATGGAAATTTTGCAAACGACCTCGGATTTTGACGAAACCACTTTTGTTGGATCCGCAGTGTCAAATTATTGCTAGTTTTCAAATTTCATAATTTTTCGAATCAATATGTGAGCGTGGCAATAGAAAACGTGTTTGACCAGTTTTAGTTGATTTTAATCGACTGGAAAATGGCCATTTTTCAAACGGTCTCAGAATTCGACGAAACTAGTTTTTTTAGGACCGTATCGTCAATACGAAGCTAGAAAATATTTTTCGAGAATTTTTAGAGCTAGTATGTGACCCCGGTAATTTGAAATGTACGTTTAAAAATTCAATATAGTGATTTAAATGTAAATTTAACAGAAACTGATTGTAACAATCAAATCAGCCTACGATACATATCCTATTGTGTTCGGAATGGGGGTGAAACGTTATGGACGACATGCGGTGGGCCTCGTTACGAGGTCGTATGTAAAAGTCAACTATTAGCAAAATTAAAATAATAATAAAAATAAAATAAGCCTTTCTCTCTCCCCTCCCCCTTATTTCATTCTGCCCCCCCCCCTAATTCTTCATTCGCTTAGAATCAAAAAGAAAAAAAAAACCGAACGAACGAAGATGGAGGCCGCCACCACCGCTCCTACCACCATCGCCAAACCCCAACCCCAGCGTCGCCGTTCTCCAGCCCTCCTCCCCTGGCCTCCAGCGACCTCGTCGAATTCCCCCCAGTCCCCAAACCCTTGACCCCACCGTGTAGCCTCCAGTTCTTGCATCCGCACCGGTGGCAGCAGCGCCAAGATCGGAGGTCTGACAGCCTCTGACATCCGTTCGTCCTTCGCCGGTCATCTCAGGCGAGCCCGCCAGTCTTCGGTGAGCAACTGCAACGCGCCCCTCTGCAATTCCATCAACGTTTTTCCCTTCCCGCTGTGAGTTTTTAACCTCTTTTGATTTTGATTTTTAGTTTATAAAATCATACGGTTTTTAAATATGTAAAGACAAGATTTTTATCATCAAGAAATAAAAATATGATTTTTATATATTGAACTTCGAAATAAAAATATGATTTTTATATATTGAACTTCGAAATAAAAATATGATTTTTATATATTGAACTTCGAAATAAAAATATGATTTTTATATATTGAACTTCGAAATGAAAATATGATTTTTATATATTGAACTTCGAAATAAAAATATGATGTTTATATATTGAACTTCGAAATAAAAATATGATTTTTATATATTGAACTTCGAAGTAAAAATTCAGTTTTTATATATTGAATAGCAAAGTAAAAATGTGGTTTTTACATATGTAGTGGTTACGACAACGAAGATGATAAAAATGCGACAACGATGAAGATTTCTATCAATGAAGTGCCGTGGAGCTAGGATAGCTATTGGTGAGAATTTCTCACCTTTCAATTTCTTTTTTTCTAGTTATATATATATACTAGGATGCAGACGGTGCTTAGTAGCATCCGACACAATCGTCCACAGACCATGGACTTGTTTGTTTGATTGCAAAAATTAGTTGGATTAATTGATTGAAATTGAATTGTTTGGTGAGAATGAATGGATTTGATTGATGTGTGAATGGCGTGGGCCTTCACTAGTCCGGGGATAAGGCAAGGCCTTGTCCCGTTTCTAGTATCGTGCCGTTATGCCGCCGAAATTTTCTAAAAGAAGTTAGAAAAATAAAAAAATATCATTTTATTTAAAGAATGAACTGAATAGAAATTCATATGTTAAATAAAATGTTTTATCGTTAAAAATATAATTTTTAACGTGAAGTGAATAAAATAAAATATTCATTTACAAACCGGACGGTTTGTTTATGTACACCTATTTGAATGACATTGATTGAGACGATAAATTTTACACATCGCCCAACTGCACAAATAAAATAGGTGTTTGATTGTTTGAAACCCCACACGGGTGTTAGGATGAAATTTGAAGTTCACTCATCCTGATTGATTAAATATGTCGATCGATCGATTGACAGGCTGTTATAAGCATTAGATATCTATATTTGATGCTTATACAGTGTAGTGCACTTTGGTTGATGGTTGATTATTTTTCGATGCTATTATACATGTGTTGTATGAAAATCCATATAATTAACTTTATATGGTGATTGATTGGGCCTCATTCCAATTTAGAAAATAAAGATCAATATAAAATAAAGGTTCATGTGTTGACAGTACTCATCCATTGAGATTGGTCATGTGTTGAACGAAATATTTTAGTAATAAAATTTACATCTTTATCAATATAAAATAAAGGTTCATGTGTTGACAGTACTCATCCATTGAGATTGGTCATGTGTTGAACGAAATATTTTAGTAATAAAATTTACATCTTTATCAATATAAAATAAAGGTTCATGTGTTGACAGTACTCATCCATTGAGATTGGTCATGTGTTGAACGAAATATTTTAGTAATAAAATTTACATCTTTATCAATATAAAATAAAGGTTCATGTGTTGACAGTACTCATCCATTGAGATTGGTCATGTGTTGAACGAAATATTTTAGTAATAAAATTTACATCTTTATCAATATAAAATAAAGGTTCATGTGTTGACAGTACTCATCCATTGAGATTGGTCATGTGTTGAACGAAATATTTTAGTAATAAAATTTACATCTTTATCAATATAAAATAAAGGTTCATGTGTTGACAGTACTCATCCATTGAGATTGGTCATGTGTTGAACGAAATATTTTAGTAATAAAATTTACATCTTTATCAATATAAAATAAAGGTTCATGTGTTGACAGTACTCATCCATTGAGATTGGTCATGTGTTGAACGAAATATTTTAGTAATAAAATTTACATCTTTATCAATATAAAATAAAGGTTCATGTGTTGACAGTACTCATCCATTGAGATTGGTCATGTGTTGAACGAAATATTTTAGTAATAAAATTTACATCTTTATCAATATAAAATAAAGCTTCATGTGTTGACAGTACTCATCCATTGAGATTGGTCATGTGTTAAACGAAATATTTTGATAATAACAACTATTTTGAAAAAGAAATATTTGAAATAGAATATTTGAAATAGAAATATATGAAGCCGTGTTGATTAGATTGACGCCATTTTGACGTGAACGATATTTATATCGATTTTATTCGATTTCGAAATGAATTGAATTGAAAACGATTTCGAAATGAATTGAATTGAAAACGATTTCGAAATGAATTGAATTGAAAACGATTTCGAAATGAATTGAATTGAAAACGATTTTGAAATGAATTGAATTGAAAACGATTTCGAAATGAATTGAATTGAAAACGATTTCGAAATGAATTGAATTGAAAACGATTTCGAAATGAATTGAATTGAAAACGATTTCGAAATGAATTGAATTGAAAATGATTTCGAAATGAATTGAAAACGATTTCGAAATGAATTGAATTGAAAATGATTTCGAAATGAATTGAAAACGATTTCGAAATGAATTGAATTGAAAATGATTTCGAAATGAACTGAATTGAAAACGATTTCAAAATGAATTGAATATATAACGATTTCGAAATGAATTGAATATATAACGATTTCGAAATGAATTGAATATATAACGATTTCGAAATGAATTGAATATATAACGATTTCGAAATGAATTGAATATATAACGATTTCGAAATGAATTGAATTGAAAACGATTTCGAAATGAATTGAATAGAAAACGAATGTGATTTCAATTGAATATATAACGAATTTGATTCGAATAGAAAACCAATTTGAATTGAATCGAATATAAAACCAATTTGAATTGAATCAAATAGAAAACGACTTTGGAATTGAATTAAATTGAAAACGAATTCAAATTGAATTGAAAGCGAATTGAAATGAATTCAAATTGAATTGAATTTTGAATTGAATAAAAATGAATTTTAAAACGAATTTATAAAGAAGAATTCAATTTTGATTTGAATTGAAAAGAAAGTTGAAATTGCTTTTGAAACGATTTTAAAACTATTTATATAATTCGTTTTAAATAGAAATCGACGAAGTATATATTATATATATTATATATATATAATATAATGGCCTGAATAGAACGCGCCGCGCCGCGGCAGTTCGTGAATTTCGACCATTTATTTCAAACGGACATTACGGGAGATCCGACCGTCGGATTCTCCTAAAACCAGAACCGTTGGGTTCATATCGAAAAGAGCTTTCTAACGAATGTTAGAAATTTGAAATCTAACGGTTGGATTTGGAGATACGTCCAAATCAAATTCGAAAAAGGTCGTTGTAAGTGCAGTTCGATGGCCGTTGATGGAAATCGACTGTACGGGCCTTGATAAAATTATTAAAAATAGTAATAATTTGTGTAAAATCATAAGAAATAATTTAGGAGGAATTGGGATGAAAAACTCCATATTTGAAAAGATAAAAATAGATTTTTATCGAAATGAACTAGTTTTGAACTAGAATTATAATTCTATTTATTTTTAAATAAATAAATTGGATTTGAAATGGTTTTGAAAATAACAAGAATTTCCAATGGTTGCATTGGAATGGATTTAAATCGAAATTGTCTTCGGAATATTTCGATGTTGGATTTCGTGACTATACAGATGTTGTTATGGAAATTTGAAAGATAGATATATATATCGTTATTTCCAATACGATATTTGTTGGTCGTAGAATTTGATATTGAATATAAGCCGGGATATTTTCTATTCAGAGCCTTGTATTGAATATCAAATGTGATTTGGGTTTGTCGTGAATGGTGTCTTCACTAACACTGTTCTTAAGTCCAGTTGAGAAAAGATTAAATCTTTTTATTTAGATTTAATGAAGTGTACCAATTAAATAATATTTAATTGAAATTGAATTGATATTGATTTTTGGGTTTATCGTGGACAGTGTTTTAAACAACACTCGTTCTTTAACCCGATAATTAATGGAATGTGATTTTGGGTTTATCGTGAACTGTGATTTAAATGACACTGATTCTTTAACCCAGTGAAAGATTAAAACTAAGTGGAGTTTTAATGAATCTTTAATTAGATTGAAATCATCGAGAATGGAGTATCACCAGTTTTGCTCCAGGCGATAGTTAAATCTTTAATTAGATTTGAACGTGAAATGGTAATTGAATTTACCGATAACACCGTGGTGTTAGATATGAAGTATTACCAGTTTTACTTCATGGGATAAAATCAGTGATTACTACGGTAAGGTTCGCTAATTCCGACTAGTTAAATCGAAATTCAAAGGAAGATTAGAGAATAAATTCAAGAAATTATCTTGGATAAAATTAATGGGAACCTTTCCCTATGAATGTGAAAATCAGAAACTAACTGTCGGTTAGCTAAGCAGAATGGTTTTCTGGATATTGATCTGATGTTGGTTTCGGCCTTCGGGGTTAATATTTGGGGAATTATTCTTTTGATTAATTTACGGTTAGTGACTAATGAATTGGAATGAGGCGTATGTTGTGTTTGTGTAACACTTTTATAATATATACATGAGTTATTCGGAAAGACCGGGTTTATCCCATTCTGAATAACTGATACGACGATAAGTCGAAGATGAAGACGATGGTCGAAGACCAGAAGTCTTCACGTCGTTTGGATAATTACTGATGATCTTGATTGGGCTGTACACCCAAGAAGATGGAAATAGTTGGTGATCGTCCAGACGTACTTGGAGATAGATGGATATGCGGGGTACTAGGTGCACCCGGTTTCGTTCAGACCCAGAACGGACTTGTAAATGGACTGTGTGTCTGACATTGGATTTTAGTCCGTGTGTTTGATCTCTATTAAATATATATCTGTTTGGCGGCGGAGAATTTATTATCTTGCTTAACGCCCTTCTCTGAGACGTACGAGCTCAGGGGTTATATACTGATGGATATCAAACGCATGGAGTGAATTGCCTGTGTGGCATGCCTAAGTGGAAATTGATCGAGGCTTCTGTTGAAAAGCAAAGTCTTGTGGTGATGATCGAAGCACGGCCTTTGTGGCGTAGCTTTGTGTAACATTTACTTCGCGAGTTTCACACCCGGTATGAACCAAAAACGGGAGAGGACCTCAGGGAGGACATGCGTTTCTTTCTAGCTAGAAGTGGCGTCAGTGGTTTTACACGCCCTGACGAGTTTGACTTGTGTGGTTGTTGCTGTTGCGAGGCGCCTCAGATTGATCGGTCGTTCTCGAACCGATGGAGTCATTTAGTTGGCTCATTTACGCCCCAAAGGGCGGAGGAACGTATTGTTCAGGCACTATAATCCACATCGGTGGACCGGCCCTGTCGCTCCAAGGGGCAGTTGCGGCTGTTCCGGAGACATAGGCTAGATTGTATCGAATCGGTAGAGGATGATCCCTGGCCTCGGTTCATAGATGGAAATCCAACTTCCAAATACGTGACATTTGCGGTTTTATTTGTAGAGCCTAGTATGGCGACATAGTGGGATGGGGCATTCATGCCGCCTATGATTGATACTTATGATTTGAAGATGTTTTCTACAATGTACACTTATAATAGTATCAAATGATTTGTTTTAAACGTATCAAGCATTCTTGGCTATTATAAGGGAAAACCCTATCCTCGGCTGCGTTGCATTGTGTGATGGGACCTGGGTCTTATAATAGCTTCATTTTTCTTTATTTAGCATTGCGCTGTTGTTTTATGCACTGGTATTCTTGGGAGGAAACCCGTTCCGTGTTATACGGCGTGGTCCCTTGATTTACCTAACTTTAAAATAAAGATTTATAACTGTTTTAGTTCTCACACCAGTCCCATGACTGACCTGCAGTTTATTGTTTTAACCTAAACTCCGGGTGCCCTTATTTTGACAAGGGCAGCTAGTAGTTTTGGTTTTGCAGATTTATATTCACAGGATCCTGGTTTACAACTGGAACGATATCCGGAAAGCTTTGTATCTATATATCTCCTTCTAGTTGTGTATTGTATTATTTTCCGCTGCTATGTGTTTAAATGTAATTTAAATCTCTGATATTTCTGTGTAATATTCATTCATACTCTGTATATTCTTGTATTCTGATGCATTGTTGTAATATATAGTGAAATGTTCTTTTTATGCGTTCTGTTGTGGCTTGTTCTCGAACTATCCGACGCTTTCCTTTACGGGGAAGTTATGGGTTTTCACATTTGGTATCAGAGCTTTGTTTTACAGAGCTCGAGAACAAGGCACATTAGAACCATACGAAAGAATTCATCAGATATTGGATTAGTAATATCCAATGAGAATGACTCGTTAGAGATGGGATCAGTAGTATCCTAGAACGAGTGTGAAGAGTAAAAATTTTTTTAAAAAAATGAAAACAAATTTTTGTTTTGAAAATTTAAATCAATTATTCGTATTTGGTTATTTATTTATATTGATGTGGACAATCCAGTATATATAGATTTTGCGTATACGTCTGATCCGCGTGTATTCAAAGTTTTAATATATTGGATAGATATAGCATCACACTCTAGTCGCCCGAAGATGATATTGATAATAGCGATCGCATCATCAACATTTATGTTCGAGTTTCGAAGGTGTGATTTTCTATATATTTCCATTAGACTGGTGTGAGAACCAAAACTAATATAGCTAGAATACATTGTTGTGATTTGGCACCAAAACATGATTTTTTGTATATGTATCAAAATTATGAATTTGAAACGTTAAATTCACTAATTGATTGATGTTTGTGTTGTTTGTTCATTTGTTTGCTAATTTTGAACCATTATGCTTAATCGAACCAAATATTGAACTATATTGAAAATTGGTCGCATTTGCTTGCATATACATATACTTACCTTGAACAGGAGGTCATAGCAAGGAGGCTAGAGCAGAGAATAAAATTTGTTTGCCCGACAAATAGGTACATGTTTACTACATAATTTACTGTTTTGTTTGGGTGATGATGATTTTATGAGCCTATTGGCTAGCCGCTTGGCTTTTTCTTTTTCTTTTTGAGATCTGAAGGACCGGGGAAGCTATTTGAAATTCCCCGATGCTCCCATTGCAGGGGAGGTTATGGCGAAATTTTTCGAAAATTTAGGGTGTTAGCCAAATTTTTGAAATTTTTGAAAATTCTCAGAAACTGAAAAGTTGGAGAATGGAAGCCAGACCGAACGTAGAGTTGATTAATCAAACCACTTTCGACTTCGTTCCTTTTCGGGGACGAAAAGTTTTAAGTGGGGGAGATTGTAACAACCCGAAAATCTGGGTGTGACGGCCCGCCCCGCACCAGCCTGCATTTACTCCAAAAGTGCGCTGTACACATGCCCAACTAGCACGGGACGGTCATCAGGAGAAAGGATAGAAGAGAATGGACTAATCAAGGAACCTGTAGAATGTCTCACAGCGCATGGGATAAAATATAATAATAAAATACTTGACATAAAACAGGCGAGACAGTGCATAAGTTGATAACTAATAATCAATGTCAACATCAAAGCAGCGGAAATCCAAATACAACTTTTTACAACTTTCCCAAATTTACTGTCTCTAACAAAAGAAAACTAAAGTAGAAGATGCACCACCAATGCCCAAGCAGTGATCTTCAACAACACAGGGAGAATACTATATATATTACGTGGAAGCCTCCTGCTCGTCTCCGGATCATCTACCCGTGCATCACTAGCTAACCTGTCTCTAGTCTGCTCGTGTGAGCACCCAGAGTAATAAGAAGAGACATAAAACTCTGGGTCAGACATAAAGCCTTGTGTTAGCGATAAGCATCTAAACAGAATGATAACAGGTATACTAAACCATACCTGAACCTGGACCTACAACCAAAGAGTTAGTACCATATACCGTACAATACTCCAAGGTGCCATAATGAATAGTGTAAAGAATACGGGGGTGGGGTGTGTATGTCATAATGATAGCAAACAAATCAACCATAGCAACCATCCTCACATCTCTCACTCAGTGCGTAAAGCGTACGACATCTACCACTTTGGAACACTAGACAAATTGAGGTAACGACGAATCCCGACTTGTAGAAACCCTGCTGTGACCAAGCCAAACACTTGGAGTCATGACCAAACATTTCAATGACCCACTTCATTGGTCGTAGCCCTTGGTTCTACCGATGCCATAATGGCCCTGAATCCGCCTTCGTACCTCCTACCATAGTGGTCCAAAGCTATAGACGTCGATAACTCCTTGGCACGCGTCCCGCAGCAAAGCCCAACCATGAAGCGAACTCGTTGATTCCCATCTGAATCTTAAGCTCTAACTTCTCATTTGGACTTCCTTTGCATCTCGGGTTTGGTCGAATTGGAGTGGGTCTTCAGAAGAGTTGTCGCGCATTAACAGTCTTAGGATTCGGTTCGGTTCTGTGACGGCCGGGAATTTCGCTCGATCCGAATCAGTCGTTAAACCGATCTAGACCGTTCGAAACCCCTGAACGTTGAGAACATGACCAATCAGAACACAAACAGAAGAACATTTCATTGTATATTACAACAATGCATCAGATTACAAGAATATACAGAGTATAAATGAATAAATATTACACAGAAATATCAGAGATTTAAATTACATTTAAATACATAGCAGCGGAAAAATAATATAAAGCACAACTGAAGGTGATATACGGATACAGAGCTTTCCGGATATCATTCCAGCTGTAAACCAAGATCCTGTGAATATAAATCTGCAAAACCAAAACTACTAGCTGCCCGTGCGAAAATAGGGGCACCCAGAGTTTAGGTTAAAACAATAAACTCCAGGTCAGTCATGTGACTGGTGTGAGAACTAAAACAGTTATTTAAAACTTTACTTTAAAAGAGAGTAATTCAAGGGACCACGCCGTATAACACGGAACGGGTTTCCTCCCAAGAATACCAGTGCATATAGATAAACAACGCAATGCTTTTTCGAAAAATGAAGCTGTTATAAGACCCAAGTCCCATCACACAATGCAACGCAAGCCGGAGGATAGGGTTTTACCTTATGACAGCCAAACATGCTTGGTACGTTTAAAACAAATCATTTGATACTATAATAAGTGTATAGTGTCAAAACATTTCAATCATAAATATAAATCATAGACGGCATGAGTGCCCCATCCCACTATGTCGCCATACTAAGCTCTACAAATAAAGCCGAAATACACGTATTGGAAATTGGATTCCGTCATGAGTCGAGGCATGGGTCAAGCTCCTCTCCGCGTTCGAGACACTCTAGCAAATGCCTCAGGATTACGCACACTGGGTAACCCCTGGATCTTCAGGGCCGGTCCTCACTTACGTTAGAGGATTAGTTATTCCTGAACACACGTTTCCCGGTCCTTACAGACCTATAATCGAGGCGCCTCATCCAACAACCACAAAGGTGAAAAGTATATATATGTCAGGGCTGGTAAGTCACTGACACCACCAAAGCTAGAAAGAAACGTCGTGCTCTCCCTGCAGTCCGTATCCCGTATATAACTCATACCGAGGTGTGAGGCTCGCGAATTCACGCTATACACAAAGCTGCCACGTAGGCTGTGCTTTGATCATCAACCACAATACTTTGCTTTTCAACAGATGCCTTGATCATTGCATCTTAGCATGCCACACAGGCAATTCATGCCATGCGACTGATGTCCATCGATATACAACCTCTGAGCTCGTACGTCTCAGAGAAGGGCGTTAAGCAAAAGAATAAATTCTCCGCCGCCAAACAGATGTGTATTTAATAGAAATCTATCAACACAGAATAAAATCCAGTGTCAGACACACAATCCATTTACAAGTCCGTTCTGGGTCTGAACGAAACCGGAGGCACTTTCCTCGCATATCCATCCATCTCCAAGTACGTCTGGACGACCACCAACTATTTCCATCCTCTTGGGTGTACAGCCCAATCAGGATCGTTAGTAATTGCCCAAACGATGTGAAGACTTCCGGTCTTCCACCACCGTCTTCATCTTCGACTTATCGTCGAATCGGTTATTCAGAATGGGTGTAAACCCGGCCTTTCCGAACAACCCGCGTATATTAAAAACAAATGTTACAAAAACACAACATACGCCTCATTCCAATTCATTAGTCACTAACCGCAAATTAGCTAGAGAACAATTTCCCAAACATTAACCCCGAAGGCCGAAACCAACATCAGATCAATACCCAGGAAACCATTCTTCTTAGCCAACCTACAGCTAGTTTCTAAATTCCACATTCTTAGGGAAAGATTCCCATTAATTTTATCCAACATAAATTCTTTAAAATTTATCCTATAATCTTCCTTTGGATGTCGTTTAAAACCAAATTATGGTTTTTCCAACTAGTCGAGATTAGCGAACCATAACGAAGTAATTATTTATTTTATTTCCCAATCCCAACCTATTCATCCCATGCAGCAAAACCGGTAATACTCCATATCTAACACCGTGGTGTTATCGGTAAAATTAATTACCATTTCACGTTCAAATCTAATTAAAGATTTAACTATCGCTTTGGAGCAAAACTGGTAATACTCCATTCCCGCTCATTTCTAAATTTGATAATTTAGATTATAGATTCACATTTCAATCTAATTGCAGATTCGTTAGAACTCCTTTTACCGGGTTAAAGAACTAGGTGTTATTTAAAACACAGTTCACGACAAACCCAAATCACATTCTATTTGTTATCGGGTTAAAGTACTAGTGTTATTTAAAACATTGTTCATGATAAACCCATTTCAAATTCAATCAAATATATTAGAAATTCTGATTATTTAAAACCCCTTTTTAAATCTAATTTATTTATTTAAAAATAATTAGGTTTTAAATTTAGTTCAAAACTAGTTCATTTCGATAAAAATCTATTTTTATCTTTTCAAATATGGAGTTTTTCATCCCAATTCTTCCCAAATCATTTCTTATGATTTTACATAAATTATTACTATTTTTAATAATTTTATCAAGGCCCGTACAGTCGATTTCCAACAACGGCCATCGAACTGCACCTATAGCGACCTTTTTCGAATTTGATTTGGATGTATCTCCAAATCCAACCGTTAGATTTCAAATTTCTAATATTCGTTAGAAATCTCTTTTCGATACGAACCCAACGGTTCCGGTTTTAGGAGAATCCGACGGTCGGATCTCCCGTAATGTCCGTTTGAAATAAATGGTCGAAATTCACGAACTACCGCGGCGCGGCGCGTTCTATTCAGGCCATTATATTATATATATATATAATATATATAATATATATTTCGTCGATTTCTATTTAAAACGAATTATATAAATAGTTTTAAATTCGTTTCAAAAACAATTTCAACTTCCATTTCAATTCAGATCAAAATGGAATTCTTCTTTATAAATTCGTTTTAAAATTCATTTCTATTCAATTCAAATTTCAATTAAATTTGAATTCATTTCAATTCGTTTTCAATTCAATTTGAATTCGTTTTCAATTCAATTCAATTCAAATTGGTTTTGTATTCGATTCAAATTCATTTTCTATTTAAATCAAATTCGTTTCGTTTTCTATTTGAATCAAATATATTATATATTCAATTGAAATCAAATTGGTTTTCTATTCCATTCAATTCGAAGTCGTTTTATATTCAATTCAAATCGAAATCGTTATATATTCAATTGAAATCAATTTGGTTTTCTATTTCATTAAATTCGAAATCGTTTTATATTCAATTCAAATTGAAATCGTTATATATTCAATTCATTTCGAAATCGTTATAAATATCGTTCGCGTCAAAATGGTGCATCACTATTCAACACGGCTTTATATATTCTATTTCAAATATTTCTTTTTGTCAACACACGACTAATCTCAACGAATGAGTATCGTCCATGTGTGACTATTTTTGTTAAAATACTTCGTTCAACACATGACTAATCTCAACGGATGAGTACAGTCAACACATGAACCTTTATTTTATATTAATAAAGATGTAAATTTTATTATAAAAATAATTCGTTCAACACATGACTAATCTCAACGGATGAGTACAGTCAACACATGAACCTTTATTTTATATTGATAAAGATGTAAATTTTATTATAAAAATAATTCGTTCAACACATGACTGATCTCAACGGATGAGTACAGTCAACACATGAACCTTTATTTTATATTGATAAAGATGTAAATTTTATAAAAATAATAATTCGTTCAACACATGACTGATCTCAACGGATGAGTACAGTCAACACATGAACCTTTATTTTATATTATTCTTTATCTTCTAAATTGGAATGAGGCCCAATCAATCACCATATAAAATTAATTATATGGATTTTCATACAACACATGTATATAATAACATTGAAAAAGGATCAACCATCAACCAAAGTGCACTACACTGTATAAGCATCAAATATAGATATCTAACGCTTATAACAGCCTGTCAATCAATCGATCGACATATTTAATCAATCAGGATGAGTGAACTTCAAATTTCATCCCAACACCCGTGTGGGGTTTCAAACAATCAAACACAGATTTTATTTGTGCAGTTGGGCGATGTGTGAAATTTATCGTCCCAATCAATGTCCTTCAAATAGGTGTACATAAACAAACCGTCCGGTTTGTAAATGAATATTTTATTTTATTCACTTTCACGTTAAAAATTATATTTTTAACGATAAAACATTTTATTTCAACATATGAATTTCTATTCAGTTCATTTATTCAATAAAAATGATATTTTTATTTTTCTAACATATTTTAGAAAATTTCGGCGGCATAACGGCACGATACTAGAAACGGGACGAGGCCTAGCCTTATCCCCGGTCTAGTGAAGGCCCATGCCATTCACACATCTATCAAATTCACTAAACCATTCAATTCAAACCAAATAGTTTAACCAACTACATAACCAAACAATTTAACAAACAAGCCATCCATGGTCTGTGGATGACGGGTGTCAGGTGCTACTAAGCACCGTCTGCATCCTAGTATATATATATATATAACTAGAAAATTTAAATTGAAAGGTGAGAAGTTCTCACCAATAGCTATCCTAGCTCCACGGCTCTTCCTTTGCAGAAGTCTTCGTCGTTTCGCCTTCTTGTCACCTTCGTTGACCGTAGCCACTACATATGTAAAAATCGAATTTTTACTTTGCTATTCAATATATAAAAATCATATTTTTATTTCGAAGTTCAATATATAAAAATCATATTTTTATTATCTTCCTTATATAAAAATTATATTTTTACATCTACTTCTAATATAAAGATCGAATTTTTATACTTCCTATACTATAAAAATCTCTTCATTGATAATATAAAAATCTCGCCTTTGATTATATAAAAATCTCGCCTTTATCATATTAAAGATCTCGTCTTTAACTTGATAAAAATCACTTCTCTTTGTAAATTTAAAAAAAAAACCCAACTTTTCATATTTGCAAAACAATAATTTCTTTTGATTTATATATATACAAAACTGAATTCAACACCTGTTTTATCATTAAAACTGATTTTTATAATTATTAAAAACTAATTACCCTAAATTAAACAAATAAAAGAGGACTTACAGTAAAAGAAATCTCGAGGAGGGGGGGGGTTTCTTCTGCGCACGAAGCTGAGGGGAGGTGGTGGCGGAGGGCTTTGGCAGTCGGAGGCGGGTCCTCAGGTGGGTGGCGCGGTGGGTTTCGGGTTGAAGGCGGATGCGGTTCTGGGTCTTCCTGAATGGAGGAAGCGGGTCTCGCGCTGGAGAAGGGGGGGGGGGGGGGGAGAGGAGGAGGGCGGGCGCATCGATCGATGGTGGCTCGAGGCCCGGGGCGCGACGGGAGGAAGTGGCGACAGGGTTTTCGATTTTTCGCCTTTTTTTTTTTTACTTCTGAGCGTGTTGACTGTGAAAGTGAGGGAGGATAGAGATTTAAGGGATTATATAATATATATATATATATATATATATATTTAATTATTTTTAAATTCAAAAAGCAACTTTTTATCTCAAATTCAAAATCGAACCCACTGACTGTCATCCCTAGCTAATTACCCCCATTCCGAACACAATGGGATATGTATCGTAAGCTGATTCGATCGTTTGAATCAGTTTCCGTTGAATTTACATTTAAATCACTATATTGAATTTTAAACGTACATTTCAAATTACCGGGGTCACATACTGACTCTAAAAATTCTCGAAAAATATTTTCTAGCTTCGTATTGACGATACGGTCCTAACAAAACTAGTTTCGTCGAATTCTGAGACCGTTGGAAAAATGGCCATTTTCCAGTCGATTAAAATCAACTGAAACTGGTCAAACGCGTTTTCCTTTGCCACGCTCACATATTGATTCGAAAAATTATGAAATTTGGAATCTAACAATAATTTAACACTGCGGATCCAACAAAACTGGGTTCGTCGAAATCCGAGGTCATTTGCAAAATGTCCATTTTTAAGGGCCTGAATTCCATAGCGACTATTCGGAATTTTCAACTGGACATATCTTATCATTCCCGGTACGAAATTTCAATTGGTCGGATTCGTTGGAAAGATACTATCAATTAGATTCCATTATTTTTGGTTTCACTAAAATTGCCAAAATAAAAATTTTTAACTGGCTCAGAATTTCCGGGTTATTACAATCTCCCCCACTTAAAACTTTTCGTCCCCGAAAAGGAACAAAGTCGAAAGTGGTTTGATTAATTAACTCTACGTTCGATTTGGCTTCCATTCTCTAACTTTTCAGTTTCTGAGAATTTTCAAAATTCCAAAAATTTGGCTAACACCCTAAATTTTTGAAAAATTTCGCCATAGCCTCCCCTGCACCGGGAGCATCGGGGAATTTCAAATAGCTTCCCCGGTCCTTCAGATCTCAAAAAGAAAAAGAAAAAGCCAAGCGGCTAGCCAATAGGCTCACAAAATCATCATCACCCAAACAAAACAGTAAATTATGTAGTAAACATGTACCTATTTGTCGGGCAAACAAATTTTATTCTCTGGCTCTAGCCTCCTTGCTATGACCTGTTCAATGATATATATGTATATGCAAGCAAATGCGACCAATTTTTAATACAATTCAATATTTGGTTCAATTAGGCTAAATGGTTAAAAATTAGCAAACAAATAACAAACAACTCAAACATCAATCAATTAGTGAATAAAGTTTCAAATTCATAAATTGATATATATATATATATATATATATATATATATATATATATATACGGAAAATCTTGTTTTGATGCCAATTCACAACAATAAAGCTATTTATATTAGTTTTGGTTCTCACACCAGTCTAATGGAAATATATCGATATCACACCTTCGTTACTCGAACATGAATACTAATTACAACTAGTCAATCATCAGAATCATCTTCGGGCCACTAGAGTATGATTCTATATCTATCCAGTATATTAAAACTTCGAATATACGTTCATGACGCGTATATGCAAAATCTTTATATACTCGATTGTCCATATTCAAAATAAATAAATAATCAAATACGTTTAAAATGGTTTAAATTTTCTAAACAAAATTGTTTTCAATTGAAAAATATACTCTTCACACTCGTTCTAGGATACTACTGATCCTATCTCTAACGAGTCATTCTAATTGGATATTGCTAATCCAATATCCGATGAATTCTTTCGTATGGTTCTAATGTGTCTTGTTCTCGAGCTCTGTAAACCAAAGCTCTGATACCAAATGTGACGGCCGGGAATTTCGCTCGATCCGAATCAGTCGTTAAACCGATCTAGACCGTTCGAAACCCCTGAATGTTGAGAACATGACCAATCAGAACACAAACAGAAGAACATTTCATTGTATATTACAACAATGCATCAGATTACAAGAATATACAGAGTATAAATGAATAAATATTACACAGAAATATCAGAGATTTAAATTACATTTAAATACATAGCAGCGGAAAAATAATATAAAGCACAACTGAAGGTGATATACGGATACAGAGCTTTCCGGATATCATTCCAGCAGTAAACCAGGATCCTGTGAATATAAATCTGCAAAACCAAAACAACTAGCTGCCCGTGCGGAAAATAGGGGCACCCAGAGTTTAGGTTAAAACAATAAACTCCAGGTCAGTCATGTGACTGGTGTGAGAACTAAAACAGTTATTTAAAACTTTACTTTAAAAGAGAGTAATTCAAGGGACCACACCGTATAACACGGAACGGGTTTCCTCCCAAGAATACCAGTGCATATAGATAAACAACGCAATGCTTTTTCGAAAAATGAAGCTGTTATAAGACCCAAGTCCCATCACACAATGCAACGCAAGCCGGAGGAAAGGGTTTTACCTTATGACAGCCAAACATGCTTGGTACGTTTAAAACAAATCATTTGATACTATAATAAGTGTATAGTGTCAAAACATTTCAATCATAAATATAAATCATAGACGGCATGAGTGCCCCATCCCACTATGTCGCCATACTAGGCTCTACAAATAAAGCCGAAATACACGTATTGGAAATTGGATTCCGTCATGAGTCGAGGCAAGGGGCAAGCTCCTCTCCGCGTTTGAGACACTCTAGCAAATGCCTCAGGATTACGCACACTGGGTAACCCCTGGATCTTCAGGGCCGGTCCTCACTTACGTTAGAGGATTAGTTATTCCTGAACACACGTTTCCCGGTCCTTACAGACCTATAATCGAGGCGCCTCATCCAACAACCACAAAGGTGAAAAGTATATATATGTCAGGGCTGGTAAGTCACTGACACCACCAAAGCTAGAAAGAAACGTCGTGCTCTCCCTGCAGTCCGTATCCCGTTTTTAACTCATACTGAGGTGTGAGGCTCGCGAATTCACGCTATACACAAAGCTACCACGTAGGCTGTGCTTTGATCATCAACCACAAGACTTTGCTTTTCAACAGAAGCCTTGATCATTGCATCTTAGCATGCCACACAGGCAATTCATGCCATGCGACTGATGTCCATCGATATACAACCTCTGAGCTCGTACGTCTCAGAGAAGGGCGTTAAGCAAAAGAATAAATTCTCCGCCGCCAAACAGATGTATATTTAATAGAAATCAATCAACACAGAATAAAATCCAGTGTCAGACACACAATCCATTTACAAGTCCGTTCTGGGTCTGAACGAAACCGGAGGCACTTTCCTCGCATATCCATCCATCTCCAAGTACGTCTGGACGACCACCAACTATTTCCATCCTCTTGGGTGTACAGCCCAATCAGGATCGTTAGTAATTGCCCAAACGATGTGAAGACTTCCGGTCTTCGACCAACGTCTTCATCTTCGACTTATCGTCGAATCGGTTATTCAGAATGGGTGTAAACCCGGCCTTTCCGAACAACCCGCGTATATTAAAAACAAATGTTACACAAACACAACATACGCCTCATTCCAATTCATTAGTCACTAACCGCAAATTAGCAAGAGAACAATTTCCCAAACATTAACCCCGAAGGCCGAAACCAACATCAGATCAATACCCAGGAAACCATTCTTCTTAGCCAACCTACAGCTAGTTTCTAAATTCCACATTCTTAGGGAAAGATTCCCATTAATTTTATCCAAGATAAATTCTTTAAAATTTATCCTATAATCTTCCTTTGGATGTCGTTTAAAACCAAATTTTGGTTTTTCCAACTAGTCGAGATTAGCGAACCATAACGAAGTAATTATTTATTTTATTTCCAAATCCCAACCTATTCATCCCATGAAGCAAAACTGGTAATACTCCATATCGAACACCGTGGTGTTATTGGTAAAATTAATTACCATTTCACGTTCAAATCTAATTAAAGATTTAACTATCGCTTTGGAGCAAAACTGGTAATACTCCATTCCCGCTCATTTCTAAATTTGATAATTTAGATTATAGATTCACATTTCAATCTAATTGCAGATTCGTTAGAACTCCTTTTACTGGGTTAAAGAACTAGGTGTTATTTAAAACACAGTTCACGACAAACCCAAATCACATTCTATTTGTTATCGGGTTAAAGAACTAGTGTTATTTAAAACATTGTTCACGATAAACCCATTTCAAATTCAATCAAATATATTAGAAATTCCGATTATTTAAAACCCCTTTTTAAATCTAATTTATTTATTTAAAAATAATTAGGTTTTAAATTTAGTTCAAAACTAGTTCATTTCGATAAAAATCTATTTTTATCTTTTCAAATATGGAGTTTTTCATCCCAATTCTTCCCAAATCATTTCTTATGATTTTACATAAATTATTACTATTTTTAATAATTTTATCAAGGCCCGTATAGTCGATTTCCAACAACGGCCATCGAACTGCACCTATAACGACCTTTTTCGAATTTGATTTGGACGTATCTCCAAATCCAACCGTTAGATTTCAAATTTCCAATATTCGTTAGAAAGCTCTTTTCGATACGAACCCAACGGTTCCGGTTTTAGGAGAATCCGACGGTCGGATCTCCCGTAATGTCCGTTTGAAATAAATGGTCGAAATTCACGAACTACCGCGGCGCAGCGCGTTCTATTCAGGCCATTATATTATATATATAATATATATAATATATATTTCGTCGATTTCTGTTTAAAACGAATTATATAAATAGTTTTAAATTCGTTTCAAAAACAATTTTAACTTCCATTTCAATTCAGATCAAAATGGAATTCTTCTTTATAAATTCGTTTTAAAATTCATTTCTATTCAATTCAAATTTAAATTAAATTTGAATTCATTTCAATTCGTTTTCAATTCAATTTGAATTCGTTTTCAATTCAATTCAATTCAAATTGGTTTTGTATTCGATTCAAATTCATTTTCTATTCAAATCAAATTCGTTTCGTTTTCTATTTGAATCAAATATATTATATATTCAATTGAAATCAAATTGGTTTTCTATTCCATTCAATTCGAAGTCGTTTTATATTCAATTCAAATCGAAATCGTTATATATTCAATTGAAATCAATTTGGTTTTCTATTTCATTAAATTCGAAATCGTTTTATATTCAATTCAAATTGAAATCGTTATATATTCAATTCATTTCGAAATCGTTATAAATATCGTTCGCGTCAAAATGGTGCATCACTATTCAACACGGCTTTATATATTCTATTTCAAATATTTCTTTTTGTCAACACACGACTAATCTCAACGAATGAGTACCGTCCATATGTGACTATTTTTGTTAAAATACTTCGTTCAACACATGACTAATCTCAACGGATGAGTACAGTCAACACATGAACCTTTATTTTATATTAATAAAGATGTAAATTTTATTATAAAAATAATTCGTTCAACACATGACTAATCTCAACGGATGAGTACAGTCAACACATGAACCTTTATTTTATATTGATAAAGATGTAAATTTTATTATAAAAATAATTCGTTCAACACATGACTGATCTCAACGAATGAGTACAGTCAACACATGAACCTTTATTTTATATTGATAAAGATGTAAATTTTATAAAAATAATAATTCGTTCAACACATGACTGATCTCAACGGATGAGTACAGTCAACACATGAACCTTTATTTTATATTATTCTTTATCTTCTAAATTGGAATGAGGCCCAATCAATCACCATATAAAATTAATTATATGGATTTTCATACAACACATGTATATAATAACATTGAAAAAGGATCAACCATCAACCAAAGTGCACTACACTGTATAATCATCAAATATAGATATCTAACGCTTATAACAGCCTGTCAATCAATCGATCGACATATTTAATCAATCAGGATGAGTGAACTTCAAATTTCATCCCAACACCCGTGTGGGGTTTCAAACAATCAAACACAGATTTTATTTGTGCAGTTGGGCGATGTGTGAAATTTATCGTCCCAATCAATGTGCTTCAAATAGGTGTACATAAACAAACCGTCCGGTTTGTAAATGAATATTTTATTTTATTCACTTTCACGTTAAAAATTATATTTTTAACGATAAAACATTTTATTTCAACATATGAATTTCTATTCAGTTCATTTATTCAATAAAAATGATATTTTTATTTTTCTAACATATTTTAGAAAATTTCGGCGGCATAACGGCACGATACTTGAAACGGGACGAGGCCTAGCCTTATCCCCGGTCTAGTGAAGGCCCATGCCATTCACACATCAATCAAATTCACCAAACCATTCAATTCAAACCAAATAGTTTAACCAACTACACAACCAAACAATTTAACAAACAAGCCATCCATGGTCTGTGGATGACGGGTGTCAGGTGCTACTAAGCACCGTCTGCATCCTAGTATATATATATAACTAGAAAATTTAAATTGAAAGGTGAGAAGTTCTCACCAATAGCTATCCTAGCTCCACGGCTCTTCCTTTGCAGAAGTCTTCGTCGTTTCGCCTTCTTGTCACCTTCGTTGACCGTAGCCACTACATATGTAAAATTCGAATTTTTACTTCGCTATTCAATATATAAAAATCATATTTTTATTTCGAAGTTCAATATATAAAAATCATATTTTTATTATCTTCCTTATATAAAAATTATATTTTTACATCTACTTCTAATATAAAGATCGAATTTTTATACTTCCTATACTATAAAAATCTCTTCATTGATAATATAAAAATCTCGCCTTTGATTATATAAAAATCTCGCCTTTATCATATTAAAGATCTCGTCTTTAACTTGATAAAAATCACTTCTTTTTGTAAATTAAAAAAAAAAAAAACCCAACTTTTCATATTTGCAAAACAATAATTTCTTTTGATTTATATATATACAAAACTGAATTCAATACCTGTTTTATCATTAAAACTGATTTTTATAATTATTAAAAACTAATTACTCTAAATTAAACAAATAAAAGAGGACTTACAGTAAAAGAAATCTCGAGGAGGGGGGGGGGGTTTCTTCTGCGCACGAAGCTGAGGGGAGGTGGTGGCGGAGGGCTTTGGCAGTCGGAGGCGGGTACTCAGGTGGGTGGCACGGTGGGTTTCGGGTTGAAGGCGGATGCGGTTCTGGGTCTTCGTGAATGGAGGAAGCGGGTCTCGCGCTAGAGAAGGGGGGGGAGAGGAGGAGGGCGGGCGCATCGATCGATGGTTGCTCGAGGCCTGGGGCGCGACGGGAGGAAGTGGCGACAGGGTTTTCGATTTTCCACCTTTTTTTTTTTTTACTTCTGAGCGTGTTGACTGTGAAAGTGAGGGAGGATAGAGATTTAAGGGATTATATAATATATATATATATATTTAATTATTTTTAAATTCAAAAAGCAACTTTTTATCTCAAATTCAAAATCGAACCCACTGACTGTCATCCCTAGCTAATTACCCCCATTCCGAACACAATGGGATATGTATCGTAAGCTGATTCGATCGTTGGAATCAGTTTCCGTTGAATTTACATTTAAATCACTATATTGAATTTTAAACGTACATTTCAAATTACCGGGGTCACATACTGACTCTAAAAATTCTCGAAAAATATTTTCTAGCTTCGTATTGACGATACGGTCCTAACAAAACTAGTTTCGTCGAATTCTGAGACCGTTGGAAAAATGGCCATTTTCCAGTCGATTAAAATCAACTGAAACTGGTCAAACGCGTTTTCCTTTGCCACGCTCACATATTGATTCGAAAATTTATGAAATTTGGAATCTAACAATAATTTAACACTGCGGATCCAACAAAACTGGTTTCGTCGAAATCTGAGGTCATTTGCAAAATGTCCATTTTTAAGGGCCTGAATTCCATAGCGACTATTCAGAATTTTCAACTGGACATATCTTATCATTCCCGCTACGAAATTTCGATTGGTCGGTTTCGTTGGAAAGATACTATCAATTAGATTCCATTATTTTTGGTTTCACTAAAATTGCCAAAATAAAATTTTTAAACTGGCTCAGAATTTCCGGGTTATTACAGGTTCGGTAGTCATCACCTTCATCGGTTCAGGTCGGGAGTCATCACCTTCATCGGTTCGGGTCGGTCCTCCTTCCTTGTCATCTTTCCATTCGGTTCGGGTCGGGTACTCCACTTCTGGTCGGGTCGGTATCTTCCTCCGGGTCGGGTCGGGTGTCCTTCCTTCCAGCGCTCTGATCCGCTCCTTCATTTCTTCACTTATTCCGATCCGATCCCTCCTTGCCATCTGATCCGCGTGGCCTTCCCTCTTGCTAGTTCTCCCAAATGTTTACTTCCGATCCGATCCCTACGTCTCCAAGTCGATCCGATCTGGCCTCCAATTATTCTTCCGATACGATCCCCTTGTCCACTCCAACTCTAAGCAAACGGCCTTCCTTCTCGCCAAGCCTCCTCCAGTGACAAGTTCCAATCCAGTTCGAATTCCTTTGGTCAGTTCACAAATCCGATCCGACCCCTTACTTCGATCCGAACCGGTTCGGAACCTGCACACTTCTGCAACTTTCCAGCGAGCTTTCTATGCCATTCGACGGCATTTTCGACCAATCTAACTATTCTAATCAATCATAAAACGTACCATAGAGTCATAACAACATGTATGAACAATCTCAAACACCAAACAACAATTCAAATGAACCAAAATGGATCAAAAGTGGCTAAAACCTCACATTTTCCTATAATCCCTCTTAATCATGTTTAAGCATACAATTAGCAAAACACATCGAAATTAACCCAAATTTCTAACAGAGCCTTAAAACATTATTTTAAAATTTTAGGAATTTTTCCAGAATTTATTTACGTATAAATTCGCTAATCTTCACTAATTACCCTTAATTACCGTAATTAGTGCAAAAACTATGCAAATCACTCACCTTGGCCACAAATGAAACACCAAATCTGAAATACTCTTTGTTTGGGTCGAATTCCTATGTATAGCAGCAGCTCCAACCTTGCTTTGTTGCTATTTGGCCTTGCTTTGATGTAGTTTAGGCTTAATCTTCACTAAAAATGTGTTTTGGGGTGGTTTTAGAGGATGGAAGCCATTACTAAGGTCTCAAGAAGGTTTGTGGCGGCTCAAAACTGAAATGAAAGTGATAACCTAACCCTAATCAGTCTTCCTATACCTCTAAACCCGAAATTCCCCTGTGGGCCTGGATGCTAATCACCCGGTTAAGCCCAATTAAGCTGTTTCTCACCATCTGAAACTTGTTTCAGCCATATCTCCCAAACGGTGAGTCCGTTTGACTAATGTGACCACTCTACGGAAAGAGAAACCATCATCCAGAGCCAATGGAAGTGGTTTCAGGTCAAAATTCCTTTCCAATCAAAAGTTATGGCCAAAACAGTGCCAACTAGGGGTAAAATGGTCATTTAAAAATCGGGAAAAATCATGAACATGGGAAATGACCCCAGTAGTCGTCTCCCAAAGTTACATGACCATACGACTTCGTATGTGAAAGAAATAAATATTCTACGATCCTATGATGCGTAGAATGCGGGTCGTTACACTCTCCCCCCCTTAAGAAATTTCGTCCCCGAAATTCCTTAACCCAAAACATACAAAGGATCCCGCATGCCTAACAACCACGTACAACAATCAAACATGCAAAACAAGCAAACAAGCCTATCCTAGCATGCGGAAAACTAAATCGAAGTCAAAATCTTACCAGGCAAAGAGTTCTGGATAAGTCTTCCTAATGTTCTCCTCTGTCTCCCAAGTACAATCATTCTCGTCCACGCCCCACTGAACCTTGACTAGCTTCACCGCCTTCCTTCGAAGTTGCTTCATGTCGTACTCGACAATACGGGTCGGCTTGCGGTTCCCAACCGCCTCGGGTTCTACTTCGAAGTCCTCTAACTGATCAGGTGAAATAGTCATATCTGAGTCGTGAACGAATTTCCTTAGTTGGGAAACATGAAATACGTCGTGAACTCCCGCCATCTTCTCCGGTAAGTCAATTCTGTATGCTAAATTCCCGACTAGTTCAAGAACAGGGAATGGGCCAACAAATCTTGGTGCCAACTTGCCTCTCCTGCCAAATCGTATTACGCTCTTCAACGGAGAAATCTTGACAAACACCAAGTCGCCAACGGAGAATTTTAAGTCTCTTCTCCTCTTATCAGCATAACTCTTCTGCCTATCTTGGGCAGCCTTCATTCGTTGTTGAATGGTCTTGATTTTATCTGAAGTTTCCCTCACCACATCTGGCCCAAGCATAAACTTCTCGCCAGTCTCTATCCAACATAATGGTGAGTTGCACGGTCTTCCGTACAAAGCTTCAAACGGAGCCATGCCGATACTGGATTGGTAGCTATTATTATATGCAAACTCTACTAGATGCAAATGGTCATCCCATGATCCACCGAAATCCAATATACATGCTCTCAAGAGATCTTCCAAAATACGGTTCACCCTCTCCGTCTGACCATCGGTCTGAGGATGATATGCGGTACTGAGATGTAACTCTGACCCTATAGCCTCTTGTAAGCTCTTCCAAAACCCACTAGTGAACAACGAGTCTCGGTCACTCACAATGCTTTTAGGTACTCCATGAAATCTCACTACCCACTTCATATACAATTCTGCTAACTTAGCTGCCGTTCTGGTTGATTTGACTGGTATAAATCTTGCACTTTTAGTCAGTCGGTCCACAATCACCCAAATGCTATCATGTCCCGATCTAGTCCTTGGTAAACCATCGATGAAATCCATCGAGACTTGCTCCCATTTCCATTCGGGAATTTCTAAGGGCTGTAACAACCCACTAGGCTTCTTTTGCTCGGCTTTAACTAGCTGGCAATTCATGCACTTGGATATAAATTTCCCAATGTCTCTTTTCATTCCTTCCCAGTAGTAGGTCTGCTTCATGTCTCGATACATCTTATTACCACTGGGGTGTATAGTCAGCTTTGAGTGATGACATTCCCTAAGCACTTCATCTCTCAATCCATTGACATTGGGTACGACTAGTCTTCGATCCTTTCTAAGCCATCCATCTCGATCAAGCCCATACTTGTTCATCTCCTCATCGATACCCATCTCTAACTTGGAGATGATTTCCAATAGGTTAGGATCGTCCCTCTGACTAGAGCCGATTCGCTCAATCAAAGTGGGTCTGATCGTCAAACTTGCTAACATTTCTGGATCCAATTCGCACTTTGGTCTGAAATCAAACCCCGCGATAAACTCCAGTTGTTTCCATTCAAGGAACATAGCCCCTAAGCTGGCATGTCTTCTACTCAATGCATCAGCCACCGCATTGCCCTTTCCTGGTGTGTATGCGATGTCAAAATCATAGGAAGCTACGAACTCTAACCATCTCTGCTGACGGAGATTCAGATCTTTCTGAGAGAAGAGATACTTTAACGACTTATGATCTGTAAACAACTCAAATCTTTCTCCCAAGAGATAGTGTCTCCACATCTTTAACGCGAACACGATCGCTGCCAACTCTAAATCATGGGTAGGGTATCTTCTCTCGTGCGGTTTCAATTGCCGACTTGCGTAAGCTATAACCCTACCGCCTTGCATCAATACAGCACCCAGTCCGGTACCACAGGCATCCGTGTATACCGTCATCTCTTCATCCCCCTTAGGAATGACTAACACTGGTGCGCTTGTCAACTTGTCCTTTAGACTTTTGAATGCATTCTCGCACCTTTCATCCCAGACAAAAGCTTGATTCTTCTTGGTCAACTGCGTCAATGGTGCTGCTATCTTGGAGAAACCTTGGATAAACTTACGATAATATCCCGCTAACCCCAAGAAACTTCTTACATCTGTTGCATTCTTGGGCGTAGGCCAATCCTGTACCGTAGCCACCTTTGCCGGGTCCACGGCAATACCATTCTCTGATACAACATGGCCCAAGAACCTCACTTCCCTCTTCCAGAAGTGACACTTAGAAAACTTGGCTTTCAATTGGTGTTTTCTCAACACCTCCATCGCTACTCTTAAATGTTCCTTGTGTTCTTCCTCTGTCCTCGAATAGACCAAAATATCATCAACGAACACAAGGACAGACTTATTCAACTGATCTATGAAGTCCCTATTCATAAGATCCACAAAATATGCTGGGGCATTGGTCAGCTCGAATGGCATGACCAACCACTCATAAAATCCAGACGGCGTCCGAAATGCCGTTCTAGCTATACTTTTAGCTTCCACTCTAAGCTGATGAAAACCTGTCGCGAGATCCAACTGAGAAAATACTCTCGCGCCACTCAACTGATCAAACAAATCATCTATCCGCGGTAGAGGATACTTGTTCTTCTTCGTCACTTTATTCAACTCGCGGTAGTCTACACACAAACGAAGGGAACCATCCGCCTTGGTAGCAAACACAACTGGTGCTCCCCATTCAGAAGCACTCCTTCTGATAAATCCCTTCTTCAAAAGATCGCTGACTTGCACCTCGAGCTCTCGCTGCTCCCTTGGTGCCATACGACGAAGTGGCATCACTATATGTCTGGCGTCTTTTACCAAATCAATACGGAACTCAATCTCTCGGTGTGGTGGAAGTCCGGTCACTTCTTCGAAAACATCCGGATACTGGCCAACCACGGGCAAACCTGACAACTCACTATGCGGAATGTCGAGGGAGTTTAGAAAACTAGCCAATACCCCCTTACTGGGTAGACCACCGAACACTATCCTCCGCCCATCATCCGCTCTAGCTGTCACCAACAAGCCCTCACAGTCTACCACCACCCCGTATCTTTGGAGCCAATCTACTCCCAAAATAATGCCAAACCCGGTAAAGCCCAAAACAAAGCAATCACAAACATGCATCCATGACTCGATAAGACCACATTACGACAAATCATGCTAAGGCTAGTCGAACCACCAATCGGGTTCGTCACTACTAAAGGTCTATCGACAATCTCTGGCTCCAATCCCAACCTATCTACCAGGTCACTAGATATGAAAGAACTGGAAGCTCCGGTATCAAACAAAACTCTAACAGGAACATCATAAACAGAAAGCATACCTTGAATGACGACATTCTTTCCCTTCTCCGCCGCTGTTGGGGGCATTCGACGAAGAAGGAATAGCATTAAGAGCGTAGGCTTTCACCATTTGCTTTTCCTTAGGGGGCTGTGGACACTTGTCCTTGTGATGTCCCATTTGGCCACAGTTGAAGCACTTCCTATCCGCTGGCTTGGCCCGACAATTACTAGCATAATGGCCCTTCTTACCACAGCTGAAGCACTCCACATCTTGCTTATTCCTTTTCTTCTGGCCATCTTTTGTCTGATTCTGCTTTCTCTTATTCTGGGAACCACCCTTGCCTCCACCACTTGCTTGTGGTTTTGGCTCTCCTGCAGATGCAACCTCAGTCTTCGACTTAGGGTAGAGACTTTCTGATCTTAACGCTTTCCCCACAATTGATTCAAACGTCTCATCGATGTGGTTAATAAGTTTTTCCCCCAAGTACTGATCCAAACCAGTTATGAGTTTCTCATTCTTTTTCTCGGCAGTATCAATAAGAGATAACCCATATTTTGACAAAGTGTCAAATTCAGCAATATACTCCGAGACAGCTCTGCCATTCTGCTTGAGCTCCAAGAATTTCTTAAACAGCACTGACTTCTGAGCAGCTAGAATGAACTTCTCGCTAAAGCGAGCTTTAAACTGCTCCCAAGTAATATGATCTTCGGGAGTAGCTGCCTTTATAGCATTCCACCAATTCATTGCCCGCCCTTGCAGCTGACGGGACGCTAGCTTTCTCGTCATCACATCCTCGATACCCAAATCCTCGAAGATACGTTCGCAACTATCCAACCAATCTTGAACATCCGTGGCCGACTCCGTTCCGTGAAACGACTTTCCACCAAGGCTAGTATAATCCTTATTTAGCTTGGCGAAGTCGACCCTCGGCGCCTGCACTATTGGACCACCACCATTTCCACCATTGGGAGCTGCCCTCTGTACATCTCTAAGCATCTCTCTCATGAGATCAGTAAACATCGTCCTCATGTCAGCAACATTCCCATTATTGGCTCCCCTACCAGCACCTCTAGTATATCGGCTCATCGTCAATCTGAAAAAGGAAACGATTAACGACACCATAGTGGTGCTAGTGCAGTACGACTTCATCCTTATACTGGTAATAGTATATATATATGTAGCTTTTAAAAACCAAAGTAATCACAAATACGCTCTCTCGTATACGTATATTATCTCTCCCTGATAACTTCCCTAGGTTAACTACGCAACCTAGAGCTCTGATACCAAGTGTGACGGCCCGCCCCGCACCAGCCTGCATTTACTCCAAAAGTGCGCTGTACACATGCCCAACTAGCACGGAACGGTCATCAGGAGAAAGGAAAGAAGAGAATGGACTAATCAAGGAACCTGTAGAATGTCTCACAGCGCATGGGATAAAATATAATAATAACATACTTGACATAAAACAGGCGAGACAGTGCATAAGTTGATAACTAATAATCAATGTCAACATCAAAGCAGCGGAAATCCAAATACAGCTTATTACAACTTTCCCAAATTTACTGTCTCTAACAAAAGAAAACTAAAGTAGAAGATGCACCACCAATGCCCAAGCAGTGATCTTTAACAACACAGGGAGAATACTATATATATTACGTGGAAGCCTCCTGCTCGTCTCCGGATCATCTACCCGTGCATCACTAGCTAACCTGTCTCTAGTCTGCTCGTGTGAGCACCCAGAGTAATAAGAAGAGACATAAAACTCTGGGTCAGACATAAAGCCTGGTGTGAGCGATAAGCATCTAAACAGAATGATAACAGGTATACTAAACCATACCTGAACCTGGACGTGCAACCAAAGAGTTAGTACCACATACCGTACAATACTCCAAGGTGCCATAATGAATAGTGTAAAGAATACGGGGGTGGGGTGTGTATGTCATAATGATAGCAAACAAATCAACCATAGCAACCATCCTCACATCTCTCACTCAGTGCGTAAAGCGTACGACATCTACCACTTTGGAACACTAGACAAATTGAGGTAACGACGAATCCCGACTTGTAGAAACCCTGCTATGACCAAGCCAAACACTTGGAGTCATGACCAAACATTTCAGTGACCCACTTCATTGGTCGTAGCCCTTGGTTCTACCGATGCCATAATGGCCCTGAATCCGCCTTCGTACCACCTACCATAGTGGTCCAAAGCTATAGACGTCGATAACTCCTTGGCACGCGTCCCGCAGCAAAGCCCAACCATGAAGCGAACTCGTTGATTCCCATCTGAATCTTAAGCTCTAACTTCTCATTTGGACTTCCTTTGCATCTCGGGTTTGATCGAATTAGAGTGGGTCTTCAGAAGAGTTGTCGCGCATTAACAGTCTTAGGATTCGGTTCGGTTCGGTAGTCATCACCTTCATCGGTTCGGGTCGGGAGTCATCACCTTCATCGGTTCGGGTCGGTCCTCCTTCCTTGTCATCTTTCCATTCGGTTCGGGTCGGGTACTCCACTTCGGGTCGGGTCGGTATCTTCCTCCGGGTCGGGTCGGGTGTCCTTCCTTCCAGTGCTCTGATCCGCTCCTTCATTTCTTCACTTATTCCGATCCGATCCCTCCTTGCCATCTGATCCGCGTGGCCTTCCCTCTTGCTAGTTCTCCCAAATGTTTACTTCCGATCCGATCCCTGCGTCTCCAAGTCGATCCGATCTGGCCTCCAATTATTCTTCCGATCCGATCCCCTTGTCCACTCCAACTCTAAGCCAACGGCCTTCCTTCTCGCCAAGCCTCCTCCAGTGACAAGTTCCAATCCAGTTCGAATTCCTTTGGTCAGTTCACAAATCCGATCCGACCCCTTACTCCGATCCGAACCGGTTCGGAACCTGCACACTTCTACAACTTTCCAGCGAGCTTTCTATGCCATTCGACGGCATTTTCGACCAATCTAACTATTCTAATCAATCATAAAATGTACCATAGAGTCATAACAACATGTAAGAACAACCTCAAAAACCAAACAACAATTCAAATAAACCAAAATGGATCAAAAGTGGCTAAAACCTCACATTTTCCTATAATCCCTCTTAATCATGTTTAAGCATACAATTAGCAAAACACATCGAAATTAACCCAAATTTCTAACAGAGCCTTAAAACATTATTTTAAAATTTTAGGAATTTTTCCAGAATTTATTTACGTATAAATTCGCTAATCTTCACTAATTACCCTTAATTACCGTAATTAGTGCAAAAACTATTCAAATCACTCACCTTGCCCACAAATGAAACACCAAATCTGAAATACTCTCTGTTTGGGTCGAATTCCTATGTATAGCAGCAGCTCCAACCTTGCTTTGTTGCTATTTGGCCTTGCTTTGATGTAGTTTAGGCTTAATCTTCACTAAAAATGTGTTTTGGGGTGGTTTTAGAGGATGGAAGCCATTACTAAGGTCTCAAGAAGGTTTGTGGCGGCTCAAAACTGAAATGAAAGTGATAACCTAACCCTAATCAGTCTTTCTCTACCTCTAAACCCGAAATTCCCCTGTGGGCCTGGCTGCTAATCACCCGGTTAAGACCAATTAAGCTGTTTTTCACCATCTGAAACTTGTTTCAGCCATATCTCCCAAACGGTGAGTCCGTTTGACTAATGTGACCACTCTACGGAAAGAGAAACCATCATCCGGAGCCAATGGAAGTGGTTTCAGGTCAAAATTCCTTTCGAATCAAAAGTTATGGCCAAAAAAGTGCCAACTAGGGGTAAAATGGTCATTTAAAAATCGGGAAAAATCATGAACATGGGAAATGACCCCAGTAGTCGTCTCCCAAAGTTACATGACCATACGACTTCGTATGTGAAAGAAATAAATATTCTACGATCCTATGATGCGTAGAATGCGGGTCGTTACACTGGGCCAGTTTAAAATTTTTATTTTGGCAATTTTAGCGAATTTTGAATATTTAAAATAGATTATTTTAAATAATATCGACGAGAAATTTATTTTGAATATAATTAGAACGTATATGTTATATACGTCGTCGTTAGAATATAAATAATTATATATAATTATAAAAGGAATTGAAAATGGCGCGGTAGTTCGATAATTCGATTTCAAACTTCAATTGAATGTACCGGGTGCAAAACAATCCGGATTTTAGTGAAACCAAAAACATTAGGATCTATTCGTGAATATCTTTCCAACGGATCCGAATAATCGAAATTTCATAGCGGGAATCAAAAGATATGTCCAGTTGAAAATTCTGAATAGTCGCTATGGAATTCAGGCCCTTAAAAATGGAAAATTTGCAAACGACCTCGGATTTCGACGAAACCACTTTTGTTGGATCCGCAGTGTCAAATTATTGCTAGGTTTCAAATTTCATAATTTTTCGAATCAATATGTGAGCGTGGCAAAAGAAAACGTGTTTGACCAGTTTCAGTTGATTTTAATCGACTGGAAAATGGCCATTTTTCAAACGGTCTCAGAATTCGACGAAACTAGTTTTTTTAGGACCGTATCGTCAATACGAAGCTAGAAAATATTTTTCGAGAATTTTTAGAGCTAGTATGTGTCCCCGGTAATTTGAAATGTACGTTTAAAAATTCAATATAGTGATTTAAATGTAAATTTAACAGAAACTGATTGTAACAATCAAATCAGCCTACGATACATATCCTATTGTGTTCGGAATGGGGGTGAAACGTTATGGATGACAGGCGGTGGGCCTCGTTACGAGGTCGTATGTAAAAGTCAACTATTAGCAAAATTAAAATAATAATAAAAATAAAATAAGCCTTTCTCTCTCCCCTCCCCCTTATTTCATTCTGACCCCCCCTATTTCTTCATTCGCTCAGAATCAAAAAGAAAAAAGAAAAAAAAACGAACGAACGAAGACGGAGGCCGCCACCACCGCTCCTACCACCATCGCACCATCGCCAAACCCCAACCCCAGCGTCGCCGGTCTCCAGCCCTCCTCCCCTGGCCTCCAGCGACCTCGTCGAATTCCCCCCAGTCCCCAAACCCTTGACCCCACCGTGTAGCCTCCAGTTCTCGCATCCGCACCGGTGGCAGCAGCGCCAAGATCGGAGGTCTGACAGCCTCTGACATCCGTTCGTCCTTCGCCGGTCATCTCAGGCGAGCCCTCCAGTCTTCGGTGAGCAACTGCAACGCGCCCCTCTGCAATTCCATCAACGTTTTCCCCTTCCCGCTGTGAGTTTTTAACCTCTTTTGATTTTGATTTTTAGTTTATAAAATCATACGGTTTTTAAATATGTAAAGACAAGATTTTTATCATCAAGAAATAAAAATATGATTTTTATATATTGAACTTCGAAATAAAAATATGATTTTTATATATTGAACTTCGAAATAAAAATATGATTTTTATATATTGAACTTCGAAATAAAAATATGATTTTTATATATTGAACTTCGAAATAAAAATATGATTTTTATATATTGAACTTCGAAGTAAAAAATTCAGTTTTTATATATTGAATAGCAAAGTAAAAATGTGGTTTTTACATATGTAGTGGCTACGACAACGAAGATGATAAAAATGCGACAACGATGAAGATTTCTATCAATGAAGTGCCGTGGAGCTAGGATAGCTATTGGTGAGAATTTCTCACCTTTCAATTTCTTTTTTTCTAGTTATATATATATACTAGGATGCAGACGGTGCTTAGTAGCATCCGACACAATCGTCCACAGACCATGGACTTGTTTGTTTGATTGCAAAAATTAGTTGGATTATTTGATTGAAATTGAATTGTTTGGTGAGAATGAATGGATTTGATTGATGTGTGAATGGCGTGGGCCTTCACTAGTCCGGGGATAAGGCTAGGCCTTGTCCCGTTTCTAGTATCGTGCCGTTATGCCGCCGAAATTTTCTAAAAGAAGTTAGAAAAATAAAAAAAAATATCATTTTATTTAAAGAATGAACTGAATAGAAATTCATATGTTAAAATAAAATGTTTTATCGTTAAAAATATAATTTTTAACGTGAAGTGAATAAAATAAAATATTCATTTACAAACCGGACGGTTTGTTTATGTACACCTATTTGAATGACATTGATTGAGACGATAAATTTTACACATCGCCCAACTGCACAAATAAAATAGGTGTTTGATTTTTTGAAACCCCACATGGGTGTTAGGATGAAATTTGAAGTTCACTCATCCTGATTGATTAAATATGTCGATCGATCGATTGACAGGCTGTTATAAGCGTTAGATATCTATATTTGATGCTTATACAGTGTAGTGCACTTTGGTTGATGGTTGATTATTTTTTGATGCTATTATACATGTGTTGTATGAAAATCCATATAATTAACTTTATATGGTGATTGATTGGGCCTCATTCCAATTTAGAAAATAAAGATCAATATAAAATAAAGGTTCATGTGTTGACAGTACTCATCCATTGAGATTGGTCATGTGTTGAACGAAATATTTTAGTAATAAAATTTACATCTTTATCAATATAAAATAAAGGTTCATGTGTTGACAGTACTCATCCATTGAGATTGGTCATGTGTTGAACGAAATATTTTAGTAATAAAATTTACATCTTTATCAATATAAAATAAAGGTTCATGTGTTGACAGTACTCATCCATTGAGATTGGTCATGTGTTGAACGAAATATTTTAGTAATAAAATTTACATCTTTATCAATATAAAATAAAGGTTCATGTGTTGACAGTACTCATCCATTGAGATTGGTCATGTGTTGAACGAAATATTTTAGTAATAAAATTTACATCTTTATCAATATAAAATAAAGGTTCATGTGTTGACAGTACTCATCCATTGAGATTGGTCATGTGTTGAACGAAATATTTTAGTAATAAAATTTACATCTTTATCAATATAAAATAAAGGTTCATGTGTTGACAGTACTCATCCATTGAGATTGGTCATGTGTTGAACGAAATATTTTAGTAATAAAATTTACATCTTTATCAATATAAAATAAAGGTTCATGTGTTGACAGTACTCATCCATTGAGATTGGTCATGTGTTGAACGAAATATTTTAGTAATAAAATTTACATCTTTATCAATATAAAATAAAGGTTCAAGTGTTGACAGTACTCATCCATTGAGATTGGTCATGTGTTGAACGAAATATTTTAGTAATAAAATTTACATCTTTATCAATATAAAATAAAGGTTCATGTGTTGACAGTACTCATCCATTGAGATTGGTCATGTGTTGAACGAAATATTTTGATAATAACAACTATTTTGAAAAAGAAATATTTGAAATAGAATATTCGAAATAGAAATATATGAAGCCGTGTTGATTAGATTGACGCCATTTTGACGTGAACGATATTTATATCGATTTTATTCGATTTCGAAATGAATTGAATTGAAAACGATTTCGAAATGAATTGAATTGAAAACGATTTCGAAATGAATTGAATTGAAAACGATTTCGAAATGAATTGAATTGAAAACGATTTCGAAATGAATTGAATATATAACGATTTCGAAATGAATTGAATTGAAAACGATTTCGAAATGAATTGAATTGAAAACGATTTCGAAATGAATTGAATTGAAAATGATTTCGAAATGAATTGAAAACGATTTCGAAATGAATTGAATTGAAAACGATTTCAAAATGAATTGAATTGAAAACGATTTCGAAATGAATTGAATATATAACGATTTCGAAATCAATTGAATGTATAACGATTTCGAAATGAATTGAATATATAACGATTTCGAAATGAATTGAATATATAACGATTTCGAAATGAATTGAATATATAACGATTTCGAAATGAATTGAATATATAACGATTTCGAAATGAATTGAATTGAAAACGATTTCGAAATGAATTGAATAGAAAACGAATGTGATTTCAATTGAATATATAACGAATTTGATTCGAATAGAAAACCAATTTGAATTGAATCGAATATAAAACCAATTTGAATTGAATCGAATAGAAAACGACTTTGGAATTGAATTAAATTGAAAACGAATTCAAATTGAATTGAAAACGAATTGAAATGAATTCAAATTGAATTGAAATTTGAATTGAATAGAAATGAATTTTAAAACGAATTTATAAAGAAGAATTCAATTTTGATTTGAATTGAAAAGAAAGTTGAAATTGCTTTTGAAACGATTTTAAAACTATTTATATAATTCGTTTTAAATAGAAATCGACGAAGTATATATTATATATATTATATATATAATATAATGGCCTGAATAGAACGCGCCGCGCCGCGGCATTCGTGAATTTCGACCATTTATTTCAAACGGACATTACGGGAGATCCGACCGTCGGATTCTCCTAAAACCGGAACTGTTGGGTTCGTATCGAAAAGAGCTTTCTAACGAATGTTAGAAATTTGAAATCTAACAGTTGGATTTGGAGATACGTCCAAATCAAATTCGAAAAAGGTCGTTGTAAGTGAAGTTCGATGGCCGTTGATGGAAATCGACTGTACGGGCCTTGATAAAATTATTAAAAATAGTAATAATTTGTGTAAAATCATAAGAAATGATTTATGAGGAATTGGGATGAAAAACTCCCTATTTGAAAAGATAAAAATAGATTTTTATCGAAATGAACTAGTTTTGAACTAGAATTATAATTCTATTTATTTTTAAATAAATAAATTGGATTTGAAATGGTTTTGAAAATAACAAGAATTTCCAATGGTTGCATTGGAATGGATTTGAATCGAAATTGTCTTCGGAATATTTCGATGTTGGATTTCGTGACTATACAGATGTTGTTATGGAAATTTGAAAGATAGATATATATATCGTTATTTCCAATACGATATTTGTTGGTCGTAGAATTTGATATTGAATATAAGCCGAGATATTTTCTATTCAGAGCCTTGTATTGAATATCAAATGTGATTTGGGTTTGTCGTGAATGGTGTCTTCACTAACACTGTTCTTAAGCTCGGTTGAGAAAAGATTAAATCTTTTTATTTAGATTTAATGAAGTGTACCAACTAAATAATATTTAATTGAAATTGAATTGATATTGATTTTTGGGTTTATCGTGGACAGTGTTTTAAACAACACTCGTTCTTTAACCCAATAATTAATGGAATGTGATTTTGGGTTTATCGTGAACTGTGATTTAAATGACACTGATTCTTTAACCCAGTGAAAGATTAAAACTAAGTGGAGTTTTAATGAATCTTTAATTAGATTGAAATCATCGAGAATGGAGTATCACCATTTTTGCTCCAGGCGATAGTTAAATCTTTAATTAGATTTGAACGTGAAATGGTAATTGAATTTACCGATAACACCGTGGTGTTAGATATGAAGTGTTACCAGTTTTACTTCATGGGATGAATAGGTTGGGATTGGGGAATTAAAATCAGTGATTACTACGGTAAGGTTCGCTAATTCCGACTAGTTAAATCGAAATTCAAAGGAATATTAGAGAATAAATTCAAGAAATTATCTTGGATAAAATTAATGGGAACCTTTCCCTATGAATGTGAAAATCAGAAACTAACTGTCGGTTAGCTAAGCAGAATGGTTTTCTGGATATTGATCTGATGTTGGTTTCGGCCTTCGGGGTTAATATTTGGGGAATTATTCTCTTGATTAATTTACGGTTAGTGACTAATGAATTGGAATGAGGCGTATGTTGTGTTTGTGTAACACTTTTATAATATATACACGAGTTATTCGGAAAGACCGGGTTTATCCCATTCTGAATAACTGATACGACGATAAGTCGAAGATGAAGACGATGGTCGAAGACCGGAAGTCTTCACGTCGTTTGGGTAATTACTGATGATCTTGATTGGGCTGTACACCCAAGAAGATGGAAACAGTTGGTGATCGTCCAGATGTACTTGGAGATCGATGGATATGCGGGGTACTAGGTGCCCCCAGTTTCGTTCAGACCCAGAACGGACTTGTAAATGGACTGTGTGTCTGACATTGGATTTTAGTCCGTGTGATTGATCTCTATTAAATATATATCTGTTTGGCGGCGGAGAATTTATTCTCTTGCTTAACGCCCTTCTCTGAGACGTACGAGCTCAGGGGTTATATACTGATGGATATCAAACGCATGGAGTGAATTGCCTGTGTGGCATGCCTAAGTGGAAATTGATCGAGGCTTCTATTGAAAAGCAAAGTCTTGTGGTGATGATCGAAGCACGACCTTTGTGGCGTAGCTTTGTTTAACGTTTACTACGCGAGTTTCACACCCGGTATGAACCAAAAACGGGAGAGGACCTCAGGGACGACATGCGTTTCTTTCTAGCTAGAAGTGGCGTCAGTGGTTTTACACGCCCTGACGAGTTTGACTTATGTGATTGTTGCTGTTGCGAGGCGCCTCGGATTGATCGGTCGTTCTCGAACCGATGGAGTCATTTAGTTGGCTCATTTACGCCCCAAAGGGTGGAGGAATGTATTGTTCAGGCACTATAATCCACATCGGTGGACCGGCGCTATCGCTCCAAGGGGCAGTTGCGGCTGTTCTGGAGACATGGGCTAGATTGTCTCGAATCGGTAGAGGACGATCCCTGGCCTCGGTTCATAGATGGAAATCCAACTTCCAAATACGTGACATTTGCGGTTTTATTTGTAGAGCCTAGTATGGCGACATAGTGGGATGGGGCATTCATGCCGCCTATGATTGATACTTATGATTTGAAGATGTTTTCTACAATGTACACTTATAATAGTATCAAATGATTTGTTTTAAACGTATCAAGCATTCTTGGCTATTATAAGGGAAAACCTTATCCTCGGCTGCGTTGCATTGTGTGATGGGACCTGGGTCTTATAATAGCTTCATTTTTCTTTATTTAGCATTGCGCTGTTGTTTTATGCACTGGTATTCTTGGGAGGAAACCCGTTCCGTGTTATACGGCGTGGTCCCTTGATTTACCTAACTTTAAAATAAAGATTTATAACTGTTTTAGTTCTCACACCAGTCCCATGACTGACCTGGAGTTTATTGTTTTAACCTAAACTCTGGGTGCCCTTATTTTGACACGGGCAGCTAGTAGTTTTGGTTTTGCAGATTTATATTCACAGGATCCTGGTTTACGGCTGGAACAATATCCGGAAAGCTTTGTATCTGTATATCTCCTTCTAGTTGTGTATTGTATTATTTTCCGCTGCTATGTGTTTAAATGTAATTTAAATCTCTGATATTTCTGTGTAATATTCATTCATACTCTATATATTCTTGTATTCTGATGCATTGTTGTAATATACAGTGAAATGTTCTTTTTATGCGTTCTGTTGTGGCTTGTTCTCGAACTATCCGACGCTTTCCTTTACGGGGAAGTTACGGGTTTTCACAATTTCTTTTTCAAATATTTCTATTTTAAAACTGGAATGAGGCCCAATCAATTACCATATAATGTTAATTATATGGATTTTCTACAACACATGTATATATCAACAACGATGAATAATCAACCATCATCCAAAGTGCATTCTACACTGTATAAGCATCAAATATAAATATTCAACGCTTATAACAGTCTGTCAATCAATCGATCGACATACAACTAAACAATCGGGATTAGTGTATTTCAAATATCATCCCAATACCCGTGTGGGGTTTCAAACAATCAAACACAGATTTTATTTGTGCAGTTGGGCGATGTGTAAAATTTATCGTCCCAATCAATGTCCTTCAAATAGGTGTACATAAACAAACCGTCCGATTTGTAAATGAATATTTATTTATTCACATTCACGTTAAAAATTATATTTTTAACGATCAAACTATTTTATTCAACTTATGAATATTCTATTCGGTTCATTTATTAAATAAAATGTTATCTTTATTTTTCTAACTTATTTTTAGAAAATTTCGACGGCATAGCGGCACGATACTAGAAACGGGACAAGGCCTAGCCTTATCCCCGGTCTAGTGAAGGCCCACGCCATTCACACATCAATCAAATCAATTTCATTTCACCAAACAATTCAATTCAAACCAAATAATCTAACCAACTACACAACCAAACAATTAAACAAAAAAGCCATCCATGGTCTGTGGATGACGGGTGTCGGGTGCTACTAAACACCGTCTGCATCCTAGTATATATATATAACTAGAAAATTAAATTTAAGAATGAGAAATTCTCACCAATAGCTATTCCAACTCCATGACTCTTCATTTAGAGAAATCATCGCCATTCTCGCCCTTTGTCGCTTTCGTTGCCCGTATTCTCTACATATGTAAAAATCGAATTTTTACTTCGCTATTCAATATATAAAAATCGAATTTTTACTTCACTACTATGTAGATAAAAATTCTATCTTTATCACGCTATTATTGATATAAAGATTTTGCCTTTTCAATTATAAAGATTTCGCCTTTTCAAATATAAAGATTTCGCCTTTTCAAATATAAAGATTTCCCCTTTTCAAATATAAAGATTTCGCCTTTTCAAATATAAAGATTTCGCCTTTTCAATTATCTCATTATAAAAATCACAATTTTATTTTGCTACACAGATAAAGATGATATTTCTAATATTCCTATCATGTAAAAATTATATTTTTAATTCTCTACATAAACAAAAATCATATTTTTATCCTTCTACCATATGAAAGACTATATTTTTAATACTTTACTTTATAAAAATCATATTTTTATATTCATATTCAAATAAAAATTAGATTTTTCATTCTCTACATAAAATAAAAATTATATTTTATAGTTTAAAATTCATGGTTGTTTACAATAAAAATTGAAAACGAAATCCATGTTACTCACATACCAAAAATCAGATTTTATACACTAAGAAAATCAGTTAAGAAAAAGTAAAACAAAAGTAAATAAATAAATAAAACTCACGTTAGTCAATGGAGGAGGGAAGGTTCGCTGGTCGGAGCTCGTCGGTGGGGTGGGGAAGAGTCTGATGCGGCGGTGGGCCAATGGAGGGGCGGCGGCGGCTATTACTGGCGAAGGAGGGTTTGGGTTCGGTTTTCGGCGAGGAGGGGGTTCGGGTGGGTGCCTGGAAGGGAGGAGAGGCTAGGGGGAGGGGTGCGGTGGCCCTCTTGGGCGGCGGCGAGGTGGCCAGCCCCCGACGGCGGTGGCGAATGCGGGGCCGAGGCGCGATTAGCTTAGGTTTTTTTTTCTCTTTTCGTTCTGAAATGAATCGGGGGGTCGATCTGAATAAGGAGAGGGAAGGGGGAGATTTTAATTTTTAATTTATTTAATTATTTAATTTCCAAAACGCAACTTTTATTTTCGAACTCGAAATCATGCCCACCGACTGCCGTCCATAGCTAATTACCCCCATTCCGAACACAATGGGATATGTATCGTAAGATGATTTGACTGTTTCAATCAGTTTTCGTCAAAATCAACGTATAACTCTATATATTGACTTTGAACACGCATTTTAATTTACTGGGGTCACATACTAACTCTAAAAATTCTCGAAAAATTATTTCTAGCTTCGTATTGACGATACGGTCCTAACAAAACTAGTTTCGTCGAATTCTGAGACCGTTGGAAAAATGGCCAATTTCCAGTCGATTAAAATCAACTGAAACTGGTCAAACGCGTTTTCCTTTGCCACGCTCACATATTGATTCGAAAAATTTTGAAATTTGAAACCTAGCCATAACTTGACATCACGGATCCAACAAAAGTGGTTTCGTCGAAACCTGAGGTCGTTTGCAAAATTTCCATTTTTAAGGGCCTGAATTCCATAGCGACTATTCAGAATTTTCAACTAGACATGTCTTTTGATTCCCGCTATGAAATTTCGAAATTTCGGATTCGTTGGAAATATATTATCAATTAGATCCTATTATTTTTGGTTTCGCTAAAATCCGGTTTATTGTGCACCCGGTATGTTCAATTGAAGTTTGAAATTGAATTATCGAACTACCACGCCATTTTCAATTCTATTTATAATTAAAATAAATATTTATATTCTAACGACGAACTATATAATATATACGTTCGAATTCTATTCAAAATAAATTTCTCGTCGATATTATTTAAAATAATTCATTTTAAATGTTCAAAATTCATTACAATTGCCAAAATAAAAATTTTAACTGGCCCAGATTTTCGGGTTGTTACACTGAACGATACCGTAGGCACCTAGTACCTCGCATATTCATCGATCTCCAAGTACGTCTGGACGATCACCAACTAATTCCCTCCTCTTGGGTGTACGGCCCAATCAAAATCATCAGTAATCATCCAAACAACATGAAGACCTCCGGTCATCGACCACCGTCTTCTTCTTCGACTTATCGTCGTATCAGTTATTCAGAATGGGATAAACCCGGTCTTTCCGAATAACTCGCGTATATAATAAACAAGTGTTACACAAATACAACATAAGCCTCACTCCAATTCATCAATCGCTAACCGTAAATTAGTGAGAGGATAATTCCCCAAATATTAACCCCGAAGGCCGAAACCAACATCAGATCAATACCCAGGAAACCACTCATCTTAACTAATCTTCAGTTAGTTGCTAAACTTCACATTCTTAGGGATAGGTTCCCATTAATTTTATCAAAGATAAATTCCTCAAATTTATTCTTTAATCTTATTTTGAATATCGATTCAACTAGCCGGATAAACGAACCTTACCGAAGTAATCATTTGTTTTAATTCCCCAATCCCAACCTATTCACCCCATGAAGTAAAACTGGTCATACTTCATATCTAGCACCACGGTGTTATCGGTAAAATCAATTACCATTTCACGTTCAAATCTAATTAAAGATTTAACTATCGCCTGGAGCAAAACAGGTGATACTCCATTCTCGATCTTTTCAATCTAATTAAAGATTCATTAAAACTCCCCTTAGTTTTAATCATTAACTGGGTTAAAGAACCGATGTCATTTAAAACACGGTTCACGATAAACCCCAAAATCACATCACATTTCAATCTGTCCCTAACCGTAAAATAGCAAGAGAGCAATTCCCTAAGTATTAACCCCGAAGGCCGAAACCAACATCAGACCAATACCTAAGAAACCATTCAACTTAACTAATCTCCTGTTAGTTTCTGATTTTCTTAACTCGGTCTAAGAACTGTATTATTAAAGATACCATTCACGACAACCCAAATCACATTCCATTAATTATCGGGTTAAAGAACAAGTGTTATTTAAAACACTTCTGACGATAAACCCAAAAATCAATACCAATACAATTCCAATTTAATATTATTTAATTGGTACACTTCATTAAATCTAAATAAAAAGATTTAATCTTTTTCTCAACTGGGCTTAAGAACAGTGTTAATGAAGACACCATTCACGACAAACCCAAATCACATTTGATATTAAATACAAGGATCTGAATAGAAAATATATCGGCTTATATTCAATATCAAATTCTACGACCAACAAATATCGTATTGGAAATAACGATATCAATATATCTTTCAAATGTCCATAATAATATTTGTATAATCACGAAATCCAACATCGAAATATTCCAAAGACAATTTTGATTCAAATCCAATCCAATTCAATTATTGGAATTTCTGGTTATTTTCAAAACCACTTCAAATCCACTTTATTTATTTTAAAAATTAATGGATTTTAATTCTAGTTCAAAACTTGTTCATTTCGATAAAAATCTATTTTTATCTTTTCAAATATGGAGTTTTTCATCCCAATTCTTCCCAAATGATTTCTTATGATTTTACACAAATTATTACTATTTTTAATAATTTTATCAAGGCCCGTACAGTCGATTTCCATCAATGGCCATCGAACTGCACTTACAGCGACCTTTTCCAAATTTGATTTGGACATATTTCCAAATCCAACAGTTAGATTTCTAATTTCTAATATTAGTTAGAAAGCTCTTTTCGATACGAACCCAACGGTTTCGGTTTTAGGAGAATCCGACGGTCAGATCTCCCACAATATCCATTCGAAGTCAATGGTCGAAATTCGCGAACTGCTACGGCGCGGCGCGTTCTATTCAGGCCATTATATATATATATATATATATATATATATATATAATATATATATATTATGTATATTTCGTCGATTTCCTTTCAAAACGTATTTTATAAATAGTTTTAAATTCATTTCCAAATGATTTCAACTCCCTTTTCAAATTCAAATCAAGATTGAATTTTTCAATATAAATTCGTTTTAATTTCATTTCGGTTCAATTCAAATTTCAAATTCATTTCGATTCAAATTCATTTTCTATTCAATTCAATTCAAATTCATTTTATATTCAATTTCAATTCGAATTCATTTCTATTCAATTTCATTCGAATTCATTTTATATTTAATTCAATTTCATTTCAAAATATTCGATTTAATTTGAATTCGTTTCAAAATATTCGATTTTGAAATCACTTCTCGATATTCATTATAAAATCGACAAAATTCACGTTCGCGTTGAAATGGCGTTTAACTACTTAACACGGCTTCCCAATTCAATTTTCATTGAATATTATTTCAAATTATTAGATAATTTTGAACTGGAATCAGACACAGTCAATTACCGTATAATTTCAGTTATATGGATTTCATCCAATTCATATATACAACAATGACGATAAACAATCAACCATCATCCAAAGTGCGTTCTACACTGTATAAGCATCAAATATAAATATTCAATTCTTATAACAGTCTGTCAATCAATCGATCGACATACAGCTAATTTTTGGGAATAGGGTATGTCATATATCATCCCAATACCCGTGTGGGGTTTCAAACAAGCAAGCACATATTTTATTTGTGCAGTTGGGCTGTGTGTAAAATTTATCGTCCCAATCAATATCAGTCAAATCAGTGTATATAAACAAATCGTCCGGTTTGTAAATGAATATTTATTTATTCACGTTCACGTTAAAAATTATATTTTTAACGATAATTCATTTATTTCAACACATGAATATTTTATTATCTATTTCACATCAACATCACAAAAAAACTTCACAACACATTAAACAAGCATACAAGTCGTCCATGGTCTATGGACGATGGGTGTCGGGTGCTACTAAACACCGTCTGCATCCTAGTATATATTTTAACTAGAAAATAGAATTGAAAGTGAGAAGTTCTCACTGACTAGCTAAACCAAACGCCACGACTCTTCTTATGTAGAAATCTTCGTCGTAACCGCCTTTTGTTACTTTCATCGCCCGTAGCCACTACACATATAAAAATCACATTTTTATTCTTCTACTATATAGATAAAAATTCTATTTTTTATACCGCTACTTTCCATATAAAAATTATATTTTTATATCTCTACTTTCTATGTAAAAATCATATGTTTTTCTATTTCTAAAAACAATATTTTCAAAATCTCATTTTTTAACTATGGTATTCACATTAAAGACAATGCTATTTCATTTTTATTTCAAAATCTATATGTTGTTTATTATTTTATAAAAACAAAACTCATAATTTGATTGAAATAAAATCATATATTTTTATAGATCATTATTCTTTTGTAAAACAATACTAATTTTATTTTATAAACTGATTTTAATAACAATGTATAAGTAAGGTAAAATAAAATAAAAAAATAAAAAATAAAAAACTAAACCTTTCCCTGTCGTTCCTCATTGTCTGAAACCCATCTCTTAATTACATTCAAGCCATCATCTTCCATGTTCTAACTGTAAACATAGCACCTATATCCTCACTTTGAAATCCCTCCTCCGCCATGCCTAGGGCCCACCGGAACCCTATCCAACCCCCCATCGTCGTTCGCCATTTTGTCCTTGACCTTTGCCAGCGATGGCGAGGCGCTCGACACCCCCCCCCACCGGGACGTGGAAAACTGTTCAAACGCAATGAGTTGGAGCTCGAAAATCGAACGCTCCTGGTGACGATGAATCATCTAAACCATGTTGATTAAAAGCTTATAAAAATCTCCACAACATTCTCTTAATAACCTTCATGAAATACTTCTTGGATTGGAGGAATTTTGAGGGAGAACGAGGAAGCGATAATCACCCTTGATTTTTTTAATTGGCGGCGCGCTGAGTTATCGTGGGGGGGTGGGGGGAGACTAGGGTTTTGATGTTTATATATTATTAATTTATTATTATTTAATAAATTAATTTCCAATTTTACATGTTTAACGCAACGAACTCTAAATCAAACCCAATGACCGTCGCCACTAGCTAGTTACCCTCATTCCGAACACAATGGGATATGTATCGTAAGCCGATTCGACTGTTTCGATCGGTTTTCGTCAAAATCAAAATATAACTCTATATATTGAATTTGAACGCACATTTCAATTTACTGGGGTCACATACTAACTATAAAAATTCCCGAAAAATATTTTCTTGCTTCGTATTGACGATACGGTCCCAACAAAACTAATTTCATTGAATTCTGAGACCGTTTGAAAAATGGCCATTTTCCAGTCGATTAAAATCAACTGAAACTGGTCAAACACGTTTTCCTTTGCCACGCTCACATATTGATACGAAAAATTATGAAATTTGAAACCTAGCAATAATTTGATATCGCGGATCCAACAAAAGTGGTTTCGTCGAAAACCGAGGTCTTTAGCAAAATGGCTATTTTCAAGGGCCTTTATATATATTAAAAAAATTATAAATTCCACAATGACTTTTCTGAAATTTATACTGGACATGTCTTTCAACTTCTAAAGTGAAATCTCAGTTTCTTACATCCGTTAGAAAGATATCGTCAAACAGATTTAGGTATTTCTTGTTTCGTCCAATTCCGACTTAAAACGAATTCTGTATGTTCATTTGAAATTCGAAATCGAATTTTCAAACTACCACTCCATTTCAGGCTCGTTATATAATTAAAATAAATTTATTCGTTTTAACTTCGTCGAAAATAAATTTTTCATCGTTATTATTTAAAATAATTCATTTTTAATAATCAAAATCCTTCAAAAATTACCAAAATAAATATTTTAAATTGGCTCAGAATTTCTGGGTTGTTACATTGATATTGAATATAAGCCGATATATTTTCTATTCAGAGCCTTGTATTTAATATCAAATGTAATTTGGATTTGTCATGAATGGTGTCTTCATTAACACTATTCTTAAAACCAGTTGACAAGGAGAATAAATCTTTTTATTTAGATTTAATTAAGTGTACCAATTAAATGGTATTTAATTGGAATTGAATTTGAATTGATTTTTGGGTTTATCGTGAACGGTGTTTTAAATAACCCTTGTTCTTTAACACGATAATTGATGGAATGTGATTTTGGGTTGTCGTGAACGATATCTTCAATAATACTGTTCTTAGACCCATTTGAGTAAAGAAAATCAGAAACTAACTGGAGATTAGTTAAGTAGAATGTTTTCTAGGGTATTGATCTGATGTTGGTTTCGGCCTTCGGGGTTAATGTTTGGGGAATTATTTTCTTGCTAATTTATGGTTAGTGACCGATGAATTGGAATGAGGCGTATGTTGTGTTTGTGTAACACTTGTTTATTATATACGCGAGTTATTCAGAAAGATCGGTTTTATCCCATTCTGAATAACTTATTCGACGTGGTGTCGAAGATGAAGATGGTGGTTGAAGACCAGAGGTCTTCATGTCATTTGGATATTTACTGACGATCTTGATTGGGCCGTACACCCAAGAGGAGAAAATCAGTTAGTGATCGTCCAGATGTACTTGGAGATCGATGGATATGCGAGGTACAAGATGCCTCCGGTTTCGTTCAGACCCAGAATGGACTTATAAATGGACTGTGTGTCTGACATTGGATATCATTCTGTGTGATTGATGGATATCGGTTGCATGGAGTGGTTTGCCTGTGTGGCATGCGAAGATGCAAGTTGATCAAGGCTTCTGTTGAAAAGAAAAGTCTTGTGGTTGATGATCAAAGCACGGCCTGGGTGGCATAGCTTTGTGCAGCATTGATTTGCGAGCCTCACACCCCGGTTGTGAACCAGAAACGGGAGAAGGACCTCAGGGAGGACATGCGTTTCTTTCTAGTTAGAAGTGACGTCAGTGGTTTTACACGCCCTGGCGAGTTTGACTTATGTGGTTGTTGCTGTTGCGAGGTGCCTCGGATATATCGGTAAATATGTGAAGCCGATGGGGTCATTCGTTGGCTCATTTACGCCAAAAAGGGCGGGGAAACGCAGTGTTCAGGCATTTTAATCCACATCGGTGGACCGGCCTTGATGATCCAATTGCTTGGCTGAGTACTTGCGTGAGGGGCGGGCTAGAGCGTCTCGAATCAGTAGAGGACGATCCCTTGCCTCGGTTCACAGATGGAAATCCAACTTCTACATACGTGACATTTGCGGTTTTGATTGTAGAGCCCAGTATGGCGACATGATATATGGTACAAATGCCGTCTATGAATGATATTTATGATTGTATATAAAATTAGAAACTAACTGGAAACGAGTTAAGATGGGTGTTTTCCTGGGTATTGGTCTGATGTTGGTTTCGGCCTTCGGGGTTAATACTTAGGGAATTGTTCTCTTACTAATTTGCGGTTGGAGTCTGATTAAGAATCCAAAAGATAAAATTTCATGTATCAAGCATTCTTTGGCTGTTATAAGGTAAAACCCTATCCTCCGGCTTGCGTTGCATTGTGTGATGGGACCTGGGTCTTATAATTGCTTCATTATTCTTTATTTAGCATTGCACTGTTGCTTTATGCACTGGTATTCTTCGGAGGAAACACGTTCCGCGTTAGCGGCGTGGGCCCTTGATTTATCTAACTTTAAAATAAAGATTAATAACTGTTTTAGTTCTCACACCAGTCACATGACTGACCTAGAGTTTATTGTTTTAACCTAAACTCTGGGTGCCCTTATTTTGACATGGGCAGCTAGTAGTTTTGGTTTTGCAGATTTATATTCATAGGATTTTGGTTTACAGCTGAAACGATACTCGGAAAGCTCTGTACCCGTGTATTACTTCTAGTTGTGCCTTGTATTATTTTCCGCTGCGATGTATTTAAATGTAATTTAAATCTCTAATATTTTCTGTGTAATATTTATTTATACCTGTATATTCTTGTATTCTGATGAATTGTTGTAATTAACAATGAAATATTCTTCTGTCTGCGTTCTTTTGGGTGTTGTTCTCAAAGTATCCGCTCTTTCCTTACCGTGGAAGTTACGGGTCCTTACATATATTTTATTTCAACACATGAATATATATTTTACTTCAACACATGAATATATATTTTATTTCAACACATGAATATATATTTTACTTCAACACATGAATATATATTTTATTTCAAAACATGAATATATATTTTACTTCAACACATGAATATATATTTTATTTCAACATATGAATATATATTTGATTTCAACACATGAATATATATTTTACTCCAACACATGAATATATATTTTCCAAATTTCACAACACAACCACTCACACAAGTCGTCCATGGTCTGTGGACAATGGGTGTCGGGTGGTACTAAGCACCGTCTGCATCCTAGTATATATTTCAACTAGAAAATAAAATAAAAGTGAGGAGTTCTCACCAAGGGTTCCACTCCTCCATTCTTTTTTTCTGAATTCAGAACAGGCTGGTTTTGCCTGACATGCCAACGCAGTCTTCTCTACGCTGTTCATATTAAAAATCACATTTTTAATATGATGTTTACATATTAAAAATCATATTTTTATCCCACCTACTAAAAATCACATTTTTATAATATCGCTTAATATATAAAAATTATATTTTTATATCGCTTTTTTCATGATAAAAGTCATACCTTTATTTCTACTTCATGTATATAAAAATCGAATTTTTACTCTAACATAATTTCTATAAAAATTAATTCGCTCCTTCATTATAAAGATCAAATTTTTATATAACGCTTTTCGTAGATCGGAAATCCTACCTTTATGATATTAAAAATCATAACTTCTTCCTCACCGAAATCATAACTTCTATACCCCTATATGCAATTAAAAATTACATTTTTAATTTAAAACCATGAGTAAAAATTCTATTTTTAACCGCATAAATGAATAAAAATCAAAATTAAAGCTCACCGGCGGTGCTCGGTAGCGGAGAAGGCTTGGGGAAGGTCGCTGGTGGTCGGTGAAGACTCTCTTGGGGCGGTGGTGGGCCAGCGTGGGCTGCGGCGGCGCGTTCTCGCTTTGTTGAGGGGCTACGGGCTTGTACAGCGGAGGAGAAGCAAGGGAATAGCAGTGGAGGCCAGGGAAGGGTAGCAGACGTCGTTGGGAGTCGGGCTAGGCGCGGATGGTCGAAGACTGGGCGGTGGCAGGCTAACGTGGTGGAGGGCGGTGGGTTTAAATCGATTTGGGCATTTAGGGTTTTGAATGGAGAACGAAGAGGGCGCGGGGCGAGGGGAGATGGTCGGAGCTGCTGGGGGGATGCAGTGTTCATGGTGGGGCTGGTGCGCGGTCGTCGGTGGCAGATGGGGGAGCGAAGCGACGGGGAAATCGATCGACGTGGGTGTTGTTTTTTTTCCTTTTTTTTCTATTCTAAAGTCAACAGTAGGAAGGGGGGCTAGGGAGAAATATAAATAAATATGTATATTTAATTTAATTTCAAAAAGGCACCTTTTTATTTTGACCTCGAAATGAAACCCACCGCTTGTCGTCCCTTGCTAATTACCCCTATTCCGAAAACAATGGGATATATATTGTAAGCTGATTCGATCGTTCCGATCAGTTTTCATCAAAATCAAAATATAAATCTATATATTGAATTTGAACGCGTATTTCAATTTACTGGGGTCACCTACTGACTCTAAAAATTCCCGAAAAATATTTTCTAGCTTTGTATTGACGATACGGTCCTAACAAATCTAATTTCATTGAATTCTGAGATCGTTTAAAAATTCCCGAAAAACATGTTTTCATTTGCCACGCTCACATATTGATTCAGAAAATTATTAATTTTGGAATCTAGCAGTAATTTGACATCACGGATCCAACAAAAGTGGTTTCGTCGAAAACCGAGGTCGTTTGCAAAATTTCCATTTCTAAGGGCCAAAATTTCCATAGTGACTATTTTGAATTATCAACTGAGCATATCTTTTTATTCCCGCTATGAAATTTCAATTTTTCGGATTTGTTGAAAAGATATTCTCAAATAGATTCTAATATTTTTGGTTTCGATAAAATCCAATTTATTTCTAATCCTGTACATTCATTTGAAATTTGAAATCGAATTTTCGAACTACCGCGCCATTTTCAATTCCTTTTATAAATAGAAATAAATATTTATATTCTAACGTCGCTTCAAATATATATTGATTCTAATTCTATTCAAAATAAATTTCTCGTCGTTATTATTTAAAATAATTCATTTTCAATATTCAAAATTCGCTAAAATTGCCAAAATAAAAATTTTAAATTGGCTCAAATTTCTGGGTTATTACAATTTCCCCCACTTAAAACTTTTCAACCCCGAAAAGGAACGAATCCAAAAGTTGTTTAATTAATCAACTCAACTTCCAGTTTTTTCTTTATGGCTTAAGTTCTTCAACTTTTCAGTTTCAAATAACTTTTCAAATTTTCAAAAATTTGGCTAACCCCCTAAATTTTCAAAAAATTCCACCATAACCTCCCCTGCACCAGGAGCTTCGGGATATTTCCAATGGCCTCCCATGCCCCTCACCAATCCAAAAAGAAAAAGAAGCGGCTAGCCAATTGGCTCATAAAATCATCAAAAACCCAAGAAATACAATAAACATGTACCTATTTGTCGGGCAAACAATTTTGTTCTTCTTCTCTAGCCTCCTTGCTGTAACACCCCGAATTTTCTATTAACGCTAAAGTTGCTAAAATATTAATAAGTATGTAAGAGAGGGGATGTATCTATTATGAATATAAAAATATTAATAAGTATGTAAGAGAGGGGATGTATTTAATATGAATATAAAAATATTAATAAGTGTGTAAGAGAGGGTATGTATCTAATATGAATATAAAAATATTAATAAGTGTGTGAGAGAGGGGATGTATCTAATATGTATATAAAAACAATAATAAGTGTGTAAAAGGGGGGGGGGATGTATCTGATGTGTACATTGTAGAATATATATATATATATATATATATATATATATATATATATATATATTGCTGAGTGTTTGCTGAGTCACTTCTGACTCATTGCTGAGTCAACAAGATAAACCCCATCTTGTCTGAACGGCTGCGGTTATTTCTAGGTTAAATCTAATGGCCTAAATGCATTCTAAAATCTATAAATAAGTGGGTAGACCCTAAACCTAAATCACTTGTAAAATTAGAGAAGCTACCGTCATGCTGCTGCCATGGAGTTCAGCGTAGTCGTCACAAACTAAGAAGAGGAAGCCTAATCATCTACAACTAAATCTACACAAATCAAATCAAAAGATATCTCTTTCTCTAATTCTTTTCTTTTGTTGGTGAGTATGATGATTCTCACAAGACTATTACAAACTAATTTGACTCAGTTATGAATGGATCACAAGAAAGTGATGTGATTTGTAATTGTAAATTCTATATATTGTGGATCTCTTATTATGTTATTATGTTGTCGTATGATGTAAATTATATATGCTATGTCATGCTATGTTGTAAATTCTCTTATGCTATGTCGTGCTATGTTGAGAATCATGTCAAGCTATGTTATACTATCATACTATGCCATGTTATAAATCATGCAATATTATGTTGAAAAATCATGCTGTTGGATCATGCTTAAAGTTATGTTTTTTTTTTCTTAATTTAAATGGATCTTGTTTATGGGAATTTGCCTATTAGGTTAGGTGTACCCATAAACTTGAAACTATAATTAAATAAAACTTGATTATGGGAATTTGCCTATTGAGTTAGGTGTACCCATATAAAACCATGTTGTTAAAAAATTAGATGGTGTTGATTCACACATGTTCATATGTAAGTTTATGAAAATTGATTGAGATTATATTAGGTGAATTTTGAACAAGTTGACACCTTTAGGTCCATGACATGTATAATCTATGCAATTTGGACATATGCAAGTTTCACCCCTTATTATGATTCATTTGGTCACATATACATGTTGTTATTATGATAATCTCTTTTATGATATGAGTTAGGCTATTCGAGTCTAACATATATTTTGCGAATAAACGTTCAAACGTGGGGTAGGGGTAATATTAGGAATTAATAAATTGGGTGCAATTTTGTAAGATTTTGCATACCATGAACGGATGTCCATAATTGAGTCAATTATGGACATTGTTATGAATTGGAAGTAATTAATAATTCAAGTAGGGAATTATTAAAATTGGGGGAAAATGGATTATTATTAATAATCAATGCTTAGGACACGAGGTTGGACCCGTTTGTGATGTAAACCTGCCCGGACCCGCCCGGCAAATCCAGTAGTCACAAATGTCGGCCCAATGTGAGAGGTCCTAGGCCCAAACTAAAGCATAACAGTTGTAAAGACACGAGGTTAGACTCTTTTATGGTGTAAGACTGCCCGGACCCGCCCGGCCCCGCCCGGCAAATCCAGCTGCCATAAATGCCAGTCTAATGTGAGAGGTCTTTATGAGGTTATGGCCTTAATGAACTAAGAAATACTTAACCAGATAATCATGTAAGGTGGGACATGGGGGTTAAGTAGGTGCCTTGGGTGGCATGAGGAATCTGGTGGTTGCCTTTAGAGGCATTTGAAATACGATTAGACTTAACCAAACACACATGTAAATGAACATGACTAAGTGGGTTAAGTGGGATGGACTAATGGGGACAAGCTTAGGTGGAATGCTTGTGGTAAATAGTGGGGGCCCATTTCAACCAGTATCCCAAAACGTATCTTTGTGGGCTCGACCCAAGTCGAGGACGGGACACGCATACTGGGTTTGACTATAAGAGGCCAAAACAGGGAGCGGTGGCAACGCAAGTCCAACGGGTTTCATATGCGTGTGTGGACCCGGACTGGTAGGTAAGACGTTGTTGCATCGTGTAGGTATAAGCCGTGCATGTCCGTTGTATCAAGTTGCCACTTTAGGGGAGTGATACACCCCACTGTGGGGCCAACACGGGTATCTACGAGTTAGGGAGCCGATCGAATAATGGGAAGCAGGGTACACCTAGTGGAGATAGGGGCAGGCGACACCCATGTAGTCAGCTAGGGGTACGTAAAGCCATTGGGAAAGTTTCTAAGTGAAGCTAAGTGGGATGAATCTTTAGGGTGACTGGTGTGGTGCAGTATAGTATTTATCCTTTAGTATTTAGGAGCGCCTATAACGTTGCCTTTAGCGATTGTCTATGTCCTTAATCTGCTCTTCATAGACATTTTCTTGTTTTCCAGCTTATGCCTTAGTCCAGTTATTTTGGTAATAGTATTGTAGAATTATCATATTCACCAGACTTTATGTCTGACCCCCTCTTTTCCAGCCTTTTTCTCCCTTCAGGTCCGCAGGTTGGGCCAAGTTCTAGTGGAGTCTAGTTGGATCGCTTATCTTCTGGAAAGCTTGGACTGCTGAAGTAAAGTCCAGCTTGTTATCTTTCTTTTTAATGGCTATTCATGTAATGGGATTATGTACTTGTTTTATCAAGATAGATATTGTACTTGACATTGAATATGGTGTTATGATGTAATCAAACATGTTTTGACTTCTGCTACAATGAAATAAAGTTTTTAAATTTCCAAGTACTATTTTATATCTGTCTTGTTGCAATTTTACTGTTCTACATTCACTTAAAACCTCCATGGAAGTTAATGCATTCCCTTTGTGAGTGACATTAATGGACGTGGGGTGTCACACGTGGTATCAGAGCATAAGGTTACCAGAATAGATAAAAAAAATTTTTTAGAAAAATATTTTTTTCTAAAGTATTTTTGGAAGAAGTGCTTTCAAAAAAAAAAAAAAAAAACATGTTATTTAAAGAGAGTTTTTATGAAAAACATAATCCCAAATAGCCACATCCTTATCTTTATCTTTCGAATTCTCCATTTTGAATCTTTCCTTTTTCGTTTCAGCATGGCTGAAGATCTTAATCTGCCAGAAGGTGTGACGATTCCAGGGTGGTTTAGGAGATACTTGGAGGCTAGGGCCACCACTGCAGGCCCAGCGGATACTCCTCCACCCCTAGTTGCACCCATTCCTCCTCCTCCTCGTGTTGACACTTTTGCAAAGACGTGCAAGGAATTCAAGGTTATGGGAGGAAAAACTTTTCAAGGGACTGAGACGTTTGTGGGGGCCAGAGATTGGCTTAAGGAGACTGAGGAATTGTTGGATATCTTTGAAGTGGAAGATGGGAGGAAAGTCCGTTTAGCTGCTTGGTTAATGAAGGGAGAGGCCTCGTTTTGGTGGGAGGTCACTAACAGGGAACGTCCAGTTGATTCATGGGCGGATTTCAGATGAAGGTTTGAGGCAAAGTTTCTTTCAAGGGCAGAGGAGAACTTAAATATGGAAAAATTCCTGGCACTAAAGCAAGGGAGCTCATCAGTAAAGGAATATGTCAATAAATTTAATCAGTTAGCAAGGTTTGGCTTGGAGTTGGTGAACACGCCAGAGAAGAAAGCTTTGAGGTTCGTTAGAGGCTTGAATGAACCGTTGCAAGGGTTGGCTATGACCCACATCCCTATGGGAGCCACCTTTGAAAAGCTAGTAGAAATGGCACTTATGCATGAGGATAAGGCAATTGAAAAGAAAAGGGATCAGAAGAAACCCCAACAGCAAAATAAGAAGGGTGGTAAAAACAATAATGGCAAAGGGAAGAAGAATTGCTTCAATTGTGGGACGCCTTGCCATCTCAGCAAAGATTGTAGAAAGAAAAAGAAGACTGGTTGTTTTCATTGTGGAGATGCGGGACATTTAGTGAAGGACTGTCCAAAGAAGGGGCAGAGGGCAGGGTCTACCTCGGGAGGACAGGTGCAGGCTCTTATGGCACCAGGGCAGGCAAGGGGGCAAGTTCAGGCTATTGCGGCCCCACCGCTGCAAGAAAGAGGTAGAACAATTTATGTTGAAAGCTTAGTTTTTCTGTTTGATCATCCTATCCGTACCTTATTCGATTCTGGCGCATCTCATTCGTTTATCTCTGCATCATTAGTTGAATCACTGCACTTGAACACCAGTTTAGTAGAGGATCCCTTGGTCGTTTCAAATCCAATTGGGGGTTCGGCTCATTTGACCATGATATGTTTGGATTTGAAAATCTCTATACTTAGCGTTGAATTTAGATGTGATGCTTATGTATTGGGCTTCACGGGCTATGGGCTAATTTTAGGAATGGATTGGTTGTCTAGAAATAGGGCCATTCTTGATTGTGAAAGGAGAGTAGTTAGGCTTGTGACTCGCCTTGGTAATGCTCTCGACATCTTTTGTAATCCCATAAATTTCGTTATGCTAAGTTATCTTGAATCGCTTGACGCGTCTGTAGAGAACCTGCGATCGGTAGAAGTGGTCCGGGAATATCCGGATGTGTTTGAGGAGGTGAAGGGCTTACCTCCAAAAAGGGAGATAGACTTTCGAATTTATCTTGTGGATAATGCTAAACCCGTATCCTTGCCAGTGCGCCACATGGCTCCTCGTGAAAGGAGGGAACTCAATAAGCAAGTAAAGGAGTTGCTTGAGAAGGGGTTCATAAGACGTAGTATATCAGAGTGGGGTGCTCCAGTAGTTTTTGCCACAAAGGCGGATGGGTCTCTTAGACTTTGTATGGACTATAGAGAACTAAACAAGCTTACTAAAAAGAACCGACACCCACTGCCGAGGATTGACGATCTCTTTGATCAGTTAGTTGGCGCCTCAGTGTTTTCGCAGTTGGACTTAGCCACTGGCTTTCATCAACTGAGAGTGGCTGAGGATAGTATAGATAAGACTGCTTTTAGGACTCCTGACGGATTCTATGAATGGCTAGTGATGCCCTTTGGTTTGACAAACGCCCCTGCATATTTTGTTGATTTGATGAGTAGGGTGTTTAGGGAATACCTTAACAAATTCGTGGTAGTCTTTGTGGATGACATCTTAGTCTTTTCTAAGAATAAAGAAGAGCACTCCCTACATCTTAGGGAAGTGTTGGAAACCCTTCGAGCGCATAACCTTAAGGCAAAATTTTCTAAGTGTCACTTCTAGAGGAAGGAAGTACGGTTCTTAGGGCACGTGGTTTCCAAAAAAGGGATAGCAGTGGATCCCGCAAAGGTGGTGGCCATCCAAGATTGGAAGGTCCCTAAAAATGCAACCGAAGTAAGAAGTTTCTTGGGGTTGGCTGGCTATTATAGGAAGCTTATCAAAGACTTCGCAAAAATATCAGCTCCATTAACATGGTTAACGAAGAAGAGCCTGGTTTTTACGTGGGACAAAGATTGCGATGATGCGTTCCAACGTTTAAAGAGAGCCTTAACTTCAGCCCCAGTCTTAGTGCTGCCAGACGGGAATAAACCGTTTACCATCTATACTGATGCTTGTGGGACGGGACTTGGCGCGGTCCTCATGCAAGAGGGAAGAGTAATAGCCTATGGTGGAAGGCAGTTGAGGGTTCATGAAAAGAATTACCCCACGCATGACTTAGAGCTAGCCGCAATTGTTTTCGCGCTTAAGTCTTGGCGTCACTATCTTCTTGGTGAGAAATTCGAACTGTTCACTGACCACAAATCATTAAAATACTTATTCTCTCAGAAGGATTTGAATTTAAGGCAGCAACGGTGGACGGAATTCTTAGCCTCCTACGATTTTGAAATAGCATATACCCCGGGCAAGGGTAACGTGGTGGCAGACGCCTTAAGTAGGAAAAGGTTGTCCTTGAGTCCGTTGTTTGTTGAACGACAAAGCTTAGAATTCATCTCTATGTTTGACAATAGACCCTCCGTTGACTTAGTACCCGGTCTGTTAGCATCCTTGGAGGTTAGACCTACACTTCTAGGACGGGTTGGTGAGGCACAGCGAGACGACCCACGGTTGGTTGAGATAGTAGAAAAGCTCAAAGGGGGGGAGTCGTCAAGCCATCTTCGTAGGTATACCCTAGACGATAAGGGTTGGTTACGAAGGGATAATAGACTTTGTGTACCAAAATACGAAGACTTAAGGAAGGCCATTCTTGATGATGCTCATCGCTCAAAAATGACCATTCATCCCGGCGGGGATAAGATGTACAAAGATATGAAGCGGGTTTTCTTTTGGGCCGGTATGAAAAAGGATGTGGCCGAGTACGTCGCTAGATGCTTGGTGTGCCAATGAGTTAAAGCAGAACAAAAGAAACCCGGTGGGTTGCTTCACCCATTAGAAGTTCCACTATGGAAATGGGAAAGCATCTCAATGGATTTTGTGGATGGATTACCAAGATCAAGGAAGGGTAACACGGGGATTTGGGTTATAGTAGATAGACTTACTAAAAGCGCCCATTTTATTCCCGTGAAAAGTAAGAGGACTGCTCCGTGGTTGGCTTCTGTATACATTAAGGAGATAGTTCGTTTGCACGGTATTCCTTCTAGTATAGTAAGCGACCGTGACCCCATCTTTACTAGCGAATTTTGGAAGAGTTTACAAGAGGCGGTAGGGACTCAGCTATGTTTGAGCACCGCATATCATCCTCAGACAGACGGCCAGACCGAGAGGGTGAATCGCATTCTAGAGGATCTTTTAAGGCTTTGTATCCTAGACTTTGGGGGTACATGGGAAGAGCACCTTCCGTTAGTAGAATTCGCATATAATAATAGCTTTCTGTCTAGTATTGGCATGGCACCTTTCGAAGCTCTTTATGGAAGGCCTTGCCGTTCGCCTACATGTTGGTGGGAATCTACCGATAAAATCCTACTTGGGCCCGATATGGTTAGGGAAACCTCGGAGAAGATTGAGTTGATTCGAAGGAGGATGAAAGCAGCACAAGATAGGCAAAAATCGTATGCTGATAAGAGGAGGACAGATCTTGAGTTTGACATTGGGGACATGGTTTTTATCAAAGTATCTCCGTTACAGAATGTTGTTCGCTTTGGGTCCGTGGGGAAATTAGCACCAAGGTTTGTAGGGCCATTTCCTGTAAAAGACAGGATTGGGAAGATGGCATATAGGGTGGAGTTGCCTGAGAAACTTAGTGGAGTACACGACGTATTCCATGTATCACATTTAAGGAAGTGTTTGCACAAGACCACGGAGGTGGTAGAGCCGAGCTTGCTTAAAGAGGTGGAAATAGAGCGTGATGCAACAATTAGACGAGCTCCTACATGCATTCTTGGGTCGGAGATCAAAAAGTTGAGGAATCGAGAGGTCAGGCTGGTTAAAGTGCAATGGAGAGATGATGAGAGCAACGCAACTTGGGAGACAGAAGAGAAGATGCGTTCGTTGTACCCTTTTCTTTTTGAGGGTATGTCTTTTAATTTCTCCTTTATCGCTTAGCTTATCTTATCTTATCTTTAGTATGTCCTCTCATTAGTATCTTTGACCTTTAGTTAGGATAATCCTATGGTTGAAACATGTGTTTGAGACATGTTATGTATGATGGATGCAAAATGGATGCAAGTGTTTGCTAGTGGTTGCTCGTGGATGCATATATACACACACTTTAGGCACTAGATCGGCTCAGTCACTACATATTGCATATTGCATATATATACGGATGTATTTAGTAAAATGGATGAACGATGGTTGTATTATCATGTGGATGCTGCATTCAGATGATGGTTGTGCACGCATATAGAAGTATTATGTAGCATTAAGAATCTTTTGCATACATAATGGATGCATGGCACGATCATAGTTGCATTAAGGAGGTCAACTGAATCAGTGGACCGCCTGATTTTGCATTAGATACGGACATATACACACACTGTGCATTTAAACATGAAAGCATTAGAAGTCTGTAAGGACAATGGATGCCTGTGTATGATGGATGAGTAGATGGACGTTTGGATGGTAGGATATACATTCTTCCAGACTTGAAGATTTCGGGGACGAAATCCTAAAAGGAGGGGAGAATGTAACACCCCGAATTTTCTATTAACACTAAAGTTGCTAAAATATTAATAAGTATGTAAGAGAGGGGATGTATCTATTATGAATATAAAAATATTAATAAGTATGTAAGAGAGGGGATGTATTTAATATGAATATAAAAATATTAATAAGTGTGTAAGAGAGGGGATGTATCTAATATGAATATAAAAATATTAATAAGTGTGTGAGAGAGGGGATGTATCTAATATGTATATAAAAACAATAATAAGTGTGTAAAAGGGGGGGGGGATGTATCTGATGTGTACATTGTAGAATATATATATATATATATATATATATATATATATATATATTGCTGAGTGTTTGCTGAGTCACTTCTGACTCATTGCTGAGTCAACAAGATAAACCCCATCTTGTCTGAACGGCTGCGGTTATTTCTAGGTTAAATCTAATGGTCTAAATGCATTCTAAAATCTATAAATAAGTGGGTAGACCCTAAACCTAAATCACTTGTAAAATTAGAGAAGCTACCGTCATGTTGCTGCCATGGAGTTCAGCGTAGCCGTCACAAACTAAGAAGAGGAAGCCTAATCATCTACAACTAAATCTACACAAATCAAATCAAAAGAACTCTCTTTCTCTAATTCTTTTCTTTTGTTGGTGAGTATGATGATTCTCACAAGACTATTACAAACTAATTTGACTCAGTTATGAATGGATCACAAGAAAGTGATGTGATTTGTAATTGTAAATTCTATATATTGTGGATCTCTTATTATGTTATTATGTTGTCGTATGATGTAAATTATATATACTATGTCATGCTATGTTGTAAATTCTCTTATGCTATGTCGTGCTATGTTGAGAATCATGTCAAGCTATGTTATACTATCATACTATGCCATGTTATAAATCATGCTATATTATGTTGAAAAATCATGCTGTTGGATCATGCTTAAAGTTATGTTTTTTTTCTTAATTTAAATGGATCTTGTTTATGGGAATTTGCCTATTAGGTTAGGTGTACCCATAAACTTGAAACTATAATTAAATAAAACTTGATTATGGGAATTTGCCTATTGAGTTAGGTGTACCCATATAAAACCATGTTGTTAAAAAATTAGATGATGTTGATTCACACATGTTCATATGTAAGTTTATGAAAATTGATTGAGATTATATTAGGTGAATTTTGAACAAGTTGACACCTTTAGGTCCATGACATATATAATCTATGCAAGTTGGACATATGCAAGTTTCACCCCTTATTATGATTCATTTGGTCACATATACATGTTGTTATTATGATAATCTCTTTTATGCTATGAGTTAGGCTATTCGAGTCTAACATATATTTTGCGAATAAACGTTCAAACGTGGGGTAGGGGTAATATTAGGAATTAATAAATTGGGTGCAATTTTGTAAGATTTTGCATACCATGAACGGATGTCCATAATTGAGTCAATTATGGACATTGTTAAAAATTGGAAGTAATTAATAATTCAAGTAGGGAATTATTAAAATTGGGGGAAAATGGATTATTATTAATAATCAATGCTTAGGACACGAGGTTGGACCCGTTTGTGATGTAAACCTTCCCGGACCCGCCCGGCAAATCCAGTAGTCACAAATGTCGGCCCAATGTGAGAGGTCCTAGGCCCAAACTAAAGCATAACAGTTGTAAAGACACGAGGTTAGACTCTTTTATGGTGTTAGACTGCCCGGACCCGCCCGGCAAATCCAGCTGCCATAAATGCCAGTCTAATCTGAGAGGTCTTTATGAGGTTATGGCCTTAATGAACTAAGAAATACTTAACCAGATAATCATGTAAGGTGGGACATAGGGGTTAAGTAGGTGCCTTGGGTGGCATGAGGAATCTGGTGGTTGCCTTTAGAGGCATTTGAAATACGATTAGACTTAACCAAACACACATGTAAATGAACATGACTAAGTGGGTTAAGTGGGATGGACTAATGGGGACAAGCTTAGGTGGAATGCTTGTGGTAAATAGTGGGGGCCCATTTCAACCAGTATCCCAAAACGTATCTTTGTGGGCTCGACCCAAGTCGAGGACGGGACACGCATACTGGGTTTGACTATAAGAGGCCAAAACAGGGAGCGGTGGCAACGCAAGTCCAGCGGGTTTCATATGCGTGTGTGGACCCGGGCTAGTAGGTAAGACGTTGTTGCATCGTGTAGGTATAAGCCGTGCATGTCCGTTGTATCAGGTTGCCACTTTAGGGGAGTGATACACCCCACTGTGGGGCCAGCACGGGTATCTACGAGTTAGGGAGCCGATCGAATAATGGGAAGTAGGGTACACCTAGTGGAGACAGGGGCAGGCGGCACCTATGTAGTCAGCTAGGGGTACGTAAAGCCATTGGGAAAGTTTCTAAGTGAAGCTAAGTGGGATGAATCTTTAGGGTGACTGGTGTGGTGCAGTATAGTGTTTATCCTTTAGTATTTAGGAGCGCCTATAACGTTGCCTTTAGCGATTGTCTATGTCCTTAATCTGCTCTTCATAGACATTTTCTTGTTTTCCAGCTTATGCCTTAGTCCAGTTATTTTGGTAATAGTATTGTAGAATTATCATATTCACCAGACTTTATGTCTGACCCCCTCTTTTCCATCCTTTTTCTCCCTTCAGGTCCGCAGGTTGGGCCAAGTTCTAGTGGAGTCTAGTTGGATCGCTTATCTTCTGGAAAGCTTGGACTGCTGAAGTAAAGTCCAGCTTGTTATCTTTCTTTTTAATGGCTATTCATGTAATGGGATTATGTACTTGTTTTATCAAGATAGCTTTTGTACTTGACATTGAATATGGTGTTATGATGTAATCAAACATGTTTTGACTTCTGCTACAATGAAATAAAGTTTTTAAATTTCCAAGTACTATTTTATATCTGTCTTGTTGTAATTTTACTGTTCTACATTCACTTAAAACCTCCATGGAAGTTAATGCATTCCCTTTGTGAGTGACATTAATGGACGTGGGGTGTTACACTTGCTATGACCTGTTCAATGTAAGTACATGTACAAGCATGCAATTGCGATAAATTTTCAATACAATTCACTATTTTATATAATTTGTCTAAATAGTTCAAATTTTAATTAATCAACCACTAATCAAACAACACAATCAGCAATCAATTTTGTTGATTAACTTTTCAAATTCATAACTTTGATATATATACAGAAAATCATGTTTTTGATGCCAAGTCACAACAATAAGCCCTATCTAGTTTTTGGTTCTCACACCAGTCAATTGGAAATATATAGAAATCCCACTTTCGAAACTCGAACACAAATACTGATGATGTTGCAATCATCATCAGAATTGTTCCGGGTGACTAGGGTGTGATTCTATATCTACCCAGTATATTAAAACTTCAAATACACGCGGATCAGATGTATACGCAAAATCTTTATATACTGGACTGTCCAAATCAATACAAATAAATAATCAAATACGAATAATTGATTTAAATTTCAAAACAAAACTTGTTTTCATTTTAAAAATACACTCTTCACACTCGTTCTAGGATACTACTAATCCCATCTCTAACAAGTCATTCTTATTGGATATTACTAATCCAATTTCTGATGAATTCTTTCGTATGGTTCTAATGTGTCATGTTCTCCGAGCTCTGTAAACCAAAGCTCTGATACCAACTGTAACGAAAAGGAATTTCGCTCAATCCGAATCGATCGCTAAACCGACCAAGACCGTTCGAAACCCCTTATTGTTTTGAGAACACGACAAATTCGAACAGCAACAGAAGAACCTTCCATTGTCAATTACAAAAATTCCGTCAGATTACAAGAATACACAGAGTATAAATCAATATTACACATTCACTAAATATCAGAGATTACAATACATTTCATAGCAGCGGAAAATAATACAATACACAATTGAAAGAGATATACAGATATAGAGCTTTACGGATATCATTCCAGCTGTAAATCAGGATCTTGTGAATATAAATCTGCAAACCCAAAACACTAGCTGCCCATGTCAAAACATGGGCACCCAGAGTTTAGGTTAAAACAATAAACTCCAGGTCAGTCATGTGACTGGTGTGAGAACTAAAACAGTTATTTAAAATTTTACTTTAAATCGGATATATCAAGGGACCACGCCGTATAACACGGAACGGGTTTCCTCGCAAGAATACTAGTGCATATAACAAAACAACGCAATGCTTTCTGGAAAAATGAAGCTTTTATAAGACCCAAGTCCTATCACACAATGCAGCGCAAGCCCGGGGATAGGGTTTTCCCTTATAATAGCCAAACGTGCTTGGTACGTTTAAAACAAATCATTTGATACTATTATAAGTGCATAGTGTAAAAAACAACTTCAAATCATAAGTATCAATCATAGACGGCATGGGTACCATATATCATGTCGCCATACTTGGCTCTACAATAAAAACCGCAAAATCACGTATTTGGAAATTGGATTTCCATATATGAACCGAGGCAAAGGGTCATCCTCACCGGCTTCGAGACTCTCTAGCCTGAGCCTCAGGGTCAGAGTGCATCGACCCTTGGATCGTCAGGGTCGGTCCACCGATGTGGATTAAAATGCCTTAACATTGCATTTCCCGGCCCTTTGGGGCGTAAATGAGCCCAATGGCTCCATCGGCTCTACATAGTCACCGATATATCCGAGGGGCCTCGCAATAGCAACAACCACACAGGTGAAAATAATATAAATGTCAGGGCTGGTAGGTCACTGACACCACCCTAGCTAGAAGGAAATGCATGTCCTCCCTGAGGTCCTCTCCCGTTTCTGGTTCACAACCGGGGTGTGAGGCTTGCGAATTCACGTTACACAAAGCTATGCCACACAAGCAATGCTTTGATCATCAACCAAAAGAATTTGCTTTTCAACAGAAGCCTCGATCAATTGCCACTTAGGCATGCAACACAGGCAATTCACTCCATGCGATTAATATCCATCAATATATAACCCCTTAGCTCGTACGTCTCAGAGAAGGGCGTTAAACAAGAGAATAAATTCTCCGACGCCAAACAGATATATATTTAATAGAAATCAATCAAACAGAATAAAATCCAATGTCAGACACACCGTCCATTTACAAGTTCGTTCTGGGTCTGAACGAAACCGGAGGCACCTTATACCTCGCATATCCATCGATCTCCAAGTACGTCTGGACGATCACCAATTGATTCCCTCCTCTTGGGTGTACAACCCAATCAAGATCATCAGTAATCACCGAAACGATGTGAAGACCACTGGTGTTCGACCGTTGTCTTCATCTTCGACACCACGTCGAATCAGTTATTCAAAATGGGATAAACCCGGTCTTTCTGAATAACTCGCGTATATAATAAACAAGTGTTACACAAACACAACATACGCCTCATTCCAATTTAGAATATTCTTTTATTCAAATATTCTTATACTTTGGGAAAGGTTCCCATCAATTTTATCAAAGATAAATTCATTAAATTTATTCTTTAATCTTCTTTTGAATATCAATTCAAACTAGTCGGGATTAGCGAACCACACCGGAGTAATCAATTATTTTATTTCCCAATCCCAACCTATTCATCCCATGAAGTAAAACTGGTCATACTTCATATCTAACACCATGGTGTTATTGGTAAATTTAATTACCATTTCACGTTCAAATCTAATTAAAGATTTAACTATCGTCTAGAGCAAAACTGGTGACACTCCATTCTCGATCATTTTAATCTAGTTTAAGATTCATTAAAGCTCCACTTAGTTTTAATCTTCCCGAAAATCAATATTAATGATTGTTTAACATGGGAAAACATTCCCTGTCTTTAACTGGGTTAAAGAACCAACGTCACTTAAAACACGGTTCACTATAAACCCAAAATCGCATTCTAATTCAATTCCAATGAAACATCATTTAATTGGTATACTTAATTAAATCTAAATAAAAAGATTTAATCTTATTCTCAACTGGTTTTAAGAACAGTGTTAATGAAGACACCATTCACGACAAACCAAAATCCCACTCGATATTAAATACAAGGCTCTGAATAGAAAGTATATCAGCCTATATTCAATATCAAATTCTACGACCAACAAAGATCGTATTGGAAATAAGGATATAAACATATCTTTCAAATTTCCATAACAATATCTGTATAATCACGAAATCCAACATCGAAATATTCAAAGACAATTTCGATTCAAATTCATTCCAATTCAATTATTGGAAATTCTGGTTACTTTTAAAACCCTTTCAAATCCACCTTATTCGTTTAAAAATAAATAAATTATTATTCTAGTCCAAAACTAGTTCATTTCGATAAAAATCTATTTTTATCTTTTCAAATATGGAGTTTTTTCATCCCAATTCTTCACAAATCATTTATTATGATTTTACACAAATTATTACTATTTTTAATAATTTTATTAAGGCCCGAACAGTCGATATCCACCAATGGCCATCGAACTGCACTTACATTGACCTTTTCCAAATTTGATTTGGACATAATTCCAAATCCAACTGCTAGATTTTAAATCTTTAATATTCTTTAGAAAGCTCTTTTTGATACGAACCCAATGGTTCCAGTTTTAGGAGAATCCGACAGTCGGATCTCCCGTAATATCCATTCGAAGTCAATGGTCGAAATTCGCAAACTGTCGCGGCGCAGCGCGTTCTATTCAGGCCATTATATTATATATAATATGTATAATATATATTTCGTCGATTTCCTTTCAAAATGTATTTTATAAATCGTTTAAAATTCATTTCCAAAACGATTTTAACTTCATATTCAATTTCTAATCAAAATTGAATATTCCATATCATTCATATATGATAATATTTTCAAAACGTTGTATTTTGAAATCACTTCCTTTTCTGTATTCATTATAAAAATGAATAAAACCGATACAAATATCGTTCACGTCGAAATAGCGTCCATCTAATCAACATGGCTTTATATATTTCAATAACTTCGTTATTCTATTCAACAAATGAATATTTTCTTCAATACATGAAATTTGCTTTTATTCAACACATGAATATATATTATATTCAACACATGAATTTTCTTCTATTCAACACATGAATATATATTTTATTCAACACATGAATTTTCTTCTATTCAACACATGAATATATTTTTTCCAAATTGGAATGAGGCCCAATCAACTACCATATAGTGTTAATTATATGGATTTCACACACACACGTACACTACAATCAAACACAGACAACCATCACCCAAAGTGCATTCTACACCGTATAAGCATCAAATATAAATATTTAACGCTTTTAACAGCCTGTCAATCTATCGATCGACATAAAGCTAATTTTTGGGACTAGTGTATGGCCAATTTCATCCCAACACCCGTGTGGGGTTTCACATCAACAAACACATATTTTTATTTTTGCAGCTGGGCGATGTGTAAAATTTATCGCCCCAATCAATATCAGTCAAATCGGTGTACATAAATAAATCGTTCGATTTGTAAATGAATATTTATTTTATTTCAACACATGAACATATATTTTATTTCAATACATGAATATATATTTTATTTCAACACATGAATATATATTTTACTTCAACACATGAATATATATTTTAGTTCAACACATGAATATATATTTTACTTCAACACATGACTATATATTTTTTTTCAACACATGAATCTATATTTTACTTCAACACATGACTATATATTTTATTTCAACACATGAATATATATTTTACTTCAACACATGAATATGTATTTTCCATATTTCACAACACAACCACTCACACAAGTCGTCCATGGTCTGTGGACAACGTGTGTCGGGTGCTACTAAGCACCGTCTGCATCCTAGTATATATTTCAACTAGAAAATAAAATAAAAGTGAGGAGTTCTCACCGAGGGTTCCACTCCTCCATTCTTTATTTCTGAATTCAGAACAGCCTGGATTTGCCTGACATGCCAACGCAGTCTTCTCTATGCTGTTCATATTAAAAATCAAATTTTTAATATGATGTTTACATACTAAAAATCATATTTTTATCCCGCTACTCATATAAAAATCACATTTTAATAATATCACTTAATATATTAAAATTATATTTTTATACCGCTCTTTTCATAATAAAAGTCATACCTTTATTTCTACTTCATGTATATAAAAATCGAATTTTTACTCTATCAGAATTTCTATAAAAATTAATTTGCTCCTTCATTATAAATATCAAATTTTTATATAAAGCTTTTTATAGATTGGAAATCCTACCTTTATGATATTAAAAATCATAACTTCTTCCTCACCGAAATCATAACTTCTATATCCCTATATGCAATTAAAAATCACATTTTTAATTTAAAACAGTGAGTAAAAATCCTATTTTTTACCACATAAATGAATAAATATCGAAATTAAAGCTCACCGGCGGTGCTCGGTAGCGGAGAAAGCTCGGGGAAGATCGCTAGTGGTCGTGGATGACTCGTCTAAGGCGGTGGTGGGCCAGCATGGCCTGCGGCGGCGCGTTCTCACTTTGTTGAGGGGCTATGGGCTTGTATAGCGGAGGAGAAGCAAGGGAACGACAGTGTAGGCTAGGGAAGGGTAGCGGACGACGCTGGGAGTCGGGCTTGGCACGGCTGGTCGAAGACTGGGCGGTTGCGGGCTATCGTGGTGGAGGGCGGTGGGTTTAAATCGATTTGCGCGTTTAGGGTTTCGGATGGAGAACGAAGAGGACACGGGGTGTGGGGAGATGGTCGGGGCTGCTGGGGGGGTGCGGCTGCCACGGTGGGGCGGTGGTAGATGGGGGAGGGAAGCGACATTGAAATCGATCGTCATGGGTGTTGTTTTTTTTTTTTTCCTTTTTTTCCTATTCTAAAGTAAACAGTAAGAAGGGGGGCTAGGGAGAAATATATATTTAATTCAATTTCAAAAAGGTACCCTTTTATTTTGACCTCGAAACAAAACCCACCGCCTATCTTCCCTAGCTAATTACCCCTATTCCGAACATAATGGGATATATATCATAAACTGATTCCATCGTTTCTATCAGTTTTCGTCAAAATCAAAATATAAATCTATATATAGAATTTGAACGCGCATTTCAATTTACCGAGGTCACCTACTGACTCTAAAAATTCCCAAAAAATATTTTCTAGCTTTGTATTGACGATACGGTCCTAACAAAACTAATTTCATCGAACTCTGAGATCATTCGAAAAATGGCCATTTTCTGTTCGATCGAAATTGACTGAAACTGTTAAAACACGTTTTCTTTTGCCACGCTCACATATTAATTCAGAAAACTATGAATTTTGGAATCTAGCAATAATTTGACATCACTGATCCAACAAAAGTGGTTTCGTCGAAAACCGAGGTCGTTTGCAAAATTTCCATTTTTAAGGACAAAAATTTCCGTAGCGACTATTCTGAATTTTCAACTAGGCATAACTTTTTATTTCCGCTATGAAATTTCAATTTTTTGGATTTTTTGAAAATATATTCTTGATTAGATTCTAATATTTTTTTGTTTCGCTAAAATCCAGTTTATTTCGAATCCTGTACATTCATTTGAAATATGAAATCGAATTTTCGAACTACTGCGCCATTTTCAATTCCTTTTATAAATTGAAATAAATATTTATATTCTAACATCGCTTCAAATATATATATATTCATTCTAATTCTGTTCAAAATAAATTTCTTGTAGTTATTATTTAAAATAATTCATTTTCAATATTCAAAATTCGCTAAAATTGCCAAAATAAAATTTTAAATTGGCTCAGATTTCCGGGTTATTACATTTACAAGATACGTGAGTTATTTGGAAAGACCGGGTTTATCCCATTCTGAATAATTGATAGTCGACGTTGAAGACGGTGGTTGAAGACCGGAAATCTTCACATCGTTTGGATGATTACTGATGTCTTGATTGTGTTGTACACCCGAGACAAGGTAATAAGTGGTGATCGCATGACGTGCTTGGAGATCGACCGGATATGCGAGGACCTCTCTCCTGTATTGGACATATGGGACGAGGAATAAGGTGCCTCCTGTTTCGTTCAGATCCAGAACGAACTTGTTAACGGTTGGTATGTCTAACATTGTATTTCTTTATACTGTATTCATTGATCTCTGCTAAATATATATCTTTTTGGTGGTGTAGAATTTATTCTCTGCTTAACACCCTTCTTTGAGACGTACGAGCTTAGAGGTTATATTTTGGTCGAAATCATTGGACAGTGTGGCATACTGAGTGGTATGTGATCAAGACTTTTGTTTAAAAGAAGGGCTTGTGGTTGATGATCAAAGCACGACTTTAAATAGCATAGCTTTGTGTATATCATTAATTCGCGAGCGTCGCACCCCAGTGTGAACTAGAAATGGGAGAGGACCTCAGGGAGGACTTATGTTTCTTTCTAGCTAGGAGTGGTGTCATGGTATGGAGCCCAGACATTCTACTCATGTGGATGTTGCATACTATTTGATGGATAGCAAGGCACCTCAGATATATCGGTTACTACGGGGCTGATGGATGACATGGTCAACATACTGACCGGATTTACACCGCATTGGGCGGGGAAACGTATTGTTCAGGAATTATTAATCCACAAACTTGTGGACCGGCCTTGACGCTCCAAGAGATCACCTGAGTCTGGGTCATGAGACATGGTAGGCTAGATTGTTTCGAATTCTGTAAGGACGATCCCTTGCCTTGGTTCATGATGGAAATCCAACTTCCAATATAACATCGTGCAGTTTTAATTCAGAACTAGTATGACAACATAGTGACATGGGATACTATGCCGTCTATGATTGAGTCATTTATATTTGAAGTTGATTTTGACACTATACACTTATAGTAATATCAAAATGATTTGTTTTAAACGTCCCAAGCATGTTTGGCTATTATAATGGAAAACTCTATCCTCCGGCTTGCATTGCATTGTGCGATCGGACATAAGTCTTATAATATCTTCATTTCTTTAATTAACATTGCACTATTTGTTTTATGCACTGGTATTCTTGCGGGTAAACCCGTTCCATGTTATACGGCATGGTCCCTTTATTTACTCTACTTAAAAATCAAGTAAATAACTCTTTTAGTTCTCACACCAGTCCTATGACTGACCTGGATTTTATTGTTTTAACTTAAACTCTGGGTGCCCATATTTTCCATATGAGTAGCTAGTAGTTTTGGTATCTGCAGATATTTCTTTTTCAGGATCCTAGATTTACAACTGAAGCTACATCCAGAAAGATCTATATCCGTGTATTTCTTTCAGTTGTGTTATGTATTATTTTTCCACTGCTTTGTAATTTAAATTTCTGATAATTTGATTGTTGTATTTTATTTATTCATACTCTGTTATATTCTTGTACTCTGATGTAATTGTTGTAATAAGCAATGAATTGTTCTTCTGTCTGGGTTCTGGTTGTCGTGTTCTCAACTCAATTCGGCCTTTCCTGTCTCTTCGGAGATCGGGAGATTTCATATCGCTTCAGTTGGTATCAGAGCTTTGGTTTACAGAGCTCGAGAACAAGACACATTAGAACCAAACGAAAGAATTCGTTAGAGATTGGACTAATAATATCCAATGAGAATGGCTCGTTAGAGATGGGATCAATAGTATCCTAGAATGAGTTTCAAAGAGTCTTATTTTTAAAATAAAAATGAAAACAAATTTTGTTTTGAAAATTTAAACCTTATTATACATGTTTGAGTATTTTATTTTAAACTGATTTTGGACAATCGAGTACACGAAGATTTTGCATATACGCCTAGCTATTGTGTATTCGTAGTCTCAAATATATTCGGTAGATATAAAATCACGCTCTAGTCGCCCGGAGATGATTCTGATGATCGGTGCACCATCATCAGGGTTTATGTTCGAGTTTCGAAAAGTGTGATATCTATTTATTTCCAATTGGCTGGTGTTAGAACTAAAACTAGATAGGGTTATTGTTGTGATTTGGAACTAAAAAGATGATATTTGAGCATATATTAAAGTTGTGCATTTGAAAAGCTAATCAACTAATTGATTGCTGGTTGTGATGTTTCATATTTGTTAACTAATATAACCAATATGTAAATGGAAGGTAAATTAGCCAAATTGAACCAAATATTGAACTAAACTGAAAATTGATTGGAATTGCATATATGTGCATGTATATAAAATGAACATGTCATAGCACGGAAGCTAAGAAGAGGAATAAAATTGTATGCCTAAAAAATAGGTACATACATGCTTACTGTATTTCTTTGGTTTTGATGATTTTATGAGCCGATTGGCTTTTTCTTTTTCTTTTGGATTGATGAGGGCCTTGTGAGGCAAGTTTTACCAATAGGGTTGTACAAAGTAGGTTATTGCGAAATTTTTCAAAAATTTAGGTTATTAACCAAATTTTTGGTAAAATAGAAAATTCTTAAAAATTCAAAAGTTGAAGAATGATTGTTGAGTTGGTTAGTTAAACAACTTTCAGCTTCGTTCCTTTTCGAGGACGAATTTTTTTAAGTGGGGGTGATTTTAACAATCCTGAATTTCAGAACCAATTTAAAAATTTTATTTTAGTTATTTTAATGGATTTTGAGAATTTTAAATGATTTATGTTAAATAGTAACGACTAAAAATTTATTTTTATCAAAGTTAGAGCGAATAACTTTATTCTAATTATAAAATGAGCCTGAAATGGTGCGGTAGTTTGAAAATTCGATTTCTAATTTCAAATGAATGTATAAGATTCAAAATAAATCGGATTTCAGTAAAACTAAAAATATTTGAATCTGTTAAAATATTTGAATCTGTTAAGCCATATCTTTCTAACGGATGAAAAAAACTGAGATTTCATAATATAAATTGAATGTTATGGGCAGTTTAAATTTTAAAATAGTCGCTATGGAATTTATATATTTTTTAAATAATATATAGCCCTTAAAAATAGCCATTTTGCAAACGACCTCCATTTTCAACAAAACCACTTTTGTTGGATCCGGAATATCAAATTATTGCTAGATTCCAATTTTCATAATTTTTGGAATTAATATGTTAGCGTGGTGAATTTAAACGTGTTTGGAAATTTCAGCTTGAATTTAATCGACTGCAAAATGGCCATTTTTCAATCGGTCGACAAATTCGACAAAATTAGTTTTGCTAGAACCGTATCGTCAAAACATAGCTAGATTTATTTTTTGGAAATTTTTGGAGTCAGTATGTAGCCCCGGTAAATTAAGATGTATGTTCAAATTCAATTTTAATTGATTTATAATTTAGTTTTGATGAAAACTGATCGTAACAGTCGAATTGGCTCATGGGACATATCCCATTGTGTCCGGAATAGGGGTATTTGGCTGGTGGCGACACTCGTTGGGTTTAATTTGGAGTTCCTTGCGATAAACATGTATTAGTGAAATCAAATATTAATATAAAAATATATATATATATTTCTTATTGGTCAAAACCCTAACCATTTTTCAACCCACGGTCAAAATCGCACCCCCCTTTCTCTTTAAATCCCGTCGCCCCTCTGTCAGATCACTGCCGCCGCTCTTGAAGGCTGTCACCCACCTCTAGCCGTCGCGCCACCTCAGCCCGCTACCGTCCACCACCTACGGCACCCCTCCTTCTCTCTCCTATCTCATCTCAGCTAATTCAAGAAACCCACCCCCACCCGTGCCACCAGAACCCTAGGCCCTGCCTCCGGCCAGCTGCCGTCTCCATCGACCTTCCAGCGCCTGTCCGCCACCTCCTCCGCCACCCTCCTCCAATTAAAAATCAGATTTTTATAATTTTCTATATTCGCAAAAACACACCTGATCTGTTTTAGCCAATATCTTCCAAACCGAGCCCATATGGCCAAAACTCCACAAGACCAAAATAAAAGAGCATGATTTTCCCTTCGATTTGGCTATATGGAAGTCATATTTTGGATTGCGGAATTGGTCAAAAAATGCATCCAAAATCTGCTGTCCAGATTATTTATTTTCCAAATTTCCGGCGAAAGGAGAATTTTCGGAAGAAAGGCCACTAAGCGAAAGTCGTCCAGAATGGCGCGTTTAAGCTAGAAAAAACAACCGTATGAATATTGGAGCTCTTTTGAAATTCTGGGATCAGAGCAGCAATTCAGAACGTCAGAAATGCAAGGTGGAATGGATAACAATGTGAGAACCCTTTCTCACTCAATTTATTTTACAGTCAAATATATACTAGGTTGTAGACGGGGCTTAGTAGCCCCCGACACCATATTATATAAACCATGATTGTTTGTTTGGCCTGTATTGTTTTGCGATGTGAAATGAAAATTATAATATTCATGTGTTGAATAAATTGTTTGAACAATAAAAATAGCATTTTTATTGAATTAATGAACTATATAAAATATTCATGTGTTGAATAAAATATTTTATCGTTAAAAATATAATTTTTAACATTTATGTGAATGACATAAAATTCTCCTGAAATTAAAATAAATATTCATTCACAAATCAGACGATTTTTTATATATACCCATTTAACTGATATTTATTGGGACAATAAATTTTGCATATCGCCCAATTGCACAAATAATAATCAGTGTTTGTTGACTAAAACCCCACACGGGTATTGGGATGGTATTTGGCGTACACTAATCCCAGTCGTTTAGTTGTATGACAATCGATTGGTTGACAGAATGTTGTAAGCATTAATTATTTGTATTTAATGCTTATACAGCATAGAAGCACTCTAGATGATGGATTATTGTTTATCATGGTTGTTATATGCATGTGTTGTATGAAATCCATATAAATAACATTATATGTTAATTGATTGTGTCTGATTCCAATTCAGGAATAAACAATATTTTAATATAAAGAATATTTCAAAATAAGGAATATTTTAAAATAACAAATATTTTAAAATAATATACAGTAAATGATTAAACGTGAATTCGATGTCCGATTTTTTATGGATAAAGAAATATTGAAATATGTGAAGCCGTGTTGATTAGATTTGGGTCATTTTAACGCGAACGATATTTGTATCGATTTTATTCATTTTTATAAAGAATATACAAAAGAAATGATTTTAATATATGATATTTTGAAAATATTATCATTTATATATTATAATGATAGGAAATATTCAATTTTGAATTAAGAATTAAAGAAGTTAGAATCATTTTTAAAATGAATTTATAAACCATTTATAAAATACTTTTTAAATGGAAATTGAAGAAATATATATAATATATATATAATATATATTAAATGGCCTGAATAGAACGCACCGCGCAACGATCGTTCGTGAATTGCGACCATTGACTTCGAATTGACATTACGGGAGATCCGACCGTAGGATTCTCCTAAAATCGGAACCATTGGGTTCATATCGAAAAGAGATTTCCAATGATTATAAGAGATTTGAAATCTAATGGGTGGATTTGGAATTATGTCCAAATCAAATTTGGAAAAGGTCGCTATAGATGCAGTTCAGTGGCCATTATTGGAAACCGGATGTACGTTGATAAAATTATTAAAAATATTAATAATTTTTGTAAAATCATAATAAATGGTTTGGAAAAAATTTGGATGAAAACTCCACGTTTGGAAAGATAAAAATATTTTTTTTATCGAAATGACCTAGTTATTAACTAGAAATAAAAATACAATATTTTTAAATATATAAATTGGATTTGAAATGGTTTTAATCTAACTAGAATTTTCCAATGTATGATTTGGAATGGATTTGAATAGAAATCATCTTCGGGATATTTCGATATTGGATTCCGTGACTATACAGATATGTGGACAAATTTGGAAGATAGATATATATCGTTATTCCCTATATGATATGTGTTGGTTTCAGAATTTGATGTTGAATATAAACCGATATAATTTCTGTTGAGAGCCTTATATTTAATATCAAATTGGATTTTGGGTTTTCGTGAATGGCATCTTAAATAACGCCGTTCAGAAACCCTATTGAGAAAAGAATAAATCTTTTAATTAAATTTAATGAAGTTTAACAATAAATTAATATTTAATTGGAATTGAATTGAAATTGGACTTTTGGGTTTATCGTGAATGATGGTTTAAATAACACTTGTTCTTTAACCCGATAAATAGTGAAGAGATGATTTGGAATTTATAAATCTTATTATTAAGATTTAATGGAAATTTTACAAAGTAAAGTTTTCCAATTTAATATATTCAATTAGCATTGAATGGAATTCGATTTGGTAATAATCGAGGTGAGCTTCTGTGGAGGAAGACTGTAACTATATATGGAATTTAAAAGGCTTTGCCGTTATTCCATTTATATTATTGGTTGGATACATAAATTTATAACAATTATATATATTGATCTATTTTCCGTGAAGATTCCATAATTAATGGAATGTGATTTTGGATTTATCGTGAAATGTGTTTTAAATGACATTGGTTCTTTAACCTAGCTAAAGACAGGATTTTTTCCTAAATTTGAATAATCATTACATAATGATTATTGGAGATTAAAACTGAGTGAAGTTTTAATGAATCTTTAATTAGATTGAAATGTGAACTGAGGATTTACTTAACAAATTTGTGAAATGATCGGGAATGTAGTATCATCAGTTTTGCTCCAGGTGATAGTTAAACCTTTAACAAGATTTGAACGTGACATGGTAATTAATTTTACCCATAACATTGTGGTGTCAGATATGGAGTATTAATAATTTTGCTCCATGGGATCATTAGGTTAGGATTGAAAAAAAAACAGATGATTACTTTGGTAAGGTTCGCTAATCCCGACTCGTTTGAAAAACTTAATTTGGTTTAAATTGTGAATAAAATATTTGAATAAAAGAATATTCTAGATTGGAATGAGGCGTATGTTGTATTTTTATAGCACTAGTTTATAAGATACGCGAGTTATTCGGAAAGACCGGGTTAATCCCATTCTGAACAGTTGATACGACGAAAAGTTGACGATAAAGACGATGGTTGAAGATCAGAAATCTTCACATCGTTTGGTTGATTACTGGTGTCTTGATTGGGCTGTACACCCAAGACAAGGTAATAAGTGGTGATCGTCCAGTCGTACTTGAAGATCGACCGAATATGCGAGCACCTCTCTCCTGTATTGGACATATGGGACGAGGAATAAGGTGCCTCCGGTTTCATTAAGACCTAGAACGAACTTCTAAATGGATGGTATGTCTAACATTGTATTCCTTTATACTGTATTCGTTGGTCTCTACTAAATATATATCTATTTAGTGGAGGACAATTTATTCTCTTGCTTAACACCCTTCTCTAAGACGTATGAGCATAGATGTTATATATTGGTGGAAATAATTAGTATGGTATGGATTGACAGCGTGGCATGCTGAGTGGGATGTGATCGAGGCTTTTGTTGACAAGCAGGGCCTTGTGGTTGATGATCAAATCACGACTTTAAATAGCATAGCATTGTGTATAGCGTTAATTCGCGAGCCTCACACCCCGATCTGAACTAGAAACGGGGGAGGATCTCAGGGAGGACATGCGTTTCTTTCTAGCTAGGAGTGGTTTCATGGTATGCAGCCGAGACATTCTACTCATGTGGATGTTGCATATTATTTGATGGATAGCGAGGTGCCTCGGATATATCGGTCACCACGGGGCCGATGGATTACATGGTCGACATACTGACCAGATTTACCCCCCAATAGGGCGGGGAAACGTACTGTTCATGTAACGACCCATATTTTCACAGCATAATAATTAATTAATTTAATTATTTAAATAGTGATATATAGATTTAAATGGTTAATTAATTAAATTATATGGATTATTTAATTTAAATAAATAATAAAATAATATATTTAATTCAGAAATAATCAAAAATAGTGGAATTCACAATATTGTGTAATTTGGATTATTTGAAATATTTAATTCAGTTTAGAGTTGAATTATATTCACGAGTACATTATATAAACGAAGTTTGAACGTATAATTATATTATAACCAAAATCGAGCTTGAAATGGCATGACAGTTCGCTATTTGGGGATTTGTACTTCAAGTGAATGTATAGGGTTCATTTTAATTCGGATTTCTATGAAACAAGAAACGTTAGGAGCCAATGAAGTACATTTTTCTAGTGGAAGAGAAAAATCATGATTTCGTCATGTAGATTTTGAGTTATGTCCAAATCAAATTTTAGAAAAGTCGCTATGGAATTCCTTTATAATTTATATCGATTTATTTATATTTTTAAGTGGATTTTAAATATAAATCGAACATCGATGTAACACTCGATTTGGAATATCGGTTTATAAATCCCATATGGAGCTATGTGATATTCAATGTGAATATATAAGATAATATTTATTTTTAAATATTTAATTTAATTATTTTTAAATATATTTATATATTTAAATGGATTATTTAGAGCTTTAATAATAGCCAGTTTTGCAAACGACCTCCGTTTTCGAGAAACTAATTTTGTTGGACCCGTAACATTAAATATTGTTAGATTTATAGTTTCGTGATTTTTTGAGTCAGTATGTAGCCGTATGGATTTTTAATGTGAAAAACAGTTGATATTTCGACGGTTAAAAATAAGCTATGTGAGCAAACGGAGTCTGAATTCGACGAAACTAGTTTCGTTGGGTCTGTAATGTCAAACTCTAGTAGTATGTCCAGTTTCGTGATTTTTGGGTTATCACGTGTGATCATAGGAATTTTAAAGGACAAATATATATATATTGTTTGCATAAAAACAATAAAATAATCAATATAAAATTAATAAAACTACCCTATAAAATACCCTTAACTCCTTCTAGCCTAAATTTACTTTTCATCTGCTCAAAATTTTTCCGCCGTCAGTATTTTTCTATCCTTAAGTAAAAAAGCAACTCTGGAAAATCACAGGAAAATATATAAATCGAAATAAGTATATATTTAGAATACTAGAGAGATTCTCTTCACGTTGGTATAAATTCTGGGGTGTGCGATCATAGTTCTCGGGTTTGGAGTTTTTACAGTGTATTTAGGGTTCCATAAATTGAGAGATTAAAGCAACGAATCATGGAATGGATGGTGTTTTGAGGATCGGGTAGTGATTTAGAGGTTTGCACACAAGTTTTGGGTATTTCTATGAGGTTGGTTATCGATGGGATTTGCTGCTATCGCGGTTTTGGGTGCGTGACGCGAGAGGGTGGCGTTTCGAATTTTGTAAATTGGTTATGGGTGGAAGGCTAATTTTAAGAGAAACAAAATGGTGGTGTTGCTTTTGATTTCGGTTGAGTAGTGATTGAGATAAGTGGGTGGAAAGATGGCGCAATGGCCATTTGAAGGAGGAGCAGCGTGCGCCTTTCTGAGTTCGGGGAAGAAGAGGTTAGCGGGTTGGAAGGAATTGGGCCGGGTTTGAAAGGGGTGAGGCCCGTTAAGTATATAATTTTGACTTAACTATTTATAACTTGTATTCAAACTTTAAAAATGTGTAACTTCGTCATACAATATCAGAATCAGACGAAACAAGATCCGTTGGGATCGTATGGACAATGGCTACACAATGGAACTGAGTGGTAGTGAAGTGGAGTCCATTACAATTTATAGAAAAATAAATTGTCCGTCTGAATCAAGTGATGGTTATCGTTATTAACGATGATCGTCCAATGTGAGTAAAACTCACCAACTCTGAACAGTTATATTTTTTTATTATATATTTTAGAACTGATAATTTATCTGTTGATTGTTGTGTGTTAACTGTTTGGTTGAGTTGCTTATGTATTGGATGAAATTATAGATAACGATATATATATATATAAATCTTTAATAAATATTGATTCTGTTTAATAGAATATTTCATATTGAAATGAAATCGATGTTAACTATATTGTTTAACACCTGTGATGTAGGGAAACAGGTTGGAGGGATCCAACTTTCCTCAATATTTATAATACTGTTCTTTTCATATTTGTAATATATGATGTGATATATAATCTATCGTTGATTATGTGTGTTTGAATGATATCGATCATTGTATTTGCTATTTTAAACACCGCATGAAGTACTGAAATGTAAAAAAGGGATTTTCAAAGTATATTTTGAAAATAAATTATTTATATAAAATCAATGGATTTTATATATAAAAGGAAAAGGGTTTTATAAAGGAAAAGATTTGTAAAACAAATATAAAGGATAATATCTGTGAAAGAAATATAAAGGGAAATAATTATAAAATCAAAGGGATATAAAGGAAAATATTTGTAAAACAAATATAAAAGAAAATATTTGTAAAACAAATGTAAAAGAAATATTTATTTAGAAAATAAATAGAATTGAAAGGAAATATTTATTTAGAAATCAAATAGATTATAAAAGGAAATACTTGAAAAATGAAAGAAGTGTATAAAAAGAGAATTTTACACTAAGGAAAGTTTAGACCCATGCTTCGCACACGGGTATAATAGAATATGAATTTAAAATAGATTTTAAATAGAAATCTATTTTAACAGATAAGTGGAGAAGATAAATTTATAAATAATATTTTATAAATTAAATAAAATGTTTATCATTGGATAAATTGAATATATAAATCAGGACTTATATAGAGAAGTAAGAATCGATTTAAACATCGATATTTGAAACTGAATATAGATGTAGTGTTAAATCAAAGGAGTTAATCGAATTATAGTTAGTCGATTAGAGTTAGAATTAATCAATTAGAATTAGAACAAATCGATTAGAGTTAGAATTAATCGATTAGAGTTAGAATTAATCAATTAGAATTAGAACAAATCGATTAGATTTAGAATTAATCGATTAGAGTAAGAATTAATCGTTTAGAGTTAGAGTAAATCGATTAGAGTTAGAGTTAATTGATCAGAGTTAGAATTAATCGTTTAGAGTTAGAGTTAATTGATTAGAGTTAACCAGTTAGAGTTAATCAGTTAGAGTTAATAAGTTAGAGTTAATCAATTAGAGCTAATCGAATAGAGTTAAATAGAACTAATCAAATATTAGTGATTCGAATAGAGTTGAAAGGAGTTACTCGAATATTACTTATTCGAAAGTGAATTTATCGAATATTACTTATTCGAAAGGAGTTAATCGAATATAGTTATTCGAAGAAAGGAGTTATCGAATATAGCTTATTCAAAAGGAGTTAATCGAATATAGTTATTCGAAGAAAGGAGTTATCGAATATAGTTTATTCGAAAGGAGTTAATCGAATATAGTTATTCGAAGAAAGGAGTAATCGAGTATAGTTTATTCGAATAAGATAATCGAATATAAGTTATTTGAAGTGCGATAATCGAATATAAGTTATTCGAAGCGCGATAATTGGATATAATCTATTCGAAAAGAGATAATCAAATATAATCTATTCGAAAAGAGATAATCGAATATAATCTATTCGACGAGAGATAAACGAATATAATCTATTGGAAATGAGTTAATCGAGTATAAGTTATTCAAAGAGAGTTAATCAAATATTAGTTATTCGAAGGAGGGTTAATCGAATAGAGATTTCTCAAAAGAGAGTTATGCATCAAATTCGATTATATTGAATTCGGGAAAGTATTATTACTTTCCGGTTTTTAAATCAAGATTTATTTATTTATAAATAAATTAGTATAGGTTAATTATTCAAAATAAGAAATAAGAGTTAGATGTTTAAGTTAGATATTTCAGGAGTAGGGTTTATAACGTTAGCATTATAATAAATGTTTTTCATAAAAGAAGTAGATTCATAATCTGAATCCGAGAATTTGTGAGACGACCCGAACTTCCCCGCAAAGGAAAGCCCGAACTGCCTTGAGGACAAGACACATCAGAACACAAACAGAAGAACATTTCATTGCTTATTACAGCAATTTCATCAGAATACAAGAATATATAGATTATGAATAAATATTACACATAACTAAATAACGGAGATTTACAAGTTACAATGCAGCGGAAAATAATACAAAACACAACTGAAAAGAATATACGGATATAGAGCTTTACGAATATCATTCCAACTGTAAACCAAGATCATGCGAATATAAATCTGCCATACCAAAACCACTAGCTGCCCGTGCGGAAAATAAGGGCACCCAGAGTTTAGATTAAAACAATAAACTCCAGGTCAGTCATGTGACTTGTGTGAGAACTAAAACAGTTATTAATATTTATTTTAAAGTTAGGTAAATCAAGGGATCACGCCGTATAACATGGAACGGGTTTCCTCCCAAGAATACCAGTGCATAAAACAATAGCGCAATGCTAAATAAAGAAAAATGAAGCTATTATAAGACCCAGGTCCCATCACACAATGCAAAATAAGCCGGAGGATAGGGTTTTACCTTATAATAGCCAAAGAATGCATGATACGCTAAATTTCATCTTTTATTATTACTATAAGTGTATAGTGTCAAAAGAATTTCAATCATAAGTATCAATCATAGACGACATAAGTGCCCCATACCACTATGTCGCCATACTAGGCTCTACAATCAAAACCGCAATATGTTGTATTTGAAGTTGGATTTCCATCTATGAACCAAGGCAAGGGATCATCCTCACCGCTTCGAGACTCTCTATCCCGAGCCTCAGGACCCAGACTTAGGTGGGCCCTTTGATCGGCCGGGCCGGTCCACTCGATGTGGATTAAAATGCCTGAACACTGCGTTTCCCCACCCTATGGGGTGTAAACATGTCATATCCGACCAGGCCATCGTCTCCGAAGAGACCGAACTAACCGAAGATGTAACGACCGGGAATTTCGCTCGATCCGAATCAGTCGCCAAACCGACCAAGACTGTTCGAAACGCCTGATTGTTTTGAGAATATGACAAATTAGAACGCAGACAGAAGAACATTTCATTGTTTATTACAAAAATTCCATCAGAATACAAGAATATACTGAGTATGAATAATTATAATACGATAGAAAAATATCATAGATTACAATAAATTAATAGCAGCGAAAAAACAATACAAAACACAACTGAAAGTAATACACGGATATAGAGCTCTCCGAGTATCGTACCAGCTGTAAAGCAGGATCCTGTGAATATAATTCTGCAAAACCAAAACTACTAGCTGCCCGTGTCAAAAATAGGGGCTCCTAGAGTTTAGGTTAAAACAATAAACTCCAGGTCAGTCATGGGACTGGTGTGAGAACTAAAACAGTTATTAATCTTTATTTTACGGTTAGGTAAATCAAGGGACCATGCCGTATAACACGGAACAAGTTTCCTCCTCAGAATACCGGTGCATAAAACAACAGCGCAATGCTAAATAAAGAACAATGAAGCTATTATAAGACCCAGGTCCCAACACACAATGCAACGCAAGCAGGAGGATAGGGTTTTACCTTGTAATAGCCAAAGAATGCTTGATACTCTAAATTTCATCTTTTATTATTACTATAAGCGTATAGTGTCAAAACAATTTCAAATCATAAGTATCAATCATAGACGGAATGGGTACCAAATATCATGTCGCCAATACTAGTCTCTACAATCAAAACCGCAAAGTCACGCATTTGGAATTTGGATTTCCGTTTGTGAACCGAGGCAAAAGATAGTCCTCTAGCGAATTCGAGACTGTCTAGCCCGAGTCTCAGGCAGATACTCAGTCAAGCCTTTGGATCGTCAGGGCCGGTCCACCGATGTGGATTAAAATGCCTGAACACTACGTTTCCCCACACTTTGGGGCGTAAATAAGCCAACAAATGACTCCATCGGCTCCACATAGTCACCGATATATCCGAGGCGCCTCGCAACATTAACAACCATATAAGTCAAACTCGTCAGGACGTGTAAAACCACTGACACCACTTCTAGCTAGAAAGAAACGCATGTCCTCCCCGAGGTCCTCTCCCGTTTTTGGTTCACCACCGGGGTGTGAGGCTCGCGAATCAACGCTACACAAAGCTATGCCACACAGGCCGTGCTTTGATCATCAACCACAAGACTTTTCTTTTCAACAGAAGCCTTGATCATTTGCATCTTAGCATGCCACGCAGGCAAACCACTCCACGCAACCGATATCCATTAATCACACAGAATGATATCCAATGTCAGACTACAGTCCAGTTACAAGTCCGTTCTGGGTCAGAACGAAACCGGAGGCACCTTGTACCTCACATATCCATCGATCTCCAAGTACGTCTGGACGATCACTAACTGATTCCCTCCTCTTGGATGTACGACCCAATCAAGATCATCAGTAGTTATCCAAACGACGTAAAGACCCCCAGTCTTCGACCACCGTCTTCATCCTCGACACCACGTCGAATCGATTATTCAGAATGGGATAAACCCGGTCTTTCTGAATAACTCGCATATATAATAAACAAGTGTTACACAAACACAACATACGCCTCATTCCAATTCGTCAGTCACTAACCCTAAATTAGCAAGTGAATAATTCCCCAAACATTAACCCCGAAGGCTGAAACCAACATTAAATCAATATCCAAGAAACCATTCTTCTTAGCTAACCTTCAGTTAGTTGCTAAATTTCACATTCTTAGGGATAGGTTCCCATTAATTTTATCAAAGATAAATTCCTTAAATTTATTCTTTAATCTTCTTTTGAATATCAATTCAACTAGTCGGGATCAGCGATCTACACTGAAGTAATCATTTATTTTATTTCCCAATCCCAACCTATTCATCCTATGAAGCAAAACTGGTCATACTTCATATCTAACACCACGGTGTTATCGGTAAATTCAATTACCATTTCACGTTCAAATCTAATTATAGATTTAACTATCGCCTGGAGCAGAACTGGTGATACTCCATTCTCGATCTTTCCAATCTAATTAAAGATTCATTAAAACACCACTCGGTTCTAATCTTCCTGTCTTTAACTAGGTTAAAGAATCAATGTCATTTAAAACACGGTTCGCGATAAACCCAAAGTCACATTCCATTCTATCAGCCTTTAACCGTGAAATAAAAAGTGAGAAATTCCCTAAGTATTAACCCCGAAGGCCGAAACCAACATTAGATCAATACCCAAGAAACCATTCAACTTAACTAATCTCCAGTTAGTTTCTGATTTTCTTAACTCAGTTGGGTCTAAGAACAGTATTATTAAAGATACCGTTCACAACCCAAAATCCCATTTGATATTAAACACAAGGCTCTGAATAGAAAATATATCGGCTTATATTCAACATCAAATTCTGAAACCAACAAATATCTTATTGGAAATAACGATATAAATATATCTTTCAAATTTCCATAACAACATCTGTATAATCACGAAATCAAACATCGAACTATTCCGAAGATGATTTCGATTCAAATCCATTCCAATTCAATTATTGGAAATTCTGGTTATCTTTAAAACCATTTCAAATCGACTTTATTTATTTAAAAAATAAATAGAATTATAATTCTAGTTCAAAACTAGTTCATTTCGATAATATTTTTATCCTTTCAAATATGGAGTTTTTCATCCTAATTCTTCACAAATTATTTCTTATGATTTTACACAAATTATTGATATTTTTAATAATTTTATCAAGGCCCGTATAGTCGATTTCCATCAACGGCCATCGAACTACACTTACAACAACCTTTTCCAAATTTGATTTGGACATAATTCCAAATCCAACCGTTAGATTTCAAATCTCTAATATTTGTTAGAAAGCTCTTTTCGATACGAACCCAACAGTTCCAGTTTTAGGAGAATCCGACGGTCTGATCTCCCGCAATGTCCATTCGAAGTCAATGGTCGAAATTCATGAACTACCGCAGCGCATTCTATTCAGGCCATTCGCTATATAAATAATATATATATTTTATATGTTTCGTCAATTTCCTTTCAAAATGTATTTTATAAATCGTTTAAATTCGTTTCAAAACGATTTCAACTTCCTTTTCAAATTCAAATCAAGATTGAATTTTTCAATATAAATTCGTTTTAATTTCATTTCAAATCGATTTAAATTCAATTTCAATTTAATTCGAATTTCAATTCATTTCAATTTAATTCAAATTTCAGTTCATTTCAATTTAATTCGAATTTCAATTCATTTCAATTTAATTCGAATTTCAATTCATTTCAATTTTCATTGAAAAATGAATAAAATCGACATAAATATCGTTCACGTCAAAATGGCGTCAACCTAATCAACACGGCTTTTATTCAACACATGAATATTTATTCTATTAAACACATGAATTTATTTTCTATTCAACAAATGAATATATATTTTCAATTCAACACATGAATTTATTTTCTAAATTGGAATGAGGCCCAATCAATTACCATATAATGTTAATTGTATGTATTTTCTACAACGCATGTATGTAATAGCAACGATAAATAATCAACCATCATCTAGGGTGCACCACACAACTGCATAAGCATTAAATATAAATAATTAACGCTTACACAGTCTGTCGACCAATCGATCGACATACAACTGAATAATTGGGATTAGTGTACATCAAATATCATCCCAACACCCGTGTGGGGTTTCAATCCACAAACACTGAATATTATTTGTGCTGTTGGGCGACATGTAAAATTTATCGTCCCAATCAATATCCTACAAATAGGTGTACATAAACAAACCGTCCGGTTTGTAAATGAATATTTATTTGTTCACATTCACGTTAAAAATTATATTTTTAACGATAATTAATTTATTTCAACACATGAATGTTTTAATTATCTATTTCACATCAACATCACAAACAAAATTCACAACACATCAAACAAGCATACAAGTCGTCCATGGTCTGTGGACGACGGGTGTCGGGTGTAAGGACCCGTAACTTCCCCGGTAAGGAAAGAGCGGATACTTTGAGAACAACACACAAAAGAACGCAGACAGAAGAACATTTCATTGCTTATTACAATAATTCATCAGAATACAAGAACATATAGAGTATAAATCAATATTACACAGAATATATCAGAGATTTAAATTACATTTAAATACAAAGCAGCGGAAGATAATACAAAACACAACTAGAAGTACTACACGGATACAGAGCTTTCCGAGTATCGTTCCATCTGTAAATCAGGTTCCTGTGAATATAAATCTGCAAAACCAAAACTACAAGCTGCCCATGTCAAAATAAGGGCACCCAGAGTTTAGGTTAAAACAATAAACTCCTGGTCAGTCATGTGACTGGTGTGAGAATTAAAACAGTTATTTAAAACTTTACTTTAAATCAGATATATCAAGGGACAACGCCGTATAACACGGAAAGGGTTTCCTACCAAGAATACCAATGCATATAACAAAACAGCGCAATGCTTTTTGGAAAAATGAAGCTATTATAAGACCCAGGTCCTATCACACAATGCAACGCAAGCCGAGGGATAGGGTTTTCCCTTATAATAGCCAAACATGCTTGGTACGTTTAAAACAAATCATTTGATACTATTATAAGTTTATAGTGTCAAAACAATTTCAATCATAAATATCAATCATAGACGGCATGGGTACCATATATCATGTCGCCATACTAGGCTCTACAATCAAAACTGCAAAGTCACGTATTTGGAAATTGGATTTCCATCTGCGAACTGAGGCCAGGGATCGTCCATAACCGATTCGAGACATTCTAGCCCATGTCTCAGGAGAAGCCGCAACTACCCCATGGAGCGACAGGGCCGGTCCAATCGATGTGGATTATAGTGCCTGAACAATGCGTTTCCCCGCCCTTTGGGGCATAAATTAGCCAATGAATGACTCCATCGACTTCACATAGTCACCGATATATCCGAGGCGCCTTGCAACAGCAACAACCACATAAGTCAAACTCGTCAGGGCGTGTAAAACCCCTGACGCCACTTCAAGCTAGAAAGAAACGCATGTCCTCCCTGAGGTCCTCTCCCGTTTCTGGTTCACAACCGGGGTGTGAGGCTCGCGAATTCACGTTACACAAAGCTATGCCACACAGGCCGTGCTTTGATCATCAACCACAAGACTCTACTTTTCAACAGAAGACTTAATCATTTGCATCTTAGCCACACAGGAAAACCACTCTATGCAATAGATATCAGTCACACAGAATGAAATCCAATGTCAGACACAAAGTCCATCTACAAGTCCATTCTGGGTCTGAACGAAAACGGATGCACCTTGTACCTCGCATATCCATCGACCTCCAAGAACGTCTGGATGACCAGTAACCGACTCTCTCCTCTTTGGCGTACGGCCCAATCAAGATCATCAGTAATCACCCAAACGACATGAAGACCTCCGGTCTTCAACCACCGTCTTCATCTTCGACTCATGTCGAATCAGTTATTCATAAGGGGATAAACCCGGTCTTTTTGAATAACTCGTGTATATAATAAACAAGTGTTACACAAACACAACATACGCCTCATTCCAATTCATCAGTCTCTAACTTTAAACTAGTAAGAGAACAATTGCCCAAATATTAACCCCGAAGGCTGAAACCAACATCAGATCAATACACAGGAAACCATTCTTCTTAACTAAGCAACAGTTAGTTTCTAAATTTCACATTCCTAGGGAAAGGTTCCCATAAATTTTATCAAAGATAAATTCTTTGAATTTATTCTTTAATCTTCCTTTGAATATCAATTCAAACCAAATTATGGTTTATCCAAACTAGCCGGGATTAAAGAATCTAACCAAATTAATCATTTGTTTTAATTTCCCAATCCCAACCTATTCATCCCATGAAGTAAAACTGGTAATACTTCATATCTAACACCGCGGTGTTATCGGTAAATTCAAATACCATTTCATGTTCAAATCTAATTAAAGATTTAACTATCTCCTGGAGCAAAACTGGTGATACTCCATTCTCGATCTTTTCAATCTAATTAAAGATTCATTAAAACTCCACTTAGTTTTAATCTTTAACTGGGTTAAGGAACCGATGTCATTTAAAACACGGTTCACGATAAACCCAAAATCACGTTCCATTCTATCAGCTTTTAACCGTAAAATAGCAAGTGAGCAATTCCCTAAGTATTAACCCTAAAGGCCAAAACCAACACCAGATCAATACCCAAGATACCATTCAACTTAACTAATCTCCAGTTAGTTTCTGATTTTCTTAACTCAGTTGGGTCTAAGAACAGTATTATTGACGATACCGTTCACGACAACCCAAAATCACATTCCATTAATTATCGGGTTAAAGAACAAGTGTTATTTAAAACACTGTTCACGATAAACCCAAAAATCAATTCAAATTCAATTCCAATTAAATACCATTTAATTGGTACACTTCTTTAAATCTAAATAAAAAGAATTAATCTTTTCTCAACTGGGTTTAAGGACAGTGTTAATGAAGACACCATTCATGACAAACCCAAATCACATTTGATATTAAATACAAGGCTCTGAATAGAAAATATATCGGCTTATATTCAATATCAAATTCTACGACCAACAAATATCGTATTGGAAATAACGATATAAATATATCTTTCAAATCCATAATAATATTTGTATAATCACGAAATCCAACATCAAAATATTCCAAAGACAATTTCGATTCAAATCCACTCCAATTCAATTATTGGAAATTCTGGTTACCTTTGAAACCATTTCAAATCCAGTTTATTTATTTTAAAAATAAATAGAATTATAATTCTAGTTCAAAACTAGTTCATTTGGATAAAAATCTATTTTTATCTTTTCAAATATGGAGTTTTTCATCCCAGTTCTTCACAAATTATTTCTTATGATTTCACACAAATTATTGATATTTTTAATAATTTTATCAAGGCCCGTACAGTCGATTTCCATCAACGGCCATCGAACTGCACTTACAGCGACCTTTTCCAAATTTGATTTGGACATAATTCCAAATCCTACCGTTAGATTTCAAATCTCTAATATTCATTAGAAAGCTCTTTTCGATACGAACCCAAGGTTCTGGTTTCAGTAGAATCCGATGGTGGATCTCCCGTAATATCCATTCGAAGTCAATGCTCGAAATTCGCGAACTGTCGCGGCTCGGTGCGTTCTATTCAGGCCATTAGATTATATATATATATATATATATATAATATATAATATATAATTTGTCGATTTCCTTTTAAAATGTATTTTATGAATCGTTTTAAATTCTTTTTCAAAATGATTTCAACTTTATTTCAAATTCAAATCAAAATTGAATTTTTCCTTATAGATTCATTTCAAATTGATTTCAATTCAAATCGATTTTTAATTCAATTTCAGTTCGTTTTCGATTCAATTCAATTTGAATTCATTTCCATTCAATTTCAATTCGAATTCTATTCAATTTCAATTCGAATTCATTTTCAATTCGAATTCATTTTCAATTCGAATTCATTTCTAATTGATTTCCATTCAATTTCAATTCGATTCGAATTCATTTTATTTTCAGTTCAATTCGAATTCTAATTCATTTCAATTCAATTTGAATTCTAATTCGTTTCAATTCAATTTAATTCGAATTTCATTTCAAAATATTCGATTTTTAAATAACTTTTCAATATTCATTATAAAAACGAATATAATCGATATAAATATCGTTCGCGTCAAAATAGCGCCTATCTAATCAACACGGCTTTATATATTTCTATTTCAAATATTCTATTCAAATACTTCATTTCAAATATTTCTTCTCAAATATTCTATTCAAATATTTCATTTCAAATATTTCTTCTCAAATATTTTATTCAACTATTTCTCTTCAAATATTCTATTTCAAAACTAGAATGAGGCCCAATCAATTACCATAGATTTTATTTCTATAGATTTCCATACAACGCATGTATATATCAACATTGACAAATAATCAACCATCATCCAAAGTGCATTCTACACTGTATAAGCATCAAATAAAAATATTTAACACTCATAACAATTTGTCAATCAATCGATCGACATACAACTAATTATTGGGATTAGTGTATGTCATATATCATCCCAATACCCATGTGGGGCTTCAAACAATCAAACACAGATTTTATTTGTAAAGTTGGGCGACGTGTAAAATTTATCGTCCCAATCAATATCAGTTAAATGTGTGTATATAAACAAATCGTTCGATTTGTTTATATTTATTTCATTTTAGATACACATTAAAAATTCTATTTTCAACTATAAAATATTTTTAACTATATAAATATTTTATTTCATTTCACATCACATAATCAACTACACATCAAAATCAAACAAACAAGCATACAAGCCGTCCATGGTCTGTGGACGACGGGTGTCGGGTGCTACTATACACCGTCTGCATCCTAGTATATATTTTTAACTAGAAATTTAAATTAAAGGTGAGGAGTTCTCACAGAAGCTAAACCAATACACCGCGACTCTTCTTATGTAGAAAATCTTCGCCGCTCGCCTTTTGCCACTTTCGTTGTCCGTATCCACTACATATATAAAAATCGCATCTTTATATTTTTGCTATGTATATAAAAATTACATTTTCTCCTATTTCTTTGAGAACAACACACAAAAGAACGCAGACAGAAGAACATTTCATTGTTTATTACAACAATCTATTAGAATACAGGAACATATAGAGTATAAATCAATATTACACAAAATATATCAGAGATTTAAATTACATTTAAATACATCGCAGTGGAAGATAATACAAAACACAGCTTGAAGTAATACACGGATACAGAGCTTTCCGAGCATCGTTCCAGCTATAAATCAGGATCCTGTGAATATAAATCTGCAAAACCAAAACTACTAGCTGCCCGTGTCAAAATAAGGGCACCCAGAGTTTAGGTTAAAACAATAAACTCCAGGTCAATCATGTGACTGTTGTGAGAACTAAAACAGTTATTTAAAACTTTACTTTAAATCGGATATATCAAGGGACCACGCCGTATAACACAGTGCATATAACAAAACAACGCAATGCTTTTTGGAAAAATGAAGCTATTATAAGACCCAGGTCCTATCACACAATGCAACGCAAGCCAGGGGATAGGGTTTTCCCTTATAATAGCTAAACATGCTTGGTACGTTTAAAACAAATCATTTGATACTACTATAAGTGTATAGTGTTAAAACAATTTCAATCATAAATATCAATCATAGACGGCATGGGTACCATATATTATGTCGCCATACTAGGCTCTACAATCAAAACCGCAAAGTCACGTATTTGGAAATTGGATTTCCATCTGCGAACTGAGGCCAGGGATCGTCCTCAACCGATTCGAGACAATCAAGCCAATGTCTCAGGAACAGCCGCAACTGGCCCATGGAGCGACAGAGCCGGTCCACTCGATGTGGATTATAGTGCTTGAACAATGCGTTTCCTCGCCCTTTGGGGCGTAAATGAGCCAACGAATGACTCCATCGGCTTCACATAATCACCGATATATCCGAGGCGCCTCGCAACAGCAACAACCACATAAATCAAACTCGTCAGGGCATGTAAAACCACTGAAGCCACTTCTAGCTAAAAAGAAATGCATGTCCTCCTTGAGGCCCTCTCCCGTTTCTTGTTCACAACTAGGGTGCGAGGATCGCGAATTCATGTTACACAAACCTATGCCACACAGGTCGTGCTTTGATCATCAACCACAAGACTCTTCTTTTCAGCAGAAGCCTTGATCATTTGCATCTTAGCATGCCACACAGGCAAACCACTCTATGCAACCGATATCAGTCACACAGAATGAAATCCAATGTTAGACACACAGTCCATCTACAAGTCCGTTCTGGGTCTGAACGAAACCGGAGGCACCATGTACCTCACATATCCATCGATCTCCAAGTACGTCTAGATGACCACTAACTGATTCCCTCCTCTTGGATGTACGGCCCAATCAAGATCATTAGTAAGCAACTAAACGACATGAAGACCTCCGGTCTTCAACCACCGTCTTCATCTTCGACCCACGTCGAATCAGTTATTCAAAAGGGGATAAACCCGGTCTTTCTGAATAACTCATGTATATCATAAACAAGTGTTGCACAAACACAACATACGCCTCATTCCAATTCATCAGTCGCTAACCGTAAATTAGTAAGAGAACAATTCCCTAAATATTAACCCCGAAGGCCGAAAACAACATCAGATCAATACACAGGAAACCATTCTTCTTAACTAACCTACAACTAGTTTCTAAATTTCACATTCTTAGGGAAAGGTTCCCATAAATTTTATCAAAAATAAATTCTTTAAATTTATTCTTTAATCTTCCTTTGAATATCAATTCAAACCAAATTATGGTTTATCCAAACTAGCCAGGATTAATGAACCTTACCGAAGTAATCATTTGTTTTAATTTCCCAATCCTAACCTATTCATCCCATGAAGTAAAACTGTAACAACCCGTATTTTCAATAACCTGTTATAGCATAAATCGAGGAAGAATTTAATTCTAAATTCTGAATCAAGGGAAACGGGCTATGCATTTGCGTTCGTCTCGGAAAAATACGCGAAATAGAGTCCGAGTTTTCGAAAATCGGAGTCCGTATTACCCGATTAAGGCCCAACGTAGTTTTCAGAAAATTCCTAAGTAAAAACAGATTTCAAATTCAAGTTTGAATTTGAAATTTTGGGCCAGGCGGGAGAATTCCCGCCAGAACACCCAAGTCGACAGCCCTGTCGACTTGGGAGTCGACTTGGTTGGACCCAAGTCGACAGCCCTGTCGACTTGGCTGTCGACTTGGTCCAGCCGGGCTGTTTAGCCTGGTGCACCATTTAGAGATTGTGTTGAGCTTGGGGGCTAGATTCGGTTTTGAGGGCTGAGATTGCAACTAGGGTTTAATCCTATGGCCTAAAACACTTGCCTAATCTATAAATAAGACCCTAACCTACTCTAAATCATCATTAATCTATCCTACAACTAAACTATTGCAAAATCAATCCTCTCATGGCCTCCACTCTCTTCATACAATTCCTAAATAAATTTCTAACTGATTTTCCATGCATACAAGTGTTTTCAAACTTGTATGAGCATCATTAGCTTGCATTCAAGTCAAGTTTTTATATTTGCATCATAAAGAAAGAGTTTTGATCATTTTGGTTCAAGGGTTTTGCTTGCATTTTGGGTTTAATTGATTTCATAAGGGCTTTGTCATATTTTTGTGACTTCTTAAGCATTGTAAGCCCTATTCTACTTTCATACTTAAACTCTAAAGTTAAATGTATGATATGCAAGTTTGCCATAATATGCAAGTTTACTATGATGTGTTATGCAAGTTTACTATGATGTGTTATGCAAGTTCATCAAGTTATGTTATGCAAGTTTGATATGCAAGTTGTCATATGATATGCAAGTTATGTTATGCAAATTTGATATGCAAGTTGTCATATGATATGCAAGTTATGCTATGCAAGTTTGGGTTGAACATTTTGTTCATGCTATCATGTTATGCAAGCTTATCTTGGGTTTATGAACATAAAGCTTCAAGCCTTATGCCAAAGGTTGCATTTTGGCAACATGTAAGTTATCATATCTCTTATGATAACTTGCATGTGAGGCTAAATGCGAACTTATGGCCATTTCTACATGTCATTTATCACCATGTATCACCAATATGCTAAGTTTGGTTTTATGCATGCTTTTGAGGCCTAAAAATGTAATATGCAAGTATATGAACATATGAACATTTCATATGCCACCAAGTTAAACTTGTGGCTTCAATACCTTTATGTCATGATTATGCCAAGTTCCCTCTTTCTATCCTTTATGCGCTATTGCGATATGTAAGCGATGGGATTGCGTTTGGGGTTGGGTAAACTTAAAAGACATAAAAATATAAGCTTGGGAATTTACCTATTAAGTTAGTTCTACCCATTGGGAATTTACCTATTAAGTTAGGTCTACCCAATTGCTTGAAAACTTGTAACATGTTTTGGAAACATGATGGACATGACACTTAGAAAAGATAAGTGTGGCCAACTCGAGGTTGGGTTGAGCTTGTAGCGTAAACCTACCCGGAACCGACCGGCTTAACTAGTTGCTACAAACAATAGGACCCAATGTGAGAAGTTGGTCATGTTGTACCTTGAACCCGACGTTAGACCAAGTTGTGGTGTAAAGCTACCCGGACCCGCCCGGCTTAACTAGTAACCACAACAAGGTCTAATGTGAGAGGTTAAGGCGCATTAAATTAATGCCTCGTGATTAGGGTTAAGTCATGGTTCACTTAATACTTAACCAATATGGGCTTGGTAGATTAATCGGGGTTAAGTCGTGAACCCATCGTTACACTTAACCAAGTTAATCCAGGATTAGCAAGAGGGTTAAACCGTACTTAACCCACTAGAAAAATCCTAGCAATGGGGGCCCACTCCAGCAGTAATCCCAAGTTAGTATCATCATGACCCTAGGGACTAGGCTAGGGTGGGGGCACGATTACTGGACTGGAGGTAAGTGACCAAAAGCGACGGCAGAGGGTACGCCGGTGTAGTTCCGGGCGGACTCTGGTCGTGCACATAGTTCGTAGCCGGAGAAAACATGCACGGGTACCAGTAGATCGGGGTTGTGCACTCATGTTCATGGTGTCCAGGGGTTGACACCCTAGTGCTTGATACACCCGAAGGGTGGACCCGACACAGTTCGACTACAATTATGATTGGGCCGTATTGACACCAACACGTGACGAGTTAGGCTTAGGGAGCCGATCGCCTAGACCGTTTGGTTGGACCTTGTATTAGGGTCATTTCATGTTATTGGGCCAAAGCTTGGGCCAAGGGATCAATACTTGTTTATGCAAGTCATGTTAGTTTGCTAGTACACCTGTGGTGCAAATCCTTAATCCTGATTATGCGATGACACCTTTATCTACCTTGTTAGTTAATCATCCTGTTAGTATGTAGTGATCCTTATGTTCATCTCAGCTTTCATCATGCTAGTTAACTTTATCAGTTTACATTGATTGTAGTAGGGCTTACTCAGTCTTTTTGACTGACCTGTTTTCTTTCGCCTCTTTTCTTCCGTTCCCCCCCCCCCCCCCAAGGTTCTCAGGGAGGGAATATTGGAGCTTAGCTGGATTTCTGACCGCTTGCTTGTGGGATTTAGCTCATGTACGGTTCGACATGAAGCTAGCTATGGCTATCACTTCTTTGGGGATTAGTATTTATGTATTTCAGTTTTTCAGTTGATGTTGTTTTATCTAGACTTGTTTATTTGGAAAGTTGACATTATGTTGTACCAGACTGGTTTTGAAATGTTTTGAAATCTTCCGCTGTTTTATCTATGTTATTTACTCTGTTTACATATATACATATGTTCTTGTTCTGCCTTGATATATCATTAAGCATGTTTACCTGATTCAAACGCCCCTCCAAAGTCAGAGTGCTTGCAAGAGACACCCTGGCGGAGGTGGGGTGTTACAATTTGGTATCAGAGCGAGGTTTACGAGAAGGAACAAAAAGGTTTTTAAAACTTTTGGAAAACTATTTTCAAAACCAAGTATAAAGTATTTTCCAAAGAAAAGTCTAGTTTATTTTAAAGGCTATTCCCCAAAAAGCCATTAGCAAAATTCCTTCGTTTTTCTCCGTTCTGAATCTGTCTTTTTCTTCGTTTTCAATATGGCCGATAACTTTGCTATTCCGGAGGGAGTGCACGTACCTGTTTGGTATAGGAGACTTTTGGAGGCTAGGGCGACCGAAGCCGGCCCCGCTGATGTCCCTCCTCCTCCTCCTCCAATAATTAATGTTCCTCCTCCTCCTCCTCCGGTGGTTAATGTTCCTCCTCCTCCTGTCGCTGAGGTTCCTCTTCCTCCTCCCCCTCAGCATCCTCAAGCGGACTTCGCAAAGACTTGCAAAGATTTCAAAGCAATGGGTGGCAAGAACTTTCAAGGCACTGAGACTTTTGTAGAGGCCAGAAATTGGTTGAAAGAGACCGAAGATTTATTTGCTATCTTTGGGATAGACGATCAGAGGAAGATCTTGTTGGCGGTTTGGCTTATGAAGGATGAAGCCGCTTATTGGTGGGAAGTCACCAATGGTACTAGGCCTGTTGAGACTTGGGCCGATTTCAGGGCAAGGTTCATGCTTAAGTTTCTATCTTCTGCGGAGGAGAATCTGCAAATGGAGAGGTTCATAACTTTGAGACAAGGAGATATGTCTGTCAAAGAATATGTGAACAAATTCAATCAGTTAGCTCGTTTTGGCTTGGATAAGGTGAATACTCCTCAGAAGAAGGCTCTTCGTTTTGCTAGAGGATTGAATGAGCCGTTGCAGGGATTGGCTATGTCACATATTCCCCATGGGGCCACGTTTGAGAGTTTGGTTGATATGGCATTACTTCAGGGAGATGTCAAGAAAGAGATCAAGATGAATGATACTCAAGCCAAGAAGACTGATTCCCAGGGGAAAGGAAATCAGGGTAATCCAAGTGGTCAGAGCAGTCAAGGCAATCAGAACAAGAACAAGAACAAGAACAAGAGTCAAGGCAACAAGGGGAACAACAACAAGGGCAAGAACAACAAGGGGAAATGCCATTATTGCGGTTCAGTTGGGCATCTTATTAAGGATTGTAAGAAGAGGAAAAGGAAGAATGGTGAATGCTTTTTCTGCGGTGAGACTGGACATTTTAGTAAGGATTGCCCGAGGAAGCAAGGGCAAGGCCAGGGTCAGACTCAGCGTGCTGGACCTTCAGGAGGGCAAGTTCATGCTCTCAATGTCGCTCCAGTTCCCGATCGAGGTAGTATTTCTGTTGAGAGCCTTGTATATATTTCTGATTTTCCAGTTCGTACCTTGTTTGATTCTGGTGCATCACATAGCTTTATCTCATCTGATCTTGTTGATAGTTTGCACCTTAGTACTAGCTTGGTGGATGATCCCGTCTGTGTCTCAAATCCTATTGCGGGTTCCGCCCACTTGTCTATGATATGTATGGATTTGAGGATCTCTATACTGAGTGTAGAGTTCTTGTGCAGTGCTTATGTTCTTGGTTTCAGGGGATACGGATTGATATTGGGCACAGATTGGTTGTCCAGATATGGAGCCATCCTTGATTGTGAGCATAGGGTTGTGAGGCTCGTGACTCGCCTCGGAAACACCCTAGAGATTTCTTGTGATCCGAGAGGTCCCGTCATGTTGTGCTATCTTGAATCACTCGACTCGTCAATGGAAACTCTTCAGTCTGTGAGAGTGGTTCGAGAGTATCCGGATGTTTTCGATGAAGTTAGGGGGTTGCCCCCTAAGCGAGAGATTGATTTCCACATTTATCTGGTGGATAATGCAAAGCCGGTTTCTTTGCCCGTTCGGCACATGGCTCCGCGTGAAAGGCGGGAGCTAAGTAAGCAAGTGAAGGAGTTGCTTGAGAAGAACTTCATTAGACGAAGTATATCTGAATGGGGAGCGCCTGTGGTATTTGCTACCAAGGAAGATGGTTCTCTCCGACTTTGTGTTGACTATCGAGAGTTGAATAAGCTGACTAAGAAGAACAGACACCTGTTACCGAGGATTGATGATCTCTTTGACCAGCTTGTCGGTGCTTCTGTTTTCTCTCAGCTTGATCTTGCTACGGGATTCCATCAGCTCAGGGTAGCTGAAGATAGTATAGACAAGACTGCGTTCAGAACTCCAGATGGATTCTTCGAATGGCTTGTCATGCCGTTCGGCTTGACTAATGCACCCGCATATTTCGTGGACTTGATGAGTAGGGTGTTCAGGGAGTTCTTGAACAAGTTTGTCGTGGTCTTCGTAGATGATATTCTGATCTTCTCTAAGGATGAGGAAGAGAACGCAAGGCACCTCGTGGAGGTGATGGTTACGCTTAGAGCGCATCAGTTGAAGGCCAAGTTCTCCAAGTGTCACTTTTGGAGAAGGGAAGTTAGATTCCTTGGGCATATAGTATCTAAGCAAGGCTTAGCGGTGGATCCCGCTAAGGTAGTTGCAGTTCAGGATTGGAAGACTCCAAGAAATGCAACCGAAGTGAGAAGTTTTCTAGGTCTTGCCGGTTTTTACCGGAAGTTCATCAAGGACTTCGCGAAGATTTCCGCTCCTCTCACTAAATTGACAAAGAAGAATTTAGTTTTTGCTTGGAGCATAGAATGCGAGCTTGCTTTTCAGAAGCTCAAGAGAGCCCTCACATCAGCACCTGTTCTAGCTTTGCCCGATGGAGGGAAGTTATTTAGAGTATACACCGATGCATGTGGCACGGGGTTAGGAGCTGTTCTTATGCAAGAAGGAAGAGTGATATGCTTTGGCGGTAGACAACTCAAAGTGCATGAGAAGAATTATCCCACTCATGACTTAGAGTTGGCAGCAATAGTATATGCACTCAAGGCTTGGCGCCATTATCTTCTGGGAGAAAGATTTGAGCTTTATACTGATCGCAAGTCATTGAAGTTTCTCTTTTCTCAGAAGGATCTGAATCTGAGGCAACAAAGATGGATGGAATTCTTGGCGTACTACGATGTTGAGATAGCTTGTACCCCTGGCAAGGGGAATGTGGTAGCAGATGCATTGAGTAGAAGAAGGTTGACCCTAAGTCCTCTATTCGTTGAGATGAAGAATTTAGAGTATGTGGCAACCTTTGATTTCTCTTTGGCGATTGAGTCGATGACTGGTTCTTTAGCATCTCTGGAACTCAGACCTACCCTTCTTGATCAAGTTGGGGCTTCGCAGATAGAAGACCCTCAGATAGTTGAGATTATGGATAAGCTAATTCGAGGAGAGACGTCTAGTCATCTCGCTCGATATTCTATTGATGACAAGGGTTGGCTGAGGAGAGACGGAAGGTTATGTGTTCCAATGGTAGAAGATCTAGTAAGAAGAGTTCTTGAGGAAGCGCATCGCTCTAAGTTGACTATACATCCGGGTAGAGATAAGATGTATAAAGATATGAAGCGCATTTTCTTTTGGCCTGGGATGAAGAAGGATGTGGCAGAATTTGTCTCTAGATGTATCATTTGCCAGCAAGTTAAGGCCGAGTCGAAGAAGCCCGGTGGGCTATTGCATCCTCTAGATGTTCCACTATGGAAGTGGGAGAGTATTTCCATAGATTTTATCGATGGGCTACCAAGGTCAAGGAAAGGGAATACGAGCATTTGAGTTATTGTGGATAGACTTACGAAGAGTGCTCATTTCATTCCGGTGAAGAGCAAGAGGACCGCATCTTGGCTAGCGTCTGTATATCTTCGTGAGATTGTGAGACTACATGGAGTCCCTTCTGGTATAGTCAGTGACCGTGACCCAATCTTTACAAGTCAATTCTGGAATAGCTTGCAAGAAGCTATGGGCACGAGGTTGAATCTAAGTACGGCTTATCACCCACAGACGGACGATCAAACCGAAAGGGTGAATAGGGTACTTGAGGATCTGTTGAGGCTTTGTATTCTGGATTTTGGTGGTACTTTGGAAGACCATCTTCCTCTTGTTGAGTTTGCATATAATAACAGTTATCAGGCAAGCATAGGGATGGCACCATTTGAAGCTTTATATGGGAGGCCGTGCAAGTCGCCTACATGTTGGTGGGAGACTACAGATAAGCTTATACTTGGGCCTGATATGATCAGAGATACATCTGAGAAGATCGAGTTGATTCGAAGACGGATGAAAGCGGCCCAAGACCGACAGAAATCCTATGCTGATAAGCGAAGAACGGATTTGGAGTTTGATGTTGGGGATATGGTTTTCGTGAAGGTTTCTCCGTTGCGGAATGTGGTCCGATTTGGAGCCGTTGGGAAGTTGGCACCGAGGTTTGTTGGACCATTCCCTATTATAGAGAGGATCGGGCAGATGGCTTATAGAGTGAAGTTGCCCGAGAAGCTTGCCGGAGTACACGATGTTTTTCATGTCTCGCATCTCCGGAAGTGTTTACATGAATCAGCAGAGGTTGTTGAGCCAAGTGTTCTGAAAGATGTGGAAGTGGAGAAAGAGGCTACCTTGAGGAGAGCTCCGATTCGTATCTTTGGGACGGAGACCAAGAAGCTAAGGAATCGAGAGGTCAAGTTGGTGAAGGTTCAATGCGGTGAAGCCGAAGAAGACGCAACTTGGGAAACCGAGGAGAAGATGCGTGGGCTTTATCCATTCCTTTTTGAGGGTACACTCTCAATCTCTTTTCTTTGTTAGCATATCTTTCTCTTTGCTATCCATGTTTATCTAGTTTATCGTGTTAATCTTGTCATGAGAACCTTAGGTAGAAACCCTTTGGATGAAACATGTGTTTGAAACATGTTATGCTTGGTGGTTGCAAGTGGTTGCAAGTGTTTGCAAGTGGTTATTCGTGGATGCATTATACACGTTAGGCACTAGATCGGCTCACACACTCCTCATATTGCATGAGTGTTTATGCTTATTCATGGATGAAATTTTTTTTTGTTATCACATGGATGTTGCATATGGATGTATGTTATGTGCACACATATAGATGTTATACATTATGTTAGGAATTGCATACATATGGATTCATTTCGCTAACATAATTTGCATTGATGATATTTGCATTAGATAAGTACATATACACACACCTTTGCATATGTTCATACAACATTTAGAATCTTTTAAGGACAATGATTGCTCGTGGATGATGTTTTGAGTAGATGGATGTTGGATGGTAGGATAAGTTCTTCCAAACTTGAAGATTTCGGGGACGAAATCCTTTAAGGAGGGGAGAATGTAACAACCCGTATTTTCAATAACCTGTTATAGCATAAATCGAGGAAGAATTTAATTCTAAAATCTGAATCAAGGGAAACGGGCTATTCCATTGCGTTCGTCTCGGAAAAATACGCGAAATAGAGTCCGAGTTTTCGAAAATCGGAGTCCGTATGACCCGATTAAGGCCCAACGAAGTTTTCAGAAAATTCCTAAGTAAAAACAGATTTCAAATTCAAGTTTGAATTTGAAAATTTGGGCCAGTTTGGGCCAGGCGGGAGAATTCCCGCCAGAACACCCAAGTCGACAGCCCTGTCGACTTGGGAGTCGACTTGGTTGGACCCAAGTCGACAGCCCTGTCGACTTGGCTGTCGACTTGGTCCAGTCGGGCTGTTTAGCCTGGTGCACCATTTAGAGATTGTGTTGAGCTTGGGGGCCAGATTCGGTTTTGAGGGCTGAGATTGCAACTAGGGTTTAATCCTATGGCCTAAAACACTTGCCTAATCTATAAATAAGACCCTAACCTACCCTAAATCATCATTAATCTATCCTACAACTAAACTATGGCAAAATCAATCCTCTCATGGCCTCCACTCTCTTCATACAATTCCTAAATAAATTTCTAAGTGATTTTCCATGCATACAAGTGTTTTCAAACTTGTATGAGCATCATTAGCTTGCATTCAAGTCAAGTTTTTATATTTGCATCATAAAGAAAGAGTTTTGATCATTTTGGCTCAAGGGTTTTGCTTGCATTTTGGGTTTAATTGATTTCATAAGGGCTTTGTCATATTTTTGTGACTTCTTAAGCATTGTAAGCCTTATTCTACTTTCATACTTAAACTCTAAAGTTAAATGTATGATATGCAAGTTTGCCATAATATGCAAGTTTACTATGATGTGTTATGCAAGTTTACTATGATGTGTTATGCAAGTTCATCAAGTTATGTTATGCAAGTTTGATATGCAAGTTGTCATATGATATGCAAGTTATGTTATGCAAGTTTGATATGCAAGTTGTCATATGATATGCAAGTTATGCTATGCAAGTTTGGGTTGAACATTTTGTTCATGCTATCATGTTATGCAAGCTTATCTTGGGTTTATGAACATAAAGCTTCAAGCTTTATGCGAAAGGTTGCATTTTGGCAACATTTAAATTATCATATCTCTTATGATAACTTGCATGTGAGGCTAAATGCGAACTTATGGCCATTTCTACATGTCATTTATCACCATGTATCACCAATATGCTAAGTTTGGTTTTATGCATGCTTTTGAGGCCTAAAAATGTAATATGCAAGTATATGAACATATGAACATTTCATATGCCACCATGTTAAACTTGTGGCTTCAATACCTTTATGTCATGATTATGCCAAGTTCCCTCTTTCTATCCTTTATGCGCTATTGCGATATGTAAGCGATGGGATTGCGTTTGGGGTTGGGTAAACTTAAAAGACATAAAAATATAAGCTTGGGAATTTACCTATTAAGTTAGGTCTACCCATTGGGAATTTACCTATTAAGTTAGGTCTACCCAATTGCTTGAAAACTTGTAACATGTTTTGGAAACATGATGGACATGACACATAGAAAAGATAAGTGTGGCCAACTCGAGGTTGGGTTGAGTTTGTAGCGTAAACCTACCCGGAACTGACCGGCTTAACTAGTTGCTACAAACAACATGACCCAATGTGAGAAGTTGGTCTTGTTGTACCTTGAACCCGAGGTTAGACCAAGTTGTGGTGTAAAGCTACCCGGACCCGCCCGGACCCGCCCGACTTAACTAGTAACCGCAACAAGGTCTAATGTGAGAGGTTAAGGCGCATTAAATTAATGCCTCGTGATTAGGGTTAAGTCATGGTCCACTTATTACTTAACCAATTTGGGCTTGGTAGATTAATCGGGGTTAAGTCGTGAACCCATCGTTACACTTAACCAAGTTAATCCAGGATTAGCAAGAGGGTTAAACCGTACTTAACCCACTAGAAAAGTCCTAGCAATGGGGGCCCACTCCAGCAGTAATCCCAAGTTAGTATCATCATGACCCTAAGGACTAGGCTAGGGTGGGGGCACGATTACTGGACTGGAGGTAAGTGACCAAAAGCGACGGCAGAGGGTACGCCGGTGTAGTTCCGGGCGGACTCTGGTCGTGCACATAGTCCGTAGCCGGAGAAAACATGCACGGGTACCAGTAGAGCGGGGTTGTGCACTCATGTTCATGGTGTCCAGGGGTTGACACCCTAGGGCTTGATACACCCGAAGGGTGGACCCGGCACAGTTCGACTACAATTATGATTGGGCCGTATTGACACCAACACGTGACGAGTTAGGCTTAGGGAGCCGATCGCCTAGACCGTTTGGTTGGACCTTGTATTAGGGTCATTTCATGTTATTGGGCCAAATCTTGGGCCAAGGGATCAATACTTGTTTATGCAAGTCATGTTAGTTTGCTAGTACACCTGTGGTGCAAAACCTTAATCCGGATTATGCGATGACACCTTTATCTACCTTGTTAGTTAATCATCCTGTTAGTATGTAGTGATCCTTATGTTCATCTCATCTTTCATCATGCCAGTTAACTTTATCAGTTTACATTGATTGTAGTAGGGCTTACTCAGTCTTTTTGACTGACCCGTTTTCTTTCGCCTCTTTTCCTCCGTTCCCCCCCCCCCAGGTTCTCAGGGAGGGAATATTGGAGCTTAGCTGGATTTCTGACCGCTTGCTTGTGGGATTTAGCTCATGTACGGTTCGACATGAAGCTAGCTATGGCTATCACTTCTTTTGGGGATTAGTATTTATGTATTGCAGTTTTTCAGTTGATGTTGTTTTATCAAGACTTGTTTATTTGGAAAGTTGACATTATGTTGTACCAGACTGGTTTTGAAATGGTTTGAAATCTTCCGCTGTTTTATCTATGTTATTTACTCTGTTTACATATGTTCTTGTTCTGCCTTGATATATCATTAAGCATGTTTACCTGATTCAAACGCCCCTCCAAAGTCAGAGTGCTTGCAAGAGACACCCTGGCGGAGGTGGGGTGTTACAAAAACTGGTAATATTTCATATCTAACACCGCGGTGTTATCGGTAAATTCAATTACCATTTCACGTTTAAATCTAATTAAACATTTAACTATCGTCTGGAGCAAAATTGGTGATACTCCATTCTCGGTATTTTCAATCTAATTAAAGATTCATTAAAACTCCACTTTGTTTTAATCTTTAACTGGGTTAAAGAACTGATGTCATTTAAAACACAGTTAACGATAAAACCAAAATCACATCCATTCTATTAGCTTTTAACCGTAAAATTTCAAGTGAGCAATTCCCTAAGTATTAACCCCGAAGGCCGAAACCAACGTCAGATCAATAACCGAGAAACCATTTGTCTTAACTAATCTCCGGTTAGTTTCTGATTTTCTTAAATCAGGTGGGTCTAAGGACAGTATTATAGAAGATACCATTCACGACAACCCAAAATCACATTCCATTAATTATCGGGTTAAAGAACAAGTGTTATTTAAAACACCGTTCATGATAAAATCAAAAATCAATTCAAATTCAATTCCAATTAAATACCATTTAATTGGTACACTTTATTAAATATAAATAAAAAGATTTAATCTTTTCTCAACTGGGTTTAAGGACAGTGTTAATGAAGACACCATTCACGACCAACCCAAATCACATTTGATATTGAATACAAGGCTCTGAAAAGAAAATATATCGGCTTATATTCAATATCAAATTCTACGACCAACAAATATCGTATTGGAAATAACGATATAAATATTTCTTTCAAATGTCCATAACAATATCTGTATAATCATGAAATCCAACATCGAAATATTCCAAAGACAATTTCGATTCAAATCCATTCCAATTCAATTATTGGAAATTCTGGTTATCTTTGAAACCATTTCCAATCCACTTTATTTATTTTAAAAATAAATAGAATTATAATTCTAGTTCAAAACTAGTTCATTTCGATAAAAATCTATTTTTATCTTTTCAAATATGGAGTTTTTCATCCCAATTCTTCACAAATGATTTCTTATGATTTTACACATTGATATTTTTAATAATTTTATCAAGGTCCGTACAGTCGATTTCCATCAATGGCCATCGAACAGCACTTACAACGACCTTTTCCAAATTTGATTTGGAAATAATTCCAAATCCAACCATTAGATTTCAAATCTATAATATTCGTTAGAAAGCACTTTTCGATACGAACCCAACGGTTCTGGTTTCAGGAGAATTCGACGGTCGGATCTCCTGTAATATCCATTCGAAGTCAATGGTAGAAATTCGCGAACAGCCACAACTCGGCGCGTTCTATTCAGGCCATTATATTATATATATAATATATATATATATATATATATATATATATAATATATACTTCATCGATTTCCTTTTAAAACGTATTTTATAAATCATTTTAAATTCGTTTTCAAAATGATTTCAACTTCATTTCAAATTCAAATCAAAATTGAATTTTTCCTTATAAATTCGTTTTAAATTCATTTCAAATTGATTTAAATTCAATTCGATTTTCAATTCAATTTCAGTTTGTTTTCAATTCAATTCAATTTCAATTCGAATTCACTTTTATTCAATTTCAATTCGAATTCAATTCTATTCAATTTCAATTCGAATTCATTTTCAATTCGAATTCATTTCAAATTGATTTCCATTCAATTTCAATTCTATTCAAATTCATTTTATTTTCAATTCAATTCGAATTCTAATTCATTTCAATTCAATTTGAATTCTAATTCGTTTCAATTCAATTTAATTCGAATTTCATTTCAAAATATTAGATTTTGAAATCAATTTTCAATATTCATTATAAAAACGAATATAATCGATATAAATATCGTTTGCGTCAAAATAGCGCATATCTGATCAACACGGCTTTATATATTTCTATTTCAAATATTCTATTCAAATATTTCATTTCAAATATTCTATTCAAATATCAACTATTTCTCTTCAAATATTCTATTTCAAAACTGGAATGAATCAATTACCATAGATTTTATTTCTATGGATTTCCACACAATGCATGTATATATCAACAATGACAAATAATCAACCATCATCCAAAGTGCATTCTACACTGTATAAGCATCAAATATAAATATTTAACGCTCATAACAGTCTGTCAATCAATCGATCGACATACAACTAATTATTGGGATTAGTGTATGTCATATTTCATCCCAATACCCGTGTGGGGTTTCAAACAATCAAACACAGATTTTATTTGTGTAGTTGGGTGATGTGTAAAATTTATCGTCCCAATCAATATCAGTCAAATGTGTGTATATAAACAAATCGACTGATTTGTTTATATTTATTTCATTTTAGATACACGTTAAAAATTGTATTTTCAACTATAAAATATTTTTAACTATATAAATATTTTATTTCATTTCACATCACACAATTAACTACACACCAAAATCAAACAAACAAGCATACAACCCGTCCATGGTCTGTGGACGACGGGTGTTGGGTGCTACTAAACACCGTCTGCATCCTAGTATATATTTTTAACTAAAAATTTAAATTAAAGATATGGAGTTCTCACCGAAGCTAAACCAATACACCGCGACTCTTCTTATGTAGAAATTCTTCGCCGCTCGCCTTTTTCCACTTTCGTTTTCCGTATCCACTCCATATACAAAAATCGCATCTTTATATTGTTGCTATGTACATAAAAATTACATTTTTATAACCGCTCTATATGGATAAAAATCAGATTTTTATACCGCTACTATATAGATAAAAATGCTATTTTTATACCGCTAGTAATATAATAAAAATTATATTACTCTACATAAATAAAAATCATATTTTTATTCTTCCTATGATATAAAAATCATATTTTCAAACAAATGAGCATCTAATCTTTAAACAAATGAAATCTTATCTTTATTCAATTAAAAATCTTATCTTTATTCAATTGAAAATCTTTTCTTTATTCAATTGAAAATCTTATCTTTATTCAGTTAAAAATCTTATCTTTATTCAGACAAAGATCATGTTTTTATATATTATATATATATACATAATAATCAAATCTACATTCACTGTAAATAATTAAAACTGAAATCAAATTCATGCTCTTTTATTTTATAAAAATCTAATTACGGTTTACTTACTAATTTAAATCAACTAATTACATAATGTTTAAAGTAAATAAAATTAAAAGAAAAGGAAGAAGACTCACAACTAAATTTGATTTTGCCAGAGGAGGGGGCGGTTTGGGAGACGGTGGAAACAAGGGGTGGCGCGTCGGTGTTGCCGAAGGTGGCAGGTGATGGTGGGGCCCCCTGGAGTGACTGGCGGTGCGGCCAGAAAGGGGGGCTTGGAGTTAGGATTTAGATTTAGGGTTCGGGGGTTTGGGGAAAGAGAGGAGGCGGGTGATCTTGTCGCGGTGGTGGGAGAAAGAATGGTGGCGCGACGATGGACTGGGCAGAGGCGATGGTGACAAAGGCTTCGTTCGAGGAGTTTTTCTCTTTTTTTATTCTGGGAATTAATGGGGGAGATAAAGGGGGCCTGGTTTATATATTTAATTATTATTTAATTTTATTAATCCCAAAGAGTTGACTTTTATTCCGAACTCTGATTCAAACCCGTCAACTGTCGCCCATAGCTAAATACCCCCATTCTGAACACAATGGGATATGTTTCATCAGCTGATTCGATCGTTTCGATTATTTTTGTCAAAATCAAAATATAACTCTATATATTGAATTTGAACGTGCATTTCAATTTATCGGGCCCACATACAGCCTCTAAAAATTCCCGAAAAATATTTTCTAGCTTCGTACTTACGATACGGTCCTAACAAAACTAATTTCATCGAATTCTGAGACCGTTTGAAAAATGGCCATTTTCAGGTCGATCGAAATTAACTTAAACTGTCAAAACATGTTTTCCTTGCCATGCTCACATATCGATTGGAAAATTATGAATTTTGAAACCCAACAATAATTAGACATCACGAATCCAACAAAAGTGGTTTCGTCGAAAACCGAGGTTGTTTGCAAAATGGCTATTTTTAAGGGCCAGAATTTCATAGCGACTATTCTGAATTTTCAGTTGGGCATAACTTTTTATCCCCGCTATGAAATTTCATGTTTTTGGATTTGTTGGAAAGATATTCTCAATTAGATTCAAATATTATTGGTTTCGCTAAAATCTGGTTTATTTCGCACCGGGTACATTCATTTGAACTTTGAAATCAAATTTTTCGAACTACCGCGCCATTTTTAATTCCTTTTATATGTATAAATAAATATTTATATTCTAACAACGACGTATATATACATATTCATTCTAATCCTATTCAATATCCTTCAAATAGGTGTACATAAACAAACCGTCCGGTTTGTAAATTAATATTTATTTATTCACATTCACGTTAAAAATTATATTTTTAACGATAATTAATTTATTTCAACACATGAATGGTTTAATTATCCATTTCACATCAACATCACAAACAAAATTCACAACACATCAAACAAGCATACAAGTCATCCATGGTCTGTGGACGACGGGTGTCGGGTGCTGCTAAGCACCGTCTGCATACTAGTATATATATTTCAAACTAGAAATAAATATAAAAGTGAGGAGTTCTCACCGACTAGCTAAACCAAACGCCACGACTCTTCATATGTAGGAAATTTTCGTCGTGCTCGCCCTTCGTCAATTGCGTTCACTACATATATAAAAATCACATTTTTATATTGCTGTCTTTAAAATAAAATTCACATTTTTATTTGTTCACTTTCAATTTAAAACTCATATTTTTTTCCTTAACCATTCTAATGATAAAAATCGTATTTTTACTTTGCTATATATATGATAAAAATCACGTTTTTACTTCGCTACTTCATACAAGGAAAAATTGTATTTTTACAACGCCACTTTCTATATAAAAATATTATATTTTTGCATCGCTAACATCGTATATAAAAATTATATTTTTATTCTCTACATCATATAAAAATTATATTTTTATTCTCTACATCATATAAAAATTATATTTTTATTCTCTACATAGATAAAAATCACATTTTTCTACCAATAGTATATAGATAAAAATATAATATTTACTACTCTACTATATAGATAAAAATCTGATCTTTACTATAATAAAAATCGTATCTTTTCTATAAACCATATTTTTCATAGGCTATATATTATATAAAAACAAAATTTTCTTAACGCCTCATATACATAAAAATCCAAATTTTCTTATGCCAAAAAATATATAAAAATCTGATTTTTCTCATGCTATAGCATATAAAAAAAATCCGATTCTATTAAACAAATGAAAATAATGACTTACAGTAATTTTCTTAGGGTTTTTAGTGTGCCGGAAGGTTGAGCAGTGTCGTTGGTGGTCGTGAGGGAGTTCACCGGAGTAGTGGTGGCGCACGCCTGTGCTGGCGGCGTCGGAGGCAGGTCGAAGCATCGTCGGCGCTGCTGGAGGTGTTGGCGGTTCTCAGTGGGTGACGGTGTGGGTGGAGTGCTGCGGATATCGGGGCGCGCGTCGGTTTACTAGAGAAGAGGAGAGAGAAGGGATCGGAGGAGCAGAGGGAGGGGCGGTCCGATCATCGGTGATGGCAGGCTGGTGAGGCGGCGACGAGTGCGATGTTGGGTGGGGGGCAGAACGGATTTCCTTTTTTTTAATTTCATTCAGTTCTGAATGATTGGGGGAGGTAAGAAGAGAAGATGGGTTTATTTAATTATTTTATTTTATTTAATTTCAAAAAACAACTTTTTATTTCGACCTCGAAATCGAACCCACCGCCTGTCATCCCTAGCTAATTACCCCCATTACGAACACAATGGGATATGTATCGCAAGCTGATACGATCGTTTCGATCAGTTTCCATCAAAATCAAAATATAACTCTCTATATATTGAATTTGAATGTACGTTTCAATTTACCGGGGCCACATACGAATTCTAAAAATTCTCAAAAAATATTTTCTAACTTCGTATTGACGATACAGTCTTAACAAAACTAGTTTCGTCAAATTCTGAGACCATTTGAATAATGGCCATTTTCCAGTCGATTAAAATCAACTAAAACTAGTCAAACGCATTTTCCTTTGCCACGTTTACATATAGATTCGAAAAATTACGAAATTTGGAATCTAGCAATAACTGGACATCACAGATCCAACAAAATTGGTTTCTTCGAAAACCGAGGTCGTTTGCAAAATTTCCATTTTTAAGGGCCAGAATTCCATAGCGGCTATTCTGAATTTTCAACTGGGCATAACTTTTTATTCCCGCTATGAAATTTCAATTTTTCGGATTCGTTGGAAAGATATTCTCAATTAGATTCAAATATTTTTGGTTTCACTAAAATCCGATTTATTTTGAATCCTGTACATCCATTTGAACTTTGAAAACGAATTTTCGAACTACCGCGCCATTTTCAATTCCTTTTATATATGTAAATAAATATTTATATTCTAACGACGATGTATATAAATATATACGTTCTAATCCTACTCAAAATAAATTTATCGTCGTTATTATTTAAAATAATTCATTTTAAATATTCACAATTAAATAAAATTTCCAAAATAAAAATTTTAAATTGGCTCAGATTTCCTGGTTTTTACAATCTCCCCCACTTAAAACTTTTCGTCCCCGAAAAGGAACGAAGCCGAAAGTTGTTTCACAAATCAACTCAACTTCCAGTATTTTCACTACGGCTTAAGTTCTTCAACTTTTCTGTTTCTAAGAACTTCTCAAATTTTTAAAAAATACGACTAACACCCTAAATTTTCGAAAAATTTCGCCATAACCTCCCCTGCGCCGGGGACTTCGGGATATTTCATATAGCCTCCCATGGCCTTCTTCAATCCAAAAGAAAAACCAAGCGGCTAGCTAATCGGCTCATAAAATCATCCAAACCCAAAGAAATACAATAAACATGTACCTATTTGTCGGGAAAACAATTTTATTCTTCTGCTCTAGCCTCCTTTCTATGACCTGCTCAATGTAAGTACTTGTATATGTATGCAAATGCGACTAATTTTCAATACATTTCACTTTTGGTACAATTTGGCTAAATGGTTCAAATTTTAATTAATCAACCAATAATCAAACAACACAATCATCAATCAATTAGTTGATTAACGTTTCAAATTCATAATTTTGATATATAGTCAAAAATCACATTTTTGGTGCCAAATCACAAAAATAGGCCCTATCAAATTTTGGTTCTCACACCAGCCTAATGGAAACATATATAAATCCTACTTTCGTCACTCGAACATAAATTCTGATGATGTTTCGAACCACCATCAGAACATCCACGGGCGACTAGAGTGTGACTCTATATCTATCGAGTATATTTGAGCTTCAATACACGTGGATCAGACGTATACTAAAATCTCTATATACTTGATTGTCCAAATTCAACATAAAATAAATAATCAAATACGGATAATTGATTTAAATTCTCAAAACAAAACTTGTTTTAAATTTAAAAACATACTCTTTACACTCGTTCTAGGATACTACTAATCCCATATCTAACGAGTCATTCTCATTGGATATTACTAATCCAATTTCTGATGAGTTCTTTCGTATGGTTCTAATGTGTCTTGTTCTCCGAGCATTATAAACCAAAGCTCTGACACCAAATGTAACGATCGGGAATTTCGCTCGATCCAAATCAGTCGCTAAACCGACCAATACCATTCGAAACGCCTGATTGTTTTGAGAACAAGACAAATTAGAACGTAGACAGAAGAACATTTCATTGTTTATTACAAAAATTCCATCAGAATACAAGAATATATAGAGTATGAATAATTATAATAAACAGAAAAATATCAGAGATTTTAATAAATTACATAGCAGCGGAAAAACAATACAAAACACAACTGAAAGTAACACACGGATACACTACTCTCCGAGTATCATTCCAGCTGTAAACCAGGATCCTATGAATATAAATCTGCAAAACCAAAACTACTAGCTGCCCGTGTCAAAAATAGGGGCACCCAGAGTTTAGGTTATAACGATAAACTCCAGGTCAGTTGTGGGACTGGTGTGAGAACTAAAACAATTATTAATCTTTATTTTAAGGTTAGGTAAATAAGGGGACCACACCGTATAACACGGAACGGGTTTCCTCCTAAGAGTACCGGTGCATAAAACAACAGCACAATGCTAAATAAAGAAAAATGAAGCTACTATAAGACCAAGGTCCCATCACACAATGCAACGCAAGCCGGGGGATAGGGTTTTACCTAATAATAGCCAAAGAATGCTTGATACGCTAAATTTCATCTTTTATTATTACTATTAGTGTATAGTGTCAAAACAATTTCAAATCATAAGTATCAATCATAAACGGCATGGGTACCATATATCATGTCACCAAAATTAGGCTCTACAATCAAAACCACAAAGTCACATATTTGGAAATTGGATTTCCGTCTGTGAACCGAGGCAAAAGATAGTCCTCTACCGAATTCGAGACTGTCTAGCCCGAGTCTCAGGCAGGTACTCAGTCAAGCCTTTGGATCGTCAGGGTCGGTCCACCGATGTGGATTAAAATGCCTGAACACTACGTTTCCCCGCCCTTTGCGGCGTAAATGAGCCAACAAATGACTCCATCGGCTCCACATAGTCACCGATATATCCGAGGCGCCTCGCAACATTAAAAACCACATAAGTCAAACTCATCAGGGCATGTAAAACCACTGTCGCCACTTCTAGCTAGAAAGAAACGCATGTCCTCCTTGAGGTCCTCTCCCGTTTTTGGTTCACCACCAGGGTGTGAGGCTCGTGAATCAACGCTACACAAAGCAATGCCACATAGGCCGTGCTTTGATCATCAACCACAAGACTTTGTTTTTCAACATAATCCTTGATCATTTGCATCTTAGCATGCCACACTGGCAAACCACTCCATGCAACCGATATCCATCAATCCCACAGAATAATATCCGATGTCAGACACATAGTCCATTTACAAGTCCTTTTTGGGTCTGAACGAAATCGGTGGCACCTTGTACCTCGCATATCCATCGATCTCCAAGTACGTCTGGACGATCACCAATTGATTCCCTCCTCTTGGGTGTATGACCCAATCAAGATCATCAGTAATTAGCCAAATGACGTGAAGGCCTCCGGTCTTCGACGACCGTTATTCGACCACCGTCTTCATCCTAAACACCACGTCGAATCAGTTATTCAGAATGGGATAAACCCGGTATTTATGAATAACTCGCATATATAATAAACAAGTGTTACACAAACACAACATACGCCTCATTCCAATTCATCAGTCACTAACCGTAAATTAGCAACTGAATAATTCCCCAAACATTAACCCCAAAGGCCGAAACCAACATCAGATCAATATATAAGAAACCATTCTTCTTAGCTAACCTTTAGTTAGTTGCTAAATTTCACATTCTTAGGGATAGGTTCCCATTAATTTTATCAAAGATAAATTCCTTAAATTTATTCTTTAATCTTGCTTTGAATATCAATTCAACTAGTCGGGATTAGCGATCTACACCGAAGTAATCATTTATTTTATTTCTCAATCCCAACCTATTCATCCCATGAAGTAAAACTGGTGATACTTCATATCTAACACCGCGGTGTTATCGGCAAATTCAATTACCATTTCACGTTCAAATCTAATTAAAGATTTAACTATCGCCTGGAGCAGAACTGGTGATACTCCATTCTCGATCTTTCCAATCTAATTAAAGATTCATTAAAACACCACTTGGTTTTAATCTTCCTGTCTTTAACTGGGTTAAAGAATCAATGTCATTTAAAACACCGTTCGCGATAAACCCAAAATCACATTCCATTCTATCATCCTTTAACCGTAAAATAGCAAGTGAGCAATTCCCTAAGTATTAACCCCGAAGGCCGAAACCAACATCAGATCAACACCCAAGAAACCATTCAACTTAACTAATCACCGGTTAGTTTCTGATTTTCATAACTCAGTTGGGTCTAGGAACAGTATTATTAAACATATCGTTCATGACAACCCAAAATTCCATTTGATATTAAACACAAGGCTCTGAATAGAAAATATATCGGCTTATATTCAACATCAAATTATGAAACCAACAAATGTCTTATTGGAAATAACGATATAAATATATCTTTCAAATTTCCATAACAACATCTGTATAATCACGAAATCCAACATCGAACTATTCCGAAGATGATTTCGATTCAAATCCATTCCAGTTCAATTATTGGAAATTCTGGTTATCTTTAAAACCATTTCAAATCCACTTTATTTATTTTAAAAATAAATAGAAATATAATTCTAGTTCAAAACTAGTTCATTTCGATAAAAATCTATTTTTACCTTTTCAAATAAGGAGTTTTTCATCCTAATTTTTCACAAATCATTTCTTATGATTTTACACAAATTATTGATATTTTTAATAATTTTATCAAGGCCCGTATAGTCTATTTCCGTCAACGACCATCGAACTTCACTTACAGCGACCTTTTCCAAATTTGATTTGAACATAATTCCAAATCCAACCATTAGATATCAAAACTCTAATATTCGTTAGAAAGCTCTTTTCGATACGAACCCAACGGTTCCAGTTTAGGATAATCCGATGGTCGGATCTCCCACAATGTCCATTCAAAGTCAATGGTTGAAATTCATGAACTACCGCAGCGCAGCGCGTTCTATTCAGGCCATTCTCTATATATATAATATATATATTATATATATATATCGTCGATTTCCTTTCAAAACATATTTTATAAATCGTTTAAATTCGTTTTCAAAACGATTTCAACTTCCATTTTTGATTCAAATCAAGATTGAATTTTTCAATATAAATTCGTTTTAATTTCATTTCAAATCGATTTCAATTCAATTTCAATTTAATCCGAATTTCAATTCAATTCAATTTAATTCGAATTTCAGTTCATTTCAATTTAATTTGAATTTCAATTCATTTCAATTTAATTCGAATTTCAATTCATTTCAATTTTCATTGAAAAATGAATAAAATTGATATAAATATCGTTCACGTCAAAATTGCGTCAATCTAATCAACATGGCTTTTATTCAACACATGAATATTTATTCTATTCAACACATGAATTTATTTTCTATTCAACACATGAATATATATTTTCAATTCAACACATGAATTTGTTTTCTAAATTGGAATGAGGCCCAACCAATTACCATATAATGTTAATTATATGGATTTTCTACAACACATGTATGTAATAGCAACGATAAATAATCAACCATCATCCAGAGTGCACCACACAACTGCATAAGCATTAAATATAAATAATTAACGCTTACACAGTGTAACACCCCACGTCCATTAATGTCACTCACAAAGGGAATGCATTAACTTCAATGGAGGTTTTAATTGAATATAGAACAAAAAAATTACAACAAGACAGATAATAAGTAATACTTGGAAATCTAAAACTTCATTTTATTGCAGCGGAAATTAAACATGTTTGTTACAACATAAAAACCATAAATCAGAGTCAAGTACAATATCCATCTTGCTAAAACAAAATACATAACCCCATTTCATAAATAGCCATTAAAGAAGATAACAAGCTGGACTTTAGTTCAGTGGTCCAAGCTTTCCCAAAGAGATAAAACAATCCAATCAAACTCCACTAGAGCTGGGTCCACCCTGACGGCCTAGAGGGGGGAAAAGGATAGAAATAGAGGGGGTCAGACATAAAGTCTGGTGAGTATGATAATTCTAACAATACTATTACAAAAATAACTAGACTAAGGTATAAGCTGGAAAACAAGGAAATGTCTATGAACTATTGGGTATGGAAAAGCAGATCAAGATAACGTTAAAGGCACACCTAATTACTACCGAATAATTACTACACTGCACCGCACCAGTCACCCTAAAGGTCGATCCCACTTGCTTCACTTAGAAATTATAGCTTCGTGTACCCCTAGCTGACTACATGGGTGCCGCCTACCCCTATCTCCACTAGGTGTACCCCACTACCCACTTGCGATCGACTCCCTACTCGTAGATACCCGTGCTGGCCCCATAGTGGGGTGTATCACTCCCCTAAAGTGGAAACTCGATACAACTTGAGAATGCACGGCTTATAACTACACGATGCAATAACGTCTTACCTACCAGCCCGGGTCCACACACGCATATGGAACCTGTTGGACTTGCGTTGCCACCGCTACCCCGTTTTGGCCTCTTATAGTCAAGCCCATTATGCGTGTCCCGTCCTCAACTTGGTTCGAGCCCACAAAGATACGTTTGGGATACTTGGTTGAAATGGGGCCCCACAAGCTACCCATCTAAGCTTGTCCACTAGTACATCCCACTTAACCCTCTTAGTCATGTTCATTTACATGTGTGTTTGGTTAAGTCTTACTAATCGTATTTCACATGCCACTAAGGGCACCCACTAGATTCCTCATGCCACCCAAGGTACCTACATAACCCCCATGTCCCACCTTACATGTTTATCTGGTTAAGTATTTCATGATTCATTCAGCCATAACCTTATAAAAACCTCTCACATTAGACTGGCATTTATGGCAGTTGGATTTGTCGGGCGGGTCCGAGCAGTCTTACACCATAAAAGAGTCTAACCTCGTGTCTTTACAACTGTTATGCTTTAATTTGGGCCTAGGACCTCTCACATTGGGCTGACATTTGTGACCACTGGATTTGCCGGGTGGATCCGGGCAGGTTTACGTCACAAACGAGTCCAACCTCGTGTCCTAAGCATTGATTGACACTTATAATCTTTTACCCCAGTTTTAATAATTCCCTATTCAAATTATTAATTAAGTCAGATTTTATTGATGTCCATAATTGACTCAATTATGGCCATCCATTCATGGCATGCAAAATCATATCAATTGCACCCCAACTTCTTAATATTAAATCCTTAATATTACCCCTACCCCACGTTATACGTTCGCTTATTCAACGCAAAATATACGTTAGACTCGAATAGTTTAACTCATAGCACAAAGATAAATTATCACAACATATAGACAAATAAAAATAGATCTAATCATGATAAGGGTGGAACTTGGATGAGACTACACATGTCATGGATCTAAAGGTGTCAACTTGTTTGGTAAAATGTCACAATTCACATAATATGATCATAATCCAAATTCATGTATGGACTAGCATATATGGTTTAGGCAACATAATGATGGTGTGACTAGCATCTAATACATAGAATTCACATATGTCATAGCATAATTCTAGATGTCACAATTCTAGATCTAAATAGATGTCATGGCATATGTTCATAATCTTTACTAATCAATCTAAACTTGCATACATTATTTGTCATATAGATCAACATAGCCCAAACATTAAGATTTGAATAACATGAACTAATTAGCATAGATAACAACATCATGATTTTATAACATGTATGATTTACCACAACTTAGCATAGAAAATTACAACCTATACAATAACATCATAGCATAATTTACAACATATAGGATATCATCATCACATAACATAGGATTTACAACATACATGATAGCATAAGGTTTACAACAACATATATGACAATTCACATCATTTTCTTATGATCCATATCACATCTCAATCTAATTAGTTTAATAATAATCTTGTTAAAATCATCATACTCACAATTAGAGAAGAAAGAGAGTCTTGATTTGCTTTAGAGTTGAGTAGAATTAGAATTTTGATTAGCTTTCTTCCTTCTTAGTTGGCGGCGGCTAGACTGAGTTCCATGACGGCGGTATGACGGTGGCTATTCTATTTTTCATGTGAATTAGAGTGAGAGACTACCTAGGTATTTATAGAGTTTAGGATTTATTTAGGCCGTCAGATCGACTCAGAACTAACACCGTTTAATTTGCCAACTCAGCCCTAAAGACACATCAGCAGCTCAAGATTGGGCTCCGCCAAACCCTAGCCGACTGGACAGGTCGACACCCAGGTCGACTGCCCAGTCGACTGCCCAGTCGACTGCCCAGTCGACCTAGGGGGTGTCGACTGCCCAGTCGGCTCCCCAATCGACCTGGGGTGCTGGGCGGGAAATTTCCCGCCTAGCCTGTTTGACTTCGAATTTTGAATTTTAAATTTCAGAAATCTGTTTTGAATTTTCTGAAACTTCCGATGGCGATAACTTCTTCATACGAAGTCTAATTCACGCAAACTCGGACTCTATTTCAACCAGAATTCCGAGACGAACACAATGGCACAACCCGTTTCCCACAATTCTCACGTATGAGGTTAGTTATTCTTTAGTTTGTGAATATTAATATTAATAGAATTACAGGGTGTTACATTCTCCCCTCCTTAAAGGATTTCGACCCTGAAATCTTCAAGTTAAGAAGAATGTATATCCTAACATCCAATCATCCATCTATTTAACCATCAAACACAGGCATCCATTGTCCTTATAGACCCCTAATGCTTTCATGTTTAAATGCATAGTGTGTGTATATGTCCATATCTAATGCATAATCAGGCGGTCCACTGATTCAGTTGACCTCCTTAATGCAAATCATGATAGTGCCATGCGTCCATTATGTATGCAAAAGTTCCTTAATGCTACATATTATCTCTATGTGCGTGCACAATCATCATCTGAATGCAACATCCATATGATAATACAATCGTCATACATCCATTTTAATAAATACATCCATTTATATGCAATATGCAATATGAAGTGACTGAGCTGATCTAGTGCCTAATAGTGTGTGTATATTCGTCCATGAGCAACCACTAGCAAACACTTGCATCCACTTCGCATCCATCATACATAACATGTCTCAAACACATGTTTCAACCATAGGATGATCCTAACTAAAGGTCAAAGATACTAGTGAGAGGACATACAAGATTAGATAAGTACAAGCTAAACGATAAAGGAGAAATTAAAAGACATACCCTCAAAAAGAAAAGGGTATAACGAACGCATGTTCTCTTTTGTCTCCCAAGTAGCGTTGCTCTCATCATCTCCCCATTGTACTTTGACTAGTCTGACCTCTCGATTCCTCAACTTCTTGATCTCCGTCCCAAGAATGCGCGTAGGAGCTCGTCGGATCGTCGCATCACGCTCTATCTCCACCTCTCTAAGCAAGTTCGGCTCTACCAATTCTGCGGTCTCGTGTAAGCACTTCCACAAATGTGACACATGGAATACATCGTGTACACCACTAAGTCTCTCAGGCAACTCCACTCTATACGCCAACTGTCCAATCTTCTCCTTAATAAGAAACGGCCCTGCAAACCTTGGTGCTAACTTTCCAACGGACCCAAAGCGAACAACGTTTCGTAATGGAGACACTTTGACAAAGACCATGTCCCCAACCTCAAACTCAAGATCTGTCCTCCTCTTATCCGCATAAGATTTCTGCCTATCTTGCGCCGTCTTCATCCTCCTTCGAATCAAGTCGATCTTTTCCGAAGTCTCTCTAATCATATCGGGCCCAAGTAAGATCTTATCCGTAGATTCCCACCAACATGTAGGTGAACGACAAGGTCGTCCATAAAGAGCTTCGAAAGGTGCCATGCCAATGCTGGACTGAAAGCTATTATTATACGCGAACTCCACTAATGGAAGATGCTCTTCCCGTGTACCCCCAAAGTCTAGGATACATAGCCTCAAAAGATCCTCTAGAATGCGATTCACCCTCTCGGTCTGGCTGTCCGTCTGAGGATGATATGCGGTGCTCAAACATAACTGAGTCCCTACCGCCTCTTGCAAGCTCTTCCAAAATTCGCTAGTGAAGATAGGATCGCAGTCGCTTACTATGCTAGAAGGAACACCATGCAAACGAACTATCTGTCAAACGTATACAGAAGCTAACCATGGATCAGTCCTCTTACTCTTCACAAGAATAAAATGGGCGCTTTTAGTAAGTCTATCTACTATAACCCAAATCCCCGTATTACCCTTCCTTGATCTTGGTAATCCATCAACAAAATCCATCGAGACACTTTCCCATTTCCATAGTGGAACCTCCAATGGGTGAAGCAACCCACCGAGTTTCTTTTGCTCCGCTTTTACTTGTTGGCACACCAAGCATCTAGCGACATACTCGGCCACATCCCTCTTCATACCAGCCCAAAAGAAAACTCGTTTCATGTCTTTGTACATCTTGTCCCCGCCGGGATGAATGGTCATCTTCGAACGATGTGCTTCGTCAAGAATAGCCTTCCTCAAACCTTCGTCTTGAGGTACACAAAGTCTACTATCCCTACGTAACCAACCCTTATCATCTAGGGTATACCTACGGAGATGGCTTGATGACTCCCCTCTTTTGAGCTTTTCTACTAACTCAACCAACTGTGGGTCGTCTCGCTGTGCCTCGCCAATCCATCCCAAAAGCGTAAGTCTGACCTCCAAGGATGCTAGCAAACCGGGTACAAAGTCAATGGAAGGTCTAAAGTCAAACATCGAAATGAATTCTAAGTTTCGCCGCTCAACAAACAACGGACTCAAGGACAGCCTTTTCCTACTTAAGGCATCTGCCACTACGTTACCCTTGCCAGGGTATATGCTATTTCGAAGTCGTAGGACGCTAAGAACTCCATCCACCTTTGCTGCCTTGAGTTCAAGTCCTTCTGAGAGAATAAGTATTTTAAAGATTTTTGGTCAGTGAATAATTCGAATTTCTCGCCAAGAAGATAATGACGCCAAGACTTAAGCGCGAAAACAATAGTGGCCAACTCTAGGTCATGTGTGGGGTAATTTTTCTCATGCACTCTCAACTACCTTCGACCATAGGCTATTACCCTTCCCTCTTGCATTAAGACTGCGCCTAGACCTATCCCACAAGCATCGGTACAAACAGTATATGGCTTACTCCCGTCTGGCAGCACTAAGACTGGAGCTGAGGTCAAAGCTTTCTTCAAACGTTGGAACGCATCATCACAAACTAAGTCCCATGTGAAAACTAGGTTCTTCTTCGTCAAACGTGTTAATGGAGCTGATATCTTTGCGAAGTCTTTGATAAACTTCCTATAGTAGCCAGCCAACCCCAAGAAACTCCTTACTTCGGTGGCATTTTTAGGGACCTTCCAATCTTGGATGGCCACCACCTTTGTGGGATCAACAGCTATCCCTTCTTTGGAAACCACGTGCCCTAAGAATCGTACTTCCTTCCTCCAGAAGTGACACTTAGAAAATTTAGCTTTAAAATTATGCGCTCGTAGGGTCTCCAACACTTCCCTAAGATGTAGGGCATGCTCTTCTTCATCCTTAGAAAAGATCAAGATGTCGTCTACAAAGACCACCACGAATTTATTAAGGTACCCCCTAAACACCCTACTCATCAAATCAACAAAGTATGCAGGGGCGTTTGTCAAACCGAAGGGCATCAATAGCCATTCATAGAAACCGTCCGGAGTCCTAAAGGCAGTCTTGTCAATGCTATCCTCAGCCACTCTCAACTGATGGAAACCAGTGGCTAAGTCCAACTACGAAAACACTGAGGCGCCAACTAACTGATCGAAGAGATCATCAATCCTCGGTAGTGGGTGTCTGTTCTTCTTAGTAAGCTTATTAAGTTCTCTATAGTCCACACAAAGTCTAAGGGACCCATCCGCCTTCGTGGCAAATACTACTGGAGCACCCCACTCCGATATACTACCTCTTATGAACCCCTTCTCAAGCAACTCCTTCACTTGCTTATCGAGTTCCCTCCTTTCACGAGGAGCCATGTGGCGTACTAGCAAAGATACTGGTTTTGCATTATCCACATGATATATTCGAAAATCTATCTTCTGCTTCGGAGGCAAGCCCTTCACCTCCTCAAACACATCCGAGTATTCTCGGACCACTCTAACAAATCGTAGATTTTCCTCAGACGCGTCAAGCGATTCTGAATAACTTAGCATAACAGAATTTATGGGATTACAAAAGATTTCGAGAGTGTTGCCAAGGCGAGTCACGAGCCTAACTACTCTCCTTTCACAATCAAGAACGGCCCCATTTCTGGATAACCTATCCATTCCTAAAATTAGCCCATAGCCCGTGAAGCCCAAAACATAAGCATCACATCTAAACTCAACACTAAGTATAGAAATTTTCAAATCCAAACACATCATGGACAAATAAGCTGAGCCCCCAATTGGATTCGAAACAACTTAGGGATCCTCTACTAAACTGGTGTTTAAGTGTAGTGATTCAACTATTGATGTAGAGATAAACGAATGCGATGCGCCCGAATCGAATAAGGTACGGACATGATGATCAAACAGAAAAACTAAGCTTTCAACAGAAATGGTTCTACCTCGTTCTTGCAGCGGTGGGACCGCGAGAGCCTGAACTTGTCCCCTTGCCTGCCTTGGTGCCATAAGAGCCTGGACCTGTCCTCCCGAGGTAGACCCTGCCCTCTGCCCCTTCTTTGGGCAGTCCTTCACTAGATGTCCCGCTTCACCACAGTGAAAACAGCCAGTCTTCTTTTTCTTTCTGCAATCCTTGCTGAGATGGCCTGGTGTCCCACAGTTAAAGCATTTCTTCTTTCCCTTGCCATTATTGTCTTTACCACCCTTCTTATTTTTTTGTTGTGGTTTCTTCTGATCCCCTTTCTTCTCGGGTGCCTTATTAGCATTAGCGCCTTTCTCCTCGTGCATGAGTGCCATGTCTACTAGCTTTTCAAAGGTGGCCTCCATAGGGATGTGGGTCATAGCCAACCCTTGCAACGGCTCATTCAATCCATTAGCGAACCCCAGAGCCTTCTTCTCCGGCGTGTTCACTAAGTCCAAGCCAAACCTTGCTAACTGATTAAATTTGTTGTCATATTCTTTCACTGATGAGCTTCCTTGCTTTAATGTAAAGAACCTTTCCATATATAGATTCTCTTCTGCCCTTGAGAGAAACTTCGCCTCAAATCTACGTCTGAAATCCGCCCAAGTATCAACAGGACGCTCCCCATTAGTGACCTCCCACCAAAACGAGGCCTCTCCCTTCGTCAACCAAGATGCTAATTTGACTTTCGTCCCTTCTTCTACTTCAAAGATTTCTAGCAATTCTTCCACCTCCATACGCCAATCTCTAGCTTCCACAAATGATTCTGACCCTTGAAAAGGTTTTCCACCCATAGCCTTAAATTCCTTGCACGTCTTTGCAAAAGTATCGGCGCGAGGAGGAGGAGGAGGAGCGGGTCCAACTGGTGGTGGAGGAGCATTGGTTGGACTTGCAGCGGCCCTAGCCTCTAATAGCCTCCTATACCATCCTGGTATCGTTACACCATTCGGAAGGTTAAGATCTTCAGCCTTGCTGAAACGAAAAAGGAACGATTCAAAAATGAAGAATTCGAAAGATAAAGATATATGGCTATTGGGGATTATGTTTTTCATAAAAACTCTCCTCTTGAAATAACTCATTAAGACATGTTTTTGAAAACACTTCTTCCAAAAATACTTTAGAAAAATAGTTTTTCTAAAAACTTTATCTGTTCTGATAACCTTAAGCTCTGATACCACGAGTAACACCCCACGTCCATTAATGTCACTCACAAAGGGAATGCATTAACTTCCATGGAGGTTTTAAGTGAATATAGAACAAAAAATTTACAACAAGACAGATAATAAGTAGTACTTGGAAATCTAAAACTTCATTTTATTGCAGCGGAAATTAAACATGTTTGTTACAACATAAAAACCATAAATCAGAGTCACGTACAATATCCATCTTGCTAAAACAAAATACATAACCCCATTTCATAAATAACCATTAAAGAAGATAACAAGTTGGACGTTACTTCAGTGGTCCAAGCTTTCCTAAAGAGATAAAACAATCCAATCAAACTCCACTAGAGCTGGGTCCACCCTGAGGACCTGGAGGGGGAAAAAGTATAGAAATAGAGGGGGTCAGACATAAAGTCTGGCGAGTATGATAAATCTAACAATACTATTATCAAAATAACTAGACTAAGGCATAAGCTGAAAAACAAGGAAATGTCTATGAACTATTGGGTATGGAAAAACAGATAAAGATAAGGTTAAAGGCACACCTAATTACTAACGAATAATTACTACACTGCACCGCACCAGTCACCCTAAAGGTCGATCCCACTTGCTTCACTTAGAAATTATAGCTTCGTGTACCCCTAGCTGACTACATAGGTGTCGCCTGCCCCTACCTCCACTAGGTGTACCCCACTACCCACTTGCGATCGGCTCCCTACTCGTAGATACCCGTGTTGGCCCCACAGTGGGGTGTATCACTCCCCTAAAGTGGCAACCTGATACAACTTGAGAATGCACGGCTTATACCTACACGATGCAACAACGTCTTACCCTCCAGCCCGGGTCCACACACGCATATGGAACCCGTTGGACTTGCGTTGCCACCGCTACCCCGTTTTGGCCTCTTATAGTCAAGCCCAGTATGCGTGTCCCGTCCTCGACTTGGGTCGAGCCCACAAAGATATGTTTGGGATACTTGGTTGAAATGGGCCCCCACAAGCTACCCACCTAAGCTTGTCCACTAGTACATCCCACTTAACACTCTTAGTCATGTTCATTTACATGTGTGTTTGGTTAAGTCTTACTAATCGTATTTCACAAGCCACTAAGGGCACCCAATAGATTCCTCATGCCACCCATGGTACCTACTTAACCCCCATGTCCCACCTTACATGTTTATCTGGTTAAGTATTTCTTGATTCATTCAGGCCATAACCTCATAAAGACCTCTCACATTAGACTGGCATTTATGGCAGCTGGATTTGCCGGGCGGGTCCGGGCAGTCTTACACCATAAAAGAGTCTAACCTCTTGTCTTCACCACTGTTATGCTTTAATTTGGGCCTAGGACCTCTCACATTGGGCTGACATTTGTGACCACTGGATTTGCTGGGCTGGTTTACATCACAAACGAGTCCAACCTCGTGTCCTAAGCATTGATTGACACTTATAATCTTTTACCCCAGTTTTAATAATTCCCTATTCAAATTATTAATTAAGTCCGATTTTATTGATGTCCATAATTGACTCAATTATGGCCATCCATTCATGACACGTAAAATCATATCAATTGCACCCCAACTTCTTAATATTAAATCCTTAATATTACCCATACCCCACGTTATACGTTCGCTTATTCCACGCAAAATATACGTTAAACTCGAATAGTCTAACTCATAGCACAAAGATAAATTATCACAACATATAGACAAATAAAAATAGATCTAATCATGATAGGGGTGGAACTTGCATGAGACTACACATGTCATGGATCTAAAGTTGTCAACTTGTTTGGTAAAATGTCACAATTCACATAATATGATCATAATCCAAATTCATGTATGGACTAGCATATATGGTTTAGGCAACATAATGATGGTGTGACTAGCATCTAATACATAGAATTCACATATGTCATAGCATAATTCTAGATGTCACAATTCTAGATCTAAATAGATGTCATGGCATATGTTCATAATCTTTACTAATCAATCTAAACTTGCATACATGATTTGTCATATAGATCAACATAGCCCAAACATTATGATTTGATTAACATGAACTAATTAGCATAGATAACAACATCATGATTTTATAACATGTATGATTTACCACAACTTAGCATAGAAAATTACAACCTATGCAATAACATCATAGCATGATTTACAACATATAGGATATCATCATCACATAACATAGGATTTACAACATACATGATAGCATAAGGTTTACAACAACATATATGACAATTCACATCATTTTCTTATGATCCATATCACATCTCAATCTAATTAGTTTAATAATAATCTTGTTAAAATCATCATACTCACAATTAGAGAAGAAAGAGAGTCTTGATTTGCTTTAGAGTTGAGTAGAATTAGAATTTTGATTAGCTTTCTTCCTTCTTAGTTGGCGGCGGCTAGACTGAGTTCCATGGCGGCGGTATGACGGTGGCTATTCTATTTTTCATGTGAATTAGAGTGAGAGACTACCTAGGTATTTATAGAGTTTAGGATTTATTTAGGCCGTCAGATCAACTCAGAACTAACCTGAACCGTTTAATTTGCCAACTCAGCCCTAAAGACACATCAGCAGCTCAAGATTGGGCTCAGCCAAACCCTAGCCGACTGGACAGGTCGACACCAAGGTCGACTGCCAAGTCGACCTAGGGGGGTGTCGACTGCCCAGTCGACTCCCCAGTCGACCTGGGGTGCTGGGCGGGAAAATTCCCGCGTGGCCTGTTTGACTTCGAATTTTGAATTTTAAATTTCTGAAATCTGTTTTGAATTTTCTGAAACTTCATATGGCCAAAACTTCTTCATACGAAGTCCAATTCACGCAAACTCAGACTCTATTTCAACCAGAATTCCGAGACGAACACAATGGCGCAACGTTTTTCCCACAATTCTCACGTCTGAGGTTAGTTATTCTTTAGTTTGTGAATATTAATATTAATAGAATTACGGGGTGTTACACACAGTCTATCGACAAATCGATTGACATACAACTGAATAATTGGGATTAGTGTACATCAAATATCATCCCAACACCCGTATGGGGATTCAATCCACAAACACTGAATATTATTTGTGCTATTGGGCGACATGTAAAATTTATCGTCCCAATCAATATCCTTCAAATAGGTGTACATAAACAAACCGTCCGGTTTGTAAATTAATATTTATTTATTCACATTCACGTTAAAAATTATATTTTTAACGATAATTAATTTATTTCAACACATGAATGGTTTAATTATCCATTTCACATCAACATCACAAACAAAATTCACAACACATCAAACAAGCATACAAGTCATCCATGGTCTGTGGACGACGGGTGTCGGGTGCTGCTAAGCACCGTCTGCATCCTAGTATATATATTTCAAACTAGAAATAAATATAAAAGTGAGGAGTTCTCACCGACTAGCTAAACCAAATGCCACGACTCTTCAAATGTAGGAAATCTTCGTCGTTCTCGCCCTTCGTCAATTTCGTTCACTACATATATAAAAATCACATTTATATATTGCTGTCTTTAAAATAAAAATCACATTTTTATTTGTACACTATCAATTTAAAAATCATATTTTTTTTCCTTAACCATTCTAATGATAAAAATCGTATTTTTACTTTGCTATATATGTATGATAAAAATCACGTTTTTACTTCTCTACTTCATACAAGGAAAAATTATATTTTTACAACGCCACTTTCTATATAAAAAGATTATATTTTTGCTTCGCTAACATCATATACAAAAATTATATTTTTATTCTCTACATCATTTAAAAATTATATTTTTATTCTCTACATCATATAAAAATTATATTTTTATTCTCTACATCATATAAAAATTATATTTTTGTTCTCTACATAGATAAAAATCACATTTTTCTACCATTACTATATAAATAAAAATCTAATCTTTACTACTCTACTATATAGATAAAAATCTGATCTTTACTATAATAAAAATCGTATCTTTTCTATAAACCATATTTTTCATAGGCTATATATTATATAAAAACAAAATTATCTTAACGCCTCATATACATAAAAATTCAAATTTTCTTATGCCAATATATATATATATATAAATCTGATTTTTCTCATGCTATAGCATATAAAAAAATTTCGATTCTATAAAACAAATGAAAATAAAGACTTACAGTAATTTTCTTAGGGTTTTTAGTGCGCTGGAAGGTTGAGCGTTGTCGTTGGTGGTCGTGAGGGAGTTCACTGGAGCAATGTGAGCGCACGCCTGCACTGGCGGCGTCGAAGGCAGGTCGAAGCGTCGTCGGCGCTGCTGGAGGTGTTGGCGGTTCTCAATGGGTGGCGGCGTGGGTGGAGTGCTACGGATTTGGGGGTGCACGTCAGTTTACTTGAGAAGAGGAGAGAGAAGGGATCGGAGGAGCAAAGGGATGGGCGGTCCGATCATCGGTGGCGATAGGCTGGTGAAGCGGCGGCAAGTGCGACATTTTGGAGGGGGGGCTGAGCGGATTTCCCTTTTTTCTATTTCATTCAGTTCTGAATGATTGGGGGAGGTAAGAAGAGAAGGGGGGTTTTATTTAATTATTTTATTTTATTTCAAAAAGCAACTTTTTTATTTCGACCTCGAAATCGAACCCACCGCCTGTCGTCCCTAGCTAATTACCCCCATTCCGAACACAATGGGATATGTATCGTAAGATGATACGATTGTTTCGATCAGTTTCTGTCAAAATCAAAATATAACTCAATATATTGAATTTGAACGCACATTTCAATTTACCGGGGCCACATACTAATTCTAAAAATTCCCGAAAAATATTTTTTAACTTCGTATTGACGATATGGTCTTAACAAAACTAGTTTCGTCAAATTCTAAGACCGTTTGAAAATGGCCATTTTCCAGTCAATTAAAATCATATGAAACTGGTGAAACGCGTTTTCCTTTTCCACGCTCACATATAAATTTGAAAAATTATGAATTTGGGAATCTAGCAATAACTAGACATCACGGATCCAACAAAAGTGGTTTCATCGAAAACCGAGGTCGTTTGCCAAATTTCCATTTTTAAAGGCTAGAATTCCATAGCGACTATTCTGAATATTCAACTGGGTATAACTTTTTATTCCCGCTATGAAATTTCAATTTTTCTGATTCGTTGGAAAGACATTCTCAATTAGATTCAAATATTTTTGATTTCACTAAAATCTGATTTATTTTGAATCTTTTATATCCATTTGAACTTTGAAATCGAATTTTCGAACTACCGCGCCATTTTCAATTACTTATATATATATAAATAAATATATATATTCTAACGACGACGTATATAAATATATACGTTCTAATCCTACTCAAAATAAATTTCTCGTCGTTATTATTTAAAATAATTCATTTTAAATATTTAAAATTCAATAAAATTTCCAAAATAAATTTTTTAAATTGGCTCAGATTTCCGGGTTATTATAGAGCCACATCGCAATCCATCACCACATAAGTAAAATGTTCGGGCGTGCAAAACCCAAAACACCACTCCAAGCTAGAAGGAAACATATACCCTCCGTGAGGTCCTCTCCCATTTCTGGTTCACACCGTGGTGTGAGGCTCGCAAATTAATGCTACACAAAGCTACGTTGTATTAAAGCCGTGCTTTGATCATCAACCACAAGGCTCTGCTTTTCAATAGAAGCCTTGATCATTTGCATCTCAGCATGCCACACAGGTAATTCACGCTATGCAACCGATGTAAATCAATCACACAGAATGAAATTCGATGTCAGACACACATCCATTTACATGTCCATTCTGGGTCTGAACGAAACCGTAGGAACCTTATTCCTCACATATCCATCGATCTCCAAGTACGTCTGGACGATCACCAACTGATTCCCTCCTTTTGGGTGTACAGCCTAATCAAGATCATCAGTAATTATCCAAACAATGTGAAGACCTCTGGTCTTCTACCACAGTCTTCATCGCCGATTTTGTTATTCAAAATGGGATAAACCCAGTCTTTCTAAATAACTCACGTATATAATAAACAAGTGCTATAAAAACACAACATACGTCTCATTCCAATCCAGAATATTCCTTTATTCAAATATTCTTATACTTTGGGAAAGGTTCCCATTATTTTTATCAAAGATAAATTCTTAAAATTTATTCTTTAATCTTCCTTTGAATATCAATTCAAACCAAATTATGGTTTATCCAAACTAGTCGGGATTAGCGAACCTCACTGAAGTATTCATTTGTTAAATTTCCATTAGTCAAATATTCTTATACTTTGGGAAAGGTTCCCATTAATTTTATCAAAGATAAATTCTTTAAATTTATTTTTTAATCTTTCTTTGAATATCGATTCAAACCAAATTATGGTTTATCCAAACTAGTTGGGATTAGCGAACCTTACCGAAGCAATCGTTTGTTAAATTTCCCAACCCCAACCTATTCATCCATTGAAGTAAAACCGATAATACTTCATGTCTAACACCACGGTGTTATCGGTAAACTCAATTACCATTTCACGTTCAAATCTAATTAAAGATTTAACTATTGTCTGGTGTAAAACTGGTGTTACTCCATTCTCGATCATTTGTTGAATTTGATAATTTTAGTTATCAAATTCACCTTTTAATCTATTTAAAGATTCATTAAAACTCTAATTAAGTTTTAATTTACAAAAACCATTACTTAATGTTTATTCAAATCCAGGAAATAAGTCTTGTCTTTAACTGGGTTAAAGAACCAATGTCATTTAAAACGCGGTTCACGATAAACTCACAATCACATTCCATTAACAATGGAATTTTCACGGAAAACAGATCAATATATATAATCGATATAAACTTCCATATCCGACTAATAATATAAATGGAATAATGGCAAAGCCTTTTAAATTCCATATATATTAGTAGTCTTCCTCCATAGAAATTCACTTCGATTATTACCCAATCGAATTCCATTCCATTCCAATTTATTTTATTAAATCCGAAAACTTTACTTTGGAAAATTTCCTTTAAATCATATCTAAAAGATTTGTAAATTCCAAATCCCATTTCTCTGTAAATCGGGTTAAAGAACGAATGTCGTTAAAACACAGTTCACGATAAACCCAATCCACAATCCATTAACTATCGGGTTAAAGAACAAGTGTTATTTAAATCACCGTTCACGATAAACCCAAAAATCAATTCCAATTTAATTCCAATTAAATATTATTTAATTGGTATACTTCATTAAATATAAATAAAAAGATTTAATCTTTTTCTCAACTGGGTTTAAGAACAGTGTTAATGAAGACACCGTTCACAACAAAAACAAATCCCATTTGATAATAAAATACAAGGCTCTGAATAGAAAATATATCGGCTTATATTCAATATCAAATACTATAATCAACAAATATCGTATTGGAAATAATGATATAAATATATCTTTCAAATTTCCATAACAATATCTGTATAATCACGAAATCCAACATCGAAATATTCTGAAGACAATTTCGATTCAAATCCATTTCCAATTTATATATTGGAAATTCTGGTTATTTTTAAAACCATTTCAAATACAATTTATTTATTTTAAAAATAACTGGAATACAATTCTAGTTCAAAAATAGTTCATTACGATAAAAATCTATTTTTATCTTTTCCAATATGGGATTTTTCATCCCAATTCTTTCCAAATCATTTATTATGATTTTACACAAATTACTGATATTTTTAATAATTTTATCAAGGCATTTACAGTCAATTTCCATAAACGACCATCGAACTGCACTTACAGCAACCTTTTCCAAATTTGATTTGGACATAATTCCAAATCCAACCATTAGATTTCAAAGCTATAATATTCATTAGAAAGCTCTTTTCGATACGAACCCAATGGTTCTGGGTTTAGGAGAATCCGATGGTCGGATCTCCCGTAATATCCGTTCAAAGTCAATGGTCGAAATTCACGAACTGCCGCAGCGTGGCGCGTTCTATTCAGGCCTTTATATATATAATATATATTATATATATTTCATCGATTTCCTTTTAAAACGTATTTTACAAATCATTTTAAATTCGTTTTCAAAACGAATTCAACTTCATATTCAATTTCAAATCAAAATTGAATACTCCATATCATCGATAAATAAATGATAATATTTTCAAAACATTATATTTTGAAATCAATACCTTTTCGATATTCGTAATAAAAATGAATAAGATCGATATAAATATCGTTCACGTCAAAATGGCGTCAATCTAATCAGCACGACTTTACATATTTAAATTTATTCGTGTCCATCCCAAATCGGCCATCAAAATCACATTTTGATCTTTTACTGAATATCATTTTAAAATATTCCTTATTTTAAAATAATCCTTATTTTAAAATAATCCTTATTTTAAAATATTTATTCTTTCCTGAACTGGAATCAAACACAGTCAATAGCCATATAATGTCATTATATGGATTTCACACAACAAATGTGTATAACAATAATGAAAACAACAACCCATCATCCAGAGTGCATTCTACATCGTATAAGCATCAAATATAAATATTTAATGCTTACCACAGCTTGTCAATTAATCGATCGACATACAGCTAATTATTGGGATTAGTGTATGTCCAATTTCATCCCAATACCCGTGTGGGATTTCAAACAATCAAAAACAAGTTTTATTTGTGCAGTTGGGCGATGTGTAAAATTTGTCGTCCCAATCAGTATCAGTCAAGTGTGTGTACATAAACAAATCGTCCGATTTGTTTATAAATATTTATTTTATATACACGTTAAAAATTATATTTTTAACTATAAAATATTTATTCAATCCACATCACAAAATCAATTTTCACAACATATCAATCAAACAAACAAGTCATCCATGGTCTGTGGACGACGGGTGTCAGGTACTGCTAAGCACTGTCTGCCTCCTAGTACATATTTCAACTAGAAATAAAATAAAAGTGAGAAGTTCTCACCTTGGGTTTCCACTCCACCGTTCTATATTGGACGATGGTTTTGAATTTACCCGACATTCCACTCTATCTTTCCAAGCTATTCATAAATAAAAATCACATTTTTATTTCATTGCTACATGGACAAAAATTACATTTTTATCACTTCGCTATATTTATAGCGCTAAAAATCGAATTTTTGCTGCTACGTCTTATATATAAAAATCGAATTTTTATATAACTAAAAATCAAATCTTTTCGCTACAACATATATTTTTTAATCGCTATTCAAGTAATAAAAATCATATTGTTACTTTGCTACATACATAAAATTTTTATTTTTATTATCATACATATATAAAAATTAGGTTTTTTATTCTCTATAAATATAAATAAAAATCGTTTCTTTATCTCGCTAGTCATATATATAAATATCGTATTTTTATATAATTAAAAGTCCTTTCCTTATATGATTAACAAGCTGATCTTTTAGCTTCTAGTAACCAAATCTTTTTATTATAAAAAAAACAAACTTTGCTAAATTAAAAATCGAATCTTTACATAAAAAAATTCAGTTTTTAAACCATGCTTAATTTATAAATCAACTAAATAATATAATTAGAAAATTTTAAAAAATAAAAATCACCTTTTTTACGTCTGGACGTCGATCTCAGTCGGGGGAGGAAGTTTGCGAAGCTGGTGGCTCCCGGGGGTTGCAGTCGGCGACCTAGTGGTCCGCAAGGGGGTGGTGGGTCAACGAACTGGCAACGGTGGCTGTTTTTTGGATTTGGAGGGTTAGGGCATTCGTTTTTGGGGAGGGGGAGGAGAAAGGAGGTGCATCAGGAGGAGGGGGAGAAGAACGCAGGTTGGTGTGCGGTGGTGGCGCCCCTGTAGCGGCGGCGGAGGAGGCGATTTCGTTGATCAATGTGGGTGTTTTTTTTTGAATGACGGGATGAAGCGAAAGTGAGGGGAGAGAGAATTAAAGAGCAGTTGACCAATGGGATAATATATTTATGTATATTTTTATTCACTTTAGTTAATAAATTCCAAAAAGTTTGCTTTCCTTTTGAACCCCAAACATACCCAACGACTGTCGTCCCTAGCTAATTACCCCTTTTTCGAACGCAATGGATATGACCCGCAAGCTGATTCGACTATTTCAATCGGTTTTCATTTAAATTAACATTTAAATCTATATATTCAATTTTAAACGTATATTTCAATTTACTGGGGCCACATACTGGCTCCAGAAGTTCCAGAAAAATAACTTCTAGCTTCATATTGATGATACGGTCCTAACAAAACTAATTTCATCAAATTCTGATACCGTTTGAAAAATGGCCATTTTATGGTCGATCGAAATTGACTTAAACTGCCAAAACACGTTTTCTTTTGCCACGCTTACATATTAATTTCAAAAATTATGAATTTTGAAACCTAGCAATAATTTGACATCTCGGATCCAACAAAAGTGGTTTCATTGAAAACAGAGGTCGTTTGAAAAATGGTTATTTTTAAGGGCTAGAATTCTATAGCGAATATTCTGAATTTTCAATTGGACATAAATTTTTATCCCCGCTATGAAATTTCAATTTTTCGGATTCGTTGGAATGATATTTTCAAATGGATTCTAATATTTTTTGTTTTGCTAAAATCTTATTTATTTTGAATCCTATACATTCATTTGAGCTTGGAAATCGAATTTTTGAACTACCGCGCCATTTTCAATTCCTTTTATAATTAAAAATAAATATTTATATTCTAACGCCGATTCAAATTAATATTTACATTCTAATCTTATTCAAAATAAATTTCTCGTTGTTATTGTTTAAAATAAATCATTTTAAATATTAAAAATTCATCAAAATTGCCAAAATAAAATATTTAAATTGGTTTGGATTTGCGGGTTATTACAATCTCCCCCACTTAAAACTTTTCGTCCTCGAAAAGGAACGAAGCTGAAAGTTGTTTTACAAACCAACTCAACTTTCATTATTTTAATTATGGCTTAAGTTCTTCAACTTTCCAGTTTCTAATAACTTTTCAATTTTTTAAAAAATTTGACTAACAACCTAAACTTTCGAAAAATTTCGCCATAACCTCCCCTGCATGGGAGCACCGGGGAAATCCCGAAATTGCCATATAGGTCTTTCCAATCCAAAAAGAAAAAGAAACAGCCAAGTGGCTAGCCAATCGGCTCATAAAATCATCAAAAACCCAAAGAAACAGAATAAACATGCACCTATTTGTCAGGCATACAATTTTATTCCTCTTCTCTAGCCTCTTTGCAACGACCTGTTCACACAAATATATGTACATGCATGCATTTCCAAACAATTTTCAATACAGTTCAATATTTGTTTCAATTTGGCTATTTTTACCATTCTTTCACATATGGGTTTAAATGAGTAATCACATAGCACAATCAACAATCAACAATCAATTAATTGATTATCTTTTCAAATTCATAATTTTAATACATATACAAAAAATCATGTTTTTGATGCCAATTCACAACAATAAGCCCTATCTAGTTTTGGTTCTCACACTAGTCAATTCGAAATATTTAGAAATCCCACCTTCGAAACTCGAACATAAACTACTAATGCTGACATGTCAATCACCTGTATCATCAGAGTCATCTCCGGGTGACTAGAGTGTGATTCTATATCTATCGAATATATTTGAGGCTTCTACTACACATGGATCAGACGTATATTAAAATCTGTATATACTTGATTGTCCAAATCAATTTGAAATATATATTCAAATACGAATAATAAAGTTTAAATTTTAAAAACAAAACTTGTTTTCAATTTTATTTTAAAAACATCACTCTTCAAACTTGTTCTAGGATACTACTGATCCTATCTCTAACGAGTCATTCTCATTGGATATTACTTATCCAATCTCTGATGAATTCTTTCGTTCGGTTCTAATATGTCTTGTTCTCGAGCTTTGTAAACCAAAGCTCTGATACCAAAATGAGACGTCCCGAACTACCCCGCAAAGGAAAGCCCGGGTTGCTTTGAGGATAAGACGCATCGGAACACAAACAAAAGAATATTTCATTGCTTATTACAACAATTTCATTAGAATACAAGAATATACAGAGTATGAATAAATATTACACATTAATAAATAGAGATTTACAAGTTACAATGCAGTGGAAAATAATACGAAACACAACTGAAAAGAATATACGGATACAGAGCTTTCCGAATATCATTCCAGTTGTAAACCAAGATCCTATGAATATAAATCTGCAAAACCAAAACTACTAGCTGCCCGTGCGGAAAATAAGTGCACCCAGAGTTTGGATTAAAACAATAAACTCCAGGTCAGTTATGTGACTGGTGTGAGAACTAAAACAATGATTAATCTTTATTTTAAAGTTAGGTAAATCAAGGGACCACGACGTATAACACGGAACGGGTTTCCTCCCAAGAATACCATTGCATAAAACAACAGCGCAATGCTAAATAAAGAACAACGAAGCTATTATAAGACCCAGGTCCCATCACACAATGCAACACAAGCCAGAGGATAGGGTTTTACCTTATAATAGCCAAAGAATGCTTGATACGTTAAATTTTATCTTTTATTATTACTATAAGTGTATAGTATCAAAACAATTTCAATCATAAATATCAATCATAGACAACATAAGTGCCCCATACTTACTAGGCTCTATAATCAAAACTGCAATATGTTTATAGGAAGTTGGATTTCCCTCTGTGAACCAAGGCAAGGGATCATCCTCACCGCTTCGAGACTCTCTAGCCCAAGCCTCAGGACCCAGACTCAGGTGGGCCCTTGGATCGTCAGGGTCGGTCCACTTGATGTGGATTAAAACGCCTGAACACTGCATTTCTGTAATAATCTGGAAATCGAAGCCAATTTAATTTTTTTTGGCAATTTTAGCGAATTTTGATTATTTAAAATGAACTATTTTAAATAATAACGACGAGAAATTTGTTATGAATGGAATTCGAACGAATATATTTATATAGATTGTCGTTTGAATATAAATATTTATTATATATATAAATGGAATTGAAAATGGCGTGGTAGTTCGATAATTCGATTTCAAACTTCAAATGAATATACAGGATTCAAACTAAACCGGATTTTAGTGAAACCAAAAATATTATAATCTATTTGTGAATATCTTTCCAATAAATCCGAAAAATCAAAATTTCATAACGGGAATCAAAAGATACATCCAGATGAATTTTCAGAATAGTCGCAATGGAATTCTAGCCCTTAAAAATGGGAATTTTGCAAACGACCTCGGATTTCGACGAAACCACTTTTGTTGGATCCGCGATATAAAATTATTGCTAGGTTTCAAATTTCATAATTTTTCGAATCAGTATGTGAGCGTGGAAAAGGAAAACGCATTTGACCAGTTTTAGTTGATTTTAATCGACTGGAAAATGGCCATTTTTCAAACAGTCTCAGAATTCGATGAAATTAGTTTTGTTAGAACCGTATCGTTAATACGAAGCTAGAAAATATTTTTTGGGAATTTTTCTAGTTAGTATGTGGCCCCAGTAAACTGAAATGCGTGCTCAAATTCAATATATAGAGTTATATTTTGATTTTGATGAAAACTGATCGAACAGTCGAATCATCTTGTGATACATATCCCATTGTGTTCGGAATGGGGGTAATTAGCTATGGACGACAGGCGGTGAGTCTCGTTTTGAGGTCGAAATAAAAAGTTACTTTTTGAAAATTAAAATAATAAATTAAATAAAAAAAATCAACTCCCCTTTTCTCCATTACCCCCCCCCCCCGAAAATTCTCATTAGAGAAAAGAAAATAAAAACCTAATCCATTCGCGCGCGCCGCCCCCCCTCGTCGACGGCCGCCCCTCCTCTCCCCCCTCCACCTCCACTCCTCCATCTCGCTCTGATCCCCTCCTCTTCTCCTAAAGCCGACGCGACCCCACTGCCTCCCCCCTTCTTGATTTAACCCCTTCTTCTCCCCCCCAATCACCTCCCTCCACATCCAAGCCATCCGCTCTCCCTCCTGACCTCCGCGGGGACCGACGCAGCCCCCTCCCCCCCCGGTGGCCCACTGATGGCCAGCGCCACAACATCCTCGATCCGCGAACCAGACCCCCCTGCTCCTCTTTAACGCTGTAAGTTCCTGTTTACTTTTTATTTTATTTTATTTAAAGTGTTTGATTTTTATGTAAATAAAAAACAAGGATTTTGGGTAAGTAGAAATCAGTTTTTTCTTACAAAAGGATATGATTTTTATGCTAGTCAAAATACAATTATTTTTATAGGAAAGATGTAATTTTTATAACATGAAAGGTGAGATTTTCATGTAAGGAAGGGCGATATTTTAATGCAAAGAAAGTTTAGATTTTCAATGATAGAAATTTTATAGTAAATCAGTAAATAAAATTTCAGTTTTAAATATGTATAATAGCAAGTAAAAGGTCAGATTTTTATCAGTAAAAGGTTTAGAGTTTTATTGAAGGAAAAGTATGATCTTATTTAATAAAAAGAATTGATTTTTCGTTCATAGTTCACTGTAGAAAGTATTGATTTTTATTTATATTTTTGGTTAAGAAAGATTTGATTTTTGTATATGAATGACAAAAATATAAAAAGGTGAGATTTTTTAATATGGAAAGGTCAGATTTTTATCAGTAAAATGTTTATAGTTTTATATAGAAATAAGCGTCGAAAAACTATATGAATTAGAAATAAAATATCATTTTTATTTATTGGAATGAAATGATAAAAATATAATTTTTATTATGAACAAAGTAAAAAGAACAGCATTGGAATTTCAAACCGGTCCAGACGGTTCAGCAGTTCAACAGCAAAGCGCACCGGAGTGGAACCCTCTGTGAGAACCCCTCACTTTTAAATTTATTTCTAGTTGAAATATATACTAGGATGCAGACGGTGTTTAGTAGCACCCGACACCCATCGTCCACAGACCATGGACGGCTTGTATGCTTGTTTGTTTGATTTTGATGTGTAGTTGATTGTGTGATGTGATATGAAATGAAATAAAATATTTTATAGTGGAAAATATTTTATAGTTAAAAATAGAATTTTTAATGTGTATTTAAAATGAAATTTATAAACAAATCGACGATTTGTTTATATACACACATTTGACTGATATTGATTGGGACGATAAATTTTACACATCGCCCAACTACACAAATAAAATCTGTGTTTGATTGTTTGAAAACCCCACACGAGTATTGGGGTGATATATGACATACACTAATCCCAATAATTAGTTGTATGTCAATCGATTGATTGACAGACTGTTATAAGCATTGAATATTTATATTTGATGCTTATACGGTGTAGAATGCACTTTGGATGATGGTTGATTATTTGTAACGACCCGGATTTCGCCCGATCCCAATCGATCGCAAGATCAATTAAGACCGTTCAAGTCCCGCGTACATTAACTTTGGGCATACAACACATCAGAACAACAACACATACTTTTATAACATCAATAATAAATGTTACATCAGAGTATAGAATATATCATAGTACATCGATAAATAATACAGCGGAAGATACATTTAAAATAAATTAAATACATTGCAGCGGAACTAATCTCAGCAGAAAGCCATCAATATTCTGGACCCAGCTTCAGACTTCAATCTAGGATCCTGCTTAACTATATCTGCAAAAAGCTACTAGACTGCCCGTGTGGAAAGAGGGCACCCGAGTTTGCAAAGTGAAACAAACTACAGGTCAGTCGTGGGACTGGTGTGAGAATTCTTAACTTATCTAATAAGTAGTCTAATCACAGGACCACGCCACTAACGCAAAACAGCTTTACTCCATTGGATTGCCAGAGCATAATTAAAGTAAATCATCAAATAACGTAACGCTTTTTAGAAAAATGAAACCATTATAAGACCCAGGTCCCATCACACAATGCAACGCACACCAGAGGATAGGGTTTTACCTTATAATGGTCAAAAGATGCTTGATACATAAAAACGATATTATTATTAGTGTGTATATATATACTTAAAACATTTCAATATAAATGTATTAATCTTAGACGGCATAGTACCCCATCCTACTATGTCGCCATATATAAGTTTACAATCAAAACCGTGGTGTCGTATTGGGAACTGGTTTTCTGTCATGAAATCTAGGCTAGGGATCGTCCTCTTCCGATTCGAGACACTCCAGCAAATGCCCCAGGATCCCCCGCAGTGAACCCTTGGATCTTCAGGGTCGGTCCCCACCTAATGATAGTGGATTAATTATGCCTAAACACACGTTTCCCGGTTCCTATGAACCTATAGTATGACCACTTCCGGCCTATAAAAACCCGAGGTACCTCAATCCAAAATTCACATAAGTAAAATGTCGGGCCGTGTTAAAGCCCAAACACCACTAGCTAGAAAGAAACGTGTGCACTCCCTGCAGTCCTAATCCCATTTTTGACTCATACCGGGGTGTGAGGCTCGCGAAGTCACGCTATACACAAAGCTATGCCTAAACATGCTATGCTTTGGTCATCAACCACAAGGTCTGCTTTTCAACAAAGCCTTGATCATTTGCATCTTAGCATGTCACATTGTTAGACCCTACCATATTATTGATCATCTACCAATATATATATAACCTCTAAGCTCATACGTCTTAGAGAAGGGTGATAAGTAAAGACTAAATTCTTCACCACCAAACAGAAATATATAATCAGTAGCGTTCAACAAATACAGTAGAAATGAATACAATGTCAGACACACAATCCATTTACAAGTCCACTCTGGGTTTGAGTGAAACAACGTCCCATTGATCTCCAAATGCGTTTGGACGACCATCACCAAATACCTTGCCTTGGAAGGCCAATCCCAATTCAAGATACCAGTCATCATCATCCCAACGATGTGAAAACCTTCAGTCTTCAATCACCGTCTTCATCTTCGAGTCTTGATCGTCGTGATGATTATTCAGAATGGGTTAAACCCGGTCTTTCTGAATAACTCGCGTATTTTGGGATTAAAAAAAAAACAAATATTGGAAAATCACACATTTCGTCACATTCTAACTCAGAATATTCTTTTGATAAGATATTCGATTTAAAAGATTCTCATTAATTTTATCAAAGATAAACACTGAAAATAAAATCTATAAATCAATTTCCAAAATATGGAATTCCACAGAAATCAAATCAATACATAATCGATATAAATTTCTGTATCGGACTAATAATATAAATGGAATAACGGCAAAGCCTCTTAAATTCTATATATAATATCGGTCTTCTTTTACAGAAGCCCATTTCGATTATTGCCAATCGAATTTCCACTTAATTCCAATTTAATATATTAAATTGGAAAAACTTGATTTTTAGAAAATGTCCTTTTTAAATCTATAAAATAGACTTATAAATTCCAAATAATGATTTCAATGTAAATTGGATTAAAGGACAAACGTTATTTAAAACATCGTCTAGGATAAATCCACTTCACATCTCAATTTATTTCATTTCACAAAATTTAATTGCAAATGCTAGTAATCTTTTAAAAACATATTTTAAAATAATCATAAAAATATTCTTTATATAAAGACTCTAAATGAGAAGTATTCTTTATATTACAAATCTTTATCTTTTACAAATATTCTTTGTTTTAACATATAGTTGATTAAAAATATATTATGAAAATATATGCACCTTATATAAAAAGGATTTCTAATGTGAAAATAGTCTTATTTAAAAGAACACTTGAATCGAAATACGACTCAAACATTTACCATATAATTTGGATTATATGGATTTCACACACATCATATATATGACAATAATAGTAAAATCATCAAATCATCCATCTACATCCAAAGTGAAATTTCCACTGTGTAAGCATTAAAATTAAATAATAACGCTTATCGCAGCCTGTCGATCTAACAATCAATATACAACTAGATATTGGGATTAGTGTATATAAATTTTCATCCCAACACCCGTGTGGGGTTTCAACCATCAAACAAACGATAAACTAATTTGTGTACTTGGGCGATGTGTGAAAAATTATCGTCCCAATCACATACAAAAGTCGGGTAACTTGTGCATGGAAGTGTAATACACGATACATATAATGATGACAATAAAATATCTGTATTGCAATGAATGAATAAGCATAATAACTTTGTCTCCATTGACCATTTCTATTTTGCTAATTCTAAACAAAATGGTGATTTTGTCTTGGCAATCCTAATGAGACAAAAAGATACATATTTTGATTTAACTACCCTATCTTGACAAGTATATATCTTGCCACTCACACACACACACACACACACACACACACATATATATATATATAAATTGCTTCAACTAATTCATTTTGACAAAAATGAATATTTCTGACAAAATGTAAAATTTTGTTTAACTAGTATAAATTGACTAAAATAAAGAATTATTTTTAACTAATGTAAATTAACAAAAATGAATAATTATTTTTTAACTAATATAAATTTACAGAAGTGAATAATTTGTGTTTCGATTCTGATAAAATATGCCAATGCTATATTTTGTTTCATTCTTTTAATTTAGACAAAATAAGTGTTTTTGTCTATTTTACTTTAATGATAAAAATGTGAATGTTTGGTTATTAAAATGTAACTTTTAAATTATATCCTTTATTTTCAAACAATCTTTATTCATATCAAAATTATAAATCAAGAATATAATTTTAAATCTGATGGTTTGTTTGCATTAATGAATTGCAAACAAAGATGAACTTTATTTTTAAGGTTTTGTTTGCGACAAGGAAAGCAATTAACAAATGTAACTTTTATTTTTATTTAAAAGTATATTTGAGCGAATGTAAAAAGAACCTCATTTCCAAAGTGTATTCACATTATTGAATGTAAATAAAAGAAACATATTCTATTTAAAAGAGTATTTGTGTTTATGAATGCAAACAAAGAATAGTTCTGTTTTTAAAATTATATTTACATTGGTGAATGTGAACAAAAGAACAAAATTTATTTTCAAAGTATATTTTAAACAAATTCTGTTAAATGTATAAAAGTGTGTACATTTGGGTTGGTAAATGTAGATAAAGAAAATAGACTATAGTTTCATTGAATATTTGCATTGATAAATGCAAATAAAAGAATAAACTTTAATTTCAATGCATATATGTATTGATAAAAGCAAACAAAGAAATAAACTTTATTTTCAATATATTTGTATGTATTTGCATTTATGAGTGCAAATGAATAATTTGTTTCAATATACATTTACATCGGTAAATGCAAATAAAAGAACAATTTTTATTTTCTATATATATGTAACAACCCGTAAAATGCGGGCCAGTTTAAAATTTTTATTTTGGCAATTTTAGCGAATTTTGACTATTTAAAATGAATTATTTTAAATAATATCGACGAGAAATTTATTTTGAATATAATTCCAACGTATATATTTATATACGTCGTCGTTAGAATATAAATAATTATATATTTTTATAAATAGAATTGAAAATGGCGCGGTAGTTCGATAATTCGATTTCAAACTTCAAATGAATGTACCGGGTGCAAAACAATCCGGATTTTAGTGAAACCAAAAATAATAGGATCTAATTGATGATATCTTTCCAATGAATCCGACAAATCAAGATTTCATAGCGGGAATCAAAAGATATGTCCAGTTGAAAATTCTGAGTAGTCGCTATGGAATTCAGGCCCTTAAAAATGGGAATTTTGCAAACGACCTCGGATTTCAACAAAATCACTTTTGTTGGATCCGTGATGTCAAATTATTGTTAGATTCCAAATTTCATAATTTTTCGAATCAATATGTGAGCGTGGCAAAGGAAAACGTGTTTGACCAGTTTCAGTTGATTTTAATCGACTGGAAAATGGCCATTTTTCCAACGGTCTCAGAATTCGACGAAACTAGTTTTGTTAGGACCGTATCGTCAATACGAAGCTGGAAAATATTTTTCTGGAATTCTTCTGGTTAGTATGTGACCCCGGTAAATTGAAATGCGCGTTCAAATTCAATATATAGAGTTATATGTTGATTTTAACGGAAACTGATTGTAACGATCGAATCAGCCTACGATACATATCCCATTGTGTTCGGAATGGGGGTAATTAGCTATGGACGACAGGCGGTGGGCCTCGTTTAGAGGTCGTATGAAAAAGTTGCTTTTTGAAAATGAATTAATTAAATAAATTAAAAATAAAATATCTCTCTCCTCTCCCTATCTATTCGCTCTGCCCCCCCCCCCCCCCCCCCGCCCCCGTTCAAACCCAAATCGATCTCGAAAAAAAAGAAGAAGAAGGAAGCGGGAGGGCGACGGAGCCTCCATTGCGCCGCCGCGCGAGGCACCCCCCCCCCTCCGCAACCGCCGCCGCCCTCCGATCTCCTCCCTCCTCTTCCCTAGCGCATCGTGCAGCCCCCCCTGAAAACCCTAACCCCCACGCCTATTCGAGAACCGCACCCTCCAAAGACAGCCACCGCCTATCACCAGGGGGCCACCGCACTACCCCTCAGCCTAGCGCGTAACCCTCCCTCCTCCGACGTGCGATTTGCTGCAGCTCCGTCCTCAGGCTCTTGCCGCTCTTGCCTTGGTTGTTTTGGAAGCCGCATTCACATAGGACGGTCGCCATTGAAGCCGTGAGCCGAGCTTTCATCTTCGTTGTCCGCTTTAATAACACAATGAAGTGAACACAAGAAAAAGGTGACCTTCTTTGATTTTTGTTTCTAAGAAAGGAAATTGTTTTTAGTTATCTAAAGATTAGATTTTTATGATATTAAAGCTATGATTTTTATCTATCTAGGGTTGTCGTAAAAATGAGATCACTAAATAAATAGCATCATAAAGGTATAATTTTGATATGAACAATGAAAAGGATAGATTTTAGGCAAAAAGAAGTGATTTTTAAGAAGTTAAAAATATAATTTTTATATTATAGAAAGAATAAAAAAGATATCTTTAAATTTGAAAAGGCGAAATCTTTAAATTTGAAAAGGCGAAATCTTTAAATTTGAAAAGGCGAAATCTTTAAATTTGAAAAGGTGAAATCTTTAAATTTGAAAAGGCGAAATCTTTAAATTTGAAAAGTAGAAATCTTTAAATTTGAAAAGGCAAAATCATTATATAGAGAATAGCGAAGTAAAAATAGAATTTTTTTATCTATATGATAACGATGTAAATATAGAATTTTGATCTATATAGTAGCAGTGTGAAAATAGAAATTTTATCCATATAGCATGATTATAAAAATAGGATTTTTATATACATAGCAACAAAATAAAATTCGATTTTTATATACTGAATAGCAAAGTAAAAATTCGATTTTTACATATGTAGTGGCTACGGGCGACGAAAGTGATAAGGACGAGAACGACGATGATTTCCTACATTTGAAGTGGCGTGAAGTTGGAATAGCTATCGGTGAGAACTTCTCACCTTTTAAAATTCATTTCTCTAGTTATATATATGTATACTAGGATGTAGACGGTGTTTAGTAGCACCCGACACCCGTCATCCACAGACCATGGATGGCTTGTTTGTTTGATTGATGTGTTGTGAAATTTGTTTGTGAAATTGATGTGAAATAGATAATGAAAAATATTCTTGTGTTGAAAGGAAATAAAATATTTATATAGTTAAAAATATTTTATCGTTAAAAATATAATTTTTAACGTGAATGTGAATAAATAAATATTCATTTACAAACCGGACGGTTTGTTTATGTACACCTATTTGAAGGACATTGATTGGGACGATAAATTTTACACATCGCCCAACTGCACAAATAAAATCTGCTTTTGACTGTTTGAAACCCCACATGGGTATTGGGACAAAATACGACATACACTAATCCCAATAATTAGTTGTATGTCGATCGATTGATTGACAGGCTGTTATAAGCGTTAGATATCTATATTTGATGCTTATACAGTGTAGTGCACTTTGGATGATGGTTGATTGTTTATCGTTGCTATTATATACATGTGTTGTATGGAACCCATATAATTAACTTTATATGGTAATTGATTGGGCCTCATTCCAATTTAGAAAATAAAGAATATATAAAATAAAAGTTCATGTGTTGACAGTACTCATCCGTTGAGATTAGTCATGTGTTGAACGAAATATTTTAACAATATAATTTACATCTTTATCATATATAAAATTAGAAATTAACTGGAAAATAGATGAGATGAGTGGTCCCCTGGATATTGATCTGATGTTGGTTTCGACCTTCGGGGTTAATATTCAGGGAATCGTTCTCTTACTAATTTACGGTTGGAGTCTGATTTTAAATCAAACGATAGATACCATAATTTTTATAAAATATATATTAAATAACAAAAATAGTCACATGTGGACAGTACTCATTCGTTGAGATTAGTCGTGTGTTGACAAAGATATAGAGTCGTGTATTGAAAGATATATAGATCCATTTATTGAATATAAAGCCGTGTTGATTAGAGATGCGCTATTTTGACGCGAACGATATTTATATCGATTATATTCGAATTAAATTTGATTTGAATAGAAAACGAATTTGATTTGAATAGAAAACGAATTTGATTTGAATAGAAAACGAATTTGATTTGAATAAAAAACGAATTTGATTTGATTAGAAAACAAAATGAATTTGATTTGATTAGAAAACGAATTGAATTTGATTTGATTAGAAAACGAATTGAATCTGATTTGAATATAAAACGAATTTGATTTGATTAGAAAATGAATTGAATTTGATTCGATTAGAAAAAGAATTGAATTTGATTTGATTAGAAAACGAATTGAATTTGATTTGATTAAAAAACGAATTGAATTTGATTTGAATAGAAAACGAATTTGATTTAATTAGAAAACAAATTGAATTTGATTTGAATTGAATAGAAAACGAATTTGAATTGAATTGAAAAGAAAATGAATTCGAATCGAATTGAATTGAAAAGAAAATGAATTCGAATTGAATTAAAATCGATTTGAATTGAAAACAAATAGAAATGAAAGTAAAAAGGATTTATAATAGAAAATTCAATTTTGATTTGAATTTGAAATAAAGGTTGAAATTATTTTTGAAACGAATTCAAAACTATTTATAAAATTTGTTTTAAATAGAAATCAATGAAATATATACTATATATATTATATATATAATATAATGGCCTGAATAGAACGCGCCGCGCCGCGACAGTTCGCGAATTTCGACCATTGACTTCGAACGGACATTACGGGAGATCCGACCGTCGGATTCTCCTAAAACCAGAACCGTTGGGTTCATATCGAAAAGAGCTTTCTAATGAATATTATAAATTCAAAATCTAACGGTTGGATTTGGAGATACGTCCAAATCAAATTTGAAAAAGGTCACTATAAGTGTAGTTCGATGGACGTTGTTGGAAATCGACTATACGGGCCTTAATAAAATTATTAAAAATATTAATAATTTGTGTAAAATCATAAGAAATGATTTGGGAAAAATTGGGATGAAAAACTCCATATTTGAAAAGATAAAATTGATTTTTATCGAAATGAACTAGTTTTGAACTAAAATTAAAACCCATTTATTTTTAAATAAATAAATTGGATTTGAAATGGGTTTTAAATAGAATTGATTAGTGGGTTTATCGTGAAGGGTGTTTTAAATAACACTTGTTCTTTAACCCAATAATAAATAGAATGTGATTTGGGTTTATCGTGAATTGTGTTTTAAATGACATTAGTTCTTTAACCCAGTGAAAGGAGTTTTAATGAATCCACGATTAGATTGAAATGTGAATTGATAATTTAAATTATCAACATTAGAAAGTGAGCGAGAATGGAGTATCACTAGTTTTGCTCCTAAGCGATAGTTAAATCTTTAATTAGATTTGAACGTGAAATGGTAATTAATTTTACCGATAACACCACGGTGTTAGATATGGAGTATTACCGGTTTTGCTTCATGGGATGAATAGGTTGGGATTGGGAGATAAATAAATAATTATTTCGGTGTGGTTCGCTAATCTCGACTAGTTTGGAAAACCATAATTTGGTTTGAAACGACATCCAAAGGAAGATTAAAGGATAAATTTTAAAGAATTTATCTTGGATAAAATTAATGGGAACCTTTCCCTAAGAATGTGGAATTTAGAAACTAGGTGTAGGTTAGCTAAGAAGAATGGTTTCCTGGGTATTGATCTGATGTTGGTTTCGGCCTTCGGGGTTAATATTTGGGGAATTGCTCTCTTACTGATTTACGGTTAGTGACTAATGAATTGGAATGAGGTGTATGTTGTGTTTGTGTAACATTTGTTTTTAATATACGCGGGTTGTTCGGAAAGGCCGGGTTTATACCCATTCTGAATAACCAATTCGACGATAAGTCGAAGATGAAGACGGTGGTCGAAGACCGGAAGTCTTCACATCGTTTGGATAATTACTGATGATCCTGATTGGGCTGTACACCCAAGTGGACAGAAATAGTTGGTGGTCGTCCAGACGTACTTGGAGATCGATGGATATGCGAGGAAAGTGCCTCCAGTTTCTTTCAGACCCAGAACGAACTTGTAAATGGATTGTGTGTCTGACATTGGATTTTATTCTGTGTTGGTTGATTTCTGTTAAATATGTATCTGTTTGGCGGTGAAGAATTTATTCTCTTGTTTAACGCCCTTCTCTGAGACGTACGAGCTTAGAGGTTATATATCGATAGATATCAATCGCATGGCACGAATTGCCTGTGTGGCACACTGAGTTGCATGGATCAAGGCTTCTGTTGAAAAGCAAAGTCTTGTGGTTGATGATCAAAGCACGGCCTACGTGACGTAGCTTTGTGTATAACGTGAATTCGCGAGCCTCACACCTCGGTAAGAGTCAAAAACGGGATGAGGACCCAAGGAGTGCACGACGTTTCTTTCTAGCTATGGGTGGTGTCAGTGACCTACTAGCCCTGACATTTATATACTTTTCACCTTTGTGGTTTGGATGCGAGGCGCCTCGATTATAGGTCCTATAGGGCCGGGAAACGTGTGTTCAGGAATAACTAATCCTCAAACGTAAGAGAGGACCGGTCTTGGAAGATCCCAGGGGTTACCCAGAGTGTGTAGTCCCGAGGCATTTGCTAGAGTGTCTCGAAGCAGAGAGGAGCTTGCCCCTTGCCTTGACTCCTGACGGAAATCCAATTTCCAATACGTGTATTTCGGTTTTATTTGTAGAGCCTAGTATGGCGACATGATAGTTGGTACCCATGCCGCCTATGATTGATACTTATGATTTGAAGTTGTTTTATATACTATGCACTTATAATAGTATCAAATGATTTGTTTTCAACGTATCAAGCATTCTTGGCTATTATAAGGTAAAAACCCTATCCACCAGCATGCGTTGCATTGTGTGATAGGACCTGGGTCTTATAATACCTTCATTTTTCAAAAAAGCATTGCGCTGTTTATTTTATGCACTGGTATTCTTGGGAGGAAACCCGTTCCGTGTTATACGGCGTGGTCCCTTGAATTACTCTCTTTTAAAGTAAAGTTTTAAATAACTGTTTTCGTTCTCACAACAGTCACATGACTGAACTGGAGTTTATTGTTTGAACCTAAACTCTGGGTGCCCTTATTTTCGACACGGGCAGCTAGTAGTTTTGGTTTGCAGATTTATATTCATAGGATCCTGATTTACAGCTGGAACGATGCTCGGAAAGCTCTGTATCCGTTTATTACTTTCAGTTGTGTTTTGTATTATTTTTCCGCTGCAGTAATGTAATTTAAAACCTCTGATATTTATCGAATGTAATTTATTCATTTATACTCTGTATATTCTTGTATCTGATGGAATTGTTGTAATAACAATGAAATGTTCTTCTGTTTGTGTTCTGATTTGTCCTGTTCTCAAAACGATCAGGGGTTTCGAACGATCTAGATCGGTTTAACGATTGATTCGGATCGAGCGAAATTCCTTGCCGTCACAATATATTTTCATTGGTGGATGCAAATAAAGAATAAACTTTATTTCAAAATAAATTTACATTTTCGAACACAAAATAAAGAACAAAACTTCATTTTCAATATATGTTTTATCTTCTAGTTTTATCTGTGTTGTCGAACACAAATAAAAATGTACTTTTTTATTTGCAAGTTATGTTTGCATTGGGAGATGCACATGAGAAAAAATGAATTTTATTTCATGCTATATTTGCATTGAAAAGTACAAATGAAAAGCAACCTTTTAAATTCTATGTTTATTTGCATTGAAAAACATGAATAAAATATCTACCCAATTTCAATGTAATTTCTGAAAATAATTTCTTATTTACATATAAAAAATGTAAACAAAATTGTTACTTTTATTTCAGTAATCAAGTTTTGATAAAAATGATATTTTCAATTCAATAATAAGATTTTGACAAGAATGAAAATTTCAATTCAATAGTCAAGGTTTGACAAAAATGATATTTGCTTTTCACTAATAAAGTTTTGGCCAAAATGTTCACTAATAAAGTTTGGCCAAAAAAAATATGATCTCTTATTTCAATACTTATGCTTTAACCAAAATGTTATTTTTATTTCGATATTAATTATATTGAAAATGTAATCATTCTACTTCAATTTTAATTACATAAAAAAATGTAATAATTTTATTTCATTTTTGATTACATTAAAAATGTTATCTTTTTAATTTATTTCTAATTACATTGAGAATGTAATCGTTTTGATTTATTTATAAAATTTCAACAAAAACAAATAAAAAGGATAACTTTGTTTTTCGACAATTCTAACTAAACAATTTTCGTATGAATCATTCTCTACATTAAAAATGTGATTTTTTTTTTCAACACTTTTACTTTAACATGAAAAAATTTCATATGAATAATTCTTTTAATTAAAAATAAGATTTTTAATGTTTCATGTTTTCATTTCAAATAGATGAACATTTTTAATCTATTCTATATATACGGTAAAAATGTAAATTTAATCGTTAACATGGTTTCAATTCAAACAAATGAAAGTTTTATGTTTTTTTTTTACTTTAACTCATAAACCGTGTTCTAAATGTAAACAAACAAAAATAGGATTTTTATTAGTTAGCCAAATTCTGTCGTAATAAAAATATATTCTATTTGTTCTTCATATTCTATTGTAAATAATCAAATAAAAAGAATATTTTATTTGTCGTTCATATCTTATTGCAAAGTAAACAAATAAAAGTAATGTTTTATTTGTTGTTCATTTTCTGTTGCAAAGTAAACAAATAAACAAAAATAAAGTTTTTATTTGTCGATCAAATTCTATTATAATACCAACAAATAAAAATTAGTTTTTGTTTCTCGATCAAATTCTATGGTTCATCTCAGAATAATATAAATAATATTTTTTTTATAAATTAGAATAACTAGATCTGAATAAAATATGATTTAAATTTAAATTTAGATTTATTTTCTAATCGTAAATAAAATCCAACCATATATGAGATTTCAAGGTGGATTCAGCATAACATGAGCAACAAACATACCACGAGCAATCATCAACAATTCGCCAATCACAGAACATTACAAATTTGATTTAACATCATTATACAATTATTTTTAACGCAAGAAAAATAATTTATAATTAATTAAATAACAAAATTCAGAATTTCCACATTGATTTTTGCTGAAAATTTGACTGTCTCGGAATCAGCTCTGGTCTGCGCCATCGCGAAGATCTCGGAAAGACGAGTCCAATGCAACTGACAGTTCGTTAATCGGACCTAGTATGAAAGAGATATTGATTTTTAAAGATTGCATAAATTAAATATTTAATTAATAAAAAAAAAAAAATAGAAGACCTTATTCCTCGTCATCACGTTCTGCCGCCGAACCCATACATCGCCTTCGAACCCTTATGCGCGCGCCACCCTCCGAGCCACCAACCGCCGATCAGACCCCGCCCCGTCGAAGCCCTGGCCGAGCTCCACCTTCGGTTGAAACCCCATCGAACTCGACCTCCTCCTTTCCTCGCAAATCGAACCCAAACTCGCCACGTTTCAGCCCAGAATTCGTGAAATCCGTGAACCAAAACCCGATCTTGACCGTATGGATTGAAAGATCTCTCCGAGAGCTTCGATTTGGTACCAAGTTTGTCGATTTTCGTTGAGCGGATCAAATTTTATGGGCGTTTGAAATTGGAGAAATTCTGGCCTTCGGTTTAGGTGGCGGCTGAAATTAGGGTTAGGGTTTCGGCCTGAATATTTTAATATGAAATCTCGAAAATCGTGCTTAAAAGGTGGATTTTTGGACTTTCTCTTATTTGGGCCTGCTTACTGTCGTTCTTAAGGTTTTGACACCTTCTGAATGCAATGGGATAGGTCCCGTGGCCCAATTCCGAAATCTGTACGATTTTTATTTAAAATTGCATTAAAAATTAATTAATTAAATATTGACCGTACATTAAAATATGCCGGGGCCGCATACGACCTCTGAAAATTACAAAAAAATTATTTTTGTCTTTCTTAGGACGATACGGTTCTAACGAGACTAATTTCATTGAATTCTGAAACGTTTGAAAAATGGCCTTTTTCAAGTCGTTTAAATTTAACTATAAATAGTCAAAACACATTTTCTTTTGCCACGCTCACATATTAATTCAAAAAATTCTGAAAATTGAAATCTAGCTATTATTTGACATTCCGGTTCCAACAAAAGTGCTTTCATCGAAAACGGAGGTCGTTTGAAAAATGACTATTTTCAAGGCCAATATATTTAATATTAAAAATATATTTTTAAACAAATAAGTTCCGAAACTCAAAATATATAAGTGTTTACTGTTTTTCAATGCAGAAGCGTCATTCCGAACTCAATGGAAGTGGTTTCGAGTCGAAATTCCTTCATATGTGAAAAGTAGCCTTTCGGGCCATATATATTATATATATAAATTCTACAGCGACCTTTCTAAAAATTGAATTGGCCATAACTTTTGATTTCCGCTATGAAATTTCAATTTTTCAGATTCGTTAGAAAGATATGATTAAACAGATTTAAATATTTCTAGTTTCACTCAATTCTGATTTATTTTGAATCCTGTACATCCAGTTAAAGTTTAAAATCAAATTTTCAAACTACCGCGCCATTTCTAACTCCATTTATATTTAAATTAAATTTATTTATTCTAACTTCGATTAAAATGAATTTTAGCCATTATTATTAATAATAAATTATATTATAACCTAAAAATTCATTAAAATTTTCTAAAATAAACATTTTAAATTGGTTCAGAATTTGCGGGTTGATACAATCTCCCCCACTTAAAATCTTTTCGTCCTCGAAAAGGAAATGAAGCTAAAGTTGTTTATTTAACTAATTTAATTTTCATTCTTTAGTTGTTTAATCATTCTATTAGTTGAATTCATATTCAAACAACACAATCATCAATCAATTAGTTGATTAAATTTTCAAAATATATAACTTTTATATATTAAAAAATCATATTTTCTAAAATCGAACTATATATAATAACAAGTACGTTAATTATGAATTTAACCAAAAATAATGGTTTTTGTCTAACCATTTCTATTTACCTAACATAGTCATTACAATGTCCACACATACAACACAATATATGATTCGGTGTATAAATCTGATGAATCACAATAAAAGGTCCCATCTTTGTTTTATTTGTAAAACAAATAAAATGTCAAATCTTTATTTGTAAAATAAAATATCTAACCTTTATTTGATATTGTAAATGGATGCGTGTTTGACGTTGAAATTCACTTCATGAAATTAAATCGATTTCTATTAATATATGTCTGTTGGTGGTAAAGGATTTATTCTCTACTTAACACCCTGATACGTAGTAATAGTTATCGATCGCATGGCGTTGAATTGTCAATATGGCACGCCAAGATGCAATGATCAAGGCTTTGTTGAACAGCAAGTCTTGTGGCTGATGATCAAAGCATAGCCTATTTAGGCATAGCTTTGTGTATAACGTGACTTCGCGAGCCTCACACCCCGGTATGAGTCAAAAACGGGACTAGGACTGCAGGGAGTGCACACGTTTGTTTCTAGCTAGTGGTGTTTGGGCTTTAGCACGGCCCAGCATTTTACTTATGTGGATTTTTCTTGAGGTACCTCGGGATTTTTTATAGGCTGGAAGTGGTCATACTATAGGTTCATAGGAACCAGGAAACGTGTGTTCAGGCATAATTAATCCACTACCGTTAGGTGGGGACCGGCCCTGAAGATCCAAGGGTTCACTACGGGGGATCCTAGGGCATTTGCTAGAGTGTCTCGAATCGAAAGAAGACGATCCCTAGCCTCGATTTCATGACAGAAAACCAATTCCCAATACGACAAAATTTCGGTTTTGATTGTAAACTTATATACGTCGACATAGTAGGATGAGCTACTATGCCGTCTAGGATTGATATATTTATGTTGAAGTATTTTAATACTGCTTAAACACTAATAATTATATTAAAATATTACTTTTCACGTATTAAGCATGTTTGATCATCATAAGGGAAAACTCTATCCTCCTGTGTGCGTTGCATTGTGTGATAGGACTTCAGTCTTATGATGATTTCATTTTTCCAAAGTCATTTCGCTGTTTTATACAAACTTTATAAAATTATGCACTGGCAATCCAATGGAATAAACCCGTTCCGCATTAGCGGCGTGGTCCTGAGATTTGCTACGTATTTAGATAATTTAGTTAAGAATTCTCACACCAGTCCCATGACTGACTTGTAGTTTGTTTCACTTTTGCAAACTCGGGTGCCCTCTTTCCACACGGGCAGCCAATTGACAGGTTCAGGTGATACATTCTGTTTGGAGCTTGCATGGACGGAAGATGAAGAAGGCCTTTTCTCTAGTTTTATTTTGCTTTGAGACATTTTTCCATCTTTTGCTTTTGATGTATGTAATGGAATTTGGAATTTATTTCCTTATCTACTGAGACTTACTGTATTGCTAAGTGGATCCTGTAAAACTGCATACTCTGATGTTCTGCTGGGATGCTGATGACATTTTATTTCCGCTGAAATATTTATGTGCTATGATCTTTCTCTAAGATCTGTTATTGTTGTAATTATGTTGTATTCCAAAATGATTATCCTTGCTTTCGGTCAACGGAAGTTTGGGGTCATCACAGTCGGTATCTGAGCCGTAGATCTTATCAATAGGATCACAATGCCGCTGAAATCATCGAATTTCAAGTTGAAACGAGTTAGATATGATTAATTTAAGTTATGAAACAATTTATATTAATTAATTGAATATATAATAACAAGCACATTTTACGGCGACCCTTTCGGGATCCCCCGGCCGCAGCCTACGAACCCTAAAAAGGGACATATGGGGGTAAGAGTCTCCCGTTTGCCACCAAACCGCGAAGCGAGAACCCCCCATCATGCTGCATCCTATTACCAGGCATGCCAAACAAGGACTGGTGTGAGAATTCTTAACTTAACATATCTAATAAGTAGGCTAATCACAGGACCACGCCGCTAACGCGGAACGGGTTTACTCCATTGGATCGCCAGTGCATAATTAAAGTAAATCGTCAAATAACGTAATGCTTTTTAGAAAAATGAAACCATTATAAGACCTAGGTCCCATCACACAATGCAACGCACACCAGAGGATAGGGTTTTACCTTATAATGGTCAAAAGATGCTTGATACGAAAAACGATATTATTATTAGTGTGTATATATATACTTAAAACATTTCAATATAAATGTATTAATCTTAGACGGCATAGTACCCCATCCTACTATGTCGCCATATATAAGTTTACAATCAAAACCGTGGTGTCGTATTGGGAATTGGTTTTATGTCATGAAATCGAGGCTAGGGATCGTCCTCTTCCGATTCGAGACACTCTAGCAAATGCCCCAGAATCCCCCGCAGTGAACCCTTGGATCTTCAGGGTCGTTCCCCACCTAACGGTAGTGGATTAATTATGCTTGAATGCACTTTTCCCGGTTCCTATGAACCTATAGTATGACCACTTCCGGCCTATAAAAACCCGAGGTACCTCAATCCAAAATCCACATAAGTAAAATGCCGGGCCGTGTTAAAGCCCAAACATCACTAGCTAGAATGAAACGTGTGCACTCCCTGCAGTCCTAATCCCGTTTTTGACTCATACCGGGGTGTGAGGCTCGTGAAGTCACGTTATACACAAAGCTATGCCTGAACAGGCTATGCTTTGGTCATCAACCACAAGGCCTGCTTTTCAACAAAGCCTTGATCATTTGCATCTTAGCATGTCACATTTTCAGACCTTACCATATTATTGATCATCTACCAATATATACATATATAACCTCTAAGCTCATACGTCTTAGAGAAGGGTGATAAGTAAAGAATAAATTCTTCACCACCAAACAGAAATGTATAATCAGTAGCGTTCAACAAATACATCAGAAATGAATACAATGTCAGACACACAATCCATTTACAAGTCCCCTCTGGGTCTGAGCGAAACAACGTCCCGTCGATCTCCAAATGCGTTTGGACGACCATCAGCAAATACCTTGCCTTGGAAGGCCAATCCCAATTCAGGATACCAGTCATCATCATCCCAACGATGTGAAAACCTTCGGTCTTCAATCACCGTCTTCATCTTCGACTTTTGATCGTCGTGATGATTATTCAGAATGGGTTAAACCCGGTCTTTCTGAATAACTCGCGTATTTTGGGATTAAAAAAAACAAATATTGGAAAATCACACATTTTGTCACATTCCAACTCAGAATATTCTTTTGATAAGATATTCGATTTAAAAGATTCTCATTAATTTTATCAAAGATAAACACTGAAAATAAAATCTATAAATCAATTTCCAAAATATGGAATTCCACAGAAATCAAATCAATACATAATCGATATAAATTTCTGTATCGGACTAATAATATAAATGGAATAACAGAAAAGCCTCTTAAATTCCATATATAATATCGGTCTTCTTTTACAGAAGCCCATTCCGATTATTACCAATCGAATTTCCACTTAATTCCAATTTAATATATTAAATTGGAAAAACTTGATTTTTAGAAAATGCCCTTTTTAAATCTATAAAATAGAATTATAAATTCCAAATAATAATTTCAATGTAAATTGGATTAAAGGACAAATGTTATTTAAAACATCGTCCACGATAAATCCACTTCACATCTCAATTTATTTCATATCACAAAATATAATTGCAAATGCTAGTAATCTTTTAAAAACATATTTTAAAATAATCATAAAATATTCTTTATATAAAGACTCTAAATGAGAAGTATTCTTTATATTACAAATTTTATCTTTTACAAATATTCTTTGTTTTAACATATAGTTGATTAAAAATATATTATGAAAATATATGCACCTTATATAAAAAGGATTTCTAATGTGAAAATAGTCTTATTTAAAAGAACACTTGAATCGAAATGCGACTCAAACATTTACCATATAATTTGGATTATATGGATTTCACACACATCATATATATAACAATAATAGTAAAATCATCAAATCATCCATCTACATCCAAAGTGAAATTTCCACTGTGTAAGCGTTAAAATTAAATAATAACGCTCATCGCAGCCTGTCGATCTAACGATCAACCTACAACTAGATATTGGGATTAGTGTATATAAATTTTCATCCCAACACCCGTGTGGGGTTTCAACCATCAAACAAATGATAAACTAATTTGTGCACTTGGGCGATGTATGAAAAATTATCGTCCCAATCACATACACAAGTCGGGTAACTTGTGCATGGAAGTGTAATACACAATACATATAATGATGACAAGAAAATATCTCTATTGCAATGAATGAATAAGCATAATAACTTTGTCTCCATTGACAATTTCTATTTTGTTAATTCTAAACAAAAATGGTGATTTTGTCTTGGTAATCCTAATGAGACAAAAAGATAAATATTTTGATTTAATTAACCTATCTTGACAAGTATATATCTTGCCACACACACACACATATATATATCTATATATAAATTACTTCAACTAATTCATTTTGACAAAAATGAATATTTCTGACAAAATGTAAAATTTTGTTTAACTAGTATAAATTGACTAAAATGAAGAATTATTTTTAACTAATGTAAATTAACAAAAATGAATAATTGTTTTTTAACTAATATAAATTTATAGAAGTGAATAATTTGTGTTTCAATTCTGATAAAATATGCCAATGCTATAATTTGTTTCATTCTTTTAATTTAGACAAAATAAGTGTTTTTGTCTATTTTACTTTAATGATTAAAATGTGAATGTTTGGTTATTAAAATGTAACTTTTAAATTCTATCCTTTATTTTCAAACAATCTTTATTCATATCAAAATTATAAATCAAGAATATAATTTTAAATTTGATGGTTTGTTTGCATTAATGAATTGCAAACAAAGATGAACTTTATTTTAAGGTTTTGTTTGCGACAAGGAAAGCAATTAACAAATGTAACTTTTATTTTTATTTAAAAGTATATTTGAGCCAATGTAAAAAGAACCTCGTTTCCAAAGTGTATTCACATTATTGAATGTAAATAAAAGAAACAAATTTTATTTAAAAGAGTATTTGTGTTTATGAATGCAAACAAAGAATAGTTTTGTTTCTAAATTATATTTACATTGGTGAATGTAAACAAAAGAACAAAATTTATTTTCAAAGTATATTTTAAACAAATTCTGTTAAATGTATAAAAGTGTGTATATTTGGGTTGGTAAATGTAGATAAAGAAAATAGACTATAGTTTTATTTAATATTTGCATTGATAAATGCAAATAAAAGAATAAACTTTAATTTCAATGCATATATGTATTGATAAAAGCAAACAATAAAATAAACTTTATTTTCAATATATTTGTATGTATTTGCATTGGTGAGTGCAAATGAATAATTTGTTTCAATATACATTTACATCGGTAAATGCAAATAAAAGAACAACTTTTATTTTCTATATATATTTTCATTGGTGGATGCAAATAAAGAATAAATTTTATTTCAAAATATATTTTCATTTTTGAACACAAAATAAAGAACAAAACTTTATTTTCAATATATGTTTTATCTTCTAGTTTTATCTGTGTTGTCGAACACAAATAAAAATGCACTTTTTTATTTGCAAGTTATGTTTGCATTGTGAGATGCACATGAGAAAAAATGAATTTTATTTCATGCAATATTTGCATTGAAAAGTACAAATGAAAAGCAACCTTTTAAATTCTATGTTTATTTGCATTGAAAAACATGAATAAAATATCTACCCAATTTCTATGTAACTTCTGAAAATAATTTCTTATTTACATATAAAAAATGTAAGCAAAATTGTTACTTTTATTTCGGTGCTTAATTTTTGAGAAAAATGATATTTTCAATTCAATAATCAGATTTTGACAAGAATGAAAATTTCAATTCAATAGTCAAGGTTTGACAAAAATGACATTTTCTTTTCACTAATAAAGTTTTGGCCAAAATGTTCACTAGTAAAGTTTGGAAAAAAAAATATGATCTCTTATTTCAATACTTATGCTTTAACCAAAATGTTATTTTTATTTCAATATTAATTATATTGAAAATGTAATCATTCTACTTCAATTTTAATTACATAGAAAAAATGTAATCATTTTATTTCAATTTTGATTACATTGAAAAATATAATCTTTTTAATTTATTTCTAATTACATTGAGAATGTAATCGTTTTGATTTATTTATAACATTTCAACAAAAACAAATAAAAAGGATAACTTTGTTTTTCGACAATTCTAACCAAACAATTTTCGTATGAATCATTCTTTACATTAAAAATGTGATTTTTTTTTTGTTTTCAACACTTTTACTTTAACATGAAAAAATTTCATATGAATAAATCTTTTCATTAAAAATAAGATTTTTAATGTTTCATGTTTTCATTTCAAATAGATAAGCATTTTTAATCTATTCTATATATACGGTAAAAATGTAAATTTAATCGTTAACATGGTTTCAATTCAAACAAATGAAAGTTTTATGTTTTTTTTTTACTTTAATTCATAAACCGTGTTCTAAATGTAAACAAACAAAAATAGGATTTTTATTAGTTAGCCAAATTCTGACATAATAAAAATATATTCTATTTGTTCTTCATATTCTATTGTAAATAAACAAATAAAAAGAATATTTTATTTGACGTTCAAATCTTATTGTAAAGTAAACAAATAAAAGTAAGGTTTTATTTGTTGTTCATTTTCTGCTGCAAAGTAAACAAATAAACAAAAATAATGTTTTTATTTGTCGATCAAATTCTATTGTAATACCAACAAATATAAATTAGTTTTTATTTGTCGATCAAATTCTATGATTCATCTCAGAATAATAAATTTTTTTTTTATAAATTAGAATAACTAGATCTGAATAAAATGTGATTTAAATTTAAGTTTAGATTTATTTTCTAATCGTAAATAAAATCCAACCATATATGAGATTTCAAGGCGGATTCAGCATAACATGAGCAACAAACATACCACAAGCAATCATCAACAATTCACTAATCACAGAACATTACAGATTTGATTTAACATCATTATAATATTATTTTTAACGCAAGAAAAATAATTTATAATTAATTAAATAATAAAATTCAGAATTCTCACATTGATTTTTTCTGAAAATTTGACTGTCTCGGAATCAGCTCTGGTCTGCGCCATCACGAAGATCTCGGAAAGACGAGTCCAACGCAACTGACAGTTCGTCAATCGGACCTCATATGAAAGCGATATTGATTTTTAAAGATTGCATAAATTAAATATTTAATTAAGAAAATAATAATAATAAAATGGAAGACCTTCTTCCTCGTCATCACGTTATGCCGCTGAACACATACATCGCCTTCGAACCCTTCTTCACGCGCCACCCTCCGAGCCACCGACCTCCGATCAGATCCCGCGACGTCGAAGCCCTAGCCGAGCTCCACCTTCGGCTGAAACCCCGTCGAACTCGACCTCCTCCTTGCCTCGCAAATCGAACCCGAACACGCCACATTTCAGCCCAGAATTCGTGAAATCCGTGAACCAAAACCCGATCTTGACCGTATGGATTGAAAGATCTCTCCGAGAGCTTCGATTTGGTACCAAGTTTGTCGATTTTCGTTGAGCGGATCAAAAGTTATGGGCGTTTGAAATTGGAGAAATTCTGGCCTTCGGTTTAGGTGGCGGCTGAAATTAGGGTTAGGGTTTCGGCCTGAATATTTTAATAATATTTTAATATGAAATCTCGAAAATCGTGCTTAAAAGGTGGATTTTCGGACTTTCTTTGATTTGGGCCTGCTTACTGTCGTTCTTAAGGTTTTGACCCCTTCTGAACGCAATGGGATAGGTCCCGTGGCCCAATTCCGAAATCTGTACGGTTTTTATTTAAAATTGCATTAAAAATTAATTAATTAAATATTGACCGTACATTAAAATATGTCGGGGCCACATACGACCTCTAAAAATTAAAAAATATTATTTTTGGCTTTCTTATGATGATACGGTTCTAACGAGACTAATTTCGTTAAATTCTGAAACTATTTGAAAAATTGCCTTTTTCAAGTCGTTTAAATTTATTTGTAAATAGTCAAAACACATTTTCTTTTGCCACACTCACATATTAATTGAAAAATTCTGATAATTGAAATCTAGCTATAATTTGACATTCCGGTTCCAACAAAAGTGGTTTCGTCGAAAACGGAGGTCGTTTGAAAAATGACTATTTTCAAGGCCAATATATTTAATATTAAAAATACATTTTTAAACAAATAAATTCCAAAACTCAAAATATATAAGTGTTTACTATTTTCAATGCAGAAACGTCATTCCGAACTCAATGGAAGTGGTTTCGTGTCGAAATTCCTTCATATGTGAAAAGTAGCCTTTCGGGCCATATATATTATATATATAAATTCTACACCGACCTTTCTAAAAATTGAATTGGCCATAACTTTTGATTTCCGCTATGAAATTTCAATTTTTCAGATTCGTTAGAAAGATATGATTAAACAGATTTAAATATTTCTGGTTTCACTCAATTCTGATTTATTTTGAATCCTGTACATCCAGTTAAAGTTTAAAATCAAATTTTCAAACTACCACGCCATTTCAAACTCCATTTATATTTAAATTAAATTTATTCGTTCTAACTTCGATTAAAATGAATTCCAGCCATTATTATTAATAATAAATTATATTATAACCTCAAAATTCATTAAAATTTTCTAAAATAAAATTTTTAAATTGGTTCAGAATTTGCGGGTTGTTACATTATTCATCGTTGTTATTATATACATGTGTTGTAGAAAATCCATATAATTAACATTATATTCATCGTTGTTATTATATACATGTGTTGTAGAAATATTTGAAATAGAATATTTGAAAATAGAAACATATGAAGCCGTGTTGATTAGATTAACGCCATTTTGACGTGAACGATATTTATATCGATTATATTCGTTTTTATAATGAATATTGAAAAGTGCTTTCAAAATCGAATATTTTGAAATGAAATTTGAATTATATTGAAAAGAATAGAAATTCGACTTAAATTGGAATTGAATTGAATAGAAAATGAATTCGAATTAAACTAAACAGAATTGAAATTCGAATTAGATTGAAATAGAATTGAAATCGTTTTGAATTGAATTTAAAACGTATTGAAATTGAACTGAAAATCGATTTGAATTGAAATCAATTTGAAATGAATTTAAAACGAATTTGTAAGGGAAAATTCAATTTTGATATGAATTTGAAAAGGAAGTTGAAATCGTTTTGAAAACGAATTTAAAACGATTTATATAATACGTTTTAAAAAGGAAATCGATGAAATATATATAATATAAATATATTATATATATAATGGCCTGAATAGAACGCGCCGCGCCGCGGCAGTTCGTAAATTTCGACCATTGACTTCGAACGGACATTACAGGAGATCCGACCGTCGGATTCTCCTAAAACCGGAACCGTTGGGTTCGTATCGAAAATAGCTTTCTAATGAATATTATAAATTTGAAATCTAACGGTTGGATTTGGAATTATGTCCAAATCAAATTTGGAAAAGGTCGTTGTAAGTGCAGTTCGATGGCCGTTGATGGAAATTGACTGTACGGGCCTTGATAAAATTATTAAAAATAGTAATAATTTGTGTAAAATCATAAGAAATGACTTGTGAAGAATTGGGATGAAAAACTCCATATCTGAAAAGATAAAAATAGATTTTTATCGAAATGAACTAGTTTTGAACTAGAATTACAATTCTATTTATTTTTAAATCAATAAATTGAATTTGAAAAGGGTTTTAAAAGTAACCAGAATTTCCAGTAATTGAATTGGAATGGATTTGAATCGAAATTGTCTTTGGAATATTTCGATGTTGGATTTCGTGATTATACAGATAGTGTTATGGAAATTTGAAAGATATATATATATATATATATATATATATATATATATATCTTTATTTCCAATACGATATTTGTTGGTCGTAGAATTTGGTATTGAATATAAGCCGATATATTTTCTATTCAGAGCCTTGTATTTAATATCAAATGTGATTTGGGTTTGTCGTGAATGGTGTCTTCATTAACACTGTTCTTAAGCCCAGCTGAGGAAAAGATTAAATCTTTTTATTCGGATTTAATGAAGTGCACCAATTAAATAATATTTAATTGGAATTGAATTGGTATTGATTTTTGGGTTTATCGCGAACAGTGTTTTATATAACACTTGTTCTTTAACCCGATAATTAATGAAATGTGATTTTGGGTTGTCGTGAACGGTATCTTCAATAATACTGTTCTTAGACCCAACGGAGTTAAGAAAACCAGAAACTAACTGGAGATTAGTTAAGTTGAATGGTTCCTTGGGTATTGATCTGATGTTGGTTCCGGCCTTCGGGGTTAATGCTTAGGGAATTGCTCACTTGCTAATTTACGGTTAGGGACTGATTGAAATGTGATGTGATTTTGGGTTTATCGTGAACCGTGTTTTAAATGACACTGATTCTTTAAACCAGTCAAATATTAAAACTAAGTGGAGTTTTAATGAATCTTTAATTAGATTGAAATGACCGAGAATGGAGTATCACCAGTTTTGCTCCAGGCGATAGTTAAATCTTTTATTAGATTTGAACGTGAAATGGTAATTGAATTTACCGATAACACCGTGGTGTTAGATATGAAGTATTACCAGTTTTAATTCATGGGATGAATAGGTTGGGATTGGGAAATTAAAACAAATGATTACTTCGGTAAGGTTCGTTTATCCTGACTAGTTTGGATAAACCAAAATTTGGTTTGAATTGATTTTCAAAGGATAATTAAAGAATAAATTTAAAGGAATTTATCTTTGATAAAATTAATGGGAATCTTTCCCTTAGAATGTGATATTTAAAAACTAACTGTAGATTAGCTAAGCAGAACGGTTTCCTGGGTATTGATCTGATGTTGGTTTCGGCCTTCGGGATTAATGTTTGGGGAATTATTTTCTTGTTAATTTACGGTTAGTGACTGATGAATTGGAATGAGGCGCATGTTGTGTTTGTGTAACACATGTTTATTATATACACAAGTTATTCAGAAAGACCGGGTTTATCCAATTTTGAATAACTGATATGATGATAAGTCGAGGATGAATACGGTGGTTGAAGACCGGAGGTCTTCATGTCGTTTGGATAATTACTGATGATCTTGATTGGGCCGTACACCCAAGAGGAGAGAATCAGTTGGTGATCGTCCAGACGTACTTGGAGATCGATGGATATGCAGGGCACTAGGTGCCTCCGGTTTCGTTCAGACCCAGAACGAACTTGTAGATGGACTGTGTGTCTGACATCGGATTTCATTCTGTGTGATTGATATCGATTGCATAGCGTGAATTGCCTATGTGGCATGCTAAGATGCAAATGATCAAGGCTTATGTTGAAAAGCAAAGTCTTGTGGTTAATGATCAAAGCACGGCCTGTGTGGCGTAGCTTGGTGTAACGTTGATTCGCGAGCCTCACACCCCAGTGTGAACCAAAAACAGGAGATGGACCTCAGAGAGGACATGCGTTTTCTTCTAGCTAGAAGTGGCGTCAGTGGTTTTACACGCCCTGACGAGTTTGACTTATGTGGTTGTTGCTGTTGCGAGGCGGCTCGGATATATCGGTGACTTTGTGAAGCCGATGGAGTCATTCGTTGGCTCATTGACACCCCAAAGGGTGGGGAAACGTAGTGTTCAGGAATTTTAATCCACATCGGTGGACCGGCCCTATCGCTCCAAAGGTCACTCGTGCTCTGACCTGAGACACGGGCTAGAGCATCTCGAATCGGTAGAGGACTATCTTTTGTCTCGGATCACAGATGAAAATACAACTTCCAATACGTGACGTTTCGGTTTTAGTTGTAATCCTATATATGGCGACATAGTGGGATGGGGCGCTTATGCCATCTATGATTGATACTTATGATTTGAAGTTGTTTTATACACTATACACTTATAGTAATAATAAATGATTTGTTTTAAACGTATCAAGCATTCTTGGCTATTATAAGGTAAAAACCCTATCCTCCGGCTTGCGCTGCATTGTGTGATGGGAACTGGGTCTTATAATAGCTTCATTGTTCTTTATTTAGCATTGCGCTGTTGTTTTATGCACTGGTATTCTTGGGAGAAAACCCGTTCCGTCTTATACGGCGTGGTCCCTTGATTTACCGAACTTTAAAATAAAGATTATTAACTGCTTTTGTTCTCACACCAGTCCCTTGACTGACCTGGAGTTTATTGTTTTAACCTAAACTCTGGGTGCCCTTATTTTGACACGGGCAGCTAGTAGTTTTGGTTTTGCAGAATGATATTCACAGGATCCTGATTTACAGCTGGAATGATATCCGGAAAGCTTTGTATCCGTGTATCTCCTTCAGTTGTGTATTGTATTATTTTTCCGCTGCTATGTGATGTATTGTAATCTCTGATATTTATTAAATGTATTTTATTCATTTATACTCTGTATATTCTTATATATGATGGAATTATTGTAATTAACAATGAAATGTTCTTCCGTCTGCGTTCTATTTTGTCGTGTTCTCAAAACAATCATGCGTTTCGAACGGTCTAAATCGGTTTAGCGACTGATTCGGATTGAGTGAAATTCCTTGTTGTCACAGTTTCCCCGCCCTATGGGGTGTAAACTGGTCATATCCGACCAGGCCATCGGCTCCGAAGAGACCAAACAAACCGAGGCGCCTCACAATCCATCACCACATAAGTAAAATGTCCGGGCTTGTAAAACCCAAAACACCACTCCTAGCTAGAAGGAAACGCATGCCCTTCCTGAGGTCCTCTCCCGTTTCTGGTTCACACCGGGGTGTGAGGCTTGCGAATTAACGCTACACAAAGCTACGCTGTATTAAAGCCGTGCTTAGATCATCAACCACAAAACTCTACTTTTCAACAGAAGCCTTGATCATTTGCATCTCAGCATGCCACACACGCAATTCACGCTATGCAACCGATGTAAATCAATCACTCAGAATGAAATCCGATGTCAGACACACATCCATTTACAAGTCCGTTCTAGGTTTGAACGAAACCGGTGGAACCTTATTCCTCGCATATCCATCGATCTCTGAGTATGTCTGGACGATCACCAACTGAATCCCTCCTCTTGGGTGTACAGCCCAATAAAGATCATCGGTAATTATCCAAATGATGTGAAGATCTCCGGTCTTCTACCACCGTCTTCATCGTCTACTCATCGTCGTTTCAGTTATTCAAAATGGGATAAACCCGGTCTTTCTAAATAACTCGCGTATATAATAAACAAGTTCTATTAAAACACAACATTCGCCTTATTCCAATCCAGAATATTCCTTTATTCAAATATTCTTATACCTTGGGAAAGGTTCCCATTAATTTTATCAAAGATTAATTCTTTAAATTGATTCTTTAATCTTCCTTTGAATATCAATTCAAACCAAATTATGGTTTATCCAAACTAGTCAAATTAGCGAACCTTACAGAAGTAATCATTTGTTAAATTTCCCGACCCCAACCTATTCATCCCATGAAGTAAAACTGGTAATACTTCATATCTAACACCACGGTGTTATCGGTAAATTCAATTACCGTTTCACGTTCAAATCTAATTAACGATTTAACTATCGTCTGGAGTAAAACTGGTGGTACTCCATTCTCGATCATTTCTTTAATTTAATAATTTTAGTTATCAAATTCACCTTCCAATCTATTTAAAGATTCATTAAAACTCTAATTCAATTTTAATTTCCAAAAATCATTACTTAATGATTATTCAAATCCACGAAATAAATCCTGTCTTTAACTGGGTTAAAGAACTAACGCCATTTAAAACACGGTTCACGATAAGCCCACAATCACACTCCATTAACAATGGAATTTTAACGGAAAACAGATCAATATATATAATCGATATAAACTTCCAAATCTGACTAATAATATAAATGGAATAATGGCAAAGCCTTTTAAATTCCACATATATTAGCAGTCTTCCTCCACAGAAATTCACTTCGAATGTTATCCAATCGAATTCCATTCCAATTTATTTTATTGAATCGGAAAACTTTACTTTGGAAATTTTCCTTTAAATCTTAATAAAATGATATATAAATTCCAAATCCTATTTCACTGTAAATCGGGTTAAACAACGAATGTCGTTAAAACACAGTTCACGATAAACGCAATCCACATTCCATTAATTATCGGGTTAAAGAACAAGTGTTATTTAAATCACCGTTCACAATAAACCCAAAAATCAATTCCAATTCAATTCCAATTAAATATTATTTAATTGGTATACTTCATTAAATCTAAATAAAAAGATTTAATCTTTTTCTCAATTGGGTTCTAGAACAGTGTTAATGAAGATACCATTCACGACAAACCCAATCCCATTTGATATTAAATACAAGGCTCTGAATAGAAAATATATCGGGTTATATTCAATATCAAATACCACAACCAACAAATATTGTATTGGAAATAACGATATAAATATATCTTTCAAATTTCCATAACAATATCTGTATAATCATGAAATCCAACATCAAAAATATTCTGAAGTCAATTTTGATTCAAATTCATTTACAATTTATATATTGGAAATTCTGGTTATTTTTAAAACCATTTCAAATCCAATTTATTCATTTCAAAAATTATTGGATTATAATTCAAGTTCAGAACTAGTTCATTTCGATAAAATCTATTTTTATCTTTTCAAATATGGGATTTTTCATCCCAATTCTTTCCAAATCATTAATTATAATTTTATAAAAATTATTGATATTTTTAATTATTTTATCAAGGCCTGTACAGTCGATTTCCATAAATGGTCATTGAACTTCACTTACAGCGACCTTTTCCAAATTCGATTTGGACATAATTTCGAATCCAACCATTATAATTTAAATCTCTAATATTCGTTAGAAATCCCTTTTCGATAAGAACGCAACGGTTCCGGTTTTTGGAGAATCTGATGGACGGATCTCCCGAAATATCCGTTCGAAGTCAATGGTCGAAATTCGTGAACTACCGCAGCGCGGCACGTTCTATTTAGGCCATTATATATATATATATATATATATGTATATATATATATATATATTTCGTCGATTTCCTTTTAAAAAGTATTTTATAAATCGTTTTCAATTCGTTTTCAAAACGAATTCAACTTCATATTCAATTTCAAACTTGAATACTCCATATCATTAATATATAAATGATAATATTTTCAAACCATTATATTTTGAAATCAATTCCTTTTCGATATTCATTATAAAAATGAATAAAATCGATATAAATATTGTTCATGTCAAAATGGCGTCAATCTAATCAACACGGCTTTATATATTTAAATATATTCGTGTCCATCCCAAATCGGACATCAAAATCACATTTTGATCTTTTACTGAATATCATTTTAAAATATTTGTTACTTTAAAATAGTTGTTATTTTAAAATATTTATTCTTTTCTGAACTGGAATCAGACACTATAATTGCCGTATAATGTCATTATATGGATTTCACACAACAAATGTGTATAACAACAATGAAAACAACAATCCATCATCTAGAGTGCATTCTACACTGTATAAGCATCAACTATAAATATTTAACGCTTACCATAGCTTGTCAATCAATCGATCGACATGTAGCTAATTATTGGGATTAGTGTATGTCCAATTTCATCCCAATACCCATGTAGGGTTTCAAACAATCAAACACAGGTTTTATTTGTGCAGTTGGGCGATGTGTAAAATTTGTCGTCCCAATCAATATCAGTCAAATGTGTGTACATAAACAAATCGTCCGATTTGTTTATAAATATTTATTTTATATACACGTTAAAAATTATATTTTTAACTATAAAATATTTATTCAATCCACATCACACAATCAATTTTCACAACACATCAGTCAAACAAACAAATCATCCATGGTCTGTGGACAATGTGTGTCGCGTGCTGCTAAGCACCGTCTGCATCCTAGTATATATTTCAACTAGAAATAAAATAAAAGTGAGAAGTTCTCACCTTGGGTTTCCACTCCACTGTTCTATATTGGACGATGGTTTTGAATTTACCCGACGTTCTAACTCTATGTTTCCACGCTGTTCATAAATAAAAATCAAATTTTTATTTCACCGCTACATGGACAAAAACTACATTTTTATCACTTCGCTAAATTTATAGCGCTAAAAATCGAATTTTTACCGCTACTTCATATATATAAAAATCGAATTTTTATACAACTAAAAATCAAATCTTTTTGCTACAACATATTTTTTTTTATCGCTATTCAAGTAATAAAAATCATATTTTTATTTTGCTACATACATAAAAATTATATTTTTATTATCATACATATATAAAAATCAGGTTTTTTATTCTCTATAAACATAAAAAAAAATCATTTCTTTATCTCGCTAGTCATATATATAAACATCGTATTTTTATATAATTAATAGTCCTTTCTTTATATGATTAACAAGCTAATCTTTTAGCTTCTAGAAATTAGATGTTTTTATTATAAAAAAAAACAAAACTTTGCTAAATTAAAAATCTAATCTTTACATAAAATAAATTTAGTTTTTAAAAGATGCTTAATTTCTAAATCATCTAAATAACATAATTAGCGAATTTTAAAAAATAAAAATCACCTTTTTATGTATGGATGTCGATCTCACTCAGGGGGAGGAAATTTGCGGCGCTGGTGGCTCGTGGGGGTGGGAGTCGGTGACCTGGTGGTTCGCAAGGCGATGGTTTGCCAAGGAAGTGGCATCGGTGGCTGATTTGTGGATTTGGAGGGTTAGGGCGTTCGGTTTTGGGGAGGGGAGGAGAGAGGAGGTGCATCAGGAGGAAGGGGGAGAAGAACGCAGGTTGGCGTGCGTTGGTGGCGCCCCTGTAGTGGCGACGGAGGAGGCGATTTCATCAATCGATGTGGTGGTTTTTTTTGAACGACAGGGTGGAGTGAAAGTGAGGGGAGAGAGAATTAAAGAGGAGTTGACCAATGGGATAGAATATTTTTATATATTTTTATATACTTTAGTTAATAAATTCCAGAAAGTTTGCTTTCCTTTCAAACCCTAAATCATACCCAACGACTGTCGCCCCTAGCTAATTACCTCTATTCCGAACGCAATGGGATATGTCCCGCAAGCTGATTCGACTATTTCAATCAGTTTTCATTTAAAATAACATTTAAATCTATATATTAAATTTTAAATGTATATTTCAATTTACCGGGGCAACATACTGGCTCATAAAATTCCATAAAAATAATTTCTAGCTTCATATTGGTGATATAGTCCTAACAAAGCTAATTTCATCAAATTCCGAGACCGTTTGAAAAATGGCCATTTTCTGCTCGATCGAAATTGACTGAAACCGCCAAAACACGTTTTCGTTTGCCACGCTCACATATCGATTTCAAAAATTATGAATTTTGAAACTTAGCAATAATTTGATATCCCGAATCCAACAAAAGTGGTTTCGTCGAAAACAGAGGTCGTTTGCAAAATGGCTATTTTTAAGGGCCAGAATTCCATAGCGACTATTTTGAATTTTCAATTGGACATAACTTTTTATCCCCGCTATGAAACTTCAATTTTTCGGATTCGTTGGAAAAATATTTTCAAATTGATTCTAATATTTTTTTTTTTGCTAAAATCTAGTTTATTTTGAATCCTGTACATTCCTTTGAACTTTGAAATCGAATTTTCGAACTATCGCGCCATTTTCAATTCCTTTTATAATTAAAAATAAATATTTATATTTTAACTTCGATTCAAATAAATATTTCCTTTCTAATCTTATTCAAAATAAATTTCTCTTCGTTATTATTTAAAATAAATCATTTTAAATATTCAAAATTCATCAAAATTGCCAAAATAAAATTTTTAATTTTTTTCGAATTTCCGGGTTATTACAATTTGCATAGGCAAATGATTGTAGAAATTGGAGCGGTGGGCTTTGTCTATTGCAAGGTTAAGAACGTTGTTCAGTTAAGGTCTGAGAGGTAATTATACCCAACTTGATTGACTTGCTTATTTAACTAAGAAATAGTTGAGGTTCGATGACGAGAGTTAGTTAGAAATACAGTTAAGTAATAAGCGATTTATGGATTGAGCGGTCATAACGATGTTTTATACGACGATAGTCTGAAATCCATATAAATGAGTTTTGGAAACGTTTTCCAAATATAGAATCAGGGATATTTTCTAATCATAGAAAATGTAATGTTTTATTTATAAGGAATTAAGAAATGGAGTTAAGCTAAATTAGAAGATGATTGGAGATTAGTTAAGTTGAAGGGTTTTCTAAGAGTCTATCTGATGTTGGTTTTGACCTTTGGGATTGATACTTAGGGAATTGTTCTCATATTAGTTTACAGTCAGAGACTGATATATTTGGCAGAGTAGTGATAATAAATAAGCAATATGAATGTTTTCCAATGTTCATGACATATATTTTCTGAATGTTGAAAATAAGGAAATATGAATATATATATATATATATATATATGATGATTGATCAATAGAATTCCAATTGGAAATAAGATTGTTGTTTGCTCACATGTTTTAATTTGAAAGTTAAATCACCGACTATCAAAGTTTTTGACCATTTTTACGTTGTTAATATGGAGAGACCGGTTGGATTATTATCCGAAGAACCAATCCGTATTGGCATAAGCGTTGCAAACCAAGTATGTTGAATATATTGAAGACGGAGTAAAGTGCAAGGGCTATTGTATACATCTTAGGTAAGATTGCCTAAGATGGATGCACTGAATAGTGCCTTCGGTTTGTCCAGTCCCAGGACAACTTGTATGGATGAATTTCTGACAAAGTATCCCTAACGAATCATACATGTTGATCTCTTCAAACGTATTACGTTTGGTGGCGGAGGAATTCGTTTCTCTCAGCTTCATACCCGTGATACCGTTAGGGAATTCGATAATGACTTGGCGGGTATGACAATGTGGTATTCCAAGTAAATGAAGATATGATATGTAAAAAGATAAGCTAAGCTTCTAGCCTCACATCCGGAAATGACAAAAGTCGGGCAGGAAACATGGCTATGTAGGTTGCACCTATTAGGGTGTATAATCACCTGTCTAGAGAATATTCATTTGTTTCTTTAATCTATCAATGTTGTCAATTATCGGGAAACGGTTGCTGATCCTAACCGTTGGTGATATACATTCGATACACTCAAGAGAAATGAGTGGTCAGTCATGTGTGGTTGGGTTGCAAGATGTTCTTGTTGAACCCAATGTATTCCTCTCTAGAGGTACACTATGGGAAGGTGGTTCCATACCTTTTCATAGTTGGAAATCCATTACCCTTTAAGTGCTCGTGGTTTTTGAACGTATACTATGTATGTAGGATGTAAGATGAAAGCGCTCTGCAAGATGATTATTATATTTTGGTTGATAGACATTATTATAATATCAAAAGAGTTTTGATATAAAAGATCATTGTTTCTTTCAAAATCATTTGAAAGTTAAATCAAATTGATTATGATTTTCCCCGGAAAAACCCGTTCCGTTATATGGCGTGGTCTTATGAGATATCGTTTATTACTCAAACTGTTTTAAATTGGTTTACTCACACCAGTCACATGACTGACCCATAGTTTATTTTGTTTTGTTTTCCCTAAACTCTTGGGTGCCCAAATTTTGTACGGGCAGTCAAGTAGTCGGGATTTTACAGATATACTTGGAAAGCTAGAGCAGGAGGCTTCAGCAGTGTTTATACAGATATTGTTTATTTCCGCTGTGTTGTAACTGCTGTACTTTGATAATGATATGTGTATTCAATTACAATCTTTTATTTCAAAGTTATGTTATATTTTATTCCTTCTTCTATGAGATTCGTGTTACTTTGATGTTGTGCGTTCTTCTTCTTCTTCTATTCTAAGTTTCTATCTTATCTGTTCTCACCCACTAATTCCTTTCATGGACTATCTAGTGTTTTCGATGCTTGAATAGTCGACATGATGTTATATGCTGATATCCAGGATCATAAATTCCCCGGGTCGTTACTATGGTATCAGAGCTAAAGGTTAAGTTATTACCTTGGCTCTATGGCGTAATTCAGTAGAGATGGGGTTATTAATGCCTTAGATTGAGTTGAGTGTATATATACAAGTGAATGTATTTGTTATTTGATATAAAATTGTTTTATATTGTGGGGATTTATTAGTTGAGTTGTTTATGGGTTCTGGTCTATCGGTTTGATACACTATATCGGTAGGAGTTTATAAACACTCGAATACGATAAACTGACATGGTATGTTTTGAAAAGAGGGTAAATGAAATAATTTTACCCAAAATATATTTTTTCATAAAAGGAATCTATATATTGGTATTATTATAATATATAGGATGTGTTGGTTGTTATAATAATCGAATGCGATTACAAATTGAAATGGTTATATAAATAACCAATCAGGAATCATATAAGAGAAACATATGAAATCAAATGAATTAAATTTGAATTTAAATCAGAATTGAAATGAAAACCCTGGAAATTTGAATAAGTGTTCGTAAATGGATTTGAATTGAATATATGAAGATTTTAAAATCCGTGGAGATTTTAAATTGTTTTACGAGCATTGTGAATGGTATTTTGGAAATATATTTCAAAATAGAAGTGTTTAGATATGGTTTTGAAAGTGATATAGTATTGAACTCACTTCGATCGCTGGAAAATAGATTCCGATGATGATTGCGCAACATCATCGGTGTTCGTTTTCGAGTTCTAAGTGACGAGTTACTACCAAAGATTTTGTTTTTGAATTGTTTTGAGAAGACAAGTTGTTTGAAATCCTGAAAGGGAAATTTTGATTTTTGATATGGTAAACTATTTAAAACTCCCAGGAAAGAGAAATTTGAATTAAAAACAAATTGAGTAGAAATTCGGGAAAGCCAATTGGAATTAAAATAAAGCCAGTTAAGTGGTAACTAAAATTGAATTGGAATGATATCAAGACAAATTGGATTGTGAGATTCGAATATGAAGTGTAATTTGATAATCAAGTTAAGAGTTTGGAATCGAGAATGAAACTCGTGTTTGAAATGATATTTGGCTTGGATATAAGCGAGTGGTTATGTTGGAGATAAAAGTGATTGGAGTTTATTTGGGATAACATTGGTATATGCTGAATTTAACAGCAGATGGAAAGGATATAATGATATGCCCGACCGAAAAGGTACAAGTTTATATTTCATATGGTATGAGAATTTTATGGGCTGAATTGGCAAGCCTCTTGGCTATTTTATTTTCTTATAGGTTGAAGAAGGCCCAGAGAGGCGAGTTATAGTTCTACCGATTGAGCCGTACAAAGGAGGTGTTGGCGAAATTTTTCAAAAATTTCGGTTGTTAGAAAATTTCCAGGATTTTTGAAAATTTTCATTGATAAGAATTAATTAATAACTTAATTGAAAATAATTTGATTCAGTTGAAACCGGAGTTAAGAAGTAAATAAATAAGTTCTACCCAGTAAATAGGCTTTGTTTTCTACCTAAGCAATTTCGAGGATGAAATTATTTTAAGCGGGGAAGAATGTAACGACCCGTATTTTCACAGCTTAATAATTAATTTATTTAATTATTTAAATAGTGATATAGAGATTTAAATGGATATTTAATTAAATTATATAGATTATTTAATTTAAATTAATAACAGAATAATATATTTATTTCAGAAATAATCAAAAATAGTGGAATTCACAATATTGTGTAATTCGGATTATTTGAAATATATAATTCAGTTTAGATTTGAATTATATTCACGAAGTTATTATATAAACGAAGTATGAACGTATAATTATATTATAATTAAAATCGAGCTTGAAATGACGCGGCAGTTCGCTATTTGGCGATTTGAACTTCAGCTGAATGTATACGGTCCATTTTAAATTGGATTTCTATGAAACAAGAAACGTTAGGAGCTGGTGAAGTATAATTTTCTAGTGGAAGAGAAAAATCGGGATTTCGTCGTGTAGATTTTGCGTTATGTCCAAATCAAATTTTAGAAAAGTCGCTATGGAATTCCTTTATAATTTATGTCGATTTATTTATATTTTTAAGTAGATTTTAAATATAAATTGAACATCGATGTAACACTGGATTGGGAATGTCGAGTTATAAATCCCATATAGAGCTGTGTGATATTCTATGTGAATATATACGATAATATTTATTTTTAAATATTTAATTTAATTATTTTTAAACTTATTTATATATTTAAATGTGTTATTTAGAGCTTTAAAAATAGCCAGCTT